>CM022706.1:66410672-67081496 GCA_012295165.1 Asparagus setaceus | reverse complement strand
GGGACTATAACGTTATTGTGGATCCAAGTCGACCAACAATAAGTTATAGGAAGTCTCTCGTCAATCACATAGCGGTGACTTGGACTTTAAGTCCCCATTTGGCACTATCCGGATTTTACCAAGTGGGCGGGACGGTGTTAAATCCGTAGATCGTTGTGCCGTTGATGCTAACTTTTGGCGGGAATTCCCAGATGATACATGAGGTAGAACCTTTTGTGAAATATCACGGCGTGTACCTGCTACGCCATTAAGCGCCAGCGCACTAGCATAGGGAACAGCTCCATGTGCCTTCTCTTCCATTTGTAGTGGGAGATTGATTACCGTAAAGCCTAAAGTGTGGAGCCAATGGAGTCACCACCGACTTAGCACTTTGCATCGAACCGCGTCACCGGCTCTATGTAGCCCTTCCACTCAAGAACAATCATTCGATTAGCCGTCTCTTCTAATCCCCATACCCGGTATTTTCTAGCGGCACCCATGTCCTTCATCTCAACTCTTCACCAAGTTGAGATTTCAACCTATCTATCTCCACCACAGAAGCAATAAGCATGTCATCCACATACAAAAGAAGATAGATAAAATTACCTCGAAGCTTCAGAGATGTAAACACAACAATCATGATTGTTTTGAAACCCATGCTTCAAAGATGAAGGAGTCAAATCGCTTGTACCACTGCGGGGAGATTGCTTTAATCCATACAAGGACTTCCTCAAACGACACGATGATTCTCCTTATCCTCAACCTTGTAGCCCTCGGGTTGATGCATGTAGATCTCTTCATCCAAGTCTCCTTGCAAGAGGCTGTTTTAACATCGAGTTGATCCACCAAAATCACCATGAGCAACAATACTCAATAGCACCCGAATAGAAGTATGTTTCACCACGGAGAAAATATCTCATTGTAATCCACACCCTCTTTACGTGCAAAACCCTTAGCCACTAGCCTCGCCTTTGTATCTTACACCACCGAGCTCAAAGATCTTCCTTTCTTTTATACACCCACTTACAACCAATAGCTTTCTTCCCTGGGCAATGGGACCACCTCCCATGTTTGGTTCTTCGAAGAGATTCCATCTCTTCCTCCATCGCAGCCAACCAACTCTCACTATCCTTGTCCCGAATAGCTTCCTTGAAGGAGACCGCTCGCCCTCCTCCACCGAGAGGCGATTCAACCATATTAGCCCATAGTGCTTTAGGGTTGATGTTGACTTCAATTACTGCTTGTATGCTTTCGCTTTGGCCTAGTGAAGCCATTATCCACGGTAACATTTGTTGTAGTGCTGTGTATTTTCTGCTGAACCTCCTCTGCTTCAAACTCATCATCTACGACTTCCCACCAGGCACGATTAGAACCTAGTTGGTCTTTAGGTTCTATTTCAATAACACGAGACTTAGAAGTCTCACCACCATAACACCATCATCCTTGGACGCCGCAATCATGGATTTCTCATCAAAGGTAACATCCTGGCGACCACGAACTTTGAATCTTCCAGACACCAAA
This sequence comes from Asparagus setaceus, assembly GCA_012295165.1. Classification (NCBI taxonomy): domain Eukaryota; kingdom Viridiplantae; phylum Streptophyta; class Magnoliopsida; order Asparagales; family Asparagaceae; genus Asparagus; species Asparagus setaceus. The sequence continues at coordinate 67,079,996 of CM022706.1, read as the reverse complement.
GCGATAGCCTTTTACTTCTTTGCATATCCCAAGAATATTGCCTTCTTGGCCCGCCATGCTTTCCCTCGTTGGCGTGATAGTGGTACATCGAGTGCGAGCCTATCATAATCAGCATGCTCACGACCACCTATAGGTGTATCACCATCCAATGTCGAATGTGGTGAACGGTTCACAATGTAACAAGTCAGAGCACCGCCGCCCACCATTCGTTGCCCAATCACGCATAAGATCGCATACTCACTTTGCCTTTTCGCGGTGTTGGTTCGATCTCTCCAGCGACCCCATTCTGGCGTGGTGTAGACGTGTCGATGGTCGAACAATTCCCTCACGATCAGAACTCCTTGAAAGCACCATCTTGTATACTGCAGTGCCGTTGCGGATCGAGCGTCTTCAATTTCTTTCTGTCACATTTCTCAACCATTGTTCTCCACTTCTTGAATGTCTCAACACCTCATTCTTATGCTTCGTAAAGTAAATCCAAGCATACCTAGAATAATCATCTATAAACGAGACATAATACACGGAACCACCCTTGGAAGTTATGACGGACCCCAAACATCCGTGTGCACATAATCTAGTATCCCTCGCTCTTAGACTTGCTGCTCGTGAACTTGACCCCGTGTGACTTTCCATACACACAATCCTCGCAAAATCCATGCTAGGTTCCTTGATTCTTGGCAGACCCTCTTTACCAAGCGTAACTAGACCCTTCTCCGACATATGCCCAAGCCGCCTAGCCATAACGTGTGTGCTCACATGGGTCTCCACCACTTCGCCGGTTCAACCGCTGCATCTCCTGTCACCGTCGTGCACGAGAGAGTATATAGATTCCGTGTGAACACCCTTCATCACTACTAAGGAACCACGAACAACCTTCTTCACTCCGTTTTCGTCACAATCCGCAACCACCAGGAGTCCAAAGCACCAACCGAGATAAGATTCTTCCGCAAGTCGGGAACATGCCTCACATCCGCCAAGGTTCGAACCACTCCATCATGCATCTTGATTTTGATATTACCTAGCCCATTTGTTTTACAAGCATGGTTATTCCCCATCAATACAGCTTCCCCATCAATGCCTCTGTAGGTAGTAAACCACTTCCTATTTGGACACATATGGTAAGAGCAACCCGAATCAAGTATCCACTTCAGATCTCCTCGCCACCCGTGGCGACATAGCATTCCTTATCGCTCCTTCCTCACGAAGCGTGGCTTCGCTTCTTCCTTGCCCTCTCTCCTCTCAGTCTTGTTGTTGTTCTTCTTTCCACCTACTCTCTTATTTGGATCGACTTTGAAATGCCGACTTCACCGCGCCAGACATCCTTTTCCATAAGAGGTCTTGATTTAGATCTAGACTTTCCTCCCTTGCCTTTTCCGCTCATTGCTCCTTTTGCAAACAATCCTGCGCTTGTTCCTGTTACCGCCGGTGGCCATGTCACTAGTTGCGGTCTTAGAAGATCGTCAGCTAGAAGTGCCGCTTCTAGTCTCATCCATCTTCGATTTTCTCCCACAAGCCTCGGTGTTTGCACCAGGTTCTCATAAGACCGGCAGAAGTAGTAGAAGCCCGATCCTCGCCTCCTACTTTAACATCTATGTCTTTCAACTGATATGATCCTATCAAACTTGTTGATGTGTTCCTGATTGATGAGCCCTCCTCCATCTTGCAAGTATACAATTTGGATTTTAAGTAGATCCGGTTAGTTAGACTCTTCGTCATGAAGGTACCTCTAACTTCTTCCCACAGCGGTAGTTTCCTCTCCATCTACCAAGAAAGCTACATCCCTCTCGAGGCATAGGATAATCGGCGGAGTGCTTCGAGATCCAACTCCTCCCAATCCTCATCGACATATCCTTGTTCTTCTTCTCCTTTCCATCCAAAGTCTTGTGCAATTTTGAAAATTAGAAAGTTTTCATCTCAAGATCCTCCAATAAGAAAAATCGTTCTTCCCATTGAACTTTTCAATCTCGAATTTTCCCACTTTGGTGATTCTTGGTTGGCCATCCTCTGTTTGTCTTCGTGAATCCGCTTCTCTCAGGAATCACCGAACACCCCTCAAATTAGAAATTACACCACTTCCAATCAACAATAGCTCGATACCAATTGTTGGTAGCGGACAGCGAACGTCGAGAGAAACCACCTAAGCGAAAGCAAATAACACAATAAAAGAGTAAAGACACGAGATTTACGTGGTTCGCAAGTTGCCTACGCCCACGGGTAAGGAGGGGATTTTCACTAATAGAAAGAGAGAATACAAATTAGGATTACAAGTTCTCACAAAGAAACCCTAAAACAAACCTCTCAATCTCTCAAAAGATCTCCTCTCCAAAGATGCACCAAACTCTCTCAAAGGTCGCTCCAAAACGCAGCTTGAAAACTTACCCTAACAATCGGGTTAGGGGTTATTAATAGTTCTAAACGAATTGGGTTTAAAACCAATTCCTAATTAGACCCGCTGAATTACCAGATTAGTCACTACAACTCATATTAGTCGACTAATGAACTGTAGATTAGTCGACTATAATATTGCTAGTCGACTACTGCACTCCGGGCAAAATACACCTTTCAAGAGTTACATAAAGTAGCCCACTACAACTCATATTAGTCGACTATTGCTCCTTGTGCCCGAAACTTGCTTTCTGTTTCATAGCAGTAGTCGACTACAATGCCTAGTAGTCGACTCATCAACCTGAAAACTGTCTTGTGCATGTTTTGTGCATGTTCTACAAATGGCTTTCTCGAAGATGAAGAGAGAGTTTTCGATTTTGATGAAGGAAACATGCGGGGATACTCTATGGATTTGAAGAACATGCTGAAAAGGAGTTGGACAATGTTGTGATGCCTCGCAACCATGTAGTTCCAGCTAGGATTGCTTTGAGTCGAGTTGTGCACCTGTAGGCTTTCATCCTCTCGCCATATGCTTATAGTGATGTTTTTCCTCCAGGCTATGATCCTATTCCTAGGCCGCCTTATGCTTATCGTGGTGGTTTTCCGTAGGTTATCATCCATTCAGGCCTTATCGCTATCGCGTAGCTCCGCCAGAGCCTTCTTTCTTTGTCTCAGCATAAAAACTGCATCTGTTTGCTTCATCATTGGATGTCAATGTATACATGCATTTGTGATGTCAGTTTGTAAAGAGTTTATTGATGCTATGAACAATAGATAGATACGTGTTTTATTTTGTTTTCATGTTGATGTCTGTTTTGCGGTGAATATTAGACTAGTATATAAGCCGCTCTCTTTCAAGTTGAATCGTTTAGTTGTATTGGCTTCGAGGTTGTCTTACCAAAGGTTTAATTAAAAGAGAGCGAGATTTGATCAAGGCGATCCTAGTTATCTGGAGATCATTCAAATAGCGTGGTCGAGAGGTATTTCTCTTCATCTAAGCAAGGAAGCGGTTGACGAAGAACACGGATAGCTAATGAAGTTGCAGATCAACTTTTGCTTAAGCTGGTGTTACGCATCTTGGTCGTCTGCTTAACGGTTTGAGAAAAATTAGCACATCAGGGCATCCTCCGAAGCTATCCGCATCTAGGTAAAGTAGTTTCGAGTGTTCGAGGGTACATCCCTTCTCTTAGCAAACATCGAACTTAGGAAGCTTAATCTGTTGGTAAGGTGCATTCATGACATCATCGCCAGGGTGTTTCCATTGAGGGTGTCATCCATGGCTTCTAAAGTTGGGTCAAGCCTTTGATAGCTCGACTCTAGTCACCTCAACAATACTGAAGTTTCTAGGCCATATGTTTAGGCAGAGGTATACCCCTGGAGCCAAGTTTGAGTATCTTGTGGTTACTCTATGCCCTGTTGATTGATTTGGGGTCGTCTTGAGAGAACCCCACCGCTTTGATCGGCTAGTTCAACATGTCGTTAGTTAATGCGTATCTGTGATTAGAGCAGTGAATCGGCCGACATATATATATATATATATATATATATATATATATATATATATATATATATATATATATATATATATATATATATATAATATATATATATATATATATATATATATAATATATATATATATATATATATATATATATATATATATATATATATATATATATATATATATATATATATATATATATATATATATATATATATATATATATATATATATATATATATATATATATATATATATATATATATATATATATATATATATATCCCACCATCCAATCTTGTTATTAGGTTTATCGTGCTCCTCCTCGAAAGTCGAATCACATTCATCTTTTCAAGGGTTTTCTTAATCCTCCTCGTAGTTGTGACAATGGTCACCACTTGACTAGCGTCTAGAGCGAGTTGTCTCAGAGATGTCATCAAGATTGGGTGGATTGTCGTTGATGTCATCTTGTCCACTAGCCATCGCTCAAAGTTGATAAAAGCTAGGCCCCATGGTGGGCACTAATTGTCGATGCACGAAAAACTTACAAGATTGAGTCTGTGAGATTGAACATAGTAATGAGGACCCAATGATCTCCTTTGAAGCCTGGTGGTGAGTATTATTCAGATGGCTTGTGTTACACAGAAAATATATCAGATTTACATTTGTTGGTTGTCCACCAACGCCCTTCCGATGCCTAAGTAAGTCTCTTGATGATGAAGAAGTCAAAGCAGTAGGTAAATCTAGGTTAGGATTTTAGAGGGTGACTATCATAAACCAAGGTTGGTGGTACGGAGCCGAGGTTAAGATGACAAAGAGTCAATCCTTTTACTTATAGGTAGGGTTGCATATTTATACTAATTGCCTAAGGCAGATTAGATAGTACATGTGTCATCATCCCGTTGAAGTCGTTATGGTAATTACTTGGGCTACAAATAAATCCATGTGGCAAGAGCTCATTAGCATGAGATGATACAGCCGACGTGTATTGACTATTAGAGAGATTGAGTATCCGATTGATATCTCCTAATATGGTATATTGAGGATATGACACGATTCGGATCAATCATCATTAATTGGGCAGACCACCATAAAACCATGTCGGGGTGAGGATTATGTATAGTAACCAAGCTGAGATAAGTTTAGTTATTATGGACTTTATCCATTCTATCTAGGCTTTCAGGTCAGGCCCATGGGCCGTGACGAGCTTGTAATATTGAGTTCGAATGTCCCACACTTTAACCGAGTTAAGTGGTTACCTGGTTGACCGAGTCAATTTAGAGTCGTAGTGTGGTCTGGCTTAGCCCAATTGTAAATATGGGTTATATGCATAATAGGTCCGCTACAGTTTTGTTTAGTTGTTCAGTTTGGGCATAGATATGTCGAGTTAGTACTTGTTTAACACAACCTTCAAGTTATAGTATAAAGAGTTATCGATCCCACGAGGAACGGAAAGTAGGAAGAGTTTGTTCAAGTTTTGATTCTCAAATTATGCACGATAATTAGGAGTTTATGTACATGGTGAAAGTGGTCATGAAATGAGTAGAGAGTAGATTGTGGATTATGTGCAAAATAAATGAAACGAGAAAGAAAATGTGTTGTGGAGAGATTGAGATTGTGAAGGTGACAAAGTGTAAATAAATCAAAATGGAAGTGAGAATGGAGAGATGGAGAGTGAGAGAAAATAAATGCAAAGAAAATAAAACGAGATTGAGATGAGGGAGGATAGATAAATAAAACCAAGTATGTGCAAAATAAAAGAAAACAAGATTGAGAGAGGAGAGTAAAGGAAAATCATGATCAAGAAAATAAAATCAATAAAGAAAAGATGGAGGATTCAATTAGAGTTATGAAGGAATCTAGAATTGAATCCACTAGCTAATCTTACTTATAAGATATGAACCATTCTCTTTTATCACATTTTATTTTAGATTTATTAAGCATAGACTATCAAATCACTTAAGAAAAGCATAACCTATTAAATTATCACCTAAATGAAATCAATACACCGAGGAGAATAACAACAAGATAGTAATCCTAGAATTCATAAGCATAACCTATTAAACCACTTAAGGAAAGCATAGACTATCAAATTCTTCTTTTATTGATTAGTTCTCTAGTTGATTAGCCTAAACATGATCTTTTAAGCATAAGAGAGTGATTCACAAATATAAGAGAGAATTAGACTAGTTTCATGCAAAACTAGATCCCCACAAGAGGTTAGTTCCACATCTTTGGAAAATAAAAAGAAATCAAGAGAGGGAGGAGGAAAGAAAACTAAGTACAAAAAGGAAAATAAGAGCAAAGAAATAAAGAAAAAGAAAAGAAAATGAGAAGAAAAGAAATAAAGACAATTTAACTAATTGCAAGGAAATAAATCTATACTACAAATTAAAGACAAGACATGAAAGTAAATTGCATGAAAGTAAATCTAAGCTACAAAGTATATATAAATGAACAAGAAATGAAAAGAAATGCAAAAGAAATAAAATGGAAACCTATAACTCGATCTTCATCTCATCCTCCTTTGGTCCTTGGATAAGAAGAAGAGAAAGGAAATTGAAGGGTTGAAAAATTTTATTTATTGTGTAATAAAAGTTATAATTTTGAAAGGTCTTCTCAATTAAGAGTAACCCTCCTCTCCAAATAGAATTTTTATAAAATATTTCACACTCAAACCTCTCCCTCTACCCCTCTATTTATGGCCCAACGGAGTTGATGTGAACCATTGGATCAAACTTGGTCACCAAGGAAGAGAAATCAGTCCTTAATTCAAATTAACTGAACCGACGGCCAATCGGTTGGCCAATCGAATGGCCGATCGACCAATCGGTTGGTTTGTAATCGATTTTATCTTTTCTTGATATTTTGCACGAATTCTTCTTGGATTCCTTGGGTGTCTTGGGCCTTCATTTGTCTTCAGATTTGGGCTTCAAAAATTGGTGGAAATTGAGGATTTGAGTCATATGGGCTCTTATTCATTAATACTCTATTAGCCGCAAATTAAGATAAAAATAAAGCATTAGTGATATTTATTCATATAAAATAGGTAATGAGGGTATAAAATTATAATTAAATTTTGATTATCATCAGTGTAACATCATTGAGAAATAAATAATTTTTACTTTCTCCTTCCATTTGTTATTGTCTTTGGTTACAAATTTTATTCCTTATTTTTATTGCCATCTGAGTTTGACTTATGACTTAACAAGCTTGGTTCTTGGTTGTGTTCTTTGAACTATATTTTTAATAGTTCTTGGGTTTATGTGGGTCCTTTGATTAGATCCAGCTAGTTGGTTGTTAGTAATTATGACCTTTGATTTGTAATGCATGCCTTGTGATTTTTTTAGCTATTTCCCAAGGTGGATAGGAAAGGCTTATTTTTATGACTTGGGATCAATTACTTGGATTACAAGTTTTCTGAATTTATATATTCTTGATGTTCCCCTCAAGACATTTGTTTATTTTCCATTTGCCATGGCTGGCCCAAATTTGTCTTTGCAAGTTCATCAAGAGCAAATTGATCCATTAAAGAGGATTTTCTCGATGGTTTTCCGAGATATGCTTCATGATTGGGCTGTGACATACTAGATTCTGGGGTGCTTCATGGTGAAAGTTCCCTTAGACAAAGAGGCTGTCTTTTGCCATGGTAGAGACAATGTCCCAATTTATGCTATCTGTCCTCTCTTTCGTAGCAAAAGTTCTCATTGTCCTTGGGATTGTCCCATGGCAATTATCACTGAATTCCCTTTCGATCTTGCTAGGATACATTGTTATTTACAGTAGATTGGGTGTAGCACCGAAGTTCATTATATTCTGTCATTTAGTAATTCTTAAAAAGGAGTCAAATGGAACTCATTACAACCTTTTGCCTTGTCGTGTCACGATGGTGAAGGGTCTTCCCCTTGACACTAAATGCTGGAAGGGTAAGTTCTTCTTTTTTTGACAAACGTCTTCTAGTTCGCCCCCTTTCTTTCTTAGCGATTGGTCTAAGGTTGGACTAGACTCCTTTCCAATACAAAGGTGTTAAAGGTTAAGGATCCCTCCACTGAGGAGTTGAGGGGCATCAAAGGGATGAAGTCTCTTCCTTTGCCCATTGACATAGCCGAGCAGTTGTAGGTGGATAGCTTAATGAACACAGGGATCATCTCTTCCATTGAGATGCTACCTACTGCTGCAAATGTACCTCAAGTTTTGCAGCGTGATATTAAGGACATTGCTATGAATCTACCCAAGGAAGTCTTATCTACATTAGCTTACCCCGAATCGAGAAAGAGGGGAGCCTCCTCACTTAATGTCGGCCTCCTTTGAGCATGTTAGGAAGTCTCGTGAGACTCTAGGTTTTGATCATGGGAGTTTTCCTTCATCGATTGTTCAAGACCTAGGTCTCCCTGCCTCTTCACTTGAAGTTGAGACCCTGAAGGAAAAACACACCACCTTCACTGCTAGGTTTCGTGAGAAATTAGATCTTTCTAAGGCATCCACTGCTATGTACAAGCTTCGTGAATCGTATCTGGATATTTGAGGCGTGAGAGGCAAGCGAGAGATAAGTGGGCTAAAGGATTCAAGAGGGATTTGGAGGTTTCTGATGCCTCTCTTCAAGCACTCAGAGAGGGCATCCGCATACTTGAATAGGGGTATAGCGCAATGAAGGAAACGATCTTGCAAGGAGTCCAAGAGTATGATACGCTGTATCGAAACCTACTCCTAACCCAGAGTGAGCTAGCACTATTTGGGAGGAGTTAGCTGAAGGTAGAGAAAGAACTTGTCAAAGCTCAAAGGCTTGTGGAACGCTTAAGGTCGGGCGTGATGGTACACCAGCCAAGTTCATCCACTGTAAAATCGGATTAGGCTCCTTTTGTAATTTCTTTTTCTTATTTATGACTTTTATATTTTAGTGCCATGCAATGGATTCTAGATTTTGATTTTGATTTTGAAAAACCAGGTCTTTTGTTCCATTACCGCCCTTATAGAATCCTGTTATGGTCTTGTCAATGAAAATTAGAGAAAAAGTTAGTTGTCTCTATAGGAGGTATTGTTTGCCTCTAAGGTGAGATTCCCTTTCCGAGGTCTTTAGCCTCGAGCCGTGGACTTAGGTCCTTGAGGGAAGTCTTGTGGTCGCGAGCTAAGGATAAAAAATCCTTGAGGGGTACCGAGGTCCTTAAGTTGAGGAATTTATCTCTGAAAAGATCTTTTGCCTTAACTCGCTAATTTAGATCTTTTATGAGATTGTTTGAATGCCTTTGAAGATATATAGGTCTTTTGTTTGCCTAGATCTTGATGCCTCTACGGGATGGACATCCTATAAGGAGGGCTTTATGGCCCTCGAAGGAGATATCCCAAGTCTTAATAGTGGGGTCATTCCTTTAGACGCAGGCTTTTCACCTCAAATAGCGTGCTTTCTAGCTCACTAAACCATGGGCTCACAACCTAGGTCATGAAGTTAGCCCTTTAGAATAGATTTTTTAACCTCGAATGAGGTTTCCTCTTGCATGAAATAAGAATTTTTTACTTTAGTACTAGCTTTTGAGAAGAAGGTGCTTTATTCATTGATCTAATAAGTTAATACATGACATGTAACAACATGCCTTGATGAGTCAGCTTTATTTCGCTCTTCAAAATGTAGAAAAAAGTTCCATTTTTTTGGTTTAACACGAGTTTGGGCTTCTCTTGTGAGATCCTTGGCTTGCCGTGCCTCCTATCCCCGAGGAAGAGAGTTTGGCATTAATTATTCCACACCTCCATGGGTTCTCACTAGGGGCCTTAGATGCTTTCTTTAGAGCTTTGCACTCATTGATGTCATGTCCGATGTCTTTGTGTATTCGTAATATCTATTTTATACCTCTTATTATGGTCACCCGTAAACTTAGGAGGAGCTTTGTTGAGGTATTCCTCCTTTTGGACTAGGAACGGGACTTGCAATAGATGTGTTTAAGGGGGTGTACATCAGGAACTTCCTTGTCGGATTCTTCCCCTTTTCCTCATGTTCATATGCCAGTTGTTTAAGTTTAACTTGATCTCAACTTCGGGCCTTCCTCCATTGGCTCTTTCTCCAAGAGGGACTCCTTTGCATCCATGTATCTCCGCCCTATGTGGATTAGCTCGTCAAATTACCTCGGGTGCTACTTGAACAGATCTTGGCGAAGATCTTTTTGGTTGAGACCCCACAATATCCCAGTGATAGTAACAAGATCATACGGGTACTGGACATCAAGTCATCTATCCTAATACCACTTGAAGTACTCCCTTATGGCTCCTCTAAGCTCTTGCTTTAATTAGAGTAGCATGGCCGGAGAGGGATTTCTCTTCATCTCAAAGGAAGTGGTTGACGAACAGAATAGAATAGTTGCAGATTAACTTTTGCTTAAGTGGGTTGTTACGCATTTTACCCGTGCCGCTTAACGTGTTTGAGAAATAGCACATCAGGGCATCATCCGCCCGAGCTATCTGCATCTAGGTAAAGTAGTTTCTTGAGTGTTCGAGGGTACATCCCTTCTCTTAGTAAACATCAAACTTAGGAAGCTTAATCTGTTGGAAAGGTGCATTCATGACATCATCACATTCGGTTGGGTGTTTCCATTGAGTGTGTCATCCATGGCTTCTAAAGTTGGGTCAAGCCTTTGATGGCTCGACTCTAGTCACCTCGAACAATACCTGAGTTTTTGTGGGCCATATGTTTAGGCAGAGGTATACCCTGGAGCCAAGTTTGAGTATCATGTGGTTACTCTATACCATGTTTAATGATTCGGGGTCATCTTGAGAGCCCCATACCCCTCGCCTTGATCAAGCACTAACATAGTCGTGATACAAGAGGTGAATGCAAATCGAACTGACATATATATATTAGTTGTTCGTCCATTCGATCTTGTTATTAGGTATATCAGGCTCCTCCTCGAAAGTCGGAGTCACAGTCATCTTTTCAAGGGTTTTCTTAATCCTCCTCATTGCTAGACAATGGCCACCACTTGTTATAACTGCGTCTAGGACAGAGTTGCCTCCGAGATGTCATCAAGATTGGGTGGATTGCTGTTGATGTCATTTTGTCCACTAGCCATCGTTCAAAGTTGATAAAAGCTAGGCCCCATGGTGGCACTAACTGTCAATGCACGAAAAACTTACAAGATTTAGTCAGTGAGATTGAACATAGTAATGAGGACCCAATGATCTCCTTTGAAGCCTGGTGGTGAGTATTATTAAGATGGCTTGTGTTACGTAAAATATATCGATTTATGATGGTGGGTTGTCCACCAACGCCCCTCCGATGCCTAAGTAAGTCTCTTGATAATGAAGAAGTCAAAGCAGTAGGTAAATCTAGTAGAGGATTTTAGAGGGTGACTATCATAAACCAAGGTCGGTGGTACGGACCCGAGGTTAAGATGATGAAGAGTCAATCCCTTTACTTGTAGGTAGGGTTGCATATTTATATTGATTGCCTAGGGCAGATTAGATAGTACACGTGTCATCATCCTGCCGGTTGAAGCTGTTATGGTAATTACTTGGGCTACAAATAAATCCATGTAGCAAGAGCTCATTAGCATGAGATGATACAGCCGACAAGTATTGACAATTAGAGAGATTGAGTATCCGATTGATATCTCCTAACATGGTATGTTGAGGATATGATACGATCCGGATCAATCATCATTAATTGGGCAGACCACCATAAAACCATGCCGGGTTGAGGATTATGTATAGTAACCAAGCTGAGATAAGTTCAGTTATTATGGACTTTATCCACTCTATCTAGGCTTTTAGGTCAGGCCCATGGGCCGTGATGAGCTTGTAATGTTGAGTCCGAATGTCCCACACTTTAACCGAGTTAAGTGGTTACCTGGTTAACCGAGTCAATTTGGAGTCGTAGTGTGGTCTGGCTTAGCCCAATTGTAAAATATGGGTTATATGCATAACAGGTCCGCTACAGTTTTGTTTAGTTGTTCGGTTTGGGCATAGATATGTCAAGTTAGTAATTGTTTAGCGAAATGATATCACTCTTTCTCCTTCAAAGCTCTCACTCGTCTCATATGACTAGCATATTCATCAAATCAATTACTTTACAATCTAAAACCAAATATTTATCAATTAAGATATATAAAAATATTAGTATGAGTTATCTTTTCACCAAGGAAAAATGTGAGTTTTTAGACAATTACGTTGAAATCGGTTGGTTTGGTTATTTCGGTTTTAAATATTCCAAAACTAAATTGAACTGAGGTTTTTCTAAACAGAATCGAACTGCCGGTTCGGCCATTATTCGGTTTGTAATCGACGTAAGCTAACTACCAAGAGATAGAGTGGTGAGATCCACACCTTTTGATGTTACTAGTTCGGTGGACCTCTCTATTAGCTTATTCTTGGTAGCTCATTTTACTAAATGGGCCGACACCTCATACTCATTTTTACTTATTCGAAAATCTTAACTTACATCTGAATATTTTTTTTTTATTTTTTGATTTTGAATTTCATCTTTGCCTCTCCTTCGCCACCTGTTGTCATCGCTTTGATGCAAGCCCGGCAAACTGTTTCATCTATGTACTTGTCTATTCAGAGACAGAAAATTGCTCTTAGTTGTTGTTTTTTCTGTTTTGACGCAATATGGAAGGATACAAAGGAGGAGAAATGAGGAGAGTGATGTGTTATTTACTTCAGCCTCATCTCATTAGTGTTCATCACATCCATGATCCATCACAATGGCATTTATATTCGAGGTTTATAACAAAATATATCAATTTTTTTCCATTATTTTGTTGTATTTTTGTTGCATGGCTTCATATATTGGTTTGTGTATGATATTGATACAGATGTGAAGAGATGGCTTGCAGATTTTGGGGTATAGGACATGCCAGACTCTTTCACGGAGTCTGTTTGATCACTTAGAAGAAATATGTAGCGTAAATAAAATTTCTAATTTCAAACTCCCCACCCATATATTCCATAATGAATATGTAGTAAAGGGCTTTGAACTTTTCTTCTGAAATCAACCTTCTTCTAGATCTAAGTCGGAGATATAGCAGGTCTTATTTGTTTTCTTGACGAATCCGTACATATTAGAAGAGATAAAAATGTTTAGCGTACACATTTCCCAGAGCCTGAGCAAGAATCACCCGCAGCTTTAAAACTACTACCACCGTCAGTTTCTGCCCATCGGAGGATTTTACTGAAGAGCGTCTATAATCAAGATCAATCTTTATTATCAAGAAGCATAGCAAATAAGGATGAAGAACAAGTTTCACTTATACATTCTGGTCTAGGACATTCAGGCATCCTATTTCGCAATCTTTCCACATGCAGAGGAGCCTAGATCAAGGACATGGCGAAGCAACACGAGAGGTTTCAGTTAACTACTGGATGGGTGGTAAGAGCAAGTAGTACAAACTGACATGAGAGGTGAGGGACCTAGTGGCCAGAGATCTGATGTCGATGGACGATGAGTAACTATTATACATTCACTTGGGACTTGGGAGTAAGAATACAGGTGCAACGATGGACGATGAGCAACTATTATACATTCACTTGGGACTTGGGAGTAAGAATACAGGTGCAACGCCTCAGATTCATTGGGGCATGAGATACTAGAAACTCTAGACGAAGGAAAGAAGCATTGAGGATAGTACAATTTTGAACGTCATTTTCCCCTTTTCCTTATCAACTTCCATACTTCAACTTAGAATTGAATGAGCCTTGCTAACAGTGTAAGTTGAATCCATGTACTCACTCATTCTTCCTAACAGCAAATGAAGAGAAAATTCAGAAGTTTCCTTACAAATGACCTTAAAGTTAGTTCCGGCTAGTAACCAAAGGGCTCAAAATAATATAAAAATATTTCAAGCTTATTGAACCAAAATGAAGTTGGCTACAAATATTCTCACTATCATCTCAGAATGGCTGCAGGAAAACATGCAAACCCATAAGTTCAAAGAAGGTAATAATCAAGGTTTTGCAGTCATAGCGCAGGTCATTGCCGAGCCGAGGCGCGGCGCCGAGATGATCAAGGCATACATTGGCTCTCGTCGGATCGAGGACCTCTTCGACAACTTGGTCTTGCGAAGTTGTTGGCATCTCCTCAGTGCTACTCACTGTGGAGGATGAAGCTCGGTTGGCCGTGCTGACACTGGGCTCGGATGAGACAGAGGCGGCGCTGACGACTCCACCTGCTCAAACTCGGGGAAGGCCCTCGACTAGGCCGAAGAAGAGCCTCCGCGCCGATCTGACCCCTGAGGAGGCTGAGAGGGCACAGCCCAGGGCGTCATAAGCGGCTCGATTAGCCCTGATCGAGGGTCGCTACAACTCGTGCCAAGAGGTCCGAGAATAAGAGAAGGTCAAGAAAATGGGCAGCCAAGCCCCCAAAAAGACAGCTGACGCCGCTGGGGAGGCAGGTACATCCTTTGCTGCTCTGAAGGAGGCCGCCAGCCAACCACCGGCGGAGATTCCACCTCTACAAGAAGTGAGGGAGGACGCCGCCGTCCCCGCCCAAGAAACCGAGGTCATTATCATCGACATGTGTCCCCACCAGAAGAGGGCAATATCCACTTGGCCTCAGCCGAAGAGGCTGAGGTCCCAATAGGGAGAGAGGTCGACACACCTGCCGAGTCGACCCATTGGCAGGGAAAAGAGACCAGTTGCTGAGGGGGGCGCCTCTCTCTCAGGGGTTCGGATGGTCGTATCCTCATCACATCGATGAGCTCGAGAAGGAGAAGTGGGACGAACTGAGGATGCTGCTGATGGGGTCTTCCAAAATCGGTCCCCACCACAACAAGGAGCCACCCGCAAGAGTTCTGATATGAACCTAGGCGACATCTCAATAAGAGGGGTCGGTCTTGGAGTCTCCGACTCGCTCAATCCAGAGCTATCGAGAAGTTCTATCTCCCTCGTGATGACGAGATCCTTAGCGAGATGCCAGACGTCGGCCAACTTGGACAATTATCAAATAATCCCCCACAATGAAACGAAACTTTTAAGTTTAGAGGTTATCAGAAAACCATTTTAACTTTAATATTTTTCATAAACCCCGCTCAAAACATGAATCCTAATTTTCACTGGACAAAAATTCTTCTAGGTATAACCTTAATAACCCATGTGAAAATTCTGATTAATACTATTTTGGGAGTTTCCTGATAAAATCATACATTTATTAGGCGTTTTCTAAAACCCCTAAACTTAAGGGGGTCTTTTGATATTTTGAAAGTTTGAGGGGTTATTTGATCATGATCCAAAGTTGAAAGGAGTCTTCTGATATTTAGGCTTGAAAGGAGTCTTCTGATATTTGGGCAAAAGTCAATCTGAAATGAACTTGCTGCCAAAATAAACAAAACCTTTTGGTCATAGTTGACCCCAAATCTTTGATGGTTTACACTCAACCCTTAATCTTCAATTTCCAAATTGGACCCATATGTAAATCTTCATCTCGGTTTGAAATAGGGTCTTATTTAAAACAACTTAATAGTTTGTTGGTGTCAATCCAAAATGCCAGGTGGAATTTATAAATAATAAGGATTTAGGGACCTAGTGTAGGATTAACAAGATATGGGGTCTAATATGACAAAAACCCAATATAGGCCCTAATTCTAGTCAGAAAAATCAATTCCTTTCCTAATCCTTCAAGGACTGGAGTTGGCCAATTAACAAATAGGAAACGCTATAGTTGAAGACTTTAAACCTGATCTGATTAGGATTAAGTTTAACGGCCACTTTCTAGTGAAAACCCTTCTCCTAATCCGTCTCCAACTCGTACTATAAACGGAAACTGCGACATATATCCAAATTAAGCCCCTCTCTCTATATATATGTATATATATGTGACACTGGTACAAAGCTCTAAAGCACATTCTAACAGAGAGACAAAAACCAATTGATCAAGAAGAGAGAGAGAGAGAGTGTGTGTTATCTGCAACTTCGCAACCATGGTTTCCGAACGAGTCCGAGATGTTTGGGGCCATAATCTGGATCAAGAGCTCGGCTTCATATCAGAGCTCTGCAAGACGTGCAAGTTCGTCTTCCTCGATGCTGAGTTCCCGGGCTTCCTCCAGTCGGCACCTCGCGGCTCTTCTGAAGAGGAAATCTACAGCGCTCTCAAGCACAACGTCGACAGGATGAAACTGACACAGTTGGGAATCACGCTGACTAACGAAGAAAGCTACGCCTCCTGGCAGTTTAACATGAAAGATTTCGATCCTCAGGTTGATGATTGCTTGGAAGCCTCGATAGAGTTTCTCAAAAAGAGCGGGATTGACTTTGACAAGAATCGCAGAGACGGTGTCAGAGCGGACATTCTCTCGAAAGAGCTGGTAGAGAAACTAGTAAGAGGAGTTGAAGGGCTAAAGTGGATCACTTTTCACGGCATGTATGATCTCGCGTACCTGATCAAGATTGTCTATCAGATGCCTCTGCCGGACACATTGGCGGGTTTCTTGAGATTGGTAAGAAAGCTATTTGGCACGAGGGTTTACGACCTCAAATATATGGTGAAAGAGTATGACGCGTCTCTCTCTGAAGTGGGCTTGGTTAAGCTTTCGAGGATGCTGGAGATTGAGTGGAGGGGGAGCTCGCATCAGGCCGGACATGACAGTCTGCTCACAGCAATGGCTTTCTGGAAAATGAAGAGGGAGTTTTCGGATTTTGATGAAGGGAAACATGCGGGGATACTCTATGGATTTGAAGAACATGCTGAAAAGGAGCTGGACAATGTTGTGATGCCCTGCAACCATGTAGTTCCAGCTAGGATTGCTTTGAGTCGGAGTTGTGCACCTGTAGGCTTTCATCCTGTTCCTCGGCCATATGCTTATAGTGATGTTTTTCCTCCAGGCTATGATCCTATTCCTAGGCCGCCTTATGCTTATCGTGGTGGTTTTCCCATAGGATATCATCCAATTCCGAGGCCTTATCGCTATTGCGCAGTTCCGCCAGAGCCTTCTTTCTTTGTCTCAGCATAAAAAACTGTACTGTTTGCTTCATCATTGGTTGTCAATGTATACATGCATTTGTGATGTCAGTTTGTAAAGCGTTTATTGATGCTATGAACAACAGTTAGATACGTGTTTTATTTTGTTTTCATGTTGATGTCTGTTTTGCTGTGAATATTAGACTAGCATAAGCCGTTTCCTCTTTCAAGTTGAATCGTTTAGTTGTATTGGCTTCTGAGGTTGTCTGGAGATCCTAGTTATCTGGAGATCATTCAAAATAGCATGGCCGGAGAGGTATTTCTCTTCATCTCAGCAAGGAAGCGGTTGACGAAGAACACGGATAGCTAACAGAAGTTGCAGATCAACTTTTGCTTAAGCGGGTTGTTACGCATCTTAGTCGTGCTGCTTAACGTGTTTGAGAAAAATTAGCACATCAGGGCATCATCCGCCCGAGCTATCTGCATCTAGGTAAAGTAGTTTCCTGAGTGTTCGAGGGTACATCCCTTCTCTTAGCAAACATCAAACTTAGGAAGCTTAATCTGTTGGTAAGGTGCATTCATGACATCATCGCTCAGTTGGGTGTTTCCATTGAGGGTGTCATCCATGGCTTCTAAAGTTGGGTCAAGCCTTTGATAGCTCGACTCTAGTCACCTCGAACAATACCTGAGTTTCTCTGGGCCATATGTTTAGGCAGAGGTATACCCTGGAGCCAAGTTTGAGTATCATGCGGTTACTCTATGCCCTGTTGATTGATTCGGGGTCGTCTTGAGAGAACCCTACCCTGTTTTGATCTGGCTAGTTCAACATGTCGTTAGTTGTCTCATGCAGCAAAGGGAACACGTAAAATCGAACCGACATATATATATATATATATATATATATATATATATATATATATATATATATATATATATATATATATATAGAGAGAGAGAGAGAGAGAGGAATATGGAGAATTGTACCAAGTTCCTTAAAGAACTTGGTAGTGAGGTGGACAACCAAACCACACCTCAAGGGGAAAAATAGAGAGGAGAGAGAATGAGGAGAGAGAAAGATTTTTTAAAAGTTACTCACACCAAATTTGTCCACATCACTCACAGTTTCAGTTTAACTTTCCACTTCTATATATATATATATATATATATATATATATATATATATATATATATATATATATATATATATATATATATATATATATCCGCCATCCGATCTTGTTATTAGGTTTATCGCTCCTCCTCGAAAGTCGAATCACATTCATCTTTTCAAGGGTTTTCTTAATCCTCCTCGACGCCGTTGTGACAATGGTCACCACTTGTTATAATTGCGTCTAGAGAGTTGTCTCGAGATGTCATCAAGATTGGGTGGATTCTTTGTTGATGTCATCTTGTCCACTAGCCATCGTTCAAAGTTGATAAAAGCTAGGCCCCATGGTGGGCACTAATTGTCGATGCACGAAAAACTTACAAGATTGAGTCTGTGAGATTGAACACAGTAATGAGGACCCAATGATCTCCTTTGAAGCCTGGTGGTGAGTATTATTCTGATGGCTTGTGTTACACAGAAAATATATCTGATTTACGATGGTGGGTTGTCCACCAACGCCCTTCCGATGCCTAAGTAAGTCTCTTGATGATGAAGAAGTCAAAGCAGTAGGTAAATCTAGGTTAGGATTTTAGAGGGTGACTATCATAAACCAAGGTTGGTGGTACGGAGCCGAGGTTAAGATGATGAAGAGTCAATCCTTTTACTTATAGGTAGGGTTGCATATTTGTACTAATTGCCTAAGGCAGATTAGATAGTACATGTGTCATCATCACGGTTGAACATTGTATGGTAATTACTTGGGCTACAAATAAATCCATGTGGCCAGAGCTCATTAGCATGAGATGATACAGCCGACGTGTATTGACTATTAGAGAGATTGAGTATCCGATTGATATATCCTAATATGGTATATTGAGGATATGACACGATTCGGATCAATCATCATTAATTGGGCAGACCACCATAAAACCATGTCGGGTTGAGGATTATGTATAGTAACCAAGCTGAGATAAGTTCAGTTATTATGGACTTTATCCATTCTATCTAGGCTTTTAGGTCAGGCCCATGGGCCGTGATGAGCTTGTAATATTGAGTTCGAATGTCCCACACTTTAACCGAGTTAAGTGGTTACCTGGTTGACCGAGTCAATTTAGAGTCGTAGTGTGGTCTGGCTTAGCCCAATTGTAAATATGGGTTATATGCATAATAGGTCCGCTACAGTTTTGTTTAGTTGTTCAGTTTGGGCATAGATATGTCGAGTTAGTACTTGTTTAGCACAACCTTCAAGTTATAGTATAAAGAGTTATCGATCCCACGAGGAACGGGAAGTAGGAAGAGTTTGTTCAAGTTTTGGTTCTCAAATTATGCGCGATAATTAGGAGTTTATGTACATGGTGAAAGTGGTCATGAAAAGAGTAGAGAGTAGATTGTGGATTATGTGCAAAATAAATGAAACGAGGAAGAAAATGTGTTGTGGAGAGATTGAGATTGTGAATGTGACAAAGTGTAAATAAATCAAAATGGAAGTGAGAATGGAGAGATGGAGAGTGAGAGAAAATAAATGCAAAGAAAATAAAACAAGATTGAGATGAGGGAGAGATAGATAAATGAAAACCAAGTATGTGCAAAATAAAAGAAAACAAGATTGAGAGAGAGGAGAGAGTAAAGGAAAATCAAGATCAAGAAAATAAAATCAATAAAGCAAAAGATGGAGGATTCAATTAGAATTATGAAGGAATCTAGAATTGAATCCACTAGCTAATCTTACTTATAAGATATGAACCATTCTCTTTTATCACATTTTATTTTAGATTTATTAAGCATAGACTATCAAACCACTTAAGAAAAGCATAACCTATCAAATTATCACCTAAATGAAATCAATACACATGAGGAGAATAACAACAAGATAGTAATCCTAGAATTCATAAGTATAACCTATCCAACCACTTAAGGAAAGTATAGACTATCAAATTCTTCTTCTATTGATTAGTTCTCTAGTTGATTAGCCTAAACATGATCTTTTAAGCATAAGAGAGTGATTCACAAATATAAGAGAGAATTAGACTAGTTTCATGCAAAACTAGATCCCCACAAGAGGTTAGTTCCACATCTTTGGAAAATAAAAAGAAATCAAGAGAGGGAGGAGGAAAGAAAACTAAGTACAAAAAGAAAAATAAGAGCAAAGAAATAAAGAAAAAGAAAAGAAAATGAGAAGAAAAGAAATAAAGACAATCTAACTAATTGCAAGGAAATAAATCTATACTACAAATTAAAGACAAGACATGAAAGTAAATTGCATGAAAGTAAATCAAAACTACAAAGCATATAAATGAACAAGAAATGAAAAGAAATGCAAAAGAAATAAAATGAAAACCTACAACTCCTGATCTTCATCTCATCCTCCTTTTGGTCCTTGGATAAGAAGAAGAGAAAGGAAATTGAAGGGTTAAAAAATTTTATTTATTGTGTAACAAAAGTTATAATTTTTGGAAGGTCTTCTCAATTAAGAGTAACCCTCCTCTCCAAATAGAGTTTTTACAAAATATTTCACACTCAAACCTCTCCCTCTACCCCTCTATTTATGGCCCAACAGAGTTGATGTGAACCATTGGATCAAACTTGGCCACCAAGAAAGAGAAATCAACCCTTAATTCAAATCTGTTGCCAACCAACCGATCGGCCAATCGGTTGGCCAATCGGTTGGCCGACCAATTGGCCGACTGATTGGCCAATCGGTTGGTTTGTAATCGATTTTATCTTTTCTTGATATTTTTGCACGAATTCTTCTTGGATTCCTTGATTGTCTTGGGCCTTCATTTGTCTTCAGATTTGGGCTTCAAAAATTGGTGAAAATTCAGAGGATTTGAGTTATATGGGCTCTTATTCATTAATACTCCATTAGCCTGTAAATTAAGATAAAAATAGTTATTAGCGGGATATTTATTCATATAAAATAGGTAATGAGGGTATAAAATTATAATTAAATTGTGATTATCATCGATGTAACATCATTGAGAAATAAATAATTTTACTTTCTCCTTCCATTTGTTATTGTCTTTGGTTACAAATTTTATTCCTTATTTTTATTGCCATCTGAGTTTGACTTATGACTTAACAAGCTTGGTTCTTGGTTGTGTTCTTTGATCTATATTTTTAATAGTTCTTGGGTTTATGTGGGTCCTTTGATTAGATCCAGCTAGTTGGTTGTTAGTAATTATGACCTTTGATTTGTAATGCATGCCTTGTGATCTTTTTAGCTATTTCCCAAGGTGGATAGGAAAGGCTTATTTTTATGACTTGGGATCAATTACTTGGATTACAAGTTTTCTGAATTTATATAGTCTTGATGTTCCCCTCAAGACATTTGCTTATTTTCCATTTGCCATGGCTGACCCAAATTTGTCTTTGCAAGTTCATCAAGAGCAAATTGATCCATTAAAGAGGATTTTCTCGATGGTTTTCCGAGATATGCTTCATGATTGGGCTGTGACATACTAGATTCTGGGGTGCTTCATGGTGAAAGTTCCCTTAGACAAAGAGGCTGTCTTTTGCCATGGTAGAGACAATGTCCCAATTTATGCTATCTGTTCCTCTCTTTCGTAGCAAAAGTTCTCGTTGTCATTGGGATTGTCCCATGGCAGTTATCACTGAATTCCCTTTCGATCTTGCTAGGATACATTGTTATTTACAGTAGATTGGGTGTAGCACCAAAGTTCATTATATTCTGTCATTTAGTGATTCTTAAAAAGGAGTCAAATGGAATTCATTACTACCTTTTGCCTTGTCGTGTCACGATGGTGAAGGGTCTTCCTCTTGACACTAAATGCTGGAAGGGTAAGTTCTTCTTTTTTCGACAAACGTCTTCTAGTTCGCCCCCTTTCTTTCTTAGCGATCGGTCTAAGGTTGGACTAGACTCCTTTCCAATACAAAGGTGTTAAAGGTTAAGGATCCCTCCACTGAGGAGTTGAGGGACATCGAAGGGATGAAGTCTCTTCCTTTGCCCATTGACATAGCCGAGCAGTTGTAGGTGGATAGCTTAATGAACACAGGGATCATCTCTTCCATTGAGATGCTACCTACTGCTGCAAATGTACCTCAAATTTTGCAGTGTGATATTAAGGACATTGCTATGGATCTACCCAAGGAAGTCTTATCTACATTAGCTTACCCCGAATCGAGAAAGAGGGGAGCCTCCTCACTTAATGTCGGCCTGCCTTTTGAGCATGTTGGGAAGTCTCGTGAGACTCTAGGTTTTGATCATGGGAGTTTTCCTTCATCGATTGTTCAAGACCTAGGTCTCCCTACCTCTTCACTTGAAGTTGAGACCCTGAAGGAAAAACACACCACCTTCGCTGGTAGGTTTCATGAGAAATTAGATCTTGTTGAGGCATCCACTGCTATGTACAAGCGAGCGATAAGCGAGCTAAAGGATTCAAGAGGGATTTGGAGGTTTCTGATGCCTCTCTTCAAGCACTCAGAGAGGGCATCCGCATACTTGAATAGGGGTATAGCGCAATGAAGGAAACGGTCTTGCAAGAAGTCCAAGAGTATGATACGCTGTATCTAAACCTACTCCAGACCCAAAGTAAGCTAGCACTATTTGGGAGGAGTTAGCTCAAGGTAGATAAAGAACTTGTCAGAGCTCACAGGCTTGTGGAACGCTTAAGGTCGGGCGTGATGGTACACCAGCCAAGCTCATCCACTGTAAAATCGGATTAGGCTCCTTTTGTAATTACTTTTTCTCATTTATGACTTTTATATTTTAGTGCCATGCAATGGATTCTAGATTTTGATTTTGATTTTGACAAACCAGGTCTTTTGTTCCATTACCGTCCTTATAGAATCCTGTTATGGTCTTGTCAATGAAAATTAGAGAAAAAGTTAGTTGTCTCTATAGGAGGTATTGTTTGCCTCTAAGGTGAGATTCCCTTTCCGAGGTCTTTAGCCTTGAGCCGTGGACTTAGGTCCTTGAGGGAAGTCTTGTGGTCGCGAGCTAAGGATAAAAAATCCTTGAGGGGTACCGAGGGCCTTAAGTTGAGGGAATTTATCTCTGAAAAAGATCTTTTTGCCTTGACTCGCTGATTTAGATCTTTTGCGGAGATCGTTTGAATGCCTTCGAAGATAGGTCTTTTGTTTGCCTAGATCTTGATGCCTCTACGGGATGGACATCTTGCAAGGAGGGCTTTATGGCCCTCGAGTTGAAATCTCCCTAGTCTTAACAGTGGGGTCATACCTTTAGACGAGGCTTTTCACCTCATATAGCAGGCTTTCTAGCTCACTGAGCCATGGGCTCACAACCTAGGCTAGCGAGCTAGCCCTTTAGAATAGATTTTTTTTTTAACCTCAGAATGAGGATTTCCTCTTTGCATGAAATAATATTTTTTTTTTTACTTTAGTACTAGCTTTTGAGAAGAAGGTGCTTTATTCATTGATGAATAAGTTAATACATGATATGTAACAACATGCAGCTTGATGAGCTGCCTTATTTCGCTCTTCAAAATGTAGAAAAAAGTTCCTTTTTTTTTTTTGGTTTAACACAGAGTTTGGGCTTCCCTTGTGAAATCCTTAGGGCTTGCCAGGCCTCCTATCCCCTAAGGAAGAGAGTTCGGCGTTAAGTATTCCACACCTCCATGGGATCTCAGCTAGGGGCCTTAAGATGCTTTCTTCTTACCCTTGTTGCCTCTATCAGAGTCTCTTGCCCCTTTGGGCTAGTGGCATCCTACATTTCGTTATTTCTTTCTTAGTAAACATCAAACTTAGGAAGCTTAATATGTTGGTAAGGTGCATTCATGACATCATCGCTCAGTTGGTTGTTTCCATCGAGGGTGTCATCCATGGCTTCTAAAGTTGGGTCAAGCCTTTGATAGCTCGACTCTAGACACCTCGAACCATACCTGAGTTGCTCCGGGCCAACGTTTAGGCAGAGGTATACCCTGGAGCCAAGTTTGAGTATCATGTGGTTACTCTATGCCCTGTTGATTGATTCGGGGTCGTCTTGAGAGCCCCCTACCTTGCCTTGATATGGCTAGTTCAACATGTCGTTAGTTGTCTCAGATACAAAGAAGGGAACATGTAAAATCGAATCGACATATATATATATATATATATATATATATATATATATATATATATATATATATATATATATATATATATATATATATATATATATATATATATATAAAAGTTGTTCATCCATCCGATCTTGTTATTAGGTATATCGGGCTACTCCTCGAAAGTCGGAGTCACATTCATCTTTTCAAGGGTTTTCTTAATCCTCCTCGACGGCCATTGTGACAATGGCCACCACTTGTTAAAAGCTGCGTCTAGGGCGAGTTGTCTTGAGATGTCATCAAGATTGGGTGGATTCTTTGTTGATGTCATCTTGTCCACTAGCCATCGTTGCCCCATGGTGGGCTTAACCGTCGATGCATGAAAAACTTACAAGATTGAGTGCGTGAGATTGAACACGATAATGAGGGCCCAATGATCTCCTTTGAAGCACGGTGGTGAGTATTATTAAGATGGCTTGTGTTACATGAAATGTATCGATTTACGATGGTGGGTTGTCCACCAGCCCTCGATGCCTAAGTAATTCTCTTAATAATGAAGAAGTCAAAGCAGTAGGTAAATCTAGGTTAGGATTTTAGAGGGTGACTATCATAAACCAAGGTCGGTGGTACGGAGTCGAGGTTAAGATGATGAAGAGTCAATCCTTTTACTTGTAGGTAGGGTTGCATATTTATACTGATTGTGATGTAGGACGCATAATAAGAAATATATTCAAAGTTAGAATCAATTTAGATTAGGAAATATATTTAAAGTTAGAGTCAAATTAGATTAGGAACCTCGTGGTAAGGCTTCGTGTTATCACCGCTGCGTCAGATTGCCTAGGGCAGATTAGATAGTGCATGTGTCATCATCCTGCTGGTTGAAGCTGTTATGGTAATTACTTGGGCTGCAAATAAATCCATGTGGCAAGAGCTCATTAGCATGAGATGATACAGCCGACGTGTATTGACAATTCGAGAGATTAAGTATCCGATTAATATCTCCTAACATGGTATGTTGAGGATATGATACGATCTGAATCAGTCATCATTAATTGGGCAGACCACCATAAAACAATGCCGGTTTGAGGATTATGTACAGTAACCAAGCAGAGATAAGTTCAGTTATTATGGACTTTATCCACTCGATCTAGGCTTTTAGGTCAGGCCCATGGGTCGTGACAAGCTTGTAATGTTGAGTTTGAATGTCCCATACTTTAACCGAGTTAAGTGGTTACCTGGTTGACCGAGTCAATTTGGAGTCGTAGTGTGGTCTGGCTTAGCCCAATTGTAAAATATGGGTTATATGCATAACATGTCCGCTACAGTTTTGTTTAGTTGTTCGGTTTGGGCATAGATATGTCGAGTTAGTACTTGTTTAGCGAAAAGATATCACTCTTTCTCCTTCAAAGCTCTCACTCGTCTCATATGAATAGCATATTCATCGAATCAATTACTTTGCAAACTAAAACCAAATATCTAAGTCGTAGTAAAGGGCTTTGAACTTTTCTTCTGAAATCAACCTTCTTCTAGATCTAAGTCGGAGATATAGCAGGTGTTATTTGTTTTCCTGACGATATGATCTAAAGGGATGAAAAAGAAATTAAAACCTCTGTAGAATCCGTCCATTGTAGAAGAGATAAAAATGTTTGGTACACACTTCCTAGAGCGACCAAGAATCACCCAGCCTTTAAAACGACTACCACCGCCGATTCGGTTGGAATCGGAGGATTTTACTAAAGAGCATCTACAATCAAGATCAATCTTTATTATCAAGAAGCACAGCAATTAAGGATGAATACAAGGAGTAAGAAGAACAAGTTTCACTTATACATTCTAGTCTAGGGCATTCAGCATCCTATTTCGCAATCTCTCCACGCATGAGGAGCCTAGATCAAGGACATGGCGAAGCAGCGAGAGGTTTGATTAACTCTTGGATGGGTGGTGAGGCGAGTAGTACAAACCGATATGAGAGATGAGGGAACTAGTGGCGGAGATCGATGTCGATGGGCGATGAGTAACTATTATACATTCACTTGGGACTTGGGAGTAAGAATACAGGTGCAACGACGATTCATTGGGGCATGAGATATTAGAAACTCTAGACGAAGGAAAGCAAAGATTGAGGATAGTACAATTTTGAGCGTCATTTTCCCCCTTTTTCCTTATCAACTTCCATACTTAAACTTAGAACTGAATGAGCCTTACTAACAGTGTAAGTTGAATCCATGTACTCACTCATTCTTCCTAACAGCAAATGAAGAGAAAATTCAGAAGTTTAGTTAGAAACAGGGCAAATCAAGTGAAAGGTGCAATTTTATTCATTAGTATTGGGGTATATATATACAAGAGGAGTGGTCTCATTCTTCTACTCTATCCGCTGTGGGACTAAACAAAAGGGGTCTATTCCCATCTAACATAAAGAAATAATTCTCAACACTCCTCCTCAAGATGGGTAAAAGATATCTATTAAGCCCATCTTGTCACACCCTCTAGCTAGGTCTACTGAGCTAAGTCCTTTAGTCAAGCAGTCTGCAGCCTGATCCTTAGTTGGAACATGGCCTAACTCCAGTAGCCCACTGTTCAGCTTCTCTTTGATGAAAAGCCTGTCAATCTCGATGTTCTTGGTTTTGTCATGCTGCACTGGGTTGTTGGCAATACTGATAGCTGACTTGTTGTCACACCACAACCTAATCTTGGCCCCTTGATCTAGCTTTAGCTCCACCAGCATGCTTTTCAGCCACATCAACTCCGCAACCCCCACGGCCATTGCTCTGTACTCTGCTTCAGCTGTTGATCTTGCCACCACATATTGCTTCTTGCTTTTCCAAGAGACTAGGTTGCCTCCTACAAATATGCAGTACCTTGAGGTAGACCTCCTATCATCTCCACAGCTAGCCCAATCTGAGTCACAGTAGTCCTCAATGTTCACATGGTCACTCCTCCTGAATATCAGTCCTTTGCCAGGAGCACCCTTCAGATACTTCAGGATCTGATATACTACATCCATATGACCCTTCCTCGGGTCATGCATGTAGCGGCTCACCATGCTCACCGCAAATGAAATATCTGGACGTGTGTGACTCAGATAGATCAACCTGCCTCAGCAATCAGCTTGAACCTCTGATCGATCGGTGTAGTAGCAGGTTTGCACCCTAACATTCCTGTCTCTGCAAGAAGATCCAGTGCATACTTTTTCTGGAAGAGAACAATCCCCTCCGCTCCATGAGCTATCTCTATTCCAAGAAAGTATCGAAGCTGACCCAGATCCTTCACTTCAAATTCTTTGTTCAATCTCACCTTGAGCTGGGCAATCTCTTTCTCATCATCCCCTGTGATGATCATGTCATCTACATACACTGCAAGCATAGTGATGTGGCCCCCACTTCTTTGAAAGAATACAGTATAATCGGTATTGATCTGCTTGTATCCCATACCAATCATAGCCCTCCTGAACCTGTCGAACCATGCTCAGGGAGACTTTTTAGTCCATCTGAGACTTCTTGACTGCGGACTTTACCCATATGCGTCTTGTGCCAAATCACGGTGGTATCTCCATATACACCTCCTCCACTAGATCCCCATGAAGAAACGATTCTTCACGCCTAGTTAGTGTAGTTTCCATCCACTATTTCTTTGCGAGAGATCGGTGTCGAGCGATTGCTCATCTTAGCCAGCGGTGCAAAAGTCTCATCAGAGTCAATGTCGTATGTCCGGTTGTACCATTTTGCCACCGTCGTGCCTTGTAGTGTTCAACACGCCACGGATTACGCTTCACGGTAAACACCTATTTACATCCCGCTCTCTTTCTCTGGCGGCGGTGTCACCAACTCCCATGTGTGGTTCTTCTCGAGAGCCCCTAGCTCCTCGTGCATGGCTGCCTTCCACTTTGGGTCCTTCCTAGCAGCCTGCCAGTTGTTAGGTATAGTAACATAATCTAATGATGCAATGAATGCTCCATGTGAAGGGGATATGTTAGAATAGGAAATAAATTGAGTAAGATCCCAACCATATCTCACGAGGATTACCGATATCATGTAGTAGTCCTCTTTACGCATTAATCGGTGTGGGCAGAGGGGTAGCATTAGAAGGAATTATATCACCTGAAGTGGAGGATGGTGTAGGTTTCTCAAGAGTTAGAGCAGAGCGGGACGAGGCACTGGGCACTGGCACTGTAGGCACCTCTGACACTGTAGGCACTTCTGACTGATCCCCCCTCCTTCTGTATGTACGTAACTCCCCCTGAGCTGTAGGCAACTCCCCCTGAGCTGTAGACTTAGCACCCCTTGTCTCTTCCTCCTCCCCTTCGTCTTCATCCTCCTCCTCCTCTGAGTAAGGGACCGAAATTGGGATTGACCCCCTTAAGCTCTCACCATTCTCCCCCTCTTGCCTCATACCTCCAGTATCGGGCGAGTCTCCAAAGGGTGAAGTTACCCCCAATGTGTAGTATGGCTCGAGCTTTCGAAATCGCACATCCATACTGACAAATAGTCTTTTTTTCACTGGGCTCCAACAGACATACACTTTCTGTGTGCCAGAGTATCCCACGAACATACACTTCACAGCCCTAGGGTCCAGTTTCCCAACAGATAATCTGTTGTCCTTCACAAAATGCACACAGCCAAACACCTTCAATGGTAGGGTCCCCCCGTTGTCTCCCTTCAGTGTCTCACGCGGAGATTTCCATTTCAATACACTCAAAGGCATCCTATTGATTAAGTGAGCGTACCAAACCGCTTGTCCCCACAACGTTTTTGGGACATTCATTGCCATCATCATACTCCTAGCAACTTCTAGGAGATGTCTATTCTTCCTCTCTGCTACCCCATTCTGAGCTGGGGTGTATGTGCATGTAGTCTGGTATTGTATCCCTTGAGCTGACAGATACTCCGTAAATATTCTATTGGTGTACTCTGTCCCATTATCTGACCTCAACACCTTTACCACTGCACCATACTGAGTCTGGATGTGCCTATGAAAGTCTTTGAAACAACCAACTACATCATTCTTATTTTTTATCAGGTACACCCAAGTGACTCTAGAAAAATAATCAATAAATATAACAAAATACTTGCATCCACTTATAGAATTTATTGGACAATATCCACATACGTCAGAATGTATCACCTCAAAACTACAGGAACTCCTATTACCCGAACTGATATAAGAGCTTCTAGTAAGCTTCCCAAACTCACAAGCATCACACTGAAGCTTCTGTTGATTTGCTTTCTGAAATAAGGTTGGATGCATTTTACCCAGAATACTAAATGAAGGATGTCCCATCCGCTTATGATGTAGCATCAACTCATCCTCTCACAAGACACCTCGCCTCCTCCCGCCCCGCCCTTCAACCATAGATGTCGGGCCACTGAGTCCATCCCTTCACGGTCCAGTACCACAGCCCGCTACGCCATGTGCCAGCCCCAAGTTCGCCTGCCCCTTCTCCAAAGATCACCTTAGGAATATCGAAGAAACAACACATTTCAGCTTGAAGGATAATGACACTAATGGATAACAAAGCACGTAAAATGAAGGAGCATGCAAAATATTAGATAGTGTTACGTAACTGCATAATTAACAA
Source organism: Asparagus setaceus (assembly GCA_012295165.1). NCBI lineage: Eukaryota > Viridiplantae > Streptophyta > Magnoliopsida > Asparagales > Asparagaceae > Asparagus > Asparagus setaceus. Next base: position 67,050,530 of record CM022706.1, on the reverse strand, counting down.
GTGTCCTTACCGACCACACCAGATCGCACTATCCGCACTGATACTCGGCTATGCCAGGTGAGTATAAGACGAGAACTCACTGGCATTGCCAGTTATATGTCTGGATGCTCCAGAATCTATTATCCAGTCTGTGGATCTAGTGGCAGCCATGGATGCAAGGACATATGTGTCGTTCATACCTTTGTTTGGGTGTGCGCGAAGAGCGTAACTGGCATAGTCTCCTCCAGAGAAAGCAGTAGATGCACCCTCGGACACGTCGTCTATTACTTTATGTTTCCTTCTCAGTGCCGCCAAGAGAGCTCGATCCTCCTCAGTAAAAGTCATCTCAGCTTCTTCCTCCTCCTCTGCCACTGACAGATTCGCCCGATGGCCTCCTCTTTCACCTCGCCGGCCTCCACGACCGCGGCCTCCGGCCTGTCCATGTCCACCCCAGTTCTTCTCCTTGGATGGCTTAGAGCACATCTGTCTCAGATGCCCTACCTCTCCACAGTTAAAACACTGCCTAGTCTCTGTAGGGTCGAAAAAATGTATTGATTGAATGAATGTATTACAATCGAATTCTCTCGATTACAGAGGAAGAGGAGGTTGATTTGACTTCTCTTTTGTATGGGTTCTTAGTGGCGAGAGGATGCTTCGCTCGATGCTCAAGTCGAGGTTGCTTCCCGTTGACGATCAGATCAAAGCTGCGGATGATCTAGAGGGTGCTAACGAGGTTCGTGATCTCTCCCCTGCGCAAGTGCTTGATTTTCCAAAAGCTCTTAGACTTTTTCCCAGCTAGCCAGCCCCTTTTTTTTCTTTTCAGCCCCTCCATCCCGTTGGGCTTTTAGCTATTTATTGGAGCTGCCGCTGATGTCGTGCGGCTGCTTCGATGGCGAGCTCTGATTGGCGGTACGCTTCGATTAAGCGGAATTGCTACGATGAAGCGCATTTGCTACGATAGCAGCGAGGCGTGGACCTCGTCGACTCACAGTCTTGCAGGCGAGCCTCGTTAAGCCAACTGCGTAGGTGAACCTCGTTGAATGTCGAGGTTCGCTGGCGTGGCGAACCTCGGTTGAATGTTGAGATTCACCGCCGTAGGTGAACCTCGTTGAATGTTGAGATTCGCTGCGTAGGTGAACCTGGTTGAATGTCGAGATTCGCTGCGTAGGTGAACCTCGTTGAATGTCGAGATTCACCGCCGTAGGTGAACCTCGTTGAATGTCGAGATTCGCTGCGTAGGTGAACCTGGTTGAATGTCGAGATTCGCTGCGTAGGTGAACCTGGTTGAATGTCGAGATTCGCTGCGTAGGTGAACCTCGGTTGAATGTCGAGATTCGCTGCGTAGGTGAACCTCGTTGAATGTCGAGGTTCGCTGCTGTGGCGAACCTCGGTTGAATGTCGAGATTCGCTGCGTAGGTGAACCTCGTTGAATGTTGAGATTCACCGCCGTAGGTGAACCTCGTTGAATGTCGAGGTTCACCGCTGTAGGTGAACCTCGTTGAATGTCGAGGTTCACCGCTGTAGGTGAACCTCGTTGAATGTCGAGATTCGCTGCGTAGGTGAACCTCGTTGAATGTCGAGATTCACCGCCGTAGGTGAACCTCGTTGAATGTTGAGATTCACCGCCGTAGGTGAACCTCGTTGAATGTTGAGATTCGCTGCGTAGGTGAACCTGGTTGAATGTCGAGATTCGCTGCGTAGGTGAACCTCGTTGAATGTTGAGATTCACCGCCGTAGGTGAACCTCGTTGAATGTCGAGATTCGCTGCGTAGGTGAACCTGGTTGAATGTCGAGGTTCACCGCTGTAGGTGAACCTCGGTTGAATGTCGAGGTTCGCTGGCGTGGCGAACCTCGGTTGAATGTGGAGATTCACCGCCGTAGGTGAACCTCGTTGAATGTCGAGGTTCACCGCTGTAGGTGAACCTCGGTTGAATGTCGAGATTCACCGCCGTAGGTGAACCTCGGTTGAATGTCGAGATTCGCTGCGTAGGTGAACCTCGTTGAATGTCGAGGTTCACCGCTGTAGGTGAACCTCGTTGAATGTCGAGATTCGCTGCGTAGGTGAACCTCGTTGAATGTCGAGATTCACCGCCGTAGGTGAACCTCGTTGAATGTTGAGATTCACCGCCGTAGGTGAACCTCGTTGAATGTCGAGATTCACCGCCGTAGGTGAACCTCGTTGAATGTTGAGATTCGCTGCGTAGGTGAACCTGGTTGAATGTCGAGATTCGCTGCGTAGGTGAACCTGGTTGAATGTCGAGGTTCACCGCTGTAGGTGAACCTCGGTTGAATGTTGAGATTCGCTGCGTAGGTGAACCTGGTTGAATGTCGAGATTCGCTGCGTAGGTGAACCTCGTTGAATGTTGAGATTCGCTGCGTAGGTGAACCTCGTTGAATGTCGAGGTTCACCGCTGTAGGTGAACCTCGTTGAATGTCGAGGTTCGCTGGCGTGGCGAACCTCGTCGGACCAGCGTGGCTATGCGAGCCTTGTCACATTTTGATGCTCGTAAAGATCGAACTCCGCTCCGCGTGCGAACCTGCGTATTGAGTCGAGTCGCCTCTTGAGCAAGTCTCGTTTTGGGCGTGCGGTCTAGCCTCGGTTGAATGTCGAGATTCGCTGCGTAGGTGAACCTCGGTTGAATGTCGAGGTTCGCTGCTGTGGCGAACCTCGGTTGAATGTGGAGATTCGCTGCGTAGGTGAACCTCGGTTGAATGTCGAGATTCGCTGCTGTAGGTGAACCTCGGTTGAATGTCGAGGTTCGCTGCTGTGGCGAACCTCGGTTGAATGTTGAGATTCGCTGCGTAGGTGAACCTCGGTTGAATGTCGAGGTTCGCTGGCGTAGGCGAACCTCGTTTGACTTTGATCTTTGCGGGCGAGCCTCGTCGAACTTTGGCGTTGTGGGCGAGCCTCGTCGAACTTTGGCGTTGTGGGCGAGCCTCGTCAAACTTCGGCGTTGTGGGCGAGCCTCGTCGAACTTTGGCGTTATTAGGCGAGCCTCGTCAAACTTCGGCGTTGAGGTTCGCTGCTGTGGCGAACCTCGGTTGAATGTTGAGATTCACTGCGTAGGTGAACCTCGGTTGAATGTCGAGGTTCGCTGGCGTAGGCGAACCTCGGTTGAATGTCGAGGTTCGCTGCTGTGGCGAACCTCGGTTGAATGTTGAGGTTCGCTGGCGTGGCGAACCTCGTTTGACTTTGATCTTTGCGGGCGAGCCTCGTCAAACTCTTGTTGTAGGCGAGTCTCGTCGAACTTTGGCGTTGTGGGCGAGCCTCGTCAAACCGGCGTTGTGGGCGAGCCTCGTCGAACTTTGGCGTTGTGGGCGAGCCTCGTCAAACTTCGGCGTTGAGGTTCGCTGCTGTGGCGAACCTCGGTTGAATGTTGAGATTCGCTGCTGTAGGTGAACCTGGTTGAATGTCGAGGTTCGCTGGCGTGGCGAACCTCGGTTGAATGTTGAGGTTCGCTGGCGTGGCGAACCTCGGTTGAATGTTGAGGTTCACCGCTGTAGGCTAACCTCGCTTGACTTTGATGTCGCGGGCGAGCCTCGCCAAACTACCGTTGTAGGCGAAGTCTCGTCGAACTTTGACGTTGTGGGCGCAGCCTCACAAACTTCGACGTTGAGGTTCACCGCTGTAGGTGAACCTCGTTGAATGTTGAGGTTCGCTGGCGTAGGCGAACCTCGTGTTAAGATCGAACTCCGCTCCACGCATCAACCTCGGTCGAACGCCGAGCCTCGCAGCCATGAACCTCCTCTTTGTCTCTTAGCATTTTCTAAGGCTTACGTGAGAACATGCTACGACGAACGATCGTAACTTTCAAGCCGCACGCCGAACCGGACGAATTATATATGAAAATCGACTATCTCGACGAGACGGAGCCAATTGTTTCGGTCATTTTGCCCAATTCCTTCCGGTTCGAGATATCAGCACTTTTATCTATTTTGTAAAGTCAAGCATTGGATGAACTTAACCTTTAGGCGGACTCGACTTCACTCGATGGACCCTAAGCTCTTTTGCTCATTCCGAAGTTGTCAGACAGGATTAAGGCAATTTTATTGCCTACAAAACCCTCCAAAGTTTTCGGACACGAATGTGGTTGAATGGAGTCCGAACACTTTGGATATGAAGACTTGTAAAGTGGTCGCCGCGGCAGACGAGCGAGAACCTTCTAACGAACTTCGGTAAATTTGAATTCTTCACTTGCGCCTAATGATCGCCTCTAGGATTTTTAGCAAACCCCCGCCTATCAACGGATTTGATGTGCCTTTACCGACACCGCTTGAATCGGCTAGCCATACTTTTCCCTCAAGATGGTGAGTTTGCGAGGAGTTTCTTTTAGGCTTAGTGCTAAAATCTCCCTCTATCCTTAGCCGCTCAAGGCGCTGGATTAAAAGATAAGGGCAAATAGCCCGTAGGCCATCATGTGGAAATGATCGAATCATTCAAAGGACGAAAAGTATAACGATCGCGATCAAAAAGCAATCAAGTTGTTCAAAGGACGGAGAGTATAACAATAGTGATTACGAACAAAATCATTTTAGAGGAATGATCATGTGGGAGTAGTCAAGTCGTTCAGTGACATGGGAGTATAACGACTATGGTTGAAATAGAGGCACATCGCATGGTAGGCCACTATTCGAAATGATCGAATCGCTCGCTGACATAAAAGTATAACGATCGCGATCAAAAAGCAATCAAGTTGTTCGACGGAGAGTATAACAACAAGGATATTTAACGAGTCATTTAGGAAATGACTCTGTGGGGTTAGCTGAGTCGTTCAGTGACATGGGAGTATAACGACTATGGTTGAAATAGAGGCACATCACATGGTAGGCCACTATTCGGAAATGATCGAATCGCTCGCTGACATAAAAGTATAACGATCGCGGATCAAAAAGCAATCAAGTTGTTCAAAGGACGGAGAGTATAACAACAAGGATTACGAACAAAGTCATTTAGGAAATGACTCGTAGTTAGCCGAAGTCGCTCAAAGGACATGGGAGTATAACGACTATGGTTGAAATAGAGGCACATCACATGGTAGGCCACTATTCGGAAATGATCGAATCGCTCGCTGACATAAAAGTATAACGATCGCGGATCAAAAAGCAATCAAGTTGTTCAAAGGACGGAGAGTATAACAACAAGTGATTACGAACAAAGTCATTTAGGAAATGACTCGTGGGGTTAGCCGAAGTCGCTCAGCTGACATGGGAGTATAACGACTATGGTTGAAATAGAGGCACATCGCATGGTAGGCCACTATTCGTGAGGGAGTTGATAGGGTATATTGCTTGGTTAACCACTATCTAACCCAAAGTCACTCTGACAAGTGACGATATGGAAATGATCAGTCGCTCGCTGACATAGAAGTGTAACGACCGCGGATCGAAAACAATCAAGTTGTTCGCTGACATAGAAGTATAACAACTATGATAGGGTAGTAGATATCGCTTGTGATAATTTGACAAACCGGCACAACACTTGGTAGGCCACTACCAAATGACAATGTGGAATTGATCAAATCGCTCAAAGGACACGGAAGTATGACGACATATGACCAAGAAGAATCTAGTTGTTCAAGAACTCGAAGTATAACAACTATGATGGGAATAGGGTATGACGACTTGATTGGACAACGCCATTTGGCGGAATGACGGTGCGGACTATCGAGGTGATTGTTAACATGACAGCTATGTGGGCCCGCCATCCCGCTGACAAGGATTGGAAGGAGTTTGTCAAAGGTGATTGTTAACCGACAAGAATTTGTTGCGATTGGGGCAACTTTGAGGACTCACCATCCCATCGAAGAGGATTAGTAAATTAATTTGCCGAGGTAAAATGTTAACATGACAGATTGTCGCGACGAGCGATTTTGAGGACTTACCATCCCATTGAAGAGGATTGGTAAGTTGATTTGTCGAGGTGTAATATTAACATGACAAGGAGGGTCCCGCCATCCTATTAGAGAGGATCGACGGAGGTAACTGGAGGGAACTATCGAGGTGATTGTTAACATGATAGTTTTAGGGCCCGCCATCCCGCTGAGGAGGATTGGCGAAGGAATTTGGAGGAAATTAGTTATCAGATGTGACTGTTAACATGATAACTTAGTGGGAGTTTGAAAGAAGACTACGGGTAGTACTTCTTTAAAAATTTACCGTCGGATGCTGGTCCTCTGGCGATTGATGCATATAAGCATCAACGATCATCTTTGGCCGATTGTAGCCAAGTCTTCACAGTTGGTCCCATAGCTTGGTTCCACAATGGCGAAGCCTACAGATGCCATCAGGGGCTTACTTGAAAAGAGTTTTGATGAAGAAGCGGTCGCCACCACCAAGGTATCTTGGTCGTCACCTTCTCGAAATTCAAATAACTCTTCAACCTCCTTACGCTTGAGCACGCTCTCGACTTGTTCTCCTTGGCGGGTTAAGTCTTTTCACGAGCGAAGCTACGACAAATACCATATTAGACGTAATGTTGATGGAGAGATTATTCCGACACATCTCGATGAGAGTGGCCTCGAAATCGATCACGCACGCAATGATCGTATGAGTTTCACAAGAATAATGAGATTGCATTTGACCGCATCATGCTTGCGAGTGAGATAATCACGGAGATCGAAGTGGGTGTACCCCCGCTGATTCTCAAAAACGAGCCTCATATGAGAGACTCTTTGAATCGAAGTTTGGCGAACTGGCGAGGTTGCCGCCTTTGGTTCCGGCGGCGAGGTTCATATTGGCGACGCAGGTTCGGCCGCCGAGGTTCGGCCCCATTTAGAGGAGACCTCATGTTGGCGAAGTTCGTTGCTTGGACGAGGTTCATCCCTTTTAGAGGGGACCTCATGTTGCTGGCGAGATTTGCCACTCAAACGAGGCTCATCCTTCAAGGGGACCTCACATTGACGGCGAGGTTCGCCACTTTGACGAGGCTTATCCCATTTTGAGGGGATCTCACGCTGACGGCGCAGGTTCACCACTTGGACGAGGTTCGCCACTTGGACGAGGTTCGCACTGGGCGACGCTCGCCTTGTAGACGAGGTTCGCACTGGGCGACGCTCGCCTTGTAGACGAGGTTCGCAGCTGGGGCGACGTTCGTCTTGTTTTAAATGAACCCCCTGATGATGACGAGGTTCGTTGTTTGAACGAGGTTCACCTTGTTTAGAATGGACCTCATGTTGTTGGGTAGGTTCATAATGACGAGGTTCGTCATTCTGACGCTTCCTACGACGAGATTCGTCCACTGAGCGAGCTTCGTCTTGATTTGATGACACCCCATGTCGAGGTTCATGATGACGAGGTTCATCACTTTGACGCTTGCTATGACGGTTCGCCAACGAGCGATGTTTGTATGGTTTTGATGGAACCTCATGTTGTTAGGTAGGTTCATAATGGCGAGATTCGCCACTCGGACGAGGCTCATCTCATTTCAAGGGGACCTCACATTGTTGGCGAGGTTCACCACTTGGACGAGGTTCGTCACGTTTCAAGCGGACTTCGTGTCGTTGTCGAGGTTCGCCACTTGGACGAGGCTCATCCCTTTTGGAGGGGACCTCACATTGACGGCGAGGTTCGCCATGTGGACGAGGTTCGCAGCTGGGGCGACGTTCGTCTTGTTTTAAATGTACCCCCTGATGATGACGAGGTTCGTTGTTTGAACGAGGTTCATCTTGTTTAGAATGGACCTCATGTTGTCGGGTAGGTTCATAATGACGAGGTTCGTCATTCTGACGCTTCCCACGACGAGATTCGGCCCACCGAGCGAAGCCGCCTTGATTTGATGACACCCCATGTCGAGGCTCATGATGACGAGGTTCATCACTTTGACGCTTGCTATGACGAAGTTCGTCAACAGAGCGATGTTTGTATGGTTTTGATGGAACCTCATGTTGTTGGCGAGATTCGCCACTCGGACGAGGCTCATCTCATTTCAAGGGGACCTCACATTGTTGGCGAGGTTCACCACTTGGACGAGGTTCGTCACGTTTCAAGCGTACTTCGTGTCGTTGTCGAGGTTCGCCACTTGGACGAGGCTCATCCCTTTGGAGGGACCTCACATTGACGGCGCAGGTTCGCCATGTGGACGAGGTTCGCAGCTGGGGCGACGTTCGTCTTGTTTTAAATGTACCCCCTGATGATGACGAGGTTCGTTGTTTGAACGAGGTTCATCTTGTTTAGAATGGACCTCATGTTGTCGGGTAGGTTCATAATGACGAGGTTCGTCATTCTGACGCTTCCCACGACGAGATTCGTTCACTGAGCGAGCTTCGTCTTGATTTGATGACACCCCATGTCGAGGCTCATGATGACGAGGTTCATCACTTTGACGCTTGCTATGACGAAGTTCGTCAACAGAGCGATGTTTGTATGGTTTTGATGGAACCTCATGTTGTTGGGTAGGTTCATAATGACGAGGTTCGCCACTTGGACGCAGGCTCATCTCTTTTTAGGGGACCTCACTTTGTTGGCGAGGTTCGCCACTGGACGAGGTTCGCCATGTTTCAAGCGGACTTCGTGTCGTTGTCGAGGTTCGCCACTTGACGAGGCTCATCCCTTTGGAGGGACCTCACATTGACGGCGCAGGTTCGCCACTGGACGAGGTTCGCACCGGGCGACGCTCGCCTTGTTTTAAATGAACCCCCTGATGATGACGAGGTTCGTTGTTTGAACGAGGTTCATCTTGTTTAGAATGGACCTCATGTTGTCGGGTAGGTTCATAATGACGAGGTTCGTCATTCTGACGCTTCCCACGACGAGATTCGTTCACTGAGCGAGCTTCGTCTTGATTTGATGACACCCCATGTCGAGGCTCATGATGACGAGGTTCATCACTTTGACGCTTGGGCGAGCCTCGTCAAACCGGCGTTGTGGGCGAGCCTCGTCAAACCGGCGTTGTGGGCGAGCCTCGTCAAACCGGCGTTGTGGGCGAGCCTCGTCAAACCGGCGTTGTGGGCGAGCCTCGTCAAACCGGCGTTGTGGGCGAGCCTCGTCAAACCGGCGTTGTGGGCGAGCCTCGTCAAACCGGCGTTGTGGGCGAGCCTCGTCAAACCGGCGTTGTGGGCGAGCCTCGTCAAACCGGCGTTGTGGGCGAGCCTCGTCAAACCGGCGTTGTGGGCGAGCCTCGTCAAACCGGCGTTGTGGGCGAGCCTCGTCAAACCGGCGTTGTGGGCGAGCCTCGTCAAACCGGCGTTGTGGGCGAGCCTCGTCAAACCGGCGTTGTGGGCGAGCCTCGTCAAACCGGCGTTGTGGGCGAGCCTCGTCAAACCGGCGTTGTGGGCGAGCCTCGTCAAACCGGCGTTGTGGGCGAGCCTCGTCAAACCGGCGTTGTGGGCGAGCCTCGTCAAACCGGCGTTGTGGGCGAGCCTCGTCAAACCGGCGTTGTGGGCGAGCCTCGTCAAACCGGCGTTGTGGGCGAGCCTCGTCAAACCGGCGTTGTGGGCGAGCCTCGTCAAACCGGCGTTGTGGGCGAGCCTCGTCAAACCGGCGTTGTGGGCGAGCCTCGTCAAACCGGCGTTGTGGGCGAGCCTCGTCAAACCGGCGTTGTGGGCGAGCCTCGTCAAACCGGCGTTGTGGGCGAGCCTCGTCAAACCGGCGTTGTGGGCGAGCCTCGTCAAACCGGCGTTGTGGGCGAGCCTCGTCAAACCGGCGTTGTGGGCGAGCCTCGTCAAACCGGCGTTGTGGGCGAGCCTCGTCAAACCGGCGTTGTGGGCGAGCCTCGTCAAACCGGCGTTGTGGGCGAGCCTCGTCAAACCGGCGTTGTGGGCGAGCCTCGTCAAACCGGCGTTGTGGGCGAGCCTCGTCAAACCGGCGTTGTGGGCGAGCCTCGTCAAACCGGCGTTGTGGGCGAGCCTCGTCAAACCGGCGTTGTGGGCGAGCCTCGTCAAACCGGCGTTGTGGGCGAGCCTCGTCAAACCGGCGTTGTGGGCGAGCCTCGTCAAACCGGCGTTGTGGGCGAGCCTCGTCAAACCGGCGTTGTGGGCGAGCCTCGTCAAACCGGCGTTGTGGGCGAGCCTCGTCAAACCGGCGTTGTGGGCGAGCCTCGTCAAACCGGCGTTGTGGGCGAGCCTCGTCAAACCGGCGTTGTGGGCGAGCCTCGTCAAACCGGCGTTGTGGGCGAGCCTCGTCAAACCGGCGTTGTGGGCGAGCCTCGTCAAACCGGCGTTGTGGGCGAGCCTCGTCAAACCGGCGTTGTGGGCGAGCCTCGTCAAACCGGCGTTGTGGGCGAGCCTCGTCAAACCGGCGTTGTGGGCGAGCCTCGTCAAACCGGCGTTGTGGGCGAGCCTCGTCAAACCGGCGTTGTGGGCGAGCCTCGTCAAACCGGCGTTGTGGGCGAGCCTCGTCAAACCGGCGTTGTGGGCGAGCCTCGTCAAACCGGCGTTGTGGGCGAGCCTCGTCAAACCGGCGTTGTGGGCGAGCCTCGTCAAACCGGCGTTGTGGGCGAGCCTCGTCAAACCGGCGTTGTGGGCGAGCCTCGTCAAACCGGCGTTGTGGGCGAGCCTCGTCAAACCGGCGTTGTGGGCGAGCCTCGTCAAACCGGCGTTGTGGGCGAGCCTCGTCAAACCGGCGTTGTGGGCGAGCCTCGTCAAACCGGCGTTGTGGGCGAGCCTCGTCAAACCGGCGTTGTGGGCGAGCCTCGCGGCCACCGCTGGCTTAACCTCGCCGACCATCGACGCCGCAGCGCAGCCTTGTCACATTTTGATGCTCGTGTAAAGATCGAACTCCGCCCACTTGCGAACCTCGATTGAGGTCGAAGCCTCTTGAGCAAGTCTCGCTTTGAAGCGCGTAATCGGTCTAGCCTCGGTTGAATGTCGAGATTCACCGCGTAGGTGAACCTCGGTTGAATGCCGAGGTTCACCGCCGTAGGCGAACCTCGGTTGAATGTGGAGATTCACCGCCGTAGGTGAACCTCGTTGAATGTCGAGATTCACCGCGTAGGTGAACCTCGGTTGAATGTCGAGGTTCACCGCCGTAGGCGAACCTCGGTTGAATGTTGAGATTCACCGCGTAGGTGAACCTCGGTTGAATGTGGAGATTCACCGCCGTAGGCGAACCTCGGTTGAATGTCGAGGTTCACCGCTGTAGGCGAACCTCGGTTGAATGTCGAGGTTCACCGCTGTAGGTGAACCTCGTTGAATGTCGAGGTTCACCGCTGTAGGCGAACCTCGGTTGAATGTCGAGGTTCACCGCCGTAGGCTTAACCTCGCCGACCATCGACGCCGCAGCGCAGCCTTGTCACATTTTGATGCTCGTGTAAAGATCGAACTCCGCCCACTTGCGAACCTCAGATTGAGGTCGAAGCCTCTTGAGCAAGTCTCGCTTTGAAGCGCGTAATCGGTCTAGCCTCGGTTGAATGTCGAGATTCACCGCGTAGGTGAACCTCGGTTGAATGCCGAGGTTCACCGCTGTAGGCGAACCTCGGTTGAATGTGGAGATTCACCGCCGTAGGTGAACCTCGTTGAATGTCGAGATTCACTGCTGTAGGTGAACTCGGTTGAATGTCGAGGTTCACCGCCGTAGGCGAACCTCGGTTGAATGTTGAGATTCACCGCGTAGGTGAACCTCGGTTGAATGTCGAGGTTCACCGCTGTAGGCTAACCTCGCTTGACTTTGATGCCGCGGGCGAGCCTCGCCAAACTTCGACGCTGTGGGCGCAGCCTCGCCAAACTTCGACGCTGTGGGCGAGCCTCGTCAAACCGGCGTTGTGGGCGAGCCTCGTCGAACTTTGACGCTGTGGGCGCAGCCTCGCCAAACTTCGACGCTGAGGTTCACTGCTGTAGGTGAACCTCGGTTGAATGTTGAGATTCACCGCCGTAGGTGAACCTCGGTTGAATGTCGAGGTTCACCGCCGTAGGCGAACCTCGCTTGAATGTTGAGGTTCACCGCCGTAGGCGAACCTCGGTTGAATGTTGAGGTTCACCGCCGTAGGCTAACCTCGCTTGAATGTTGAGGTTCACCGCTGTAGGCGAACCTCGCTTGAATGTTGAGGTTCACCGCTGTAGGCGAACCTCGCTTGAATGTTGAGGTTCACCGCTGTAGGCGAACCTCGGTTGAATGTCGAGATTCACCGCTGTAGGCTAACCTCGCTTGAATGTTGAGGTTCACCGCTGTAGGCGAACCTCGGTTGAATGTCGAGATTCACCGCTGTAGGTGAACCTCGTTGAATGTCGAGGTTCACCGCTGTAGGCGAACCTCGGTTGAATGTCGAGGTTCGCTGGCGTGGCGAACCTCCTCTTTTGTCTCTTAGCATTTTCTAAGGCTTACGTGAGAACATGCTACGACGCAACGTGTCGTAACTTTCAAGCCGCACGCCGGAACCGGACGAATTATATATGAAAATCGACTATCTCGACGAGACGGAGCCAATTGTTTCGGTCATTTTGCCCAATTCCTTCTGGTTCGAGAGATATCAGCACTTTTGTCTATTTTGTAAAGTCAAGCATTCAGATGAACTTAACCTTTAGGCGGACCTGACTTCACTCAGATGGACCCTTAAGCTCTTTTGCTCATTCCGAGTTGCTGTACAGGGATTAAGGCAATTTTTATTGCCTACAGTCTCCCCTCTGAATCCAATGTTACCTGGGTTTGAGACCACCAGTGCTGACTTCTCCTCCGAAAGTCCACCTGTCCTAGCCGTAGCCTGATACGGCTCTCTTCCTGTATCATGGCCGAGACTGCCTCCTCCAGAGATGGAATCTTCATCTGGGCTAGTAGTATCGCTGTCCTCTGCTCAAATGATGGAGCCAAGCCCCGGAGGAATAGCATGGTTCTCTTCTGTAAAGAAGCCTCGCGCTCCTTGCACTCAGGGTCCTTACAACTTGCTAGGGATGAGAAGTGATCGTGATCCAGCCACAAGCACTCCAGTTCTGTGGCATACTCTTGTACAGTCCTCTCTCCCCGGATCAGAAGGCCGATCTTCTTCTCGATCCGGAATACCCTCGGTTATTCCCCACCCCATCATAGGTCCTTCTCGGCTTCTCCCAAACATCCTGCACCTTCCCATGGCCATCTATCGCACAGAATCACTACTACAATGAGAAGCGGATATACACCAACATATGAGTGGACTTCCACTCATCTCTTCCTGCGGAGCCCTCAGCCGGTTCAGTCTTCTCTCCCATCAGATATCCCTCCAGGTTCCTCCCTGTAAGAGTATATCTCACCCGGCGCGACCAACTCAGATATGTCGCTTGCCCTTCGAGCTTCACGTCAATAGGTGGAAGCTCCACATTCTTGTGCGGTGGCTTTATTGAGCCCTCTCCGGCTGTCATCCTTATGAACTGCATCGAAGCCTATCTGTCCCAGCCTATAGCCTGATACGGCTCTCTTCCTGTATCATGGCTGAGACTGCCTCCTCCAGAGATGGAATCTTTGTCTGGGCTAGTAGCATCGCCGTCCTCTGCTCAAATGAAGGAGCTAAGCCTCGAAGGAATAGCATGATCCTCTTCTGCAAAGAGGCCTCGCGCTCCTTGCACTCAGGGTCCTTGCAACTTGCTAAGGATGAGAAGTGATCGTGATCGACCACAAGCACTCCAGCTTCAGGCATACTCTTGTACAGCCCTCTCCCCGGATCAGAAGGCCGATCTTCTTCTCGATCCGGAATACCCTCGTGTTATTCCCCACCCCATCATAGGTCCTTCTCGGCTTCTCCCAAACATCCTGCACCTTCCCATGGCCATCTATCGTGGCTGCAATTATGGACTACGAATTGAGAAGCCGATATACACCAACATATGAGTGGACTTCCACTCATCTCTTCTCTTGAGCCCTCAGTGGCTCAGTCTTCTCCCCCGTCAGATATCCCTCCAGGTTCCTCCCTGCAAGGGTATATCTCACCCGGCGCGACCAACTCAGATATGTCGCTCGCCCTTCGAGCTTCACATCAATAGGTGGAAGCTCCACATTCTTGTGCGGTGGCTTTATTGAGCCCTCTCCCATTGCCATCCTTATGAACCGCATCGGCTTTATCTCTCAGCCTATAGCTCGATACGCTTCTTCCTCAGATCATGGCGAGGCGCCTCCTCGAGATGGAATCTTCATCTGGGCTAGTAGTATCGCTGTCCTCTGCTCAAATGATGGAGCCAAGCCCCGGAGGAATAGCATGGTTCTCTTCTGTAAAGAAGCCTCGCGCTCCTTGCACTCAGGGTCCTTACAACTTGCTAGGGATGAGAAGTGATCGTGATCCAGCCACAAGCACTCGGTTACGTGGCATACTCTTGTCTGATCCTCTCTCCACGGGTGGGCCGATCTTCTTCTCGATCCGGAATACCCTCGGGTTATTCCCCACCCCATCATAGGTCCTTCTCAGCTTCTCCCAAACATCCTGCACCTTCCCATGGCCATCTATCGTGGCTGCAATTGGCTGGACTACAGAATTGAGAAGCGAGATATACACCAACATATGAGTGGACTTCCACTCATCTCTTCTCTTGAGCCCTCAGTGGTTGATCTTCTCTCCCATCGATATCCCTCCGTGTTCCTCCCTCAGAAGAGTATATCTCACCCGGCGACCAACTTCGGATATGTCGCTTGCCCTTCGAGCTTCACATCGATAGGTGGAAGCTCCACATTCTTGTGCGGTGGCTTTATTGAGCCCTCTCCGGCTGTCATCCTTATGAACTGCATCGAAGCCTATCTGTCGGCCTATAGCACGTCGGCTCTCTTCTGTATCATGGTGAGGCGCCTCCTCGAGATGGAATCTTTATGCGGGCTAGTAGTATCGCTGTCCTCTGCTCAAATGAAGGAGCTAAGCCTCGAAGGAATAGCATGATCCTCTTACGCAAAGAGGCCTCAAGGCCTTGCACTCGTGGTCCTTGCAACTTGCTAAGGATGAGAAGTGATCGTGATCGACCACAAGCACTCGATTACGTGGCATACTCTTGTCTGATCCTCTCTCCTGGGTATGGCGGCGATCTCCTTTTCGATCGGAATACCCTCGGGTTATTCCCCACCCCATCATAGGTCCTTCTCGGCTTCTCCCGGACATCTGCACCTTCCCAAGGCCATCTACCGTGGCAGTAATTGATGGACTACTGAATTGAGAAGCGGATATACACCAACATATGAGTGGACTTCCACTCATCTCTTCTCTGAGCCCTCAGCGGCTCGATCTTCTCCCGTCGGATATCCCTCTAGGTTCCTCCCCGCAGGGTATATCTCACCCGGCGACCAACTTCGGATATGTCGGCCCTTGAGCTTCACATCGATAGGTGGAAGCTCCACATTCTTGTGCGGTGGCTTTATTGAGCCCTCTCCGTTTGTCATCCTTATGAGCACGCCGAAGCCTATCATCGACCTATAGCTGATCACGGCTCTCTTCACGTATCATGGTGAGGCGCCTCCTCGAGATGGAATCTTTATGCGGGCTAGTAGCATCGCCGTCCTGCTCAAATGAAGGAGCTAAGCCTCGAAGGAATAGCATGATCCTCTTACGCAAAGGGCCTCGCTCCTTGCACTTTCGGGGTCCTTGCAACTTGCTAAGGATGAGAAGTGATCGTGATCCGACCAGGCGCTCGGCTCCGTGGCATACTCTTGTCTGATCCTCTCTCCACGGGTCGTGGCGTGATCTTCTTCTCGATCCGGAATACCCTCGGGTTATTCCCCACCCCATCATAGGTCCTTCTCGGCTTCTCCCGGACATCTGCACCTTCCCAAGGCCATCTACCGTGGCAGTAATTGATGGACTACTGAATGAGAAGCCGATATACACCAACATATGAGTGGACTTCCACTCATCTCTTCCTAGGAGCCCTCGGACCGGTCAGTCTTCTCCCGTCGGATATCCCTCTAGGTTCCTCCCCGCAGGGTATATCTCACCCGGCGACCAACTTCGGATATGTCGGCCCTTGAGCTTCACATCGATAGGTGGAAGCTCCACCTTCTTGGCGGTGGCTTTGTTGAGCCCTCTCCATTGTCATCCTCATGAATCGCATCATAGTTGAAACATCCTCGGGTTCAACTTCTTGATGAGTTCCGCCATCGGGTTTGTGCCGGTCTCCATCGATTTAATTTGTGTTCGGTTCCCTCACACCGATCCCACAAATCAGATCCCACACCCGGCCATCAACTTTCCTCGCCTCCAAACATCACCCTCTTCTCATCATCCACCTTGCCCCCTCCCGTTCATCTCATCTCCTCAACACGAGGGGCTACGATCAAGGGATTATTTGTGAAGAAAATAATCGCCAAAGTGAGTGAAATCGATAGCGAAATCACCACTCTTCTCAAGATCAAAGCAATGTTTAATCGGAGGGTCAAGTCCAGAGGGAATTATTTCACGAAGGAAATAATCGCTAAAGGGATTATTTCACGAAGGAAATAATCGCTAAAGGGATTATTTCACGAAGGAAATAATCGCCAAAGGATGAAGACGACGGCGATGGCGGTGATGAGCGGTGTTTTGTGATGCTTGGTGGCTTTTGCTAGGGTTTTGGAGGCTCTGATACCATGTTAGAAACAGGGCAAATCAAGAGAAAGGTGCAATTTTATTCATTAGTATTGGAGTATATATATATATACAAGAGGAGTGGTCTCATTCTTCTACTCTATCCGATGTGAGACTAAACAAAAAGGGTCTATTCCTATCTAATATAAAGAAATAACTCTCAACAAGTTTCCTTACAAATGACCTTAAAGTTAGTTCCGGCTATTAACCAAAGGGTTCAAAATAATATAATAATATTTCAAGCTTATTGAACCAAAATGAAGTTGGCTACAAATATTCTCACTATCATCTCAGAATGGCTGCAGGAAAACATGCAAACCCATAAGTTCAAAGAAGATAATAATCAAGGTTTTGCAGTCATAGCGCAGGGCCTCTGTCGAGCGCCGAGAGGCGTGCGCTGGAGATGATCAAGGTGTACACCGGCTCTCGTCGGATCGAGGACCTCTTCGACAACTCGGTCTTGCGAGTTGTTGGCATCTCCTCAGTGCCACCCACTGTGGAGGATGAAGCTCGGTCGGCCGCGCTGACACTGGGCTCGGATGAGACAGAGGCGGCACTGACGGCTCCACCTGCTCAAACTCGGGGAAGGCCCTCGACGAGGCCGTAGAAGAGCCTCCGCACCGATCTTACCCCTGAGGAGGCTGAGAGGGCACAGGCCAAGGCGGCTGAAATAGCGGCTCAATTAGCTTGATCGAGGGCCGCTACAACTCAAGCCAAGAGGTCTGAGAAGAAGAGAAGGCTGAAGAAATGGGCAGCCAAGCCCCCAAAAAGACGGCTGACGCCGCTGGGGAGGCAGGCACATCCTCTGCTGCTCCGAAGGAGGCCGCCAGCCAACCACCAGCGGAGATTCCACCTCTACAAGAAGTGAGGGAGGACGCTGCTGCCGTCCCGGCCCAAGAAACCGAGGTCGTTATCATCGACAACAGGTCCCCCCGCCAGAGAAGAGGGGGCAAATATCCACTTGGCCTCAGCCGAAGAGGCTGAGGCCCCAATAGGGAGAGAGGTGGCTCCAGACACACCTGCTGAGTCGGCCCATTGGCAGGGAAAAGAGCCCAGTTGCTAAGGGGGGCGCCTCTCTCTCAGGGGTTCGGATGGCCGTATCCTCATCACATCGATGAGCTCGAGAAGGAGAAGTGGGACGAGCTGAGGATGCTGCTGATGGGGTCTTCCAAAATCGGTCCCCACCACGACAAGGAGCCACCCGCAAGAGTTCAGATATGAACCTAGGCGACATCTCAATAAGAGGAGTCGGTCTTGCAGTCTCGACTCGCTCAAACCAGAGCTATCGAGAAGTTCTATCTCCCTCGTGATGACGAGATCCTTAGCGAGATGCCAGAGGTCGGCCAACTTGGACAATTATCAAATAATCCCCCACAACTTTCAAAACTATGAGACGAAACTTTTAAGTTTAGAGGTTATCAGAAAACCATTTTAACTTTAATATTTTTCATAAACCCCGCTCAAAACATGAATCCTAATTTTCACTGGCAAAAATTCTTCTAGGTATAACCTTAATAACCCATGTGAAAATTCTGATTAATTCTATTTTGGGAGTTTCCTGATAAAATCATACATTTATTAGGCGTTTTCTAAAACCCCTAAACTTAAGGGGGTTCTTTTGATATTTTGAAAGTTATGAGGGCTTATTTGATCATGATCCAAAGTTGAAAGGGAGTCTTCTGACGTTTAGGCAAAAGTCAATCTGAAATGAACTTGCTGCCAAAAATAAACAAAACCTTTTGGTCATATTAGACCCCCAAATCTTTGTTGGTTTATACTCAACCCTTAATCTTCAATTTCCAAATTGGACCCATATGTAAATATTCGTCTCGGTTTGAAATAGGGGTCTTATTTAAAACAACTTAATAGTTTGTTGGTGTCAATCCAAAATGCCAGGTGGAATTTATAAATAATAAGGATTTAGGGGCCTAGCGTAGGATTTAACAAGATATGGGGTCTAATATGACAAAAACCCAATATAGGCCCTAATTCTAGTCAGAAAAATCAATTCCTTACCTTATCCTTCAAGGACTGGAGTTGGCAAATTAACAAATAGGAAACGCTATAGTTGAAGACTTTAAACCTGATCTGATTAGGATTAAGTTTAACGGCCACTTTCTAGTGAAAATCCTTCTCCTAATCAGTCTCCAACTCGTACTATAAACGGAAACTGCCGACATATATCCAAATTAAGCCCCTCTCTATATATATATGTCTATGTGACAATGGTCACCACTTGTTATAACTGTGCCTAGGACAGAGTTGTCTCCGAGATGTCATCAAGATTGGGTGGATTGCTGTTGATGTCATCTTGTCCACTAGCCATCGTTCAAAGTTGATAAAAGCTAGGCCCCATGGTGGGCACTAATTGTCGATGCACGAAAAACTTACAAGATTGAGTCTGTGAGATTGAACACAGTAATGAGGACCCAATGATCTCCTTTGAAGCCTGGTTGTGAGTATTATTCAGATGGCTTGTGTTACACAGAAAATATATCAGATTTACGATGGTGGGTTGTCCACCAACGCCCCTCCGATGCCTAAGTAAGTCTCTTGATAATGAAGAAGTCAAAGCAGTAGGTAAATCTAGGTTAGGATTTTAGAGGGTGACTATCATAAACCAAGGTTGGTGGTACGGAGCCAAGGTTAAGATGATGAAGAGTCAATCCTTTTACTTATAGGTAGGGTTGCATATTTATACGAATTGCCTAAGGCAGATTAGATAGTACATGTGTCATCATCCTGCCGGTTGAAGCTGTTATGGTAATTACTTGGGCTACAAATAAATCCATGTGGCAAGAGCTCATTAGCATGAGATGATACATCCGACGTGTATTGACTATTAGAGAGATTGAGTATTCGATTGATATCTCCTAATATGGTATATTGAGGATATGACACGATTCGGATCAATCATCATTAATTGGGCAGACCACCATAAAACCATGTCGGGTTGAGGATTATGTATAGTAACCAAGCTGAGATAAGTTCAGTTATTATGGACTTTATCCATTCTATCTAGGCTTTTAGGTCAGGCCCATGGGCCGTGACGAGCTTGTAATATTGAGTTCGAATGTCCCACACTTTAACCGAGTTAAGTGGTTACCTGGTTGACCGAGTCAATTTAGAGTCGTAGTGTGGTCTGGCTTAGCCCAATTGTAAATATGGGTTACATGCATAATAGGTCCGCTACAGTTTTGTTTAGTTGTTCAGTTTGGGCATAGATATGTCGAGTTAGTACTTGTTTAGCGAAAAGATATCATTCTTTCTCCTTCAAAGCTCTCACTCGTCTCATATGAATAGCATATTATCAAATCAATTACTTTACAAACTAAAACCAAATATTTATCAATTAAGATATATAAAAATATAAGTATTAATTATCTTTTCACCAAGGAAAAATGTGAGTTTTTAGACAATTACTTTGAAATCGGTTGGTTTGGTTATTTCGGTTTTAAATATTCCAAAACTAAATTGAACTGAGGTTTTTCTAAAATGTAACTCGAATCGGCCAAATTCAAATAGTTTATTATGATCGACGCTTCTAACTACCAAGAAATAGAGTGGTGAGGTCCACCCCTTTTGATGTTACTAGTTCGGTGGACCTCTCTATTAGCTTATTCTTGGTAGCTCATTTTACTAAATGGACCGCCACCTCAGACTCATTTTTACTTATTCAAAAAGCTTAACTTACATCTAAATACTTTTTTTATTTTTTTATTTTGAATTTCATCTTTGCCTCTCCTTCTTCACCTGTTGTCATCGCTTTGATGCAGGACCAGCATACTGTTTTATCTATGTACTTGTCTATTCAGAGACAGAAAATTGCTCTTAGTTGTTGTTTTTTCCGTTTTGAAGCAATATGGAAGGATACAAAGGAGGAGAAATGAGGAGAGTGATGTGTTATTTACTTCAGCCTCATCTCATTAGTGTTTGTCACATCCATGATCCAACACAATGGCGTTTATATTCGAGGTATATAACAAAATATATCAATTTTTTCCATTATTTTGTTGTATTTTTGTTGCATGGCTTCATATATTGGTTTATGTTTGATATTGATATAGATGCGCAGAGATGGCTTGCAGATCTTGGGGTATAGGACACGCCAGACTCTTTCACGGAGTCTGTTTGATCACTTAGAACAAATATGTAGCATGTAAATAAAATTTCTAAATTTCCAACTCACTACCCATATATTCCATAATGAATGTGTAGTAAAGGGCTTTGAGCTTTTCTTATGAAATCAACCTTCTTCTAGATCTAAGTCGGAGATATAGCAGGCTTTATTTGTTTTCCTGACAATATGATCTCAAGCGATGAAAAAGAAATTAAAACCTCTCCAGAATCCGTACATAGTAGAAGAGATAAAAATGTTTGGCGTGCACACTTCCTAGAGCCTGACCAAGAATCACCCGCAGCTTTAAAACTTCGGTTGGCATCAGAGGATTTTACTTAAGAGCGTCTATAATCAAGATCAATCTTTATTATCAAGAAGCATAGCAAATAAGGATGAACACAATGAGAGTAAGGAGAACAAGTTTCACTTATACATTCTGGTCTAGGGCATGCAGGCATCCTATTTTGCAATCTCTCCACGTGGAGGAGCCTAGATCAAGGACATGGCGAAGCAACACGAGAGGTTTCAGTTAACTACTGGATGGGTGGTAAGAGCGATTAGTACAAACTGATGAGAGATGAGGGACATAGTGGCCAGAGATCTGATGTCGATGGTCGATGAGTAACTATTATACATTCACTTGGGACTTGGGAGTAAGAATACAGGTGCAACACATCAGATTCGTTGGGGCATGAGATCCTAGAAACTCTAGACGCAGGAAAGCAGCATTGAGGGTAGTACAATTTTGAAGGTCTTTTTTTTTTTTTTGCCCTCCTTATCATCAACTTCCATACTTTCATCTTTGAGCCTGTAAGTTGAATCCATGTACTCACTCATTCTTCCTAACAGCAAATGAAAAGAAAATTCAGAAGTTTCCTTACAAATGACCTTAAAGTTAGTTCCGGCTATTATCCAAAGGGCTCAAAATAATATAAATTACATAAGCATCATCATTGCTAAAAATGTTTCAAGCTTATTGAACCAAAATGAAGTTGGCTACAAATATTCTCACTATCATCTCAGAATGGCTGCAGTAAAACATGCACACCCCCCGGCCTACCAAAAGGTGATGTTGCTCCACAAAAGTTCAAAGAAGATAATAATCAAGGTTTTGCAGTCATAGCAGCAAACCATGTCCTGGCTCGTAACCCAATTTATCTAGACATGGACACAAGGCACCTGAGAACAAAAGTCTCATCTAAAGTGCTCTTCTCACAGTTTTATAGAAGTCTCCTCATGTAGAGAACATTATGCTCTAGCAAACACAGAACATGGATACCAATAATTTAGCAAACTAAAAAAACAATTGTACCAAAAATTTAGCAAACTAAGAACATGGATGTCAATTGAAAAAACAAAATGGCAGTATGTCCTTTCTCAAAATTCAAACTATCTCCAAATTTAGTTTTTACTCATCTTTCACACAAAAACATAGGCATGCTCCTAAAATGAGAGAATTTAAAAGGAAAGTAGCACCTACAGGAAAAATAAACATTTAACACGCTAACAGCATGCAAGCAAAGAGGTAGCAACATGGCCAGCAGAGGAATCAGCGAAGCCTCCTAGCTTCTCTTTCAGACTCAAGAAGGGTAAGGGTATCACCCTCTCTAACAGGGCCCTTGACATTTCGCATGATGAGACGATTCTGGTCATCTAAGAACTTGACTCTAACTTGAGTCACCTGACCCCTTGACCCAGTTCGACCCATCACCTTCACTACCACTGCATGTTTCACTTGAGTATCCATGCTGCAGTTATAGACAAACAGATTACTGTTGAAGAATCTTGTTATACCAAATGTTAGAAAAAAAATCTTTGGAATAAATTCTTTGTCAGACTGATTTCAATGTGTTAGGTCCTGAGACATTATCGACGTTATGCCAACAAATTTCAAACACGTTTTTTTCATTGACGTACCATACAGTATATGTTAGGTTTGAAATTCTCTAACTGCTAATGTACACTTAACAGATTCATCAACTAACAAATTCATGATCATGGACATTTTTCATTCTATCATTCATCTTTTATTTAATTCTGTGTTGTATCTTCTGTTCAGTATTAATTGCTAAAATATCTTTTCCCTTGATGCCAATCTCTATTTTCGTCCAAAGTAAATAAAGGCAAGTGAAATGTCAACAAACATTAATAGATACTTTTCTTACCATAAGCTAACAGTAAATAGTGTGTCTCATACCTCTAGGATGCAAGTATGGTAGCAGATCTACTTAAAGTGCACAGGATAAGTCAGCCAGTATTGGGAGTACACAGGGAGAAGTCAGACAGTAGTGGAAGCCCTTTGGATGAAAATATTTGATGATATTGTCCGATTCTAAAAGAAAATTGCTAAGTATTAATTTAACAGAGATGAAAGGACCAGCAGAATTACTTTTGAGGAACTTATATGATGATAATGTCTTATTTTAAAGAAAAATACAAGTTTAATTCTATTTTAGAGGAAGAACCTAGCAGAGACTCGCAAGGACCCTAATATGGTACATGGCAACGAGATATCAAAGAATATTACACAGCAAAGCGAGACTGTTATGGTTCATCCATATTCTTTAGAAGCTTGTTGAGGGAATATAATTGATGATCTACCTTCATTGCCAGGAGACCCACAAAAGTATCTTACAGATTATTAAGAGGTGTTTAAAGGACCGAGCCAATTAGTATCTCCTTATAGGAGTTGATCAGAGAATTCTATAATGAGAGCCAGGGACAGATTTAGAAAATTTTTCCCATGGGGGCACATATATATAATAAAAATAATTAATAAATTATATAATATAAATTTTCAATAGAAAAACTTATACATAAGATAATCACAAAAAACTCAATAATATAATACTTATTATCTAGATTATCGTGCTTGCTTTTGAATGGATGACAACTTGTTGGACTAAGAACTTATTGGGCTGAAATAAAAATGTGGTGAATTATACGTGGTCTTGTTAACTTTGAGGGCACCAAATACCAATAAAAACTTACGGAGAAAAGAATTGGATGATATGAACTTTTGTTGGTGGGCTTGAGTATGGTTTTTTGTTGGTGGGCTTGAGTATGGTTTTTTATTAGTGGGTTTGTGACTTTGGACCTATTTGGGTGGGCACCTATTTAAAACCAGTGGGGGCACCCTTAGAACTCTACCTAGTTCACCAAAAAAAAATAATGTGGGTGGGGGCACGTGCCCCCAGTGCCCCCACCTTAGATCCGTCCCTAATGAGAGCTAAACCTCAATATATTGGACCCAACAAGCCATGGATACCATATTAACGAGACTGATAAACAGCTAACTGATACTGATGTGCTAAACTTAAGAGCCCCAAACTAGCAGTTATGGTTAAAAAAGCAATTGGTTTCCGGAAAATATGCATAGGTTACAAACAATGACGTTTCACATTCAATTCATTGATAAATTAATGAATGAATTGCAATAAACCTTAATTTTTTTCCAACCTGGATCTCAGGCTAGGATACCACCAGATAAGGTATTTAAAACGCATTCTTAAAGTTGCATTCATGACTCATGAGGGGCATAATAAGGTTTTAATCATGCCCTTTAACCTTTCAAATGCCATAAGGTAGAGGTGGAAACGAACCAAAAATTAATAAACAGTTAGGTTATTATTCATCCAAAAATTAATAATTCACTCATATTCGATTCAGCAGTTCATTTAATAATAATTAATAAACACTTGGTTATTATTTATCCAGATTTTTATTCATATCTGATTCGCAGTTCATTTAATAGTAAATGAATATTTTTTAGTATTCGGTTCATAAACGAATAGAATTTAACCAGAGATACATTCGATTAAGCGATTATTAATTCTTCGTTTATGTTTTTCTAATTTTATATTACTATACTGTATTATCTTTTATCTTTTATGTGTGCATAATATTATAAATATTGTTATTTATAAGTATTATTATATTAATAATTTATAAATATACAATATAGTAATTCTTATAGTGAATATCATAATAAAAATTAAGTAAAAGTTAAAGAAAATACTTCAAACATAGGGTTTGAACTCAAGACCTCAAGCACAAGAATCTTATGACTTACCAAGTGTGCTAATGAGATATTCGTGAATATTTAATGAATATTTCGTGTAATTAACAAATAGAATTTGAACACTCTTTCCCTATTCGGCACAAATTTGAATTGAATTGTGAAAACTAACCAAATTTAAATCCAAATACCATGATATTCGATTCAATTTGTTTCGTTTCCACTCGTACCATAAGGTTAGTAATGTTCTTCTATATTTCCACAGACTTTCCTTCTTTAAAAGAAATAGGGAAGATATTTACACAAAATTCATTCTCAATTGTTATTTCTGCCGTAGGGGAAAGGTTAAATAATTATGCCTTTTTTCCCTTTAAGCTCATTCAAAATCTGCTCAAAATAAGGTACATCTTTATTCATGGAGTCTTCAAATTACATATGTACTCAATGTTTGGAAAAACTCGCTTCAAAACTTTCTGAAGGAGAAAAAAATTCAAAACTCAAGAGTGAAGTTGTTTATACCTTGAAGCTTGCACCTCATCGCTTAAAGCATAACTAAAGTGTGCGCTTTGCGCTTCACAAAATGCTTCAAGGTTATAAAAGGATTTTTTACTAGTGCCCCTATGTATCTTAAATATGACTATGTTAGGCATATAGCTTAATTTATTGTGATTTGTATCTATACTCCACATATTTAATTCTTATTTACTAATCAGAACATGAAAGTATCTATTTATAAATTATTATATCACTATATATTATATGTTCATAATTTTTACATATTTTAAAATTAAAGTGCTTAAACTCACAAGGCTTATGTCTCATGCTTTGAAGCTTACGCCTCGTTTCATTAAATGGTCTAACGCTTCGTCTCGTGCTTCTGCTTTTTTAAACATTGGATTTACTATTATAAGGGGAAGGTTATGGTTGTTGCCTTCACAAATTTGTTTTGGAAAGAAACTCTAAAACTGCTAAACACTTGAATAAAAGTATAGCTCTACTTATAACTTAAAACAGGCAACCAATTTAAAATCACGGGTAGGAGTTTGAAAGGTAGTCTAATTTTTATTCTCTTTTTATTTATTTATTTATTTTGTGTCAAAAAACTGATGAATGGTCCAAATGGCTCAATATAGCAAAGCTTTTGTATAATGCTACTTGAAGGTTCATAACTATACCACTTTTCTGAAATAGTATATGGCAAGAATGCTCCCATTTTTCTGAATATAAGCTATAGATGAAGCACTATTCTCAAGGGAAGTGATAATTGGGGAGTGATAGTCAACACAAAGCAAGGAAATGAATGTAATGATCAGCATCGCATTGGGAAAGCTTCCATTTTGGTGATTAGGTACTCTCCAAGAACCATACAGACAAATCAGTATCAATGCATATAAGCATTATAAGTTCTCCTAAAGTTCAGGTGACATGAGTTCTTAAAAAGTTGGAGAAGTGGAATATAAGCCGGCTTGCCTAATCATTTTATCACATATTCAACATTAAAGAGGCTAGGAACTACCATGATTCACCAAGGCTTGTTGAGGAAATTATTGATGAGCCTGGAGAAATCTGGAACAAAAAGATTAGGCTAAATGGAAGCAAAAGGAAATTTGATATTCTCCTAATTAAAATCATTAAGACCTGGTGTCATAATTTTCATTCTCTGACATAGGGACAGGGTCCACATTAAAGTGAAGGATGCCAACCTAATCCTACCCCGTCATCCACGAGTATCACAATCTTGCCAAACCCCAGGGCATAACTTGCGCATATGAGTTCCAAATTAGGTTTCTTCAATAAAAAATTAAATGTCAACAAAATCCATTCTTTAGTACAAGTTTTGGTGCGAGTTCCATCCATAAATAACCCCAATACCATCTACTAATATATGATCAAATCAATGAGATTTGCCTAATTACTTAAATATTCTCACATCTTTCTTTATTTTCTTCAGAGGTTCGATCATATAATTAGTTTATTCTTAAATCATCACCAACACAATAAGTTTCAATTACCATGCAACAACACAATCAAAAATACAAACTAAAATAGCAGCTTCAAAAAATCACAAATAAATCCTAATCTGAAAGCAAAAGAGTTATTACTGAAAACTCAGGTAATATATCAAAAATTGCCCAAAATATTGAAATTACATGACAATGCTAATTATTTCGAACCTGAACGATGTAGCCTGCAGAAACCCTAGCCTTTCTTCCTGATTCAAAAGAGAGATCGCAATATATTTAATCGGGGGAACTAAAAAGAAAGATCTAAAAAAAATTAGGGTTTTGAGGGCAGAAAGAACGAACCTCTTTGATACTCACGCGGATCGCTGGCAGGCTGAAGATGGGAAGTTGAAAAACCCTAGTTTGGTTATTTATAGCCTCCTGGACGAAGAGCAAGTAGGAATGAAATTACTAGTTTACCCTCGTAGGAAGCGTTGATTTGGATTGGGCTTGGGATTTACTTTGTTAGCGGGTGGGCTTTTTTATGTAACATCTTCATTGTGCTGGACATACTTGTCATGGCTAACAGCATCTGGCCGTTAGAGGATGACAGAGAATGGTAAAATTTTATAAGATTTTCCTCTCTTCTAAATTGGGCGGTAGAGGGAGTAAAGAAAATGAGTATAAATTTTTATAAAATAGAAAGATAATTTTACCCTTATAATTTATTAGTTGACAAAATATATTAATAATATGTAATGGTGTTTATGTAACTTTATATATATTCACTTTACTTACATCCCTTTATTAGAACTTTTAAACAAGGTAAATTAAGTTTTATTTCCGTTCTTCTTACTAAACTCTCACACAATATTTTATCTTTTCCTCTCCTTCGCTATCTTTCCTTTCTATTATTTAACTTTCCTTCCCTTCCCTAGTAAACTCCCAAATAAAGCATAAGAAGATATATACTACGATATAATGACCTAAGTAAGGGCAGGAAAAATAAGGATAAATGGTATCTATATCCTCTATTGTCCCTCCTTTATATATTCCTCTTTTATATATATATATAAAGAGAAATTGGTGAAATTTCTAAAGGAATAGAAAATTGACATGTATCATCATTGTTCTATTGTAAAGATATAAAAAGTTAACATGTGTCATGTTATAAGTATCCACGTGTCTCTTTATCTTATCGAATATGACATGTGGATACCTAAGAATTCTCATTAAATAAAAATTATTCATAATTAAAAATTCTAATGATCAAATATTTTATAATCATTATCGATTATAACTATCCATAATTAAAAACTCATAATTATATTTTTAAATATAGAAATTGGTGAAATTTCTAAAGGAGCAAAAAATTAACATGTATCATCATCATTATATTGTAAAGACACAAAAAGTTGACATGTGTCATGTCATAAGTACCCACGTGTCTCTTTATCTTATCAGAGATCACATGCGGACACCTAAGAATTCTCATCAAATTAAAATTATTCATAATTAGTAAATTCTAATAATAAAAAATTTGATAATCATTATCAGATTATAGCCATCCATAATTTAAAAACTCATGATTATATATTTAAATATAGAAATTAAAGTAAAAACTCATTTAAAGAGTCTCTCTACATAAAATCATGGATTAATTTCAGAAAATCCCTCTCAACTATTCTAATTTGAGAAAACCCCTCTCAAGTTTAGGCCTATTGTAGATAACCCCCCTCAACTATGAAATTTGAGATAATCCCTTGAACTTTCCTCACTTAACCCCTCTCCAAAATGGTGTGTCTCAGAGACCTTCCGACTATTTTTATATGAGAAATTCCCTCAAGTTTGAGCTTATTGTAGAGAACCCCTCTCAAGTTTGAAAATTTAAGTAATCCCCATGAACTCTTCTCACTTTACACCCTGAAAATTAATATTGTTAGGTCTAGCATGTTACCCGTCAATCGTAAACACCTATTCTGATTTTTTTTTATGATTAGAGAAAGAGAGGAGAAAGAGGGCAAAAAGTATTATAAATTCGAAATAGTTTTTTTACTAGTTGGGGGTTTCTTTACAATTACATGTGTTGATTTTTAAAAGAGTATTTCAGTTATTGTACATTTTAAAATAATATCAAAAAAGGTTTGGTGAGAAAAATGTGAAAGATTGGGGGTTTTGTGATACACCCCATAGTTGAGGAGATTTTCTCAGATTTTTAAAGTTGAGTAGGGTTATCTATAATATGCCCAAACTTTAGGTTGGTTTTCTCAAATTATAATAGTTGAGAGGGATTTTCTAAGACGTTCCCCATACATAAGGGGTTTCTAAAATAAACCCTAAAATCATATATGTAAAATTATACATGTGTCAAATTATATTCAAAGTTGATAAATTAATCTTCCTATTAAAATATTATCAATGAATTTATCAACGCTTTTGTTATTTATTGATTTGATATCATGTCTTTATTGATTTTTGTAAAGATGGATTTTGGTTCACCCGTCTCTCTTTAAAATATAAATAGAACATAAGACACCATAAAACATATAAGATGTAAATATTTATAAAACTAAAATTTTCCTATCACAAAAATATTCCATGCGATCCAAAATAAATAAATAAATTATTTACACAATTTATTGAAAATATTATCTTGAATTCTCCTACTTTATCCGATATTTTCTTATAATTATATTAAAATTCTAATGAGGTCTGAAGATTATATATACTTTTCTAATTAAGTTAAAATTCTAATGCAAGCATCACAAGATTGTGTTTTAAGTGTGAGAATATTTTGATCAAATCAATACGTGAATGTGTTATATCTCATCAAAATTAGGGTTCGTTACCCTATTTTTGATCTTAATCAAAATTTTAATTTAATCCAATTAAATAATCAAAAAATTAAGATCAAATCATGAAAATTTAATCGATTAAATTACTATATATCGATTCTAAACCTACTCGATACCCTCTGTTGGAAACATGACACACAACGCAATGAAATATGCATATCATGTAGATTAATCAAAATTAATTGAAGTTTAGAAACATACCTGAAACGATTCCAAATTTCTTCAATAATTTGTTCTACGATCAATTGAAATAGCTTCCTCAAGAGAAAAAGACTCCAACTGAAATTCACATGTCACGTAAGAAGAGCAACACCGAGAGATAGTTTTTCTATTTTCTATTTTTTGTATTTCTTCTATTATCTCGAAGGCTACATATGAACCGTATATATATGATTAGACTTGCCTTATAGATGTTAATTTCATTCAAAACTCTATCCATAATAATTAAAGATAGAATAAAATTATATAAAAACTCTATCCATAACAATTAAAGATAGAATAGAATTTATATTGCATGTAAACCTCTTCTAATGACATTAGTGAGACCAATTGGGTCCCATATGGAGAACTAATTATTAATCAAATTAATATTTTTAATTTAAGAATCAAATCCCTATCGACCAATTGTTCATAAAAGCTCTTCCATAATATAGGATTAAATATTTATGAATAATATTATCTTACATTCAGTCCCCTCTACTATCGGTTTATTTTAAGTAACTTTATTGAGCAAGACAAATCACCTATTTGCTCATGCCTAAAATTACAATCCCCATGAAATAAATAAAAATTTATTTTAAAATATCAAAATATCTTATTTTTATAAGAAAATAAATTTTGAAAAATAATTTTCAAAACCACCGTCAACGGGAATTTAGTAACTTCATGGGATATACAAAATAAATTAACTCATCAAAATGTGCACACTGGATCCTATCTAGATATCCATCCCTAAATAAAATCTAGTATCCTACAATTTCAGGTTGCATAAAACTTGTAAAATAAGCTTAACTATCATATCAAAGCATACTAAATTATCAAATCAGAAATGATAATATCATCAAGTCAAAGGGACCATGTAACAACTTGAATTCTCTATCTCTTAGGTGACTCAACCTAGAGAATCTAAATATGGTTTAGTGCTACACATATCACAATATGCGCTTATAACATACACTTAGGGAATCTTCATTCCTGGTGGCTAAGACTCACCACCACATCTCACATGTCGGTGTCATGCATAAGAACAAGTTATAACAAAGCTATCATTTACTAGTTAGGTTAAGCACAAATTTAAGAAATCTCTGAATTAGATCATATCTCCAAGCAAGTGACCATCACAGTGCATGATCTAACAAAATAATTTCTAAGGATAATATAACAATTATATAAAAGATACCCAAACAATATGTACAATAATAAAACTTAATTAATATTCAAAATATTACATAAAAGTATTGGATGTGCAAGGGCATATAACACTACTCTAGCAAGTTTAACCACCACCTCTCTTTTACAAGATTTCTCTTTATTATAATATTCTAAGATAAAAGAGAAAAGGAAAAAGTCAGTTTTAGAATGAGCGTGTTGATAGTTTTATTTTAAAATTTTAAACTCAAAATTAGATGGTTTAACCATCAAACTCTCCTTTGTATCTCTCCATTTTATAATATTTAAAACTAAAAAGAATATAAAAAATCGATACTCCTTTTCAGATCACAACAACAAAAATATCTCTGCTTTTAAGAACTGCGGAGATTTTGTTAGGCAACAAGGTCATCATATATTGACATTTTATTATAAACTTTTTGAGATTTTGTATGAACTAAAGAGTATATTAAGTAAACTCGCAACATAAAATAATAAAATAAAACGCCACAGCTTAGGTGGGATATAAGACCTTCACATATTGATTTAATCTAAAACTTAATATTCTAATGCTTGCATTGAAATTTCCACTTAGTTAGAAAAACATATGTAATTTTAAAATATTCATACACTAATTTTAAGAATCCAAATATTTATTCCTCAAATAATCTAAAGAAACTGTTAGAAATTTAATCTAATTGTTAGGAAAAAATCAAATAAAGCGGGAGAATTTGAGATTATATTTTGAGTAATTTAAATAAATAATTTGATTATTTTGTATGGACTGCAAAGAATATTTTTCTAATAGGAAATTTTTAATTTAATAGATCTTTACATTGTATATATTTTTTATGGTGTCTTTGTTCTATTAGCATTTCAAAGAATAGAGAGACACGAAGTTAGCTAATAATCCCTCTTTACGAAAATCAGTAAAGACATGATATCAAATCAATAAAAATTAAAAGAAAATGACCAATTCATCAATAATATTTTAAGGGGAAGACTAATCTATTAACTTTAAATATAATTTGACACCTGTATAATTTTGCATATATGATTTCAGGGTTAACTTTAGAAGACCCCCTCTCCCCCAACCCAACTATGATGGATGTCTCAGAAAACTCTCTCAACTATTTTAACTTGGGAAAACTCTCTTCAAATTTAGACATATTATAGATAACCCCACTCAACTTTAGAAATTAGAGAAAACACCCCTCAACTATAGGGTGTCTCACAAAACCTCCTAATCTTTCACACTTTTCTCACCAACCCCTCCCCCCACCCCCAGTGATGTTATTTTATTATGTAAAATAATTGAAACATCCTTTCAAAATTCTACCCATTTAGTTATAGATAAACCCCTAACCGGTAAAAAAATATCTCGATTAATTTATAATATTTTTCCCTCTTTCTCCTCTCTTTCTCTTATCCTAAAAAAATCAAAGTAATTTTGTATGATTGTGGGGGTATTTTGGTTATTTCTTCATCACCTATTTGTTGTGTAACATGCTAGACCTAGGTGTTAAATTGCATGATCTAACAAAATAATTTCTAAGGATAATATAACAATTATATAAAAGATACCCAAACAATATGTACAATAATAAAACTTAATTAATATTCAAAATATTACATAAAAGTATTGGATGTGCAAGGGCATATAACACTACTCTAGCAAGTTTAACCACCAAATCTTTACAAGATTTCTCTTTATTATAATATTCTAAGATAAAAGAGAAAAGGAAAAGTCAGCTTTTAGAATGAGCTGTTGATAGTTTTATTTTAAAATTTTAAACTCAAAATTAGATGGTTTAACCATCAAACTCTCCTTTGTATCTCCATTTTATAATATTTAAAACTAAAAAGAATATAAAAAATCGATACTCCTTTTCGATCACAACAACAAAAATATCTCTGCTTTAAGAACTCATGAGATTTTGTTAGGCAACAAGGTCATCATATATTGACATTTTATTATAAACTTTTTGAGATTTTGTATGAACTAAAGAGTATATTAAGTAAACTCGCAACATAAAATAATAAAATAAAACGCCACAGCTTAGGTGGGATATAAGACCTTCACATATTGATTTAATCTAAAACTTAATATTCTAATGCTTGCATTGAAATTTCCACTTAGTTAGAAAACATATGTAATTTTAAAATATTCATACACTAATTTTAAGAATCCAAATATTTATTCCTCAAATAATCTAAAGAAACTCATAGAAATTTAATCTAATTGTTAGGAAAAAATCAAATAAAGCGGAGAATTTGAGATTATATTTTGAGTAATTTAAATAAATAATTTGATTATTTTGTATGGACTGCAAAGAATATTTTTCTAATAGGAAATTTTTAATTTAATAGATCTTTACATTGTATATATTTTTTATGGTGTCTTTGTTCTATTAGCATTTCAAAGAATAGAGAGACACGAAGTTAGCTAATAATCCCTCTTTACGAAAATCAGTAAAGACATGATATCAAATCAATAAAAATTAAAAGAAAATGACCAATTCATCAATAATATTTTAAGGGGAAGACTAATCTATTAACTTTAAATATAATTTGACACTGTATAATTTTGCATATATGATTTCGTGGTTAACTTTAGAAGACCCTCTCCCCAACCCAACTATGATGGATGTCTCAAAACTCTCTCAACTATTTTAACTTGGGAAAACTCTCTTCAAATTTAGACATATTATAGATAACCCCACTCAACTTTAGAAATTAGAGAAAACACCCTCAACTATAGGGTGTCTCACAAAACCTCCTAATCTTTCACACTTTTCTCACCAACCCTCCCCCACCCCCAGTGATGTTATTTTATTATGTAAAATAATTGAAACATCCTTTCAAAATTCTAAACAAGGTCCCAATTTGTGTCCCACCCCTTTTTTTGTCATAATTGCATGCCAACTAAGCATGGAGAGAGAGAAAGAAACAAAAAACCCAAAAATACCTTTATCTCATTCTTCCTCATCTCAGCTCCTCTCCTCTCCTCCTCTCATAACACATCTCCTTCTTCCTCCTCTCCTCTCCTCTCCTCCTCTCATAACCCATCTCCTTCTTCCTCCTCTCCTCTCCTCTCCTCTCCTCCTCTCATAACACATCTCCTTCTTCCTCCTCTCCTCTACATCTTCACCAAATTGATTCCTCATTCCATTCCATTCCATTCCATTCCATTCCATTCCATTCCATTCCATTCCATTCCATTCCATTCCATTCCATTCCATTCCTTCTTCCTCCTCTCCTCTCCTCTCCTCCTCCTCTCCTCTCCTCTCCTCTCCTCTCCTCTCCTCCTCCCCTCATCCCCCGCCTCCGCGAACCCGTCTCTTCCTTCAGATCCGTTGGATCCTTCGTCGCCTCCTATCCGCCGTCTCCTCCCTCCACCTCCGCCTCCTGATATTACTGTCAAAGAGTTCCAGAAATTTCTTAAACTTCTCAAACCTTAAGCTTTTCGATGGTTGCAGAATTATTTCTGAAAAGCTGAACTTGTCATAACTATTGTTAACATATAGACTTCATCGCACTACTAAATATTAGTTCTCTATGCCAAACTTCTGATCATGGATTTGTTAGTGTTGTATATATATGTAGTGGAAATGAGGACCTGGTTGAAGCTTTGCTCTCTTATCTACGTGTCCATGTTTGTTGTATAATGATCTTCGGTTTGCATGTTAATTCTATTCCACTTTATGTTAATTCAATCTCACTTCATGTTAATTCTATTCGGTTGCATGTTAATTTTATTCAACTTCATATTAATTCTATTCTGCTTCATGTTAGTTCTATTTCACTGCAAGTTAATTATATTATAGAACTAGGATCGTATTAAGTCTAACCTGGTTCGTGTTAAGTCTAACCTCGTTCGTGTTAAGTTTAACTTGGTTCATGTTAATTCTAACCTGGTTCATGTTAAGTCTAACCAGGTTCGTATTAAGTCTATTTTGATTCATGTTAAGTCTAACCTGATTCATGTTAAGTCTAATCTGGTTCATGTTAAGTCTATTTTGGTTCATGTTAAGTCTAACTTGGTTCATGTTAAGTCTATTTTGGTTCATGTTAAATCAAACTTGGTTCATGTTAATTCAAACTTTATTTCTTATTTTATTTACCTTTTCTATTTTTGGAAACAAAATAAGATCCGTGAAATGAAATGAAGCCTTTTAATTACTTGAGTCCGCTAGTCTTATCTATTTGTAATTGCAAGATAAAAATAGCTAGAAATAGCCCCTTAATCTCCAAATTTCGCTTATTATTCATGAACAAATTGATTGTCTACTTAGAAACTTTGGCCTCAGAATCGATTAAAATCACCATCGCTTATAATGGTCTTAGGAATACACGTGGCCCACACAAAAATAAACAAACAACTAGTACCAAAATCCATTCAATTCCATGGCACTTTTTCATTTTTTTAAATTTTGATTTTGAATTTATTTTAATCGCATGTACAAAAATACAAAAAACTAACCAGCTAGCTACCTTCTTCTAGTTCACAAAAAACACCTAGAAGAAAACACGCCTACTCAAAATCACACACACATATTTCACTCAGCTCTGTACATTTGCCTAAGCACCCTCCTAAAATTAAAAATCACACCCACACCCAAAAAAAAATTAAAAATTTTCAAATCAGATTGAGCCTGATCCCTCTCTCTGCAATGAAAACTCCTTTCTAAGCTTATGAGAGAAAAGCCTACAGGAATCCATGCTCAGATCAACAATGCCTACGCCGATCACAGACTTGGTTTGTTTCATTTCATTTCTTGCCGGCTCCAAGTAATTAAAAGGCTTCATTTTATTTCCTGGACCTTATTTTATTTCCATAAATAGAAAAGGTAAATAAAATAAGAAATAAAGTTTGAATTAACATGAACCAAGTTGGATTTAACATGAATAAAAATAGATTTAACATGAACTAAAATAGACTTAACATGAACCAAAATAGACTTAACATGAACCAGATTAGACTTAACATGAACCAGGTTAGACTTAACATGAACCAAAATAGACTTAACATGAACCAGGTTAGACTTAACATGAACCAGGTTAGACTTAACACCAACCAGGTTAGACTTAACACGATCCTGATTCAGATAAGTCCGCCATTCGTGAGGTCTACTATAGTTCGTGTTAAGTCCACTTTTAATATTGAATTTCCTATAGAATGGCACCCATTTTCTAGCAAATTGACAGGTTTGTGATAGAGTTTCACGGTCAAAGATCGCCCCATCATCGTAGTCGTAATCTCACAAGAAAAAATTGGTGCTAGAACTTTAGGTGAGGAGGAGGAGAGGAGAGGAGAGGAGAGGAGAGGAGAGGAGAGGAGAGGAGAGGAGAGGAGAGGAGAGGAGAGGAGAGGAGAGGAGAGGAGAGGAGAGGAGAGGAGAGGAGAGGAGAGGAGAGGAGAGGAGAGGAGAGGAGAGGAGAGGAGAGGAGAGGAGAGGAGAGGAGAGGAGAGGAGAGGAGAGGAGAGGAGAGGAGAGGAGAGGAGAGGAGAGGAGAGGAGAGGAGAGGAGAGGAGAGGAGAGGAGAGGAGAGGAGAGGAGAGGAGAGGAGAGGAGAGGAGAGGAGAGGAGAGGAGAGGAGAGGAGAGGAGAGGAGAGGAGAGGAGAGGAGAGGAGAGGAGAGGAGAGGAGAGGAGAGGAGAGGAGAGGAGAGGAGAGGAGAGGAGAGGAGAGGAGAGGAAGAAAGAGATGGTTATGAGAGGAGGAGAGGAGAGGAGAGGAGAGGAGAGGAGAGGAGAGGAGAGGAGAGGAGAGGAGAGGAGAGGAGAGGAGGAGGAGAGGAGAGGAGAGGAGAGGAGAGGAGCCGAGATGAGGAAGAAGGAGATAAGGGTATTTTGAGTTTTGTTTCTTTCTCTCCATGCTTAGTTGACATGCAATTATGACAAAAAAGTGGTAGGACAAAATTGGAGCCTTGTTTGAAATTTGAAACACATGGGACAAAGTTGAGGGGCCGGCCACATGAAGTTTTGCTTTGGAGCCTTGACACAATTTTCCCTAAATTTTTGTTCATTAAGGAAATATAATGTTTAATATATCCCATTATTACAACAAATAGTGTTATGAGGCTGTTGTTCTTTATGATTAGATAAGTATTGAATTTTAAATATGCATAGGAGGCATCCCTCAGTTTTATCTCTTTTAGGGATTATTTATTTTGTTAACTATTTATTTTTTATTTTTAATTACTTTATCTTCATGGTACTTGGTAATTATAATGGTATTATTCACTACATATTTCTTTTAAATAAGTGTGATCATTTATTCAATTTCAAGATAAGGTCAATTTTGCTTATTTCGATTACAGTATTTATA
The DNA here is from genome assembly GCA_012295165.1 of Asparagus setaceus. Taxonomy (NCBI): domain Eukaryota; kingdom Viridiplantae; phylum Streptophyta; class Magnoliopsida; order Asparagales; family Asparagaceae; genus Asparagus; species Asparagus setaceus. The sequence continues at coordinate 67,013,480 of CM022706.1, read as the reverse complement.
GAAAGGGGTCTACACACAAAGATTTATGTTCTTTTAAATGATTGAAAAAATATGTAATTTTGTCGGCTTGTACAGTGGAATGTGTAAAATTGTCATGCATCGTGTCTCAGAAGTACCTAATGGGCATGTGATTAGACTAGTCAGTTTATACAATTGGGCCAAACACCACTCGAAAACATATAACTTAACCTATCAGAAAGATTAGTACATACATCCTATCCACCATATCCAAAATAGAATTACAAAATAATACATAATCAAAAATATAGAGAAGCTGATATACATAAGAAATAGCAAGTATACAATACAAGTACTAAGTGGAAGCAAAGTATACTCAACAAAAGTAAATAACAAATCCCACAGATACTGAATAACATAAAACATATCAGAATCTAATATCAATGTCGTCTTTACAAAATACATAATAATGAGGCCGCTTGGCCATACAAGTCTGGAATAACAACTAAAAATAACTAAGTACATCAGAGTCTCTACAAAGTAGTGGAAAAATAAACATAGATAATAAAGTGTGGTAACTAGCAAACTAGAATAGGAAATGGATAAATAAGCAGGTGGGCTGGTCGGTAAATACCCCCATCAACTGAAGTCACTAGACTCCAAGGTGCCTGAAAACACGGGTAAAATGTCCACATTCACCACCGGTGTGCAAGCCAGGATGGCCAGAAAGCCATCTAGAAAGTGGTAAAAAAAGAAGTGGTTTGTGCACATGTAACATGTATCATGAATGCACGACTGGTATAAACATAATAAAGACTATATAACTGTATCACTTTACTTTCTTTTATGAATGACAAATATGCATCTTAAAAATTTAGATCATAAACAGAGCTAGCAGATTACTATATAAATAACAACCAGAGATTACAATGAGAGTGCACCTAGATCATTGAGTGTGATGTAGGGATAGTGTGTGCTGTATAAGGGTAAAAATATCGAACTGTCAATCAAGCACCCTGTGATGCCACAAGAAGGCCTCGGGGGTATAAGGTCAATCTAAAGTGATAGAAGGCTTCAACGTGATCAAATGGACCCAAAAGGAGCTATGGACGCAAAGTCATAAAGCCTTGGATGTAAATGAAGTGAGAATCAGATCAAAACTCACCCAAAAATAGACCAAGCCGTGTTTACTCGGAGTTAAGAACATGGGGTGCTAAGGTCACACGAAGTTAAGGTCATGTGCTGCTAGGGTTTACACAGTGCTAAGACCGCGTAAAGTTAACAGCGCGTAAACTTTTTGTCGAACTGATAGTCAAACTAGCAAACTAAAACTACAACAAAGTAAAGGCGTTGAAGCGCTATAAGACAAAATCCCTGCACAAAGATTACTCTAGGCTGCAACAAGTGATCAATGAGAGCATTTATGCAGCACTACTAATACTACGTAAATTACAAAATCTACAAGAGTTGTTAAAAAGGATGCTGCGTCGCTATCTGTTCGGCACTTATGCACTGAAAAGCTGCTAGAGTAGCTCACGTAAATCTTGCGGCATGTAAACCCCCTAACACCACGTAAATAAGGAATTCTATACAAACAGAGACCCTTTGCCCACAACTACAAGGCTCCAAAAATTTTGCCAAAAATCCAAAGTATCCTAACTTTTATCCAAGCCTTCTTACCTGAGGTTTGAGCTCTCCTCCTCCATAGTTGGGTTGCTCTTCCTCTGGAGAGCTCCTTGGGCTTCTATTTGGTATTTTGAGTCACATGCCTCCTCTTCATTGGGGTTTTCTCATCGGCCTATCATCTCTCCGTTGAGGTTTGCTCCATTATAATTCCTATTCACCCAAGAGCCACTACTACTCTCCAAGGAGTTCTATCCTCTTAAAGTGTTATACAATACATCCGAGAGCAAATTATCTCTTAGCTGGAGTTATATTCTTCTACGAAAGGGTTTGCAAACAAATTCGGGTAGGCGAAAGTGTAATTTTTGGCCTTCATCAACTGAGATCTACTCTTCGTCCAAGGCGCGAGCTTCACAAAGGGGCGACATCAACACCTTCTACCTCATCATATAGACCATGGAGATCCTGATCTATCTCTATTGACACACGGTCAAGAGCCCAACTGAAAGAACATAAGGAGTTAGCAGACTGGATCCCTTCTCTGCTTGTTCGAAGCCTAAGTCACGATGATGTCTCCGTCATCCGATTTGCAAGGATAATAAATGGCATGCCTGGTGGGACTGGGGTTCTCTTCAAGGGAGAGCACCGTGTCACAATATGATGAGGCTACCCTCAGAATCGTCGTTGAAAACCCATTCATCGAGTTTGACAAGAGGCGTATGAGAGGTTTCTAAAGGAAGGTGGTCATCACCAAAATGCAATGAGAAAGAGTCAAAAGATCTCGATTTCAAATTTTGACTCAGCTTTATGCCAGGTTAGTTAAGGCAGAGTTGAGCCAACACCATGTAAAGATGAAGACGATGTGGCAAACTTAGCCAAGGAGAGTTTACGTGCTGCTAATATTCACGCGCCATTAGATAAACTCAGTGTAAATTATAATAGTGAGCTAGAGGTGGAGCAACAACGCATGAGTACAATTCTACATGAACTTCTAATGGCGCGTGAGCTTCTAACTCTATGTGAACCTTTAACCACGGGTAAATGAAGGCAAATGAGATGTTTGAATGCTAAATTCAGATGCAATCATATCAAATGCTTGTTGTTTAATCAAAATTTGGAGCTCAGTCCCCCCATAATCTTAGGGACATTTTGGATGCGTGCTGATGTGTTGTCAAGGGTGGGCGTGGGCCGGGCCGGTTCAGGCCCGTGACCCGACCCACCGAGTTCAAGGCTAGGCCGGGCCTGACCCGAGCCCAGCCGGATCAGAGTGGGTCGAGCCTACTTCTCTAATCCCGGGTCTAGGACTGGACCCAGCCTAACCCACGACCCCTCTAGGAGCGGGCCGGGTCTAACCCAGCCCACAGGCCGTGGGTCGTGGACCGGCCCATGGGGATTTCGTCCAACTTTTTTTCCTTTTTTTTTATCTTTTTAATTATCTTAAACTTGTATTTATAATTATAAATATATTTCTAATTTATCTTTTAGTAATTTAAACTTATATTAAACTATTTTTAAACGTGTATTACACTTGTTAATCCTTCCAAGTAGACAGCAGCGAGCTTAAAGATCGATGCTTTGTTTCTCAATGGGCCAAAAGACCCATGAGCCAAAGACCTATGGTCTTTTGGCTTTATTGACAGCTAGCTGCAGACTCAAAGGGCTAAAGAAATAGCTAGCCTAACCAAAAATATATATCATTGGTCGAAGGTCGGGCCCAGCCTGTCATGCTGGCCTGCCCGTGGTGGGTTTCTTCTCTCGACCCAGGTCCGGGCCGGACCCACTCTACCGTGATCGAATATATCATGGGTCAGTGGTCCGCACTCTCAGCCGAGCCGGGTCGCGGACCCATGGCGTCGGGTCACCAATGGTCAACTACCACCAACCCTATGTGTTGTGAAAATATTGTCAAGATTATAAGAGTACAATCAAGTTATAGTATAGTACAATGTCGAACCGATAAGGAATGTGTGTAGGAAAAATTCTAAATTAGATCCTAAAAATGTGTATGGATAAAAAGGAGTGAAAGTGTAGAGACATAGACAATGTGTGATTATTTATAAATAAAAGAAAAATAGAACAAGATGAGAGAAAGAGTGTGAACAAATAGAAGAAAACAAAGAATAAACAAGGAGGAGAAATAAAAGAAAATATAAAAGAACAAAATTAAGAAGAGGAAAAATAATCAAAAGGAGAAAAATCAAAACAAGTAAAAGTTGGAGGAATCAAGTAGAGAAGATAGAAATCTAGAATTGAATCCACTAGTTAATTTAATTTAGGATTTATAAACTACTCTCTTTTATCACATTTTACTTTAGATTTACTAAGCATAGACTATCAAACTACTTATGGAAACCATAACCTATCAACTTACCACCAAGTAAAATTTTCATTTATGAAAAGAACAACAACTAGATGGTAATTCTAAAATTCATAAGCATAACCTATCAAACCACTTAAGATAAGCATAGATTATCAAATTTTTTCTAACAATTAGTTCTAGTTGATTATTCTAAACATGATCATTTTCAGCACAAAGGAGTAATCCACAAATTCTAAAAGAAAACAAACTAGTTTCATGCAATTATAGAATTTCTATAAGATTTAGTTACTCATTTTACAAAATAAAAATAAAGAAACAAAATCTGGACTAGAAAGTATAAAAGAAAGAGATCTAAATTACAAGAAAAATAAAACCTAACTATAAAAATAAGAACAAGAACAAGGAAATAAAGATCTAAACTACGAAAGCATAAAGAAAATCTAACTAACAAAAATAAAAGAGCATAAAAGTAAATCTATCCTATAAAAGAAAAATGCAAGAAAATAAATTCTACAAAGCATGAAAAATAAACAACAAAATAAAAGAGCATGAAAGTAAATCTTCATTACAAGGCATGAAATAAATCTAATCTACCAACATAAAAATAAAAATAAAATAAAATCTAAAACATTAATTTCTAAAATAAGAAAATAAAAGAGAAAATACAAACTTACATTGCAAAGGGTTGACCCCTTAAAAGTAAATCTTCATATTCATCTTCATCAATAAAGAAGAAGAAAAGAAAATCTAAAAGGAGGAAATAATTTTTTATTTATTACAAACTTAAAAAGTTTACAAATTGGAAGACCTAATTAAAGGTCATTCTTTTCAAAAAGGAGTTTATAAAAATTTTCACACTCAAACCCCTCACCCTCTACCCCTATTTATAGCATACAATAATCAACAAGAGCCCTTGGATTAGCCTTAGGCTCTAAGAAATAAATCTTAGTCATTTACTATTTTTGTTATGAACCAATCGGTTAGCCAATTGGTTAGCCAATCGGTTGGATGACCGATTGGCCAATCGGTTGGTAAACTGATTGGTTCCTAACTGAATTGATTCCTTAATTGACTTGTTGACTCGATTTTTTCTTGAGTCCTTGGACTTTTGTGGACCTCCTCTTGACTTGATATTGGGCTTCAATAATTGGTAGAAAATGAGAGAATTTGATTCTTTTGAGTTCTTATTCATTAATTCTTCTTTTCCTACAAATTAAGAGAAAAACACGTTATTAGTGATATATTTATTCAAATAAAATAAATAGTGAGGGTATAAGAGTGTAATAAAATATGATGATCACGTGCAATCAATCGTATTCCAGCAGCAGATCATTCGTTGCCCTAGTTTTTTAGCTCGAAGGTGGATTTCATCATCATTCATTATGTTGCCCCTATTGCTACAATGCAAACGATAGATTTATGACATCACCTTGCTATCTATATGGCTCTAAGCCTGAGAGGACTTCAGTCTTCAAATGGCTATCTGGTAGTGCAAACTTTAGCCTCCTAGTTAGGCGTCGATAGCACCAGGAGAAAAGTAGTTGATACAATGATCATTCAGTATTCGGATATTGTATCATTCAGTATTCAAAATGCGAATCCAAATATTCTGAGAAAATGAAAGTCTCCTAGGAGAAAGTTTGACCAATGTGGCTAGCTGATAGCCGTCATCGTCAACATGATGGGGAGAACAAATGAGCCTATACACAACAATCATGGGCAAAAGATAGTTAATTCTCGAGGACAAGCCTAAGGAAGGTAGGGGTTATCGCCAAGGTTGACGTGCAACTGGAAAGAAGTCCCTCTACAAGGGGGAGGCCAAGACAATATTGCACGTGGGGGTGTGGAGGCTTGCCCAAACATGGAGATATCTCAATAAGCTCTTGTGACTTAGTGCTACCAGCAAATGATCTCCCTGAATCAGATGACGAATATGTGTCGAGTTTGGAAGACTAAACATCGAAAGTGACAGCCCATATCGACGCATTCGATCCAGAGTACCCATTCCCTTTGATTATAGCCAAATCCAACTGACAATAGAAGTTATCTATCCAAAAAGCTCACATCAGAAAGTGTTCATTTCAATGATGAACCATGGTTGGCATATGCCTGTTCTAATACCAAGATATCTATTTGATCTAGGGTGATTACCATCAACATGACCAAAGGAAGAAATGAAGAAGGTACGGGTGAAGCAAATATTGTTCCTAACAAAGATGTAACCCCACTACCAAACAACGGTAAAGGTTCAATGCCAAATGAAGATGATGCCAGTAGTAGTGTGGCAGCTCCTACTTGTAGACGATTAAAATATACTCAGCCCTGAATCAACGCTCGGCCTAAGTCCAAGAAGTGAACGCCCATGTGCTACACACTATATGTGGGCCTAAGCACAAGCCGATGACAAAGCCTACCCAAACAATAGCGAAGTTTGCCCGGGCTTCACGTGAACTTCGCTTAAAGACCCACGTGGCCACATTATCCACACCCCAAGAGAAGTGTGTTGCCCACATTCAAGAAGTTTGCTAGAACGAACTCGCCCAAAACTCCAATAGCTTCACAAGCCAAAACGATGAGCTTTGCCTTTGACCGTTTTATGTGAACCTCGCCATTGACAGTTTTAAAGTTATTTTGATAAAAATAGTTTCCCATTATCTCCTAAATAAATGGCCACTAAATCCATATTTAATGGTCACTAACTCGCTCTTTTAGCCTATAAGAGGAGGTGAGATTGCTTATTTTGGGTTTCTCGATTTAACAATCTTGACGGTTAGTTTCTCTTCATCCGAGAAGACCTTAGCATCTTCAAAAGAGCTTTAGAAACTATCAACCAAAGATAAGACTCAACGCTTCAATCGGATCGTCAATGGAGTACAAGAATGACGCCCATCAAGACATAGAAAAGAACCGGCTCATATAAAATTTTCTTATTTTTGTAGTTTCTTTTGAATTCTAATCTATGTTAATTGTAATTTAAAAGATCCAAAATAGGATGACGACTTTGTCGGGACTTCCTTCTCAACGAAGAGAAGATTGTGTCGTAGTCCCACACTAAGGCCTTAGGGTCTTTTGTCAATTGCCGGTCATTGAGAATGACCAAGCCAAGATCAAGAAATTCATTTCCTCGATAAATCACCCATAGACACCACTAGAAGTTGCCGTTGGATTTGCCGTAGTACGAAAATAGGGTAAAATTTGACCCTCACCCCAAAGAAGGCAACCCTCGCCGATAACAGTCTTGGCTTCGCTAGAAGCCAGATGAACTTCACTCGGAGTAGAGAAGCATCGACTCTCACCTCAGCTGAGAGTCAAGGTGTTTATACACCTTCTAATTTTGGACATCGATCCACAACCCCCTAGGGGTTCGCTTTAAAGCATCTCGCAATACTCGCTCGTTTCTTTAACAAGAGCAAAGAATGGGGTAATCCTCCATATACACAACAATCATGGGCAAAAGATAGTTAATTCTCGAGGACAAGCCTAAGGAAGGTAGGGTTATCGCCAAGGTTGACGTAAATCGAAAGAAGTCCTCTACAAGGGGAGGCCAAGACAATATTGCACGGGGGTGTGGAGGCTTGCCCAAACATGGAGATATCTCAATAAGCTCTTGTGACTTAGTGCTACCAAAGAAATGATCTCCCGAATCGATGATCTAATATGTGTCGAAGTTTGGAAGACTAAACATCGAAAGTGACGCCCATATCGACGATTCGATCCGAGTACCCATTCCCTTTGATTATAGCCAAATCCAACCGACAATAGAAGTTATCTATCCAAAAGCTCACATCGAAAGTGTTCATTTCAATGATGAACCATGGTTGGCATATGCCTGTTCTAATACCAAGATATCTATTTGATCTAGGGTGATTACCATCAACATGACCAAAGGAAGAAATGAAGAAGGTACGGGTGAAGCAAATATTGTTCCTAACAAAGATGTAACCCCACTACCAAACAACGGTAAAGGTTCAATGCCAAATGAAGATGATGCCAGTAGTAGTGTGGCAGCTCCTACTTGTAGACGATTAAAATATACTCAGCCCTGAATCAACGCTCGGCCTAAGTCCAAGAAGTGAACGCCCATGTGCTACACACTATATGTGGGCCTAAGCACAAGCCGATGACAAAGCCTACCCAAACAATAGCGAAGTTTGCCCAGGCTTCACGTGAACTTCGCCTAAAAGACCCACGTGGGCCACATTATCCACACCCCAAGAGAAGTGTGTTGCCCACATTCTGAAGAAGTTTGCTAGAACGAACTTCGCCCAAAACTGCTCAGCGAGCTTCACGCAAAGCTGCACAGTGAGCTTTGCCTTTGACCGTTTTATGTGAACCTCGCCATTGACAGTTTTAAAGTTATTTTGATAAAAATAGTTTCCCCATTATCTCCTAAATAAATGGCCACTAAATCCATATTTAATGGTCACTAACTCGCTCTTTTAGCCTATAAGAGGAGGTGAGATTGCTTATTTTTGGGTTTCTCAGATTTAACAATCTTGACGGTTAGTTTCTCTTCATCCAGAGAAGACCTTAGCATCTTCAAAAGAGCTTTAGAAACTATCAACCAGCATAAGACTCAACGCTTCAATCGGATCGTCAATGGAGTACAAGAATGACGCTCCATCAGTACATAGAAAAGAACCCAGCTCATATAAAATTTTCTTATTTTTTGTAGTTTCTTTTGAATTCTAATCTATGTTAATTGTAATTTAAAAGATCCAAAATAGGATGACGACTTTGCTGGGGACTTCCTTCTCAACAGAAGAGAAGATTGTGTCGTAGTCCGACACTAAGGCCTTAGGGTCTTTTGCTGAATTGCTGGTCATTGAGAATGACCAAGCGAAGATCAAGAAATTCATTTCCTCTGATAAATCACCCATAGACACCACTAGAAGTTGCCGTTGGATTTGCCGTAGTACGAAAATAGGGTAAAATTTGACCCTCACCCCAAAGAAGGCAACCCTCGCCGATAACAGTCTTGGCTTCGCTAGAAGCCAGATGAACTTCACTCGGAGTAGAGAAGCATCGACTCTCACCTCAGCTGAGAGTCAAGGTGTTTATACACCTTCTAATTTTGGACATCGATCCACAACCCCCTAGGGGTTCGCTTTAAAGCATCTCGCAATACTCGCTACGTTTCTTTAACAAGAGCAAAGAATGGGGTAATCCTCCATCTACACTATCACCTACAATGATTCTTATCCAAATCACAAGCTTTAGCTGGTGATGATGATTTGAGTGACCACATCAGTTGTAGATCAAAACAACATCATCATAGGCGATGTTCACTTGTTAAAATCTAAGTAGACGAGGTTGTTCTCAAAAAGAGCAACTGCCCAAGCCAAGTCGGAGTTTCCATTGATCTAAAGGAGTTCCTTTCTCTTAAGAGGGTGCACCAATGTCAGGGTTGTGTGACCTTAAAGGAAACCATCATGGCAGTTCAAATGAATTCCAAGTGCAAATCTGTTCCTATAAAGAAATTGGTCTTTAATCACCTGAGCCAAGTTCCTAAGTCTTTAGAGACTAGGATTAAGAGGTGGTGGAATACCCAAAAGGTGAAAATTAATCTCCAAGAATTCACAATCAATATGGCTAGTGTAATCTTAGGGGATGATGAAGAGGATGTCGATAGTCCTTCTGATCCTAGATATTCTCCTGGTATTAGAAGTATACTTTCAGAAACTGATGGTGTTGATCGCCACACTAGGTCGAGGCAAGGGGGCAACAATCCTCTTTGATTATTCCCTACTTTAAATGCATGCCCCACGAGCCTTCTCTCAAAGTGACCAACCCTCTGCTAGCGATGCTAATTCTGCTATAGCGTCAAATGCAACCCTTAGTTCAAGTCAAGCGCGAGGGTGGGTGGCGGATATGATGGATAGAGAAGCACACGATGATCTCCTCTGACAAATGGAAGCCCAAAAGAAAGCATCTGATGAGTATGAGCATCTCGAAGCGATGCTTCAATAGCTTATGGTAGTTTCCCAATAACAGCATCCAACCTCCTCAAAAGGGAAATGACTGCTTGTGGAAAACTCTTTAGAGAAAGAGCAATTGCATCATGAAGACACAAACTATGTCCACTCAGGATGGAGATGTCAGCTCCACCTAAAGTCAGCAATGAGGCGAAGGTCCTTGAAGATCTCCAAAATTAGCTCAATGCTCTCACGTAGTGAACGGAGCTGAAGAAGGTTGGAATTACCCAACCATACACTATCGAGTGGGATTCAGTTCCCTATCCAATGAAGTTCAAGCCGTTAATGTTACATACGTTTGATGGCAAAGGATCCTCTTACCGACACATTTCCTATTTTCACCAGCAAACGGGGAATGTTGTAGGGAATAATGTTATCAATGCAAGGTTGTTCATTGACACTCTTAAGGGGGTACCCTTCAATTGGTTCCAAAATTTGACTGAATGATCTATTCTCATGAATAGATGTAGCTTGAAGCAATCCTTCTACAGTCTTAAGCCAATAGATTATCATTGATCCAGTCTCGGTCCTTGAATGCTCAATCGGGTGTAGCTTGTGAAATTAGCTATTGACCCCTGTGTTGACCCTACTCGACAATATCACCTCCTCCAGTTGAGCGAGTCATTCCCACTCCTATTACAGCTGTCCGAGCTGCTACAGTACTGTAGCAGTCGCTTTCTATCGAGCCAACCTGATCTCCTCTTGGGTCATCTCCTTATGACATTCCACTGCTCTCATTAGGGTCTCAAACTCTCAGAGATGCTCCTCATCATGTCTAACCATTTTTTCCTCGCGACAATGATCTATCTCTAACAAAGCCTAAAGGACAAAAGCAAGACTGGGATCAAAAAGAGAAAAGGTAGAAGAAGTGATACGATGAAACATAATGACAAATCTCTCTTGAAACAAGAAGAGAAGAGATCAGGATGAAATCAAAGGATACAAAGTCAAACAAATAGAAATGTCTAAATTTTGTAAAATATTCTTATGATATTTGGATATATGTATTAGTAAACCTTAGACACTAATACCAAATAAAAGCCTTGCCACGTCTCGTGTCTCGGAAGCAGATGACGGGCACATGAGTTGGCTAGGCAGTATATACAATTAGGCCAAACACCACTCGAAAGCATATATTTAAGCCTATAAGAAAGATCAATACATACATCCCATCTACTATATCCAGAACAGAATTATAGAATAATACATAATTACAAATACAGAGAAACTGATATACAACAGAAATATAAAGTGTACAGTAAAAGTACTCAGTGGAAGAAAAGTACGCTCAATAAAGTAAGCAACAAGTCCAACAGATAATGAAAAATGATATCAAAAGTATAATATCAATGTCATCTTCACAAAGTACGTAATAACGAGGCCACTTGACCATACAAGTCTGGAATAACAACTGAAATAACTAAGTAAATCAGAGTCTCCACAAAGTAGTGAAAAAGTAAACATAAATAACAAAGCCTAATAACTAGCAAACTAGAATAAAAACTAGATAAACAAGCAGGTGGGCTAGTTGGTGAATACCCCATCTACTGAAGATCACTAGACTCCGAGGTGCCTGAAAGCAGAGGTCAAATATTCAGATTCACCACTAGTGTGCAAACCAAGATGGCCAGAAAGCCATCTAGCAAGTGGTAAAATAAAGAAGTGGTTTATGCATATGTAACATATATCATGAATGCATGATTGGTATAAACGTAAGAATGACTATATAACTATATCATCTTACTTTCTTTTATAAACAAGAAATATGCATCTTGAAAATCCAGATCATAAATAGAACTATATCATCTTACTTTCTTTTATAAATAAGAAATATGCATCTTGAAAATCCAGATCATAAATAGAACTAGTGATAACCAGATAAACAACAACTAGAGAATATAATGAGAGTGCACCTAGATCATTGAGTGTGATACAGAGTTAGCGTGTGCATCTAACTATACGTAGATTTTATGCAATCTTATTTAGGAAAAGTTCTCATGGGATGTTGTGTGTTTGGCGTACCCGCTGGGAACATTACTTGGATTTTATACTTTACTTTGTTTATGTGCACAGACTCATCTGGCACTAGCGCTCAAACACAACCTCGGGCCACACATTATCTATGCGATCTCCAATTCTCCTCCATTAATTAACCCATATGAACATTTTCATCACTCAGTTATGCATGATATATCATGCACTATGCATAAATAATCCAATCCACAGAGAACATCCATTATGTGGGTGTCCTCACTGAATGGGTTTCCAAAGCAAATGAAACATGTCTATCAAATATCAAAGCAAGTCATAATGACTTTATACATGTAGATACTTGATCTCTTTCTTGGTTTATTATGTTTTATACTTGATCAAGTTTTTAGTGGTGAAGAATCACGAGCCTCCACACATAATCGCAATGTATCCCAAATAGAGAACTTTCTTGATTCAAATAGAGAACATTCTTGATTTAGTATCACGAGAGACATGCCCAATAATCAAACACAAGCAATCATCATCATCATATATATATCACATCATGATACTTAATCATGCATATCCCTAGGGCCAAGTCTCATGATAACAAAGTAAGTAAACAAAACCCGAAGGTATCACCTAGGCCAACATGCATAATGCCTGTGGATTCTAGGTCATAGCATCACATAATATAGCATGGCAGAAATATATGATAAAATACTATGCAATAACATAGCACAAGAAGCTTACTTGAGTCTAAGCATGGATATATCATGATTCCAATAAAATAAGTATAAATGAAGAACTTTAACCAAGCAATTACTTCATCATCTACTTTATCTCAAGATGACAAGCAAAAGCAATGTTATATAATTGATATCATAATCCATAAATCAAAATAAGTTCGAGCAGATCATATTTTCAAAATTGAAAGAATCTATTTTCTTGAACAAAGCGTGTGTGCTCGGAGGTTGGGCGCGTGCAATGTCAGCTAAACTCTAACAGTAGACTAAGAAGTCAAAATAGAAAATCATCTATGGAAAACCTGCTTGAATGTGTGTGCTCATTGTTTGGGGTGTGTGCTCAAACACTATAAACTAAACTACTCTTCTGGACTTTCATCGAGCACATGCATTGGACAGTCGAGGCATGCTTCGTGCTAGAATCCATAAGTTTCAAAACATTTTCGATCAAATGTTTTCAAAAATCCAATTTCAACCCATGATTTCTACTGCAAAGAGTAATCTATTCCATCAAGTTTCACTTCAAATGATCAAGTACTATCAAAATCACTATTAGAGCTCGATGGCTCGTGATTCCAAAGCAAATGAAACATGTCTATCAAATATCAAAGCAAGTCATAATGACTTTATACATGTAGATACTTGATCTCTTTCTTGGTTTATTATGTTTTATACTTGATCAAGTTTTTAGTGGTGAAGAATCACGAGCCTCCACACATAATCGCAATGTATCCCAAATAGAGAACTTTCTTGATTCAAATAGAGAACATTCTTGATTTAGTATCACGAGACATGCCCAATAATCAAACACAAGCAATCATCATCATCATATATATATCACATCATGATACTTAATCATGCATATCCCTAGGGCCAAGTCTCATGATAACAAAGTAAGTAAACAAAACCCGAAGGTATCACCTAGGCCAACATGCATAATGCACATGGATTCTAGGTCATAGCATCACATAATATAGCATGGCGAAATATATGATAAAATACTATGCAATAACATAGCACAAGAAGCTTACTTGAGTCTAAGCATGGATATATCATGATTCCAATAAAATAAGTATAAATGAAGAACTTTAACCAAGCAATTACTTCATCATCTACTTTATCTCAAGATGACAAGCAAAAGCAATGTTATATAATTGATATCATAATCCATAAATCAAAATAAGTTCGAGCAGATCATATTTTCAAAATTGAAAGAATCTATTTTCTTGAACAAAGCGTGTGTGCTCGGAGGTTGGGCGCGTGCAATGTCAGCTAAACTCTAACAGTAGACTAAGAAGTCAAAATAGAAAATCATCTATGGAAAACCTGCTTGAATGTGTGTGCTCATTGTTTGGGGTGTGTGCTCAAACACTATAAACTAAACTACTCTTCGGACTTTCACTGAGCACATGCATTGGACAGGTCGAGGCATGCGCTCGTGCTAGAATCCATAAGTTTCAAAACATTTTCGATCAAATGTTTTCAAAAATCCAATTTCAACCCATGATTTCTACTGCAAAGAGTAATCTATTCCATCAAGTTTCACTTCAAATGATCAAGTACTATCAAAATCACTATTAGAGCTCGATGGCTCGCATTTCAAACCAAAAATAAGAACAACCCCCTATCTAATCAACTCAAAACTATCCAAAACATCAAAGAACTATAAAGAATCACAAAATACTCAAAACCTATGAAAATACTCATCAAAATATAGATCAAAGACTCAATTTTACAAAGTTAACATTGCCCTATAACAATGGGTCCTCATTGAAAGAGATTGTGGATTGAGATCCACCACATAGAGAGATTCTCCTCTTGATCAAAACTCATGAAAATACAAAATAAATTCTTTTTAAAATCTAAGTTATATCAATAGCAAGAGGAGAGTGAGATCTCCAAAGCCCATAAATCCAAAATTTTAAAATATAAAAATTGAGTAAGAAAATACTTGCCTTGGGTGGGTGAGCAATCCTCTCTTAGGCTTCCAAGCTCTTCAATATCAGTCCTAATTCATGAGGGTGAGGATTTAGGCTTTTATATAGGATAGAATGAGAGTTTGGTTTGAATGGGTATCCATTCTATTATGGATTCAACCCAATAAGCTAAGTTGTCATAATAACTCATGTATTTCTCTCTTAAGGCCCAAACAATTATGAAAACTAAAAAAATTTAATTTAAAAACCAAAAATTAATTATTGAATTTCCACTAGAATAAATGTGTCAAAATTCAAGGATTTGAATAATTTAGACGGTTCAAATTTATTTGATCGAGATCTACGGTTGAAATTTATTCAGAGCAGCGTAGGGTCCTTACAAAAATTATTTTATATGATTGTTTATAAAACGTTAGAGTTCTCTATGTTTATATAGACTGGTGATTGATGCATTTAGCAAGATATTTATGTGTGAAATGTTTTCCCTTAATTCTTTTGCATCCACTCTTTTAATGATCGTTAGGAAGCAGTAAGGAGTCTGGTGCTTGAGGGGTTTATAAACATGTATTGATAGAAAAATATTTTTTTTCCTTCTTTTGTATTATTCATTAGCTGTTGGTGATCTATACAAGATTGTATGTTAGGAAGAAACACACAATCCACCAATCCACCCTAACAACACTCGGGCAAGGCACAACAAAAAAATTAATCTTTCCCTTCAATTGTGTGAACCTAATAGGAGCCAAACAAATAGAGAATAATACCAATAGTCATATGAAGCAATCAATCAGCAAATAAAAGATCACACCATAATGCATACAATAATTTTAATGTGGGAAACCTCCCCAATGCGAGGAGTAAAAACCACGGGACCAAAGTCCACCCAAAAACACCACTATCAAATAATAAAAAGTTACAAGAGTTCTTCTCTAGATAATCCGGAGGAATACAACAACTATAATCATCAAGAGTAACATGTTCTCGGCAAATACCATCAAGATAGAAGCCAACATGAAGATTGAGAAAGATCTCACCAAAAGGATTTGCATAAAGGCTGTAATTCGATCCAGATCCAGACACCACAAAACTCCAAATCTGAACACCAGCCATATGTGTCCTCTATCAGCTGACCAAATTTCAACCCGATCCATTGATAGACGGCTTCGGATTGGTGTTTTTTTTTTCAAACTATGCAGGAGAAAACTGCACCTCTTTTGTCTCTTCTTCTCTATTTCTTGAGTTCAGTTCTCTGGATGTTTTTCTACCAGGAATAAAAGGTAAAAGAAACCCTTTCTATTACAAGGCCAAATTGCCATTAAGCGTCTCTCAAAATTGGTTGAACCAATTGGGCTACCTTTTATTAGATTTGGGTTTAACTCTTCGCCAAGAGTGACCCAAACCTAACAAATCTCCTCCTCATGACTAGGTGGAGGGGTATGCCATTCTGGTGATGGAACGACAAGTTTCAAGCTTCTCTCTTGGTAAGTCCTTCATCATCATATAAGAGCTATTATGATCAGTGTAAATCTTTTCAAGTGATAGCAACTTGGAATTCAACACATCCCTAGTCCAATGATACCTCACATCAATATGCTTTGATCTAGCATGAAATGTAGAATTCTTAACAAGATGGATAGCACTTTGGCTATTGCAAAATAATACATAGTGGTCTTGCTTGAAACGAAGCTCCTCGATATATTTCTTCATCCAAATAAACTCCTTGCAAACTTCAGACGCTGCAATGAACTCTACTGCGGTGGTGGAAAGAGCGACACATTTCTTAAGTCTTGACTGTCTAGCCACAGCTCCGCCACCAGAAGTGATCAAAATAACCTGAGGTGGACTTGCGGGAATCAACATCTCCAGTCATGACTGAATATGTGTGACCAAATAGAAAAGACTTCTCAACGCCAAATGTAAGTCTCAAACAGGTAGTTTCTCAGAGATATCTTATGTTCCATTTTACTACTTCCCAATGCTCTCTCCCTAGATTTGAAAGAAATCTGCTAACAGTTCCAACAGCATGTGCTATATCAGGCCTTGTACACACCATAGCATACATCAAACTTTCAACTGTGGAGGCATATGGAACTCTTTGCATTTCTTTCTTATCATATTCGGTGGAAGGGGTTTGGTTTGTGCTCAATCTAAAGTGAGTAGCAAGAGGAGAACTTATCACTTTAGCTTTATGCATGTTGAATCTTTAAAGTACTTTCCCAATATTTTTTTGTGAGGCTAACTCCTTTTTCTTTCTATCCTAATTATCTTAATGTTAATAATCTTTTTTGCTGGCCCCAAATCTTTCATAGAAAAATGCTTGCTCAATTGCTTCTTTAACTCATCAATTCTTGAAGCATTCTTTCCAACAATCAACTTATCATCAACGTAGAGCAACAAAATGATAAAATCATTATCAGAGAATTTTTGCACAAAAGCACAATGATCAAAAGTTGTCTTCTTGTAGCCTTGATGCCCCATAACAGATTTGAACTTCTTGTACCATTATCGAGGTGCTTGCTTCAAACCATAAAGGCTTTTCTTCAATCTACATACATAGTCTTCTTTTTCTTTCACCTCGAATCCCTTTGGTTGCTCTATATAAATATCTTCCTCAAGGTCAACATGAATGACGGCAGATTTCATGTCCATCTACTCAACCTCTAGATCAAGGCTCGCAGCTAGTGCTACAAGATGGACGACATCTAAATAACTGGGGAAAATATTTCTTCAAAATCAATTCCTATTATCTGAGTGAATCTCTTGACCACAAACCTAGCTTTATATCAAGGAAGTGAAGACTGCTCACCTTGCTTCAACCTATCAACTCATTGATTCTTTAAAGCTCTCTTATCCTTGAGTAGAATCACCAACTCAAAAGTGATTATGATCTTTCATGGTATCAACTCACTCTTTCTGATGCTCATCTTCCATAGCTTCTTCTAAAATATTCAGGTTCTCCCCTAACTAATACATATTCATTAGGAGAGTATCTAGTGAAAGGCTGCTGATCTCTAATAAACCTCCTACATGCAACTATTGGTGAATCTTCTGGGATTGGTGCATGACTAAACATATCCATCATCATCATCACCATCTATCTCAGTCTATGTAGAAGTTATGGCATCATCTGTATCTTGCTGATCAATCTGCATCTCATGCTGAACTTGCTCTCGCACTAGTATAGGAGGAACTGGATCCAAATTTGCAGTCATCACTGTGCAGAGGCAACTTCTCCTTTGTCATGTCAATATCATGTATGGTTTGGTCTTCTATGAACATATCTCGACTTCTAACAATTTTCTTTTCAATTGGATCGTATAACCTATAGTGAACTCATCTTGACCATAGCCTAGAAATACACACTGCTTGGTCTTTACATCAAGCTTCGCCCTCTCATCCTTAGGAATGTGCACAAAAACCTTGCATACATTGACAATCAAATGACTCTCAAATGATCATAATAGATGTCTTTGTCTGTCCAAACTCTATCTGTAACATCATTCTTCAAAGAAATACATGGTGAGAGATTTAAAACATGAATAACAGACGATAAAGCCTCACCCCAGAATGATCTTGGAAGTCTTGCATGTGAAAGCAAGCGTCTTACTCTCTCAATCAAGGATCTATTCATTCTTTCAGCTACACCATTCAGCTAAGGTGTCTTCGAAGGTGTTTTTTTTATGCCGAATGTCCTACTCTCTACAATATTCATCAAATGGCCATATGTACTCACCCCCATTAAATATTCTAATACACTTCAACTTTCTCTCAGCTTATCTCTCAACTAAAGCCTGAAAATGTTTGAACACCTGTTGCATTTGATCTTTTCTCTTCAATGTATAAACCCAAGTCATTCTTGAATGGTCATCAATGAAGGTGACAAAATAGAGGAAACAACCAAGAGTTTGTGTCTTCAAAGGACTACAAACGTCAAAATGTATCAAATCTAGTATATTCTGCTTCCTAGAAGGAGGACGACTCTTGAAAGAAACTCTATGTTGCTTTCCTACCAAACAATGAGAACACTTCTTCAACTATGTACTATGCAGCCCAGATAGAAGCTTCTTTTTGCATAAAACTGTCCCTTCTCAATCATATGACTCAACCTCTTGTGCCACAAATCAATATTATCATTCTCCACTGCATTATTAATGTCTCTAGAGAGCTTGGCCGCAACCCTAACACCTTTAGAGTGCTTCCACTTGCTGTCTTTGAATGTTGCTACAAAATCCCTCATCATCAAGTTTGCCTATAGAAATCAAGTTCAAATGAATATCAGGAACATGTTTAACATTCTTGAGAATCAACTTAGTGTCATAGTTATTCTCCAAACAAACATCACCAACGCCAACAACGTTGGCCACACTGTCATCACCCTATCTTCACTATCCCATGATCAACATGCATGTAGGATGAAAACCAACCCTTCTCTGATGTAGCATGAGTAGAAGCACCATTAGCTACTATCCAACTGGAATCATGTGATGTAGCATTGACAACATCATAGTCACAGACCACTAAAAAGGTATCGGCAGTAACTGTAACACGATCTTTATCTTTGCCATCATCTGAATCCTTTCCTTTGCCTTTGTCCTTCTTGTTCTCTCTCTTCAGTTGCCTACAGTACTTCTTGATATGTCGCTTTTGACCATAATAGTAGCACTCAATGTTAGCTAGCTTGTTTGACTTGTCTCTGCTCTCATTTTTGTTCTTGGGGCCTCTACTTTGACTTCTCCCCCTTTTCTCTACGACCAGAATATCTGAGTGTGAAGAGGATCCTTGTCTCTGTCTTCTCTCTTCTTCATTCTTAACATCATTCTTAGCCATATCAAGGGTAACTTTGCTATCAGGAGCGTAGTTCATTAAAGTTGTTCAAAAAGTCTCCCAAGAGTCTAGAAAAGCGCCAAGAAGACATAACCCCTGTATTTCATAATCAGATCGGATACCCATATCTGCAAGCTAATTCAGAATTCCCTAATATGTGTTGAGGAGATCTTTAACATAAGTATCATCTTTGTATCCCACATACATCATTTCTTTATGAGAAACATCTTGTTGTCTTGTTGCCTGTCTTTCAAGCATACACTTTCTCAAGCATATCCCACAATGTGCGTGTATGTGTCTCCAGAAATATGGTTCAATACATTACCATCAACCCAATGTCTGATATAGCCACAAACTTGCCGATGAGCTATATTATACTCTTCATCTGTCTTGCCTTCTGGTTTCTATATCAAGAACACTGATTGATAATACTCTTTCACATAAAGTTGATCCACCATCTTTCCTCTTCATACATAATAATTTGAACTAATAAGGGAGATCATTTTAATTGTATTTGTCTTCATTGTCCACCACAATACAAGAATTCAACAACCGGATCTTTGATACCACTCTGTTCAGAAGAAACACACAATCCACAAATCCACCCCAACAACACTCAGGCAAGGCACAACAAAAAAATCAATCTTTCCCTTCTTATGTGAACCTAATAGGAGCTAGACAAATAGAGAATAATACCAACAATAATATGAAGCAATCAATCAGCAAATAAGAGATCACAACACAATCCACACAACGACTTTAACATGGAAAACCTCCCTAATGCAAGGAGTAAAAACCACGGGACCGAAATCCACCCAAAGACTCACACAACTACAAATATAGGCAGTCCAAATGGGTGAAACCATTTGGGCAAACCACGGTCCAAACAGTTACAACCATTTAGACTGAAAAAAAACTATTTGGCAGAAGCCGTTGGGGCTGGCTCTACCCAAACGACTGCCCAAATGGTTATAATTATTTGGCCAATGTCCCAAATGGTTTAAATTGTTTGGCCAAGTAAATGTATTTTATTTTTTAAATGTACAAAAAATTATCCAGACGGTTTCAATTGTTTAGGCTGAAATACGTCCAAACAGTTGTGATCGTTTGGGCTAAAATATGTCCAAACAATTGTGAATATTTAGACAATTTTTAGTCCAAATGGGCACAACCATTTGTATGTAGATTTTTCCAAATGGTCATAACCGTTTGGCCTGTTTCTTGGCCAAATAGTTTAAACAGTTTGGGCAAGGGATTTTAATCTTTGGCAGCAATTTGGCTACTTGATTTAGCTACATGTTTACAATTCAATATACATCACACGCAATGACATAAGTCAATATCTCATAATAAAATAAAAACTAAAAGTATATATAATCAAAAGCATTCAACACATACAATTAGCCAAACGAAAACGCATGAAGCGAACAAAGTCTCTGCTACTCCCAAATATAGGCAAATACAAAATACATATAATATGCCTTTCTCTAATATCCAAAATATCTATAACATCCAAAATAAAACAAGAATGGCCTAATCCATCCGGTCTAGGAACTGAAGAAATTCCTCGGAGAATGTTCTCCTGGGACAAGCCCGAAAGCCTCAAGTCCGCAAACATCCTAGCAATACCCTTCTATGATAAACCCTGAGATGAACCTTGAGCATTAGAAAGAGAAGCATGAGTAGTCGAAGCAGGAAGAAAAGAAGACAGTATATCAGTAGCAGGCTGAGAAATTAGAGCAGGACGAGTAAAAGATAGTGGATCAGTGGAAGGCGGAGGAGTTAGAGTAGGACGAGTGCTCCAAGAGTTAACCTATAAAGTAATAGCAATGTATGAGTGTATATGTAAGCATATATGTAAGTGTGTATATGTATGAGTATTAAGTGTATGTCGGCGTGTGTATATATTAGCATACATACCATCTGGCTACTAAGCCAATGCATCCGAGCCCTAAGCTCATCCCTAAGATTGTCTATCTTAGCTACTCGAGACCTAAGATCGGCCACCTCACAACGTAGCTCCTGATTAGAAGTGTCGATTTCCGATATGGAGTATGCCCTCAAATAAGACCTGGTGGCACCAATGCCCATAACTCTTTCATAACCACCATGATGCCCTCCTGCAAGGAATCTAACATCTGTGATGAGGTCGCCTTCTTGATGACGTGATTCTACACCATGCAAAGTATTCAAATATAAGTCAACAATGCAAATTTAGATATATTTAAGGAAAATCCACACCAAGACATTGGAAAACAAGGGGGGAAATATAAAACCAAAATCAATCCATGCGCAAATACAGGAGATATATCATCTTTATGTTCACCAAAGGTAATTAATGATTGCATTTAGCAAATAACTTATGGCTATATATTTATTTTCAGAGTAGGTTTGTTCTCAACTATTGATGTTTTGAATTGTGCTAGCTAGAACTTGTCTTGAAAGGCTAGATTCATGATTTCATACATTCCTATTATGGCCTAAGTATCTTGAAAGGCTAGAATTATATTACTTCTTATGTATTGTGCAATGTGAAATATAGTCCTCTAACTGATTTCCCTCTTTAAACTCTCTTATTAATTTAAAGGGGGAACTAAGCTTGAAAGCCAAAGACTATACTGAGATAGGATAAAAAATAACCATATTCACACTTATGCAATACTCCTTAGTGCCATTGTCCAGGTATATGTACTCTCCGGTGATCTTATCCTTTGATGACGAGTGGGTACCTAAATAGAGTTTCAACAGTGTAGGTGTACCACCAGCCTCAATGATTTGACCCTTCTGCAATTCCCCAATAATATATATGTATAATCGATCATATCATTAAGAAATATATAATATGGATTTTAAATAGACACATATTCCTCGAGCCACCAGTATAGACCCTTCTGCAATTTCCCAACAATATATATGTATAATGAATCATATCATTAAGAAATATATAATATGGATTTTAAATAGACACATATTCCTCGAGCCACCAGTATAGGTTGTTCTACCATGTAAATTTGACGCTCAATCTGCGCATTACATCTCGCCTCCTCCTGCATAGCAATGTTATATTTAGATCTGTAATCAAACAAAGGCTAAACTAATTACGTACTATACACCTGATTTAGTTTAAATTATAAACCTCTTTGTCCTGTGAAGCATAATAATCGCACAAGTTGTCCCATTTATGAGGTTCCTTACTAAATGTTGGGTGCCTACTGTCAAAATCCTTCCATGCGGGCATATCTCTAGGATGACTCATTCGTCCATTTTCACTTGGACGAGCATGATGATGCCAGGTCATTGCCACTGCTGTCTTCTTACACTTGAATAGCCTCTGCAGCCTCTCTGTTATGAGAAAGTATCATACTATCTTGACAGGTATATATTTCTTCTGACCATGTCCTTTCTTCTTATATCTAGCCCTCTCAGCAAGTAGGGCATTCTGTCTTATCTGAGTTTTCTTTTCAGTAAAGTAAACAATCATTGGGACATGCATAAATCATCTTATAGTTCAGACCTAGATTAGATATTGTCCTTTGAGCTTCGTACCAACTCTTAGGCACATGGTTCCCCGGAGGCACTGAATCTTTTAAAAACTTGAGAAGCATCGTGAATGACTTGTTGCTCCATTTATTTAGACACTTAATCTAGAATAGATGGACGAACCATGATAGGGTGGAGTATTCTGCATTCTCATAAATTGGTCTCCTTGCATCATTCATGTATTTATCATAATTGTCTTCACGTTGTCCTCATCCAGAAGGAAGTTTTTCAGTAGGATTAGTGTCACCAAGAGCAACCTCAACCATTTCTTCCACGTTCTTGGGAAACAAGTTATCTTCTTGTTCTTCTTCATCCGCATCACTGAGACCTTCAATTTCTCCATGGTATACCCAAGTTATGTAATCGCTAACAAAACCAATCTTCACAGTATGAAGTTATACTTCTTCCTCCAACTGATGCAACTTATTCACACATAATTTACATGGACAAATGAGCCTCCCCTGTTGGACCATATCGAGTATACGTGCAAAGTCCATGAAAGCGCCAACTCCATCAATGAAAATAGGTTGCATGTATTCTACGTGACGCACGTACATCTAGTCCTTAACTCTTATGCAGTCACGGGCCAAGCTAACCTAAATAAAATGATTTATCAGTAACAACTTCTAAATACATTGAACATTAGTTGCCTTTAGACTTCAACCAGAGACAAGATAATAATTAAATTTTCTTTTTAAATGACAAGAAGAGAGATGTGAAACTTAATTGTAAAATTATAGAACTACATATTTTAAATGTTACAAAGCATGTGATAGTGGAGGGCTAGGGTTTGCGGAGGCGAGGGAGTTGAACTTCATCAAACTTCAAAAATTACCCTATTTTAGAAAATACCCAAAAATTCCATAAATTACCTTAAAATTTTAGAAAATTACCCAAACATATACAATTACATAAATATCACATTATGCAACATCATAAATTGCATTAAATTTCATTAATAACCATAAAATTTAGAAAATACACAATAATTGCATAAAATACCCAAACTTTCTAAAAACATTTTAGAAATTACCCTAGAACAAATATTAGTACAATTTTGATTTATTTTATGATTTACTACATCTAATCCTAGAACAAATATTAGTGCATTTTTTGAAGCACGGAAGGAAAATAAACAACAGCTGTAGAAAATACCCTAAATTTTCACAAATACCAAACACGGGAATGTTTCCTCCATTAATTATTCTAGGGTAATGATTACCATGTTAAAGGTTAACCCCGATTACTTTAACCGCATACCAAACGAGCCCTTAGATTTCAACCCCTGGTTACCAATGAAACTTCACCTTACTACATGTGATATGTCTAGGATTGACAAAACAAACCTAGCACGGCAGAAACAATACTTCCCTAGCTTCATTTTACCAATAGATCATAGCTATTAACGCTTAGAAATCTAAAATTAACAAGAGAAAAGATTAGGGGTAATAATAGCTATCTGCTGAAAGCTAAGCATGCATCAAATTAAACAAATCAGGGATGCAAGGTTTCTACAAATTGTAATCAACAAATATATAAATTCATTAGCTGATGCAAAGAAAATCATGACAACAAAAACCTGACATATCTAATTCAAAAAAACATTGAAAATATTATAGTTTCTACAAAAAAAAAATACAATACAGAGGTAATAAAACTTTCAGAAATTACTGAAATGTATCGGCTGGAGGAGGAGGATGCGACGCTTATGGAATGTCTGAAAGGAGGAGGCAGAGGCGGGGAGTTGATGAATTTGTTGTAAAGAGGGACATTAGGGTTAGATGGTGAAATTAGGATTAGGGTTTTGTAGAAAGAAGAGAGAGTACTTCCAGAGGAGAATGCGCCAACATGAGGAGGAGGCAGCAACGGTGGGAAGAGGAGGAAGCAGAGATTAGGACTGTGGAGTTGCAGACAAGTGGAGGACACATGATAGTTTGCTTTTTACCTAGGCAATTATGCATGACTATGAGAGAATTTTGGAGATTTTAAATAAATATGAGCATGCGTCAGGCCAAAAAGTGAACACTAGCTAAAATACACCATGCCGGGTGGAGGACCAAATTCGGAAAAAATTTGGAGTCAAAGAAGAAAATGAGTTTGGTAAATATTTGGGATTGCCTACAGTGATTGGGCGGAGGAAAAAAGAAACTTTCAGGTAGTTAAAGGATAGGATATGGGCAAAGCTAAAGGTGGAAGGAGAAGCTTCTATCAAGAGCGGGTAGGGACGTTTTAATTAAAGAAATCGCCCAAGCTATTCCAATATATGTCATGGGATGCTTTTTGCTTCCTAATTCTCTTTGTGATGGAATGAGAGCCATGGTGATGAGATTTTGGTGGGGTTAGAAAGCAAATGAAAGACACATTCATTGGGTTGCATGAAAAAAATGTGCAAACTGAAAACCAAGGTGGCATGGCTTTAGAGATTTGTTGGCTTCCATTTGGCAACGTCAGCTAGCAAGGATGGAGATTGTTACAGAATCTACACTCTTTGTTTGCTAAAGTGTACAAGGCTAGATATTACCCGAATGTAAGTTTTTTAAGGCACCAATTGGGAATTCACCCTCATTCGACAACTCTCCTGTTGGGCGCGCGGACCGCGGAACCGTCGAGAGAAACCACCACAAACGATAGCAAAAAACACAATAAAAGAGTAAAGACACGAGATTTACGTGGTTCGGCAAGTTGCCTACGTCCACGGGGTAAGGAGGGGGGATTTTCACTAATAGAAAGAGAGAATACAAATTAGGATTACAAGTTCTCACAAAGAAACCCTAAAAACAAACCTCTCAATCTCTCAAAAGATCTCCTCTCCAAAGATGCACAAAACCCTCTGAAAAGCTGCTCCAAAACGTGCTTAATTACATCCAAATAATCAGGTTTAGGGTTATATATAAACTCTAAACGAACCGGGTTTAAAACCAAAACCGTTTTGAATCTGCCAGATTAGTCGACTACTCATCAGATTAGTCGACTACTACCGCAGATTAGTCGACTACAACACGCATTAGTCGACTACTACCGCAGATTAGTCGACTACAACACGCATTAGTCGACTACTCATCAGATTAGTCGACTACTACCGCAGATTAGTCGACTACTCATCAGATTAGTCGACTACTCATCAGATTAGTCGACTACTCATCAGATTAGTCGACTACAATACCTAGTAGTCGACTCTTGAACCCGAAACTGTCTTGTGCATGTTTTGTGCATGTTCTACAATTCTCCACCTCGCACATCATTTGATTCACCTCAAATTTTGGACGAACACCAAGAACACCAAGAACATCTAGAGATCACCATTAGCCAATCCAGCCAATCCAAATGGCCACTACACCGCGACGCTTCACGCATTCTCCACCGGGATCAAGCTCACCGTAGTTCACCTCAAATCATCTCCACCTTACCACACGCTCAAGGGCCATGCCCTCTTGGGCAAATCAACAAGAGCCGATATGAAGCAAGTCTAAGCAATGCTTAAACTTACTACCGTGACCACCTTGGTTAACATGTCCGGGATTCTCATTCGTGTGCACCTTCATGAGAGAAATATCACCTCCTCTATGACATCCCGCACAAAATGATACCGACATCAATATGCTTGGTAAAGAGGGACATTAGGGTTAGATGGTGAAATTAGGATTAGGGTTTTGTAGAAAGAAGAGAGAGTACTTCCAGAGGAGAATGCGCCAACATGAGGAGGAGGCAGCAACGGTGGGAAGAGGAGGAAGCAGAGATTAGGACTGTGGAGTTGCAGACAAGTGGAGGACACATGATAGTTTGCTTTTTACCTAGGCAATTATGCATGACTATGAGAGAATTTTGGAGATTTTAAATAAATATGAGCATGCGTCAGGCCAAAAAGTGAACACTAGCTAAAATACACCATGCCGGGTGGAGGACCAAATTCGGAAAAAATTTGGAGTCAAAGAAGAAAATGAGTTTGGTAAATATTTGGGATTGCCTACAGTGATTGGGCGGAGGAAAAAAGAAACTTTCAGGTAGTTAAAGGATAGGATATGGGCAAAGCTAAAGGTGGAAGGAGAAGCTTCTATCAAGAGCGGGTAGGGACGTTTTAATTAAAGAAATCGCCCAAGCTATTCCAATATATGTCATGGGATGCTTTTTGCTTCCTAATTCTCTTTGTGATGGAATGAGAGCCATGGTGATGAGATTTTGGTGGGGTTAGAAAGCAAATGAAAGACACATTCATTGGGTTGCATGAAAAAAAAATGTGCAAACTGAAAAACCAAGGTGGCATGGCTTTAGAGATTTGTTGGCTTCCATTTGGCAACGTCAGCTAGCAAGGATGGAGATTGTTACAGAATCTACACTCTTTGTTTGCTAAAGTGTACAAGGCTAGATATTACCCGAATGTAAGTTTTTTAAGGCACCAATTGGGAATTCACCCTCATTCGACAACTCTCCTGTTGGGCGCGCGGACCGCGGAACCGTCGAGAGAAACCACCACAAACGATAGCAAAAAACACAATAAAAGAGTAAAGACACGAGATTTACGTGGTTCGGCAAGTTGCCTACGCCCACGGGTAAGGAGGATTTTCACTAATAGAAAGAGAGAATACAAATTAGGATTACAAGTTCTCACAAAGAAACCCTAAAACAAACCTCTCAATCTCTCAAAGATCTCCTCTCCAAAGATGCACAAAACCCTCTCAAAAGTCGCTCCAAAGCGTGCTTAATTACATCCAAATAATCGGGTTTAGGGTTATATATAAACTCTAAACGAACCGGGTTTAAAACCAAAACCGTTTTGAATCTGCCAGATTAGTCGACTACAACACGCATTAGTCGACTACTACTTCAGATTAGTCGACTACTCATCAGATTAGTCGACTACAACACGCATTAGTCGACTACTACTGCAGATTAGTCGACTACAACACGCATTAGTCGACTACTACTTCAGATTAGTCGACTACTCATCAGATTAGTCGACTACTACTGCAGATTAGTCGACTACTACTGCAGATTAGTCGACTACTACTTCAGATTAGTCGACTACTACTGCAGATTAGTCGACTACAATACCTAGTAGTCGACTCACCGAACCTCAAACTGTCTTGTGCATGTTTTGTGCATGTTCTACAATTCTCCACCTCGCACATCATTTGATTCACCTCAAATTTTGGACGAACACCAAGAACACCAAGAACATCTAGAGAGATCACCATTAGCCAATCCAGCCAATCCAAATGGCCACTACACCGCGACGCTTCACGCATTCTCCACCGGGATCAAGCTCACCGTAGTTCACCTCAAATCATCTCCACCTTACCCATTACTACCAAGGGCCATGCCCTCTTGGGCAAATCAACAAGAGCCGATATGAAGCAAGTCTAAGCAATGCTTAAACTTACTACTGTGACCACCTTGGTTAACATGTCGCGGGATTCTCATTCGTGTGCACCTTCATGAGAGAAATATCACCTCCTCTATGACATCCCGCACAAAATGATACCGACATCAATATGCTTGAATGCGAGCATGATGAACCTGATTCTTCGCCAAGTGAATTGCACTCGACCGTCACACCACAAGTTCACGTTTTCTCGCCAATCCCCAAATCGCCTAGAAGACCCCACAACCACAATGCTTCCTTCACTCCCTCGCCATGGCCATGTACTTTCGGCCTCGTAGTAGAAAGTGCCATCAGTAGCTCGCAACATCGACGCCAACTAACCGGAGCCCCATGTATCTTGAATACATAACCAGTAGTAGATCGTCGTCTATCTAGATCGCCCGCATAATCAGAGTCCACAAACCCGTCAATCTGACATGTTTCTCCACCAAAACACAGACCCGTATCAACTGTACCCTTTAAGTACTTGAGGACCCACTTCACTGCTTCCCAGTGCGCCTTTCCCGGATTCGCCATGAATCTCGACCACACTAACCGCTGTGAAATATGCGGCGTGTACACACCATTGCATACATCAAGCGCCAACTGCACTAGCATAGGGAACACGCTCCATGTGCGCCTTCTCTTCCGCTGTAGTGGGAGATTGATTACCAGAAAGCCTAAAGTGTGGAGCCAATGGAGTCACCACCGACTTAGCACTTTGCATCCCGAACCTCGCGATCACCCGCTCTATGTAGCCCTTCTGACTCAAGAACAATCGTCGATTCGCCGCTCTCTTCTAATCTCCATACCCGGTATTTTTCTAGCGGCACCCATGTCCTTCATCTCAACTCTTCACCAAGTTGAGATTTCAACCTATCTATCTCCACCCCGCTCTTAGAAGCAATAAGCATGTCATCCACATACAAAGAAGATAGATAAAATTACCTCCATGAAGCTTCGAATGTAAACACAACAATCATGATCGCGGAAAACCCATGCTTCAAAGATGAAGGAGTCAAATCGCTTGTACCACTACCGGGAGATTGCTTTAATCCATACGGTGACTTCCTCAAGCGACACACATGATTCTCCTTATCCTCAACCTTGTAGCCCTCAGTTGATGCATGTAGATCTCTTCATCCAAGTCTCCGTGCAAGAAGGCTGTTTTAACATCGAGTTGATCCACTCAAAATCACCATGAGCAACAATACTCAATAGCACCGAATAGAAGTATGTTTCACCACCGGAGAAAATATCTCATTGTAATCCACACCCTCTTTCTCAGGCAAAACCCTTAGCCACTAGCCTCGCCTTGTATCTTACACCACCGAAGCTCAAAGATCTTCCTTTCTTTTATACACCCACTTACAACCAATAGCTTTTCTTCCTACGGGCAATGGGACCACCTCCCATGTTTGGTTCTTCAGAAGAGATTCCATCTCTTCCTCCATCGCACCAACCAACTCTCACTATCCTTGTCCCGAATAGCTTCCTTGAAGGAGACCGCTCGTCCTCCTCCACCAGAGGCGATTCAACCATATTACGCCCATAGTGCCGGGGGTTGATCAGCCCTACTTCACCGCTGCTGCTTTGGCCTAGTGGAAGCCAAATATCTAGCCGCCGTTGTTGTAGTACTCGTATTTTTCCTCAAACCTCCTCCCGCCAAGCTCATCATCTACGACTTCCCACTTGAGGTTAGAAAGCAAATGAAAGACACATTCATTGGGTTGCATGAAAAAAAAATGCAAACTGAAAAACCAAGGTGGCATGGCTTTAGAGATTTGTTGGCTTCCATTTGGCAACGTCAGCTAGCAAGGATGGAGATTGTTACAGAATCTACACTCTTTGTTTGCTAAAGTGTACAAGGCTAGATATTACCCGAATGTAAGTTTTTTAAGGCACCAATTGGGAATTCACCCTCATTCGACAACTCTCTTTGTTGGTAGCGGACCGCAGGCCGTCGAGAGAAACCACCACAAGCGATAGCAAAAACACAATAAAAGAGTAAAGACACGAGATTTCGTGGTTGACAAGTTGCCTACGTCCACGGGGTAAGGAGGGGATTTTCACTAATAGAAAGAGAGAATACAAATTAGGATTACAAGTTCTCACAAAGAAACCCTAAAACAAACCTCTCAATCTCTCAAAGATCTCCTCTCCAAAGATGCACAAAACCCTCTGAAAATGCTCCAGCGTGCTTAATTACATCCAAATAATCGGGTTTAGGGTTATATATAAACTCTAAGCGAACGGGTTTAAAACCAAACCCGTTTACGAATCTGCCGATTATGCGACTACTACATCATATTATGCGACTACTCATTCCGACCGAAAAGCGCTTTCGTCATTGCAGATTAGTCGACTACAATACAGATTAGTCGACTACTCGTTCCCGACCAAAACTGTTTTTACGTCATTGCAGATTAGTCGACTACAATACCTAGTAGACTCTCGAACTGGCTGTCTTGTGCATGTTTTGTGCATGTTCTACAATTCTCCACCTCGTACATCATTTGATTTACCTCAAATTTTGGGCCGAACAACAAGAACACCAAGAACATCTAGAGATCACCATTAGCCAATCCGGGCCAATCGGTACAGCGTCCTACAGCGGCCCTGCGTACCCTCCCCGGGATCAAGCTCACCGTAGTTCACCTCAAATCATCTCCACCTTACCCATTACGCCGAAGGGCCATGCCCTCTTGGGCAAATCAACAAGAGCGATATGAAGCAAGTCTAAGCAATGCTTAAACTTACTACTGTGACCACCTTGGTTAACATGTCGCGGGATTCTCATTCGTGTGCACCTTCATGAGAGAAATATCACCTTCCTCTATGACATCCCGCACAAAATGATACGACATCGATATGCTTGGTGCGAGCATGATGAACTGATTCTTCGCCAAGTGAATTGCACTCATTTGTCACACCACAAGTTCCGTTTTCTGCTCAATCCCCAAATCGTCTAGAAGACCCCACAACCACAATGCTTCCTTCACTCCCTCGCCATGGCCATGTACTCGGCCTCTGTAGTAGAAAGTGCCATCAGAGCTCGCAACATCGACGCCAACTAACCGAGCCCCATGTATCTTGAATACATAACCGGTAGTAGATCGTCGTCTATCTAGATCGCCCGCATAATCGAGTCCACAAACCCGTCAATCGACATGTTTCTCCACCAAAACAGACCGTATCAACTGTACCCTTTAAGTACGAGGACCCACTTCACTTTGCTTCCCGGTCGCCTTTCGGATTCGCCATGAATCTACGACCACACTAACGCTGTGAAATATGCGGCGTGTACACCATTGCATACATTAAGCGCCAATTGCACTAGCATAGGAACACGCTCCATGTCGCCTTCTCTTCATTTGTAGTGGGAGATTGATTACCGAAGCCTAAAGTGTGGAGCCAATGGAGTCACCACCGACTTAGCACTTTGCATCCCGAACCTCGCGATCACCGCTCTATGTAGCCCTTCGACTCAAGAACAATCGTCGATTCGCGGCTCTCTTCTAATCTCCATACCCGGTATTTTCCTAGCGGCACCCATGTCCTTCATCTCGAACTCTTCACCAAGTTGAGATTTCAACCTATCTATCTCCACCTGCTCTTAGAAGCAATAAGCATGTCATCCACATACAAAGAAGATAGATAAAATTACCTCCGAAGCTTCAGAATGTAAACACAACAATCATGATCGCCGGAAAACCCATGCTTCACATGAAGGAGTCAAATCGCTTGTACCACTACCGGGAGATTGCTTTAATCCATCGGTGACTTCCTCAAAGCGACACACATGATTCTCCTTATCCTCAACCTTGTAGCCCTCGGGTTGATGCATGTAGATCTCTTCATCCAAGTCTCCGTGCAAGAAGGCTGTTTTAACATCGAGTTGATCCACTCAAAATCACCATGAGCAACAATACTCAATAGCACCGAATAGAAGTATGTTTCACCACGGAGAAAATATCTCATTGTAATCCACACCCTCTTTACGTGCAAAACCCTTAGCCACTAGCCTCGCCTTGTATCTTACACCACCGAAGCTCAAAGATCTTCCTTTCTTTTATACACCCACTTACAACCAATAGCTTTTCTTCCTACGGGCAATGGGACCACCTCCCATGTTTGGTTCTTCGAAGAGATTCCATCTCTTCCTCCATCGCAGCCAACCAACTCTCACTATCCTTGTCCCGAATAGCTTCCTTGAAGGAGACCGCTCGTCCTCCTCCACCGAGTGCGTATTCAACCATATTAGCACGCCCATAGTGCTTGAGGGGTTGATCAGCCCCGGCTTCAAAACACCTTGTATGCTCGCTTTGGCCTAGTGGAAGCCAAATTATCCTCGAGTGCTTTGTTGTTGTAGTACTGTGTATTTTCTGCTGAACCTCCTCCTGCTCAAGCTCATCATCTACGACTTCCCACTTGAGCACGATTAGAACCTAGTTGGTCTTTAGGTTCTATTTCAATAACACGAGACTTAGAAGTCTCACCGGTCATAACACCATCATCCTTGGGCGCCCTAGCAATCATGGATTTCTCATCAAAGGTAACATCCTGCTGACCACGAACTTTGAATCTTCCGTACACCAAAGGCGATAGCCTTTACGCCTTTGCATATCCCAAGAATATTGCCTTCTTGGCCCTCGCGTCAAGCTTTCCCTCGTTGGCGTGATAGTAGGCGGTACATCGAAAATTCGAGCCTATCATAATCGCATGCTCCCGACCACACCCATAGGGTGTATCACCATCAATGTCGAATGTGGTGAGCGGTTCACAATGTAACAAGTCGTAGCCACCGCCGCCCACCATTCGTTGCCCAATCACGCATAAGATCGCATACTCACTGCCTTTTCGCGGTGTTGGTTCGATCTCTCGCGACCCCATTCTGGCGTGGTGTAGACTGTGTCGGTGTCGAACAATTCCCTCGATCCGCAGAACTCCTTGAAAGCACCATCGTATACTGCATGCCGTTATCGGATCTCGGCGTCTTCAATTTCTTTCTGTCTGTTCTCAACCATTGTTCTCCACTTCTTGAATGTCTCGAACACCTCATTCTTGTGCTTGAGAAAGTAAATCCAAGCATACCTAGAATAATCATCTATAAGCGAGACATAATACACGGAACCACCCTTGGAAGTTGTGCGAGCGGACCCCAAACATCCGTGTGCACATAATCTAGTATCCCTCGCTCTTAGACTTCTTGTTGAAACTTGACCTGTGTGACTTTCCATACACACAATCCTCGCAAAAATCCATGCTAGGTTCCTTGATTCTTGAGACCCTCTTTACCAAGCGAACTAGACCCTTCTCGACATATGCCCAAGCCGCCTATGCCATAACCGTGTGTGCTCACATGGGTCTCCACCACTTCGCCAGTTCAACCATTTGCATCTCCTGTCACCGTCGTGCACGAGAGAGTATATAGATTACCGTGACGAACACCCTTCATCACTACTAAGGAACCACGAACAACCTTCTTCACTCCGTTTTCCGTCACAATCCGCAACCACCGGAGTCCAAAGCACCAATGAGATAAGATTCTTCGCAAGTCGGGAACATGCCTCACATCCGTCAAGGTTCGAACCACTCCATCATGCATCTTGATTTTGATATTACCTAGCCCCCTTGTTTTACAAGCATGGTTATTCCCCATCAATACAGTTCCACCATCAATGCCTCTGTAGGTAGTAAACCACTTCCTATTTGGACACATATGGTAAGAGCAACCGAATCAAGTATCCACTTCCGGAGATCTCCTCGCCACGCGTGGCGACATAGCATTCCTTATCGCTCCTTCCTCAAACGTAGCTCGCTTCTTCCTTGCCCTCTCTCCTCTCGGTCTTGTTGTTGTTCTTCTTTCCACCTACTCTCTTATTTGGACGGTCGACTTTGAAATGCCCGGCTTCACGCGCTTGAAACATCCTTTTCCATAAGAGGTCTTGATTTAGATCTAGACTTTCCTCCCTTGCCTTTTCCTCGCTCATTGCTCCTTCCTCTTGCAAACAATCCTGCGCTTGTTCCTGTTACCGCCGATGGCCATGTCACTAGTTGCGGTCTTAGAAGATCGTCCGCTAGAAGTGCCGTTCTAGTCTCATCCATCTTGATTTTCTCCCACAAGCCTCGGTGTTTGCACGAGGTTCTCATAAGACTTGGCGAGAGGCAGTAGTAGAAGCGCTGATCCTCGTCTCCTACTTTAACATCTATGTCTTTCAAATCTGATATGATCCTATCAAACTTGTTGATGTGTTCCGGATTGATGAGCCCTCCTCCATCTTGCAAGTATACAATTTGGATTTTAAGTAGATCCGGTTAGTTAGACTCTTAGTCATGAAGGTACCCTCTAACTTCTTCCACACGCCCTGGCCGTTTCCTCTCCATCTACCAAGAAAGCTACATCCCTCTCAAGGCATAGGATAATCGGCCTGTGCTTCGAGATCCAACTCCTCCCAATCCTCATCGGACATATCCTTGTTCTTCTTCTCCTTTCCATCCAAAGCCTTGTGCAATTTTTGCGAAATTAGAAAGTTTTTCATCTGCATCCTCCAATAAGAAAAATCGTTCTTCCCATTGAACTTTTCAATCTCGAATTTTCCCACTTTGGTGATTCTTGGTTGGCGCCATCCTCTGTTTGTCTTCGTGAATCCGCTTCTCGGGAATCACCGAACACCCCTCAAATTAGAAATTACACCACTTCCAATCGAACAATAGCTCGATACCAATTGTTGGTAGCGGACAGCGAACCGTCGAGAGAAACCACCACAAACGATAGCAAAAACACAATAAAAGAGTAAAGACACGAGATTTCGTGGTTGACAAGTTGCCTCGTCCACGGGGTAAGGAGGGGATTTTCACTAATAGAAAGAGAGAATACAAATTAGGATTACAAGTTCTCACAAAGAAACCCTAAAACAAACCTCTCAATCTCTCAAAGATCTCCTCTCCAAAGATGCACAAAACCCTCGAAAAGTCGCTCCAAAACGTGCTTAATTACATCCAAATAATCGGGTTTAGGGTTATATATAAACTCTAAACGAACGGGTTTAAAACCAAAACCCGTTTTGAATCTGCCAGATTAGTCGACTACTACTTGATTAGTCGACTACTACCGCAGATTAGTCGACTACAACACGATTAGTCGACTACTCGTTGACCCAGCTTTTTGCTGCGTAAATTGCAGTTAGTTAGAACTACAATGCCTAGTAATCGACTCTTGAACTAGCTGTCTTGTGCATGTTTTTGTGCATGTTCTACATCTCCTTTTGTTGGTTTTGTTGATAGAATTGATAGAGTGGGCACTCTGGACCGCATGCATGGCTGGGTAGGGACTCTTGGCCATGAAGCATTAGAGATGATCTTGGTGATGGCATGAAGAATTTGGTTCCATAGAAACCAAGTGGTGCATTAAAGTTGGGATAAGACTAAATGAAGTGGGATTTTTTGCAATTAGGTTTCTTGATGACTTTAAAACAATGAATAACATGTCAAAAACACATTATAATTATGTGGAAAGTCGTAGGTTGTGGTAGGGGTCAAAGGTGGGCGTGAAAAGAATAAATTGTGATGGTGGGTGGGACAAGGAGACAATGAGATCCATAGCTGGTGTGGTGATATGTGACAATGAGGGAAATTTTTTGGCAACATGTAGCGTGGTGATTGAAGATTCCAATCTCCCATGATGGGGAACTCATGGCTTTGTGAGGGTGTGAAGTTAGCAAGTGAATTGCAATATCAGCAAGTGATTTTTGAGTCTGACTCATCTCAAGTGATTAAATTTCTTCAAAGCAATGACGAATTATTTCACCCTTGCCCTGATGGTTGCAGATGTAATTGAGGTGACTGTGATTTTTTATGAATGTCATTTCACTTGTGTGGCTAGAACTAGGAACAAAGTTGCTCATTATTTTGCACAATGGGCTAGGCATAATTTAGTTTTGAACTATCATACTTGGTTGGGTGTAATGCCATATATTTTGACAGATGTTGCTTTTTCGATTTAGAAAATTAATAAAATCATTCTATTATCTCCCAAAAAATTTGGATGAAATGTGTTTCCCTTATGTTTTGTGTTGCGATGATTTACATTGAGCTCATTTTGTTAGGTATTATATTATTTTTTATGCATGACTTGAGTCTATGTAGTTTGGGAGTAAAACTATAATTTTATATTAATATAAGTGAAAAGATTGATGTTTTGTCTTTTTCTATTTGTTCCTACTTCTCCCTATCCCATCAAATTATTAAGTTATTTTCTATATCAAACTCTATAATAAAATAATATACATTACTAAAATCATTAAATAACATTTCTAAAAATATTTATAATGTATCTATTTATATATTGTGTTACATAAACAAGCAAGCACAAAGAAAAATCAAAAGTTGGAGTTAAGGGAATAAATACTCATCTCTCATCTAGAATAAACAATTAAAATTTACACAAACAATATTAATATGAGATGCATTAAAATTTGTCTTCATATCGGTGGAGTCACAAATCACAATTGGAAAATTTAAAAGAATAAGCTATAGGACAAAAGGATGATTTCTTCACTTTTCAATATTTATTTCATAATATCAGATATTCTCTCATTTTTCATATAACGTTTAAGAAAATATTAATTTTAAAGCTTTCAAAACATGCATTTGCACATGCTAGTTAAATATAAAAAGATGTTTACTCCTTCAACTTCTCAAGAAATTGCAACCTCGATCGCTCCTACAACTTTTCTTCTACTCAGCAGAAACCTTAGAAGATTTCTTTCAAATTTATCTGACAAAAGTTACAAAGATCCCTCTTTTTCTCTTGTTACTCAGTCTTTTTTTTCTCGAGTGTGATGATCTAGGCCCGGGAAAACACACATATAAAAATAGACCACAAAACAAACAGATCTCCTAAAAGAATTGATCAGGATTCTGAAACAGAAACTATTCATTGAACAGCGCATTAGGTGAGCCGATCGCTCCCTTCTGACGGTGTGTTGACAGTCGGCCCGCCCAATACCATCTAATAGTACACTAGGTGATACGACCACCAAGTGCTATCAGCCCCTTCTTTTGTTTTGTCATTGTTGCTGGAAAAAAATTTCTAAAGGATCTTCGCTTGTAAACAGCAATACCTTCTCCTCTAAATTATCAATTATCTACTACCTCTCTTATATTATGTGTTTGTGTGCCCGATACGGCCATTTTGTTAGGTATTATATTATTTTTATGCATGACTTGAGTCTATGTAGTTTGGGAGTAAAACTATAATTTTATATTAATATAAGTGAAAAGATTGATGTTTTGTCTTTTTCTATTTGTTCCTACTTCTCCCTATCCCATCAAATTATTAAGTTATTTTCTATATCAAACTCTATAATAAAATAATATACATTACTAAAATCATTAAATAACATTTCTAAAAATATTTATAATGTATCTATTTATATATTGTGTTACATAAACAAGCAAGCACAAAGAAAAATCAAAAGTTGGAGTTAAGGGAATAAATACTCATCTCTCATCTAGAATAAACAATTAAAATTTACACAAACAATATTAATATGAGATGCATTAAAATTTGTCTTCATATCGGTGGAGTCACAAATCACAATTGGAAAATTTAAAAGAATAAGCTATAGGACAAAAGGATGATTTCTTCACTTTTCAATATTTATTTCATAATATCAGATATTCTCTCATTTTTCATATAACGTTTAAGAAAATATTAATTTTAAAGCTTTCAAAACATGCATTTGCACATGCTAGTTAAATATAAAAAGATGTTTACTCCTTCAACTTCTCAAGAAATTGCAACCTCGATCGCTCCTACAACTTTTCTTCTACTCAGCAGAAACCTTAGAAGATTTCTTTCAAATTTATCTGACAAAAGTTACAAAGATCCCTCTTTTTCTCTTGTTACTCAGTCTTTTTTTTCTCGAGTGTGATGATCTAGGCCCGGGAAAACACACATATAAAAATAGACCACAAAACAAACAGATCTCCTAAAAGAATTGATCAGGATTCTGAAACAGAAACTATTCATTGAACAGCGCATTAGGTGAGCCGATCGCTCCCTTCTGACGGTGTGTTGACAGTCGGCCCGCCCAATACCATCTAATAGTACACTAGGTGATACGACCACCAAGTGCTATCAGCCCCTTCTTTTTGTTTTGTCATTGTTGCTGGAAAAAAAAATTTCTAAAGGATCTTCGCTTGTAAACAGCAATACCTTCTCCTCTAAATTATCAATTATCTACTACCTCTCTTATATTATGTGTTTGTGTGCCCGATACGGCCATTTTGTGAGCCCACAGACAAATATTTAAAAGTTTGATGACATGGTAATGTTCTTTCACATTTCATCTGGGATTTTTAGCAATCCTCTCTCCCTCGAAACCAAAAAATTCTTCAACTGTTTTCTCCCAAAATTGTTTATTTTTTATCCATTTTTGAAATTGAGAATCATTTATACAACTGCAGAAAATAGAAGAGTGAAAAAAATATTTTCGTCATCGATCATTAAATATTTCACTATAGGCTCACATAATGGCAATATTGACCAAGGCGGATCCACCCTAAGGAACTGGTGTCACGTGACACCGTTCCCTCTAATCTTCACCCAAACCCACTTAATATTTGTAGCCAATTATTGGCATGAATCAAGTAGAAAAGATTCTAAGTTACATTATACCTTAACAAATTGAAACTATAGATGAGAAGGAATGATAATAAGAAAACAATCAAGCAGCTAGGATAAATAACCTACACTCTACTAAAGTATATTAGCTCGAATATGAACAAGAAACTATTAAAATTTGAGTAGTAGAGTTTTAAGGTGGTTCTCCCATTTAAAATCAATACTTTGTTAATTAATGTTAGAAATATAATTCTCAACTCTCACTACAATTTGAAGTTTTGGTGTAATAATTAAAGGAACGTTAAGATGGTATCCATAGAAACCAAGTGGTGCATTAAAGTTGGGATAAGACTAAATGAAGTGGGATTTTTTGCAATTAGGTTTCTTGATGACTTTAAAACAATGAATAACATGTCAAAAACACATTATAATTATGTGGAAAGTCGTAGGTTGTGGTAGGGGTCAAAGGTGGGCGTGAAAAGAATAAATTGTGATGGTGGGTGGGACAAGGAGACAATGAGATCCATAGCTGGTGTGGTGATATGTGACAATGAGGGAAATTTTTTGGCAACATGTAGCGTGGTGATTGAAGATTCCAATCTCCCATGATGGGGGAACTCATGGCTTTTGTGAGGGTGTGAAGTTAGCAAGTGAATTGCAATATCAGCAAGTGATTTTTGAGTCTGACTCATCTCAAGTGATTAAATTTCTTCAAAGCAATGACGAATTATTTCACCCTTGCCCTGATGGTTGCAGATGTAATTGAGGTGACTGTGATTTTTTATGAATGTCATTTCACTTGTGTGGCTAGAACTAGGAACAAAGTTGCTCATTATTTTGCACAATGGGCTAGGCATAATTTAGTTTTGAACTATCATACTTGGTTGGGTGTAATGCCATATATTTTGACAGATGTTGCTTTTTCGATTTAGAAAATTAATAAAATCATTCTATTATCTCCCAAAAAATTTGGATGAAATGTGTTTCCCTTATGTTTTGTGTTGCGATGATTTACATTGAGCTCATTTTGTTAGGTATTATATTATTTTTATGCATGACTTGAGTCTATGTAGTTTGGGAGTAAAACTATAATTTTATATTAATATAAGTGAAAAGATTGATGTTTTGTCTTTTTCTATTTGTTCCTACTTCTCCCTATCCCATCAAATTATTAAGTTATTTTCTATATCAAACTCTATAATAAAATAATATACATTACTAAAATCATTAAATAACATTTCTAAAAATATTTATAATGTATCTATTTATATATTGTGTTACATAAACAAGCAAGCACAAAGAAAAATCAAAAGTTGGAGTTAAGGGAATAAATACTCATCTCTCATCTAGAATAAACAATTAAAATTTACACAAACAATATTAATATGAGATGCATTAAAATTTGTCTTCATATCGGTGGAGTCACAAATCACAATTGGAAAATTTAAAAGAATAAGCTATAGGACAAAAGGATGATTTCTTCACTTTTCAATATTTATTTCATAATATCAGATATTCTCTCATTTTTCATATAACGTTTAAGAAAATATTAATTTTAAAGCTTTCAAAACATGCATTTGCACATGCTAGTTAAATATAAAAAGATGTTTACTCCTTCAACTTCTCAAGAAATTGCAACCTCGATCGCTCCTACAACTTTTCTTCTACTCAGCAGAAACCTTAGAAGATTTCTTTCAAATTTATCTGACAAAAGTTACAAAGATCCCTCTTTTTCTCTTGTTACTCAGTCTTTTTTTTTTCTCGAGTGTGATGATCTAGGCCCGGGGAAAACACACATATAAAAATAGACCACAAAACAAACAGATCTCCTAAAAGAATTGATCAGGATTCTGAAACAGAAACTATTCATTGAACAGCGCATTAGGTGAGCCGATCGCTCCCTTCTGACGGTGTGTTGACAGTCGGCCCGCCCAATACCATCTAATAGTACACTAGGTGATACGACCACCAAGTGCTATCAGCCCCTTCTTTTTGTTTTGTCATTGTTGCTGGAAAAAAAAATTTCTAAAGGATCTTCGCTTGTAAACAGCAATACCTTCTCCTCTAAATTATCAATTATCTACTACCTCTCTTATATTATGTGTTTGTGTGCCCGATACGGCCATTTTGTGAGCCCACAGACAAATATTTAAAAGTTTGATGACATGGTAATGTTCTTTCACATTTCATCTGGGATTTTTAGCAATCCTCTCTCCCTCGAAACCAAAAAATTCTTCAACTGTTTTCTCCCAAAATTGTTTATTTTTTATCCATTTTTGAAATTGAGAATCATTTATACAACTGCAGAAAATAGAAGAGTGAAAAAAAAAATATTTTCGCGTCATCGATCTGTTAAATATTTCACTATAGGCTCACATAATGGCAATATTGACCAAGGGCGGATCCACCCTAAGGGAACTGGTGTCACGTGACACCAGTTCCCTCCTAGTCTTCACCCAAACCCACTTAATATTTGTAGCCAATTATTGGCATGAATCAAGTAGAAAAGATTCTAAGTTCTGTTATACCTTAACAAATTGAAACTATAGATGAGAAGGAATGATAATAAGAAAACAATCAAACAGCTAGGATAAATAACCTACACTCTACTAAAGTATATTAGCTCGAATATGAACAAGAAACTATTAAAATTTGAGTAGTAGAGTTTTAAGGTGGTTCTCCCATTTAAAATCAATACTTTGTTAATTAATGTTAGAAATATAATTCTCAACTCTCACTACAATTTCGAAGTTTTGGTGTAATAATTAAAGGAACGTTAAGATGGTATCAATACAACCCAGGTTCAATCCTACTGACCACGAATTTAAAGTGAATTTTCTAAAAATTGACACCGCTTTTAGAATATGAAAATACAATGCTCAACTCTCACCACAACATAGAACTGTGGAAAGAGCTTTTTCTTAAGAGCAAGTTGAATATAAAAACTTGCCGATGAAAATAGTCACTATTTTAGCCTTTTCTTAGAAGAGGTTGAATATGAAAAGTCGCCCATGAAAATTATAAAATTTTAATTATAAATTATTAATAGTGACACCACTTTTTAGAAATCCTAGACCCGCCACCGATATTGACCCAATACAAATAACATAAGGAAAGAATAGGTATTTGACACTTTAGGAGGAGTTGCTCATCTTGTCCTTATTGATTGAGGGGTACGTACAAATGAAGCTAAAATTTGTCAGAGATAAAAACAAACGGATATCCTGTATGGAGGGACCTGCGTGGAGAGAATTTGTCAGATTACAGGTGATTAGAAATCACATGCTTTTCCTTACAATGAAGCCCAGATTGATTAGTAATGTGTTAGTAACTGCTATGCTTTTTGGAGTGCTGTAGGGAAGAAAATTTTTCATTTTGATCATGTGATGAAGAATTGTCTCCTTATAGTTTGGAAAAAATAATAATAATAATAAGTGAAGAGTTTTTAAGGAGAGAAAGTCACGTACAGATAGCTAAGTTTGGAGAAAGTTTTCAAACATCAAAGCTATGAAACAATAAGGACTACTCCTTCTATTTATCTAAAAGGTGTTAGGGGAAAGCTAAATTTTTCCTTTTTCTTTTTCTCAATTCAACCCTAATAAATCTTCCCTGCTAAACTTTATCTTTGTAATATGAATTAATATGGTCTTTTAGTAACTTTAATTATCAATTTCTCATTCAATAGCAAGACATCTGAATAATGCTTTGTATCAGAGAAATTTTTTTTTTAAAAGAGCATTTGACAGGCAGAATAAGTTGAAGAAAGGACCAAAGAAATGTCTTGACTGTAGTCAAAGTTCAGTTTCCACTTCATAATGTCATCTTATAACTCTCTATGTTTTGAAACTTCATAGCTTTCAAATACGGAATGTCTCATGCAGTTCTATCAAGGAATTGGAATATCTAGCTCAATCAGGCTTAAAGTAGGAGCTTTTGCTGATCAATGTTATAGAAAGTGGTAGGCACCGCTAGGTGCCGGACTGAAACCTAGCGAATTTGCGCCTATGAGGATTTATTTCTTTCTTTAAGTGGTAGTGGAGGAGGTTTTCTGGGATTCAGATCCTCTCCACTAAAAAAAATAGTGTAGAGACCAATACGTTATCAGAATCGTTGATTGCCTAATTGATGATTATGATTTGTCTTTAAGTGCAAATTAAGTATAAGTGCAATATATGAAGGTATGGTGAGTGCTAAATTAAGAATGAGTCTTAATCACTCAGAAAATAATCAACAGCTAATATAAAAAGTAGTGATCACTCCACTACTTTTTTGTAGTGGAGAGGATCCAAATTCGGTTTTCTGAAAGTCGGAGGAGGTGTAGAAGGTGTTCATAGTTAGTAGAGGAGTTCAGAGGAGATTGGACGACCTAGAGGTTGAAACAAAGGAAATCACGATCAAGAACTAAGCAGTGCAGTCCGCATAAGTGGCCCACGCTCTTCTATGTGCTCCCAAGATCTAGGTGGATGGCCTAGGTGGCCGCCTAGGCGGGCTAGGTGCCCGCTATTCAAAACATTGTTGCTAATTGTTGCTAATTAAATTTACTGCTTGTACAGTGAGGAAAATATATAGAAACAAAAGAGGGAAGAGAGAATATGGTTTAAGAGATGAATCATAATCCTTGTTGGTTATTACTAATCAGGCTTAAAGTAGTAGCTTTTGCTAATCCTGAATATCTAAAATGTTTCATGATGTTTGTATTTTCATCTCTATAGACAGATAACCTATGCTATAAATATGCATCTCCAACCGCCCAGTGAAGTTGTATCCAAAAGAGAGAAAAATAGAAACAGCAGAGGGAGGAGAGATGAGGATTTGAGAGATGAATTATAATCCTTGTTAGTTATTACTTATTAGCAGAATCATAAGCTAGTTATAATCCAAGAATGTGGATAATCACATTGATGGTTGAACCTAGATAGATTCTTGTGTTTCTGCGATTGTGTATTCTTTGTTTTCTTATCTTTGTTTCGTCGATCTTCGGTATTGTTCCGCCCTGTTGCTAACAGGGGATGACAGATAAATGACCTTGAGAGCATTTTAACCAAAGAACGAGGGTAACCGTGCCCTGGAGGCCTAGCAAGGGCCGGAGCAGCCCTACTCATGGAAGCAATACGGGATCAAGAGGACGGATGCACATATATAGGAGTGTATAGCGGCGCATGCCTCCCTACAGTTTAATAGGCGACCGCATACAATTTTTATTTGGTGCTCCCATATGTAGAGAACACTAATGAAAGAATATTGTTAGGACTTAGTAGTATTTTGTTAATTTTTATGATGAAAATGAAAATCACCATGTATTGATATGAATCCGTCCCTGAGTATGAGCTGAGAGAGAGAGAGAGGGTAACTCACAAAATCAAACTCCAAACCGTTACTCTAAACATTGACAGTAATCCAAGAACGATACTGACTTAAGCATCGGAGGGTTGACGCTGGCAAACAATCCCAGACACCACCTTTATTTTGTCTATGGTGTGCAGATTTGCATGGACACTGCGGGGACCAGGTTTTCCAAACAACAAATCTTATCAGAGCTTTGTCCAAATGCCCAGACCCGGTTAGTCGATGAGGCATCACTAATATCTGTGCAAATATGATTTCTCCCCTTCAGATACATAAAACACATTCAACTCGTGCACATTGTCAAAATGCATCTTCTCAAATGTAGGA
Organism: Asparagus setaceus; assembly: GCA_012295165.1. Classification (NCBI taxonomy): domain Eukaryota; kingdom Viridiplantae; phylum Streptophyta; class Magnoliopsida; order Asparagales; family Asparagaceae; genus Asparagus; species Asparagus setaceus. The sequence goes on along the minus strand of CM022706.1, from coordinate 66,968,924 downwards.
GACATACAACTCATAGTTCTAAAAGAATGATATATATTGATTTCTATTGACCCAACGAAAATCTGTTACAATTTGCAACAGGTGTCTCTCTCTCTCTCTCTCTGTCTAAAACATCTACAAAAAGAATAGAATCACATCCTCTCATCTATGTTCTGAGGGATCTATGTCAAACATTAACTCTACTGTGCCTGTTTAAGTGAACTACTAAATGCACTTGCCCTTGGAATTGGACTAGGCAAATCACAAGGACAATGCCAAGCTCTACAATTAGCTCCATAAGTCTTAGGAGACAAATTCACTTGCTCTAAAGCTCGAAACCGAAGCTCTGAAGGGAAATCTCTTATACATCCAATCCTAGGCCCAGCTCCAGTAGTCCATTTACAAGGAAGTTGCTTTCCTAACTGAAGAGACAGTGTTCCGGTCCTAAAGTTCATTCTTCGAAGAATGAGTTCACTTGGCATAGTTGAGTCCTCTCCTTCATTCTCCTCAATGAAAAGATTTTGTTTCCTGAACCCCGAGGTCTCCATTGTCTCATCAGAATGACTGTTCTTTGATTTTGTACTAACCTCTTCCTCCTCTTCTTCGCTCTCCTCTGAATCTTCTTCATTCATAAGTTTATTGTTCCTCTCCCTTTCTTCTTTGGCTCTTGCAGAATCTGTCAATGTATCAAATGATTTTGACCGTGTTAGATTTTTTATTTGCAGGTCGCTAGTAGTATTTGATGCATGTTCTTGGGTTTCCTCAGCTTTTCTTCTCAAGTCAAATTCAGAGCGGCTCGGTCTAAGTGAGGTATAGGTTTCTTCTTCCCCTTCTACCGGTGCTTTCTGTGTCATTTGAAGGAGAGATGGATCATATGAATTATTTGCTCAATTAATTTACCATTAAGAGATTTTGAAATATTACAACTAACCTTAACATCAGCGAGATCCACATTTTTTGATTCCAGATAGGCGATGAATTCTTGGAAATTCTCTTCAGTTGGACGATAATGTCCACTGTGAGGCCATATAGCCTGCCAAAAAAAAACAAATGTGAATTGCCAAGAAAATTCATGAATGTGACATATATCTCGAAAATTGAAATTTAAAAAGTTCTACATAAATTTTACCTTAAGCATTCCATTTTGTACTTCTAATCTTCCAGCAGCTGATGTAGCTCCTCCAGCAAGAAAACTGGAGTGCTGAAATATGCCTTTCTTTTTCTGCAATCAGCCGAAAATGAATTATTTGTCTAAGCTCATTGACCTTCAAGGGTAACGATACACTTATGGATATAGAAATTTACCTGACCAACATATAAGTTCTTCGATGTGCTGAGAACAAAGATCCATTTTGCATCCGAAGAATTTTCAGTAGTGTCAAGGATTTCCCCGCTCTTCTTGTAGATTAATTTTCCATTTTCAATTATGACTTCATAGACCTCTCTTTCTTTCTACATGAAGAAAATTATCAAATTACACGTTATTAATGTAATCATATGTAAATAAAGATGAGCTTAAGGGATTCAGAAGCTTACGGGTCCTAGATACTTGATACACTGCTGTTGAAGCTTTGATCGAGGGCACATTTCATCAATGTTGACTTCTTTTCCTTCACCAACATCTAGCCTGGAAAAAAAAATCAACCTTACTAGTTGAGAGTCTTGAGACCAAATTAATCTAGAACAAGAGTGCAAGAAATTATGACTGTCATGAGGATAAATGATGTTGTTTTAGTGTTAATTGCGGATAGACCCCCAACCAATTAATCTAGAAAAAGAATGCTTGCGATGATGACGGTCATGAGCGTAAAAGATGTTTTTTTAGAGTTAACTGCGGATAGACCCCATGTAGTTCTATTGGTGTGGATAGACCTCCTAAGTTAACTTTTTTTCACTCATTTAAGAGAAAAAAAAATTCACTGAGGGGTCTATCTGCACTTTGACAAATAATACAGGGGTCTATCCGCAACTAGTGCTCTTTTTTAACTTATCAGTCTTGATTTTTGGTTTTTGTGTTTTAGAATAACTCTATCCAATAACTTCTTTTTTTTCTTTTTCTTCTCTTTTTTTTTTTTGGATTCAGATATTTCGTACAGGCTAGGATACTTGTCAATGACCTCCTACAGAGTAACCTTTTTTATTCTTTTTTTTTTTTCAGTTTATATCCTAACTAGTGTAAGACTAGAAGACATCCTTTTCTCAAAAAGGCATAGAACTAGAAACTTCAAATGTATGATACAGGACATGATCATCACTCACCAGTAGAAAAAGGGCTGCTTGCTCTTGCAGCGCAGCCAACAATCATAGTAGAAATGGAGATTGTGACCATAGCGATGACGAGGGTCAATCTATTAACAAAATAGCAAAATAGGATTTATCTTCTCGTCCCAATACATAGAATCAATATAGCATAGAATTTTGTATTTCTTGCAAGACTTACTGCCTCGAGCCAATGCTGCAAAGCTAGTTTTCGAGCCTTTTCATCCTTTGATAGACCTTTTCCTACCTATGTATGAGGATTATTAAAGCAATAAGCTAAAATTCCATCTAATCACGATAAGACCATAGTTTTCACTTTTTGTCGCACATAACGATTTTACCTTGGCAGCCCGAGATTTCGCCCTAGACCACCGCGATAGAGCAGACTCAGTCTTCTTAATATCAAAAAAGGAAACCGAGTCCCTCTTTAGCATAGCAAAATCTAGCAACTTCCACCTACATTCACCATTAAATTAGCACAAAATCAATAAGACTTTCATTTAGTATTGCACAAAGAGAAAACACAGCTTCTAAAATGGGGTTAATTGCGGATAGGGCCCCTGTCCTATCACCAAGTTGAACTTACTATCCTTGTAGTTCTGTTGCTGCAGACAGAACCCCTTGACTGAAAACTTTTTGACCCTTTTCAGGGGGTTCTACCTGCAACAATAGACTTCCACTCCAGGAGTTTTATTTGCAACAATAGAACTACAGGGGTAGTAAGTTCAATTTAGCGATAGTACAGGGGATCTATCTGCAATTAACCCTTCTAAGAGATTCATACCATCTTTGCTCTACAAGAACAGCACAATCAGCAAGCTGTCTCCTCGTCCGAAAACTCTTGTAAACCTTCTGCAATTTGAGGGCAGCTTCATCTTCACTGCCAGCTTCAATAATCTTTACAGGCAAAGGAGCAAACCTCGTAACCTTTCGGTTTTCCTTCTGAGAAGTTGAGCTCTTCTGGTTCTCAACATTGAAGGGTTCTTTGTCTCTCTTGTTGAAGCTCAGAGATCCCGTGATGATGAGCTTGCTAGAATCTCTGCCGTTGAAACTGACTGATCTAAGGGAGGCTTTGACGTAGTCATTGCCTATGCTAAGAGATTTGAGGAGAGCATCAAGCCCCTCATCTAATGAGTCAATGCTGCCACCAGGACATGATAGTGTTAGCCCCATTTTGGTTGAACTCTCCCTTTTCCTGTGTATAGAGAAGGAGAGAACGAAATCAGTGTTTTGCACATCATTACTTTCTATCAAGAAGTCCAGAGTTGTCTTGAAGATTTAGGGTAATAATATTATAATCTAATATGTCCCAGCAAGTTGAGCGTCGTTTACATGGCCAAACCAGAACTCATGTAGTGATATCTTTTTCTATTAAACTGTTTAAAATTTGTGGCCGATGAAGAAATCATAAAAGGGAAATTCTTTAATAGCCGTGATGTGATGAACTATCATTCTATATTTCTATACACCATCACAATAGCCATCATTTCCAAGAACAGATTCAACCAATTAGAGTTCGTTGATTGATGGATGATCTTATGGGCAACATTTCAATTACAACAAATGGGCATAAACTAAAAATTAAAATCTAAATCAAACACATAAACAAACAAGCAAAAGCTCGCATTCTTAACAAAAATCCAAGAGAACCCAACTGAGGAATCAAACCCATTGAGGATTCCAAACCAAGAACAGGATCAAACCCATCACACAATTCCATCTCTAGAGCAAAAAAAAAAAAGCACAAAATCACAGGAAAAAGATCTCACCTTTGCCTCCCAAGCCTTTGGAGGCCACCTAAAAGAGTGAGAGGAGAGGAAGGAGGGAGAGAATGAGAGAATGATAGGAGAAGAGGAGAGAGAAAGAGAAAGGGAGAAGGAATGGAGATTGGATGGGTGCGAGAGAGAACAGGGTGGCTTTGGCTATAAAAGGGAAGAGAAGAGAACTGTGCCCTGTTTTTATCAAAACCCAATTCTAAATGGTGGTGTTTAAATAGGACACAGGAGGTTGGATTCAGAAAGTACAGAGCAGCACTCCCCAGTTTCAAAAGTAGGAACTTTTTTCTTCGTCATAATTCTAACTTCAAAAGTGGGAATTTTTGTTTAGACCCTTCATCAGTACTGGAAGGAAAAAAAAATTAATTGCACTGAAAACATCCTCTAGTTTCCCCTACTTTGCACTTATTCACCCACACTTATTTTTTATAGTACTTATAGTTATATACTCCAAAATTTTTAAAATCTGCACTTGAATATACTCAAACGCTAGAATTTACCCCCGATAACTCTCATGCTACACCCACGTGCTAATTTTAGAAGTTTTTAGATCTCAGCTTTCGTTAAATTTACTGTTAAAATTACCATAGTTCTATTTTAAGTCTACCCTAATTCTGATTTAAAATTGAATTTGATAGGTTTAATAGTAAATCTAACAAATATTAAGAGTTAAAATATTGTAAAATTAGCATATGAATGAGAATTTTTGGAGGAAAATTCTCACGCTTGCATATCTAAGGTTGTTAAAGTGCAAATGTTTAAAAGCTGTAGCGTATATAAAGTGTTTGCCGAAAATAATTGAGGGTATAAGAGCAAAGTAGGGGGAAATGTAGGATATTTAAGTGTGATAATGCCAAAAAAAAAAAAGTTTTTTTGCTTATCTTTTTTTAATAAAAGGAAATAAGATTATAATTTTATCCTATAACATTGTTTAGGTATAAAAATTTCCAACCGTCTCCTCCTTCATTTGTAAGTATAATTCGATTATCTATGTAAACGATGGACCCTCGACTAAATTGATTTAAGCCGGAAACGATGAAGTGGCAATACGACTACCAACATCTATACGATCTTCCATTATAAGTAGCCGAACCAAACATCATAGTCGCTCTTGTGGACAGTATCGGACACCATTTATCTTCTGTAACATGTTTTTGGACTAAAGGGACAGTCATGCACATAGCAAAGTGGTTAATAATATCCAAAAGATTGCCCATCATCAATTTACTAATTAGGTCTTAGTATTTCCTGACGTCTTCGAGCTTCACGCTGATAACTTCACTCCACATTGGATTCATTCGCCCATTGGATCATAACCTCGGCTCTATACCAACCGTTGAAGAGTCATTATAAGCTACACACACAAACACATACATATGCGAAAATAATAGGTATATTTGACAAAAAAGGAAATTATCTAATATAAAGTGACATGACTGATTCTCAACAAATTGAGAGAGAGAGAGAGAGAGAGAGAGAGAGAGAGAGAGAGAGAGAGAGGGAGGGACAGAGAGACCCTCAAATTTAGGCTTGATTGAAATTCAACCTCATCATTGTGTCCGTATGATTTCTTCTACAACAGTCAATAATTTGGAGACAGGACTGGAGCTGATCATATGACATGTCAAATAGCATCATAATAGCCAATTAGACATATATCTCTGTATATTTGGCAAACTCTTAAAATTAGATCAGCACTGAACCTGCCACAGTTTTGAGTTAATTTGTGATTGGTAAAAACTTGGCCAATTCTGACCCGGTTATTCTTCAAAAATAAGCCTTAAAATCAGTTTCGTGTTGGACCAACACCCGCTTGGTCCAACTTTAAACTGGTTTAGAAAAGAAATGTGTCATGATTAAACAGTTTTTAGGTGATTTCCAAACACACCCTAAATTAGCTTGATTGCTACATTTAGCTACTCTCTAAAAGAAAAGAAAAGACAATTAAAAAGTTAATCAAATATAATTTAATGAACAGTGAGCTCTTAATGGTTACTCCCAAAAATAAATAAAAAAGAAAAGAAAAGAAAAGAAAAGAAAAGACAATTAAAAAGTTAATCAAATAGATTATCACTAAGACAGCCGTTTCTGAATCAGTACTGAAAATAGAAAGTAGTCATTGAGTATGGGGATATGACAAAGGAGCTGCTCATATGTACATATCATTATCATGTAGTATCACATTACCTAGTTAGGCATTTATTATTTATATCTAAATTAGATTGATATGTATATCTCAAAATTTAAATAAAAAAGAAAAGAAAAAGAAGCGATAGTTTAAGCTCACTGTTGAATTAACAATGAGCTCTTGATGGTTACTCAACTAACAACCAATTAAATAAAATTTAAGCAATATATTATTACTAAGATTGCAGTCTTTCTTGAATCACTATATATAAATAAATAAATAGTCAATTTGAGGATGAGTTTGGAGAGAAGGTTGCAATCTGTATCAGTGAGCATACTTAATCAACCAGTAAGCAGATTTTTAATTAGCGAAAAAAGAGGCTTTCAAAGCTCTGTGAGATCATTTCAGAAAATTATGGAAATAATGAAAAGGACAAACCTTAAAGGTCACTCTTTTATCCTTTTTTATTTTCATTATTATTTTTTAAACGATTGAGGGATATTTTCATCTGTGTTGGACTCGTGCTTGACACATGACATTGCTATACTTGATAGGGCTTTCTTAATAAGTGAAAAATCTTAAAAGAGTTTAGTGAAAGGAAAGAAGTTCAAGAGCTTATGTACGTGTGCAAAACCCAAAAAGTTAAGGAAGGTTTTGTAAAATTAAAATAGATAAGGAGATTATCTTAAAAACAGCTCGAGAGTTTTGTGAAATTTACCTTTAATCAATGACAGGGCACCTATATATGAGGTAGTGGCGGGTCAATAACTAACAACGGGAACAATATTAAAGTTAGGTTTCAAGAACAACTAATATCAGGGGGAATTGAATTTATATAATATTTAACCTCAGTTTTAAGAATAAGATAATTTCAGTCGGGATATTTGCCCACACTTTGCTACGTAATACATCGTTTAGTACACAAGAATAGATCATGTGAGAATTGATAAAACAAAAAATGAAATGGAATGTTTGAGAATGGATTGCTCATTTTCATTATCATGTTTGGATGTGATTAGAGAATGAAGCGGGAATGCAAATTTTTTTAAAATATTAGTATTTGTATTAATAAATAATTTTAAAAAATTTGATGTGTATTTAAAGTTTTTCATTCTCATTTAAATGGGAATATCCATTTTCTATCCATTCTTTAGGAATGAGCATTCTTGTTGAAAAGTGGGACTGAACGAAAAATGGGAATGAATATTATAATTTTCAAAATGATATTATGTTCAGATACAAAGTGAAAATAATTATACTATTCTCACTTATTTTCACTACGACGGCTCCGCCACTGCCTTTAATGAGCTTTCGAATCTTTTATCAATGATTATTTTATTAAGTACTCAACGTTATGCAGTCAATGCACACCGTCAACTACAACTGTCCTTTCCGGGTCTCCATGCATACGATCCAAAATAGTCGTCCCAACCGTACCTTTTTCGTACGACGGGTTAACGCACACGTGTCTGGAGCTCTTGCTGGCATCTCACTGTGTTACAGCTAGCATGACAAGTCGACCGACAAACAAACAGTTGGAAGCCGGTCATCTTCATTTTAGAGAGAGAGAGAGAGAGAGGAGGTACGGAGTGTTTAGACTTCGGCTGAGTCGGATACTGATCAGGGTAAAAAAAAAAAAACTTTCCTTTCTACTTCTGATATTAGAAAATTATGAAATTTTAGACTAATTTTTCAAGATGGTTTGGTCATAGTAACTCATTCCATTGAAGCGAGTGTGGTCTAAAAGCGATCACAGAGGTCTTCATCACTACAACTAACATTGGACGGATATTATCTTGGGTGGATATGCTTCCTATTCAATGTATAGTCTCAAATTTAATTATCTTGCTCACTTTTTTTAAGAATTGGAATGGATTTGAGGAGGGGCGGTGCCATGTAGGGTCGACCAACAAGGCCCTAGCTCCTTAATATTGAAAAAACAAACAATAGATGTTAGGGTTTTTCAATTTTAGTCCCGTAAATCTTTCATATTTTGAAATTAGTCCTTCAAGTCACGGAAATTGCTATTAGGTTCTTTAGTTCTTAGGTTATTTTGAAGTTAGTCCCTCAAAGGTTGCTATATATGGTCCCTCAATTCTTAACTCGTGTTGAATTTGGCCCTTCAATCAAGAGTAAAAGTAGCAATCAGAGAGGTTCCCAAGTAAAATCTATTTTTGTCGACTATTAACTCCTACAATTTTCATAATTATTTTTTCAAATTAATCCCTCAAATAGCTATTTATATTCTTAAGCAGAGGGACCAATTTCAATATGAGTCAAAAAGTGGGGGACCTATTAGCATTTTCCATGATTTGAGGGACTAATTTCAAAATATGAAAGATTTAAGGTACTAATACAATGACTCAATTATTAAACAATTTCTAAAAAGAGGTTTGAGTATCTTCTACCATGTGGATAAGAAGGGTTTAATTATTTTTTGGATCCCCCTGACAAAATTCCTGGTTACGCCACAGGATTCGAGACGAAACCAAATCCTTGGATATTTTTTTCTTGGCTAAATATCATAAAACCCCCTTAACTTTGGATGATTATCAGAAAACCCCCCTTAACTTTGAAAATATTAGAAAACTCCCCTTAAGTTTAGGGGTTATCAGAAAACCCCCCCTTAACTTTGAGATTTTATTAGAAAATCCCCTAATTTAAGGGGGTTTTCTGATAAAATCTCAAAGTTAAGGGGGGTTTTCTGATAAAATCTAAAAGTTAAAGGGGGGGTTTTGTGATAATCCTAATACTTAAGGGGAGGTTTTTCTGATATTTTGAAAGTTAAGGGGGTTTTTCGATAATTGTCCAAAGTTAAGGGGTTTTTTCTGATATTTAGCCTTTTTTCTTCAAAAGGATTGAGTCCTCCTGATAGCGCAAGGGTTTGAACTTGAGCTCCTCCTTGAAAGTAGAAGTCCCCTAACCAATATTCACCTTGTTAAAGTAGTGGTGGTTGGGGTTAAGTGTCAAACAGACTTTACGGGGCTTCATTCGAAACAACCAAAATATTTTGGGGGTTTTGTAAAATTTGCCATGATTTAGTGAGGAGAAAGTCGTAGATAACATGTTAAGCTCAATCATTAGCCTCTCATGGGAGCTTACCTGAAAGTCAGACGGAGCATGCACGCCCAGAGGTTTTTCTTTGTTGATATTAGTCCTTAAATCTTTGATATTTTGGAATTAGTCTCACGTGTCATTGAAATCGCTATTAAGTTAACCGAGTCTTACTTCTTGTTATTACTACTCATAATTGAAGGAATTAAGTAAATTATAAGACTTCTGAGACCTTATAATAGCAATTTTATTGATTTGAAGGACTAATTCTGAAATAACTTATAAGAATTAAAGGACGCAATAGCATTTTCAGTGATTTGAGGGACTAAAAAATAATAATTTAAGGGACTAATAAATGTTTAAAAACCGTTATATGTATGGGGTGGGGTCATTTGGTTTTAAGAATTCAATTTTGAAATTTTGATACTATCATAAATAAAGAAACCTTTGAATAATTTTCAAAACTAAAATTTTGTTTGATTGACAAGGCTGCAAAACCATATTCATAACCGTGGATATATTCATAATTGTATCCGTTAGGATGCTGATGAGATTACTAAAATTAATAACTGATTAGATATGATTACTGATATCGTTATATAGTAAGATCCATATTTGATATATTTGAATATATGTTGATCAAATTCTTTCAATCCTTAAATTAATGAATTTGAGATTAATTTTGATGATCAAGAGATCCAATCTTAGCTTTTTAAATATAACAAATATATTAATGAACTCTCTCGTATCCGTATCCGATTTTAGCGGCTATGGATATGAGTTTTTCTTACCGAGACATATTTGTATCTGTATCGTATTCGCGATTGGCAAGCAGATATAGATATGATAAATATCATATCCAAGTCATATCCGAACCATTTGCTTAGAGGGTATTGTAATAGCAAATGTATTTCTACCTACAAGTAGTTGCAATTCAAGTTGTTGGATTCACATGTGTTGTAACTCAAATTTTGTTGTAACACTCTAAAATTTGAGTGTGGATGTGACACACTCATTTTTAGCATATTTGGGTGTTGCAACAATATTTTCGTGTTGCAACTACATCTAACCAAACACCCATAAATATACTTAGAAAACATGGTGTTCCAACTGCATCAATCCAAACACATCCATGATATTGCAAGTACATTTATAATTTCAACACCCTCTAACCAAACACGCCCTAAAATTGATTCACATGATGCTGCGATAGTAGTGTTAAAAGCCAAAATAATCATGAATATTCTTTAGTGAGCTGAAAAGCTATCCAGTGATCACTGGTTATCAGCTTATTGTTACATCAAGAGGTAAAACACACCATGGTACACTAATATTCAAATTTTGTCGGTTTACATTGACCCAGGCTTAGACATCCTTTGATGCACAAACTCCCAATACTTTCTCTTATGATTCTACAAACAGATACAATTATTAGTTTTATCTAACAAATTTTAGTGCTTATGTCATATAGACTCCATCACTTTTATTCATACAATTTCAAATAGAAAGAGCATTAGGTTATGACGGTTATGTTAGATTCATACTTATCCAATATGAGTAGCATTACTCAATTAGCTCCATACATAATCGAATATTACTAGCAATAGCATTTTCAGTGATTTGAGGGACTAAAAAATAATAATTTAAGGGACTAATAAATGTTTAAAAACCGTTATATGTATGGGGTGGGGTCATTTGGTTTTAAGAATTCAATTTTGAAATTTTGATACTATCATAAATAAAGAAACCTTTGAATAATTTTCAAAACTAAAATTTTGTTTGATTGACAAGGCTGCAAAACCATATTCATAACCGTGGATATATTCATAATTGTATCCGTTAGGATGCTGATGAGATTACTAAAATTAATAACCGATTAGATATGATTACCGATATCGTTATATAGTAAGATCCATATTTGATATATTTGAATATATGTTGATCAAATTCTTTCAATCCTTAAATTAATGAATTTGAGATTAATTTTGATGATCAAGAGATCCAATCTTAGCTTTTAAATATAACAAATATATTAATGAACTCTCAGATCCGTATCCCATTTTAGCGGCTATGGATATGAGTTTTCTTACCGAGACATATTTGTATCTCAGATGTATTCGCGATTGGCAAGCAGATATAGATATGATAAATATCATATCCAAGTCATATCCGAACCATTTGCTTAGAGGGTATTGTAATAGCAAATGTATTTCTACCTACAAGTAGTTGCAATTCAAGTTGTTGGATTCACATGTGTTGTAACTCAAATTTTGTTGTAACACTCTAAAATTTGAGTGTGGATGTGACACACTCATTTTTAGCATATTTGGGTGTTGCAACAATATTTTCGTGTTGCAACTACATCTAACCAAACACCCATAAATATACTTAGAAAACATGGTGTTCCAACTGCATCAATCCAAACACATCCATGATATTGCAAGTACATTTATAATTTCAACACCCTCTAACCAAACACGCCCTAAAATTGATTCACATGATGCTGCGATAGTAGTGTTAAAAAGCCAAAATAATCATGAATATTCTTTAGTGAGCTGAAAAGCTATCCAGTGATCACTGGTTATCAGCTTATTGTTACATCAAGAGGTAAAAACACACCATGGTACACTAATATTCAAATTTTGTCGGTTTACATTGACCCAGGCTTAGACATCCTTTGATGCACAAACTCCCAATACTTTCTCTTATGATTCTACAAACAGATACAATTATTAGTTTTTATCTAACAAATTTTAGTGCTTATGTCATATAGACTCCATCACTTTTATTCATACAATTTCAAATAGAAAGAGCATTAGGTTATGACGGTTATGTTAGATTCATACTTATCCAATATGAGTAGCATTACTCAATTAGCTCCATACATAATCGAATATTACTAGCATTAGCATTATTCAATTAGTTCTATTATTTGTTTATTTATTTAATAAAGTAGCTGCATTTATGGTAGAACAACTTTCAGTTATTGACAATGCTCCTAGGTTAACAACTAGAATAGCAAACGCATGCTTCATACCTCCATTAACAATCTAATATATTTCTAGAACAAAACAAAACACAATTAAAGAAGCAATTAAACTTTGAAACTGTCAAAAAGATTGGGGGCGGTGGATAAACAAAGGGCAAATCCAGCCCTTCAACCACACCCAACAGCTGTTCTCTTCTGTCTTTTGACCACTTTCTCTTTCCCCTCTGACTCTGCCTTATCTACACTATTTGACTTGGTCACACCTTTGGAGAAAATACTCATGTACTTCCAATTTCTTGTACACATTCATTCACCACTCCCAACACTCTACTCCACTTGGGGATGAATCATAAAAATATGTCTCTATAGAAAATCATACACAAAGGAAAAGAAAGTGAGATATATAAATGCTATCAAATTTTATATGATTACTATAAATGCATATATGATTACAATCAATACGCATAATCAGTATAAGTGAAACACAAAAATATTGTATCAATATAAACATTACAGAAATAAGTATAATCACCAACTTTGCAATTATTTAAAATAGATCATGTTTGGCAGAAAACTCGGCCAGAATTGGCCATGTTTTGTAGGCTAAATTTTGATCATTAAAATATTTTTAGCTCGGAAAAACTTCTCTTCCCCCGATCCGAACTAAAACTAATTTAGGACAAAACTGGATCATGATTGATTTTGATCTAACTTTAAGACACCCTAAGGCTGCTCATGAGGTACGTTCTTCGCTTTCTTCGTATTCTATATATGTTTCTTTATAGATGACCCTGCATAGGATTCCCCCTCCTGAAGTCAAAAACAAGACTACTCCAATTGATAATCTTCCCTTGACCTTTCAGCAAAGGATTGTGTCAGATACCGTCATGACTCTGTTTTAATTTGTCGGTGAAAGGAGAAGGTAATTAATAGAGGAATGTTTAGCTTTTAGATTAACAAGAGCAACTCCAAACGGACAGACTACATTCATTTAGTTTGGATAATATGTAAAGATTCTCAACAACACAAGAGTATGTAGAGTAGCTCATGTAGAGCTAAATTTGTGGTCTTTGGTTGTTGAGATGATTACGTACTCCTGCACTCAAAGTAAGCTAGAAACTGATCCATATCTCCAACCATTTTATTAAATTTGATGGATACCCAATGTATCACTGTATTTGCATTAAGTCATATTTGGAAAGTTCAGGTGTGAAAATGCCCTTCGATGAATCATTGATTTTGATAGCAATTCAGGTGGGAAAGACCGTGCATTCAAACATAGTTTAGCGTTGACATTATAGTTAACATTGTACAATAATAATCAAATCTACATGGAATACATATTAAATGCATTCAACTGTGAATAAACCACCTATAGTATCACCCAATGGCGACTAGACTTTTTTCTTAGTTTTATTTTTGCAAATAAACCCCCCGAGTGATTTTTTTTTAAATTCTTAAATGTAGAACATGCACAAAAACATGCACAGGCAGTTTTAGGAGTTCGGTAGTGGAAACTCTTGGTCGACTACATTCTTGAACTGAAGCAGTTTTCGGTAGGAGCAAGTAGTCGACTAATATGAGTTGTAGTCGACTAATATGAGTTGTAGTCGACTAATATGAGTTGTAGTCGACTAATATGAGTTGTAGTCGACTAATATGAGTTGTAGTCGACTAATATGAGTTGTAGTCGACTAATATGAGTTGTAGTCGACTAATATGAGTTGTAGTCGACTAATCAAGGCATTCAAAACGGGTCTAATTAGGAATTGGTTTTAAACCCAATTCGTTTAGAGGCTATAAATAACCCCTAACCCGATTGTTAGGGTAAGTTTCAAGCACGCTTTGGAGCGACCTTTGAGAGAGTTTGGTGCATCTTTGGAGAGGAGATCTTTGAGAGATTGAGAGGTTTGTTTTAGGGTTTCTTTGTGAGAACTTGTAATCCTAATTTGTATTCTCTCTTTCTATTAGTGAAAATCCCCTCCTTACCCCGTGGACGAGGCAACTTCGAACCACGTAAATCTCGTGTCTTTACTCTTTTATTGTGTTTTGGCTTTCCGTTTGTGGTGGTTTCTCTCGACGGTTCACGGTCCGCTACCAACAATTGGTATCGAGCTATTGTTCGATTGGAAGTGGTGTAATTTCTAATTTGAGGGGTGTTCGGTGATTCCCGAGAAGCGGATTCACGAAAACAAACAGAGGATGGCGCCAACCAAGAATCACCAAAGTGGGAAAATTCGAGATTGAAAAGTTCAATGGGAAGAACGATTTTTCTTATTGGAGGATGCGATGAAAAACTTTCTAATTTCGCAAAATTGCACAAGACTTTGGATGGAAAGGAGAAGAAGAACAAGGATATGTCCGATGAGGATTGGGAGGAGTTGGATCTCGAAGCACGCGCCGATTATCCTATGCCTCGAGAGGGATGTAGCTTTCTTGGTAGATGGAGAGGAAAGCTCGGGGGCGTGTGGAAGAAGTTAGAGGGTACCTTCATGACGAAGAGTCTAACTAACCGGATCTACTTAAAATCCAAATTGTATACTTGCAAGATGGAGGAGGGCTCATCAATCCGGAACACATCAACAAGTTTGATAGGATCATATCAGATTTGAAAGACATAGATGTTAAAGTAGGAGACGAGGATCAGCGCTTCTACTACTGTCTCTGAAGTCTTATGAGAACCCGTGCAAACACCGAGGCTTGTGGGAGAAAATCAAGATGGATGAGACTAGAACGGCACTTCTAGCGGACGATCTTCTAAGATTGCAACTAGTGACATGGCCAAGCGATAACGAGGAACAAGCGAGGATTGTTTGCAAGAGGAAGGAGCAATGAGCGAGGAAAAGGCAAGGGAGGAAAGTCTAGATCTAAATCAAGACCTCTTGCGGGAAAAGGATGTTTCAAGCGTGAAGCTGGGCATTTCAAAGTCGACCGTCCAAATAAGAGAGTAGGTGGAAAGAAGAACAACAACAAGACCGAGAGGAGAGAGGGCAAGGAAGAAGCGAGCTACGTTCGAGGAAGGAGCGATAAGGAATGCTATGTCGCCACGGGTGGCGAGGAGATCTCCGGAAGTGGATACTTGATTCGGTTGCTCTTACCATATGTGTCCAAATAGGAAGTGGTTTACTACCTACGAGGCATTGATGGGGAACTGTATTGATGGGGAATAACCATGCTTGTAAAACAGTGGGGCTAGGTAATATCAAAATCAAGATGCATGATGGAGTGGTTCGAACCTTGACGGATGTGAGGCATGTTCCCGACTTGCGGAAGAATCTTATCTCGGTTGGTGCTTTGGACTCCGGTGGTTGCGGATTGTGACGAAAACGGAGTGAAGAAGGTTGTTCGTGGTTCCTTAGTAGTGATGAAGGGTGTTCGCCACGGTAATCTATATACTCTCGTGCACGACGGTGACAGGAGATGCAGCGGTTGAACCGAAGGAAGTGGTGGAGACCCATGTGAGCACACACGGTTATGGCATAGGCGGCTTGGGCATATGTCGAGAAGGGTCTAGTTCGCTTGGTAAAGAGGGTCTGAAGAATCAAGGAACCCAAAGATGGATTTTTGCGAGGATTGTGTGTATGGAAAGTCACACGTGGTTCGGCCGAGAAGCAAATCTAAGAGCAGAGGGATACTAGATTATGTGCACACGGACGTTTGGGGTCCGGCCGCACAACTTCCAAGGGTGGTTCCGTGTATTATGTCTCATTTATAGATGATTATTCTAGGTATGCTTGGATTTACTTTCAAGCATAAGAATGAGGTGTTCGAGACATTCAAGAAGTGGAGAACAATGGTTGAGAACAGACAGAAAGAAATTGAAGACGCCGAGATCCGATAACGGCATGCAGTATACGATGGTGCTTTCAAGGAGTTCTGTGATCGAGGGAATTGTTCGACACCGACAAAGTCTACACCACGCCAGAATGGGGTCGCGAGAGATCGAACCCAACACCGCGAAAAGGCGTGAGTATGCGATCTTATGCGTGATTGGGCAACGAATGGTGGGCGAAGCGGTGGCTACTGACTTGTTACATTGTGAACCGCTCACCACATTCGACATTGATGGTGATACACCCTATAGGGTGTGGTCGTGGAGCATGCGATTATGATAGGCTCGAATTTTCGGATGTACCGCCTACTATCACGCCAACGAGGGAAAGCTTGACGCGAGGGCCAAGAAGGCAATATTCTTGGGATATGCAAAGGCGTAAAGGCTATCGCCTTTGGTGTACGGAAGATTCAAAGTTCGTGATCGCCAGGATGTTACCTTTGATGAGAAATCCATGATTGCTAGGGCCCAAGGATGATGGTGTTATGACCGGTGAGACTTCTAAGTCTCGGGTTATTGAAATAGAACCTAAAGACCAACTAGGTTCTAATCGTGCTCAAGTGGGAAGTCGTAGATGATGAGCTTGAGCAGAGGAGGTTCAAGAGAAAATACAGGTACTACAACAACAGCAGCTCGAGGATAATTTGGCTTCCACTAGGCCAAAGCGAGCATACAAGGTGCATCAAGCCGGGGCTGATCAACCCCTAAAGCACTATGGGCGCTAATATGGTTGAATACGCACTCTCGGTGGAGGAGGACGAGCGGTCTCCTTCAAGGAAGCTATTCGGGACAAGGATAGTGAGAGTTGGTTGGTCTGCGATGGAGGAAGAGATGGAATCTCTTCTGAAGAATCATACATGGGAGGTGGTCCCATTGCCCGTAGGGAAGAAAAGCTATTGGTTGTAAGTGGGTGTATAAAAGAAAGGAAGATCTTTGAGCTCGGTGGTGTAAGATACAAGGCGAGGCTAGTGGCTAAGGGTTTTGCACGTAAAGAGGGTGTGGATTACAATGAGATATTTTCTCCGGTGGTGAAACACACTTCTATTCGGTGCTATTGAGTATTGTTGCTCATGGTGATTTTGAGTCGGATCAACTCGATGTTAAAACGACCTTCTTGCACGGAGACTTGGATGAAGAGATCTACATGCATCAACCCGAGGGCTACAAGGTTGAGGAAAAGGAGAATCATGTGTGTCGTTTGAGGAAGTCACTGTATGGATTAAAGCAATCTCCGGCAGTGGTACAAGCGATTTGACTCCTTCATTTGAAGCATGGGTTTTCCGGCGATCATGATTGTTGTGTTTACATTCTGAAGCTTCGCGGAGGTAATTTTATCTATCTTCTTTGTATGTGGATGACATGCTTATTGCTTCTAAGAGCGTGGTGGAGATAGATAGGTTGAAATCTCAACTTGGTGAAGAGTTCGAGATGAAGGACATGGGTGCCGCTAGGAAAATACCGGGTATGGAGATTAGAAGAGAGCCGCGAATCGACGATTGTTCTTGAGTCGAGGGCTACATAGAGCGGGTGATCGCGAGGTTCGGGATGCAAAGTGCTAAGTCGGTGGTGACTCCATTGGCTCCACACTTTAGGCTTTCGGTAATCAATCTCCCACTGTGGAAGAGAAGGCACATGGAGCGTGTTCCTATGCTAGTGCAGTTGGCGTTTAATGTATGCAATGGTGTGTACGCCGGATATTTCACAGCGGTTAGTGTGGTCGGTAGATTCATGGCGAATCCGGAAAGGCGACCGGGAAGCAAAGGAAGTGGGTCCTCGTGTACTTAAAGGGTACAGTTGATAATGGTCGTGTTTTGGTGGAGAAACATGTCGATTGACGGTTTGTGGACTCGATTATGCGGCGATCTAGATAGACGGCGATCTACTATCGGTTATGTATTTAAGATACATGGAGCTCCGGTTAGTTGGCGATCGATGTTACAGCTACGCTGGCACTTTCTACTACAGAGGCCGAAAGTACATGGCCATGGCGAGGGAGTGAAGGAAGCATTGTGGTTGTGGGGTCTTCTAGACGATTTGGGGATTGAGCAGAAAACGTGAACTTGTGGTGTGACAAATGAGTGCAATTCACTTGGCGAAGAATCAGTTCATCATGCTCGCACTCAAGCATATCGATGTCGTATCATTTTGTGCGGGATGTCATAGAGGGAGGTGATATTTCTCTCATGAAGGTGCACACGAATGAGAATCCCGCGACATGTTAACCAAGGTGGTCACAGTAGTAAGTTTAAGCATTGCTTAGACTTGCTTCATATCGCCTCTTGTTGATTTGCCCAAGAGGGCATGGCCTTCTGGCTGTAATGGGTAAGGTGGAGATGATTTGAGGTGAACTACGATGAGCTTGATCCCTGTGGAGGGTAATGAGGCAGCGGTGTAGTGACGCACTGGATTGGCATGGATTGGTGATGGTGATCTCTAGATGTTCTTGGTGTTCTTCGGTGTTCGTCCAAAATTTGAGGTGAATCAAATGATGTACGAGGTGGAGAATTGTAGAACATGCACAAAACATGCACGCACGCAGTTCGCAATGATCATTGTGCATCAGGAATACTCACACCGTGTAGCAGGCATGTAAAGCAAGTTTTCGGCCGGGAACGAGTAGTCGACTAATATGAGTTGTAGTCGACTACTAGGCATTGTAGTCGACTAATATGAGTTGTAGTCGACTACTAGGCATTGTAGTCGACTAATATGAGTTGTAGTCGACTAATATGAGTTGTAGTCGACTAATATGAGTTGTAGTCGACTAATCTGGGCGATTCAAAACGGGTCTAATTAGGAATTGGTTTTAAACCCAATTCGTTTAGAGGTTATTAATAACCCCTAACCCGATTGTTAGGGTAAGTTTCAAGCACGCTTTGGAGCGACTTTGAGAGAGTTTGGTGCATCTTTGGAGAGGAGATCTTTTGAGAGATTGAGAGGTTTGTTTTAGGGTTTCTTTGTGAGAACTTGTAATCCTAATTTGTATTCTCTTTCTATTAGTGAAAATCCCTCCTTACCCCGTGGACGCAGGCACAAGAACCACGTAAATCTCGTGTCTTTACTCTTTATTGTGTTTTGGCTTTCCGTTTGTGGTGGTTTCTCTCGACGGTTCCGCGGTCCGCGCGCCCAACATTAAAATCATTAAAAACATATGAGGAAAGGGTTATTGATGAATATATACCTCAATTGGCTTTTTTTTTTTTTTACTTTTAAAATAATCAAAAAAGTTCAATAAGGAGGAGACCGATTCATGAGGTGTTAACACAATCACAGTTCAATGAGCAACAATTCAGTTGTAAGTTGGTGTCAAGTACTGAAAATTTGCGATAGTTTCAAAATCTAAAAATCAAAATAGCACTCTTCCCAGTCTCCATCACTACAACCTTACATTAGGTAGGTAGAACCACTCTTTGATGTGTAATAAAACCACATATACTCATTAGAAAACATTATACTTAAGTAATACCAAACTTAGATATAAATAAAATCCACTAAAGCTCCCAAGGCTGAGAGCAATAAGAGACCAGATGTCTATCCAGCCGCCAGCTCACTGGCTCACAGATAAAGACCTATCTCTGTGAGATGGCCTCCTTGATTACTCTTCACTCCTGCTCCTTGACATGCTTATTGCTTCTAAGAGCGAGGGTGGAGATAGATAGGTTGAAATCTCAACTTGGTGAAGAGTTCGAGATGAAGGACATGGGTGCCGCTAGGAAAATACCGGGTATGGAGATTAGAAGAGAGCCCGAATCGACGATTGTTCTTGAGTCGAAGGGCTACATAGAGCGGGTGATCGCGAGGTTTGGGATGCAAAGTGCTAAGTCGGTGGTGACTCCATTGGCTCCACACTTTAGGCTTCGGTAATCAATCTCCCACTCTGTGGAAGAAGGCGCATGGAGCGTGTTCCTATGCTAGTGCAGTTGGCGGTTAATGTATGCATGGTGTGTACACGCGTGAGATATTTCACAGTAGTTAGTGGTCGATAGATTCATGGCGAATCCGGGAAAGCGCCGGGAAGCGATGGTGGGTCCTCGTACTTAAAGGGTACGGTTGTCTGATGCGTGTTTTGGTGGAGAAACATGTCGTTGCGGGTTTGTGGACTCGATTATGCGGGCGATCTAGATAGACGGCGATCTACTCTTGGTTATGTATTTAAGATACATGGAGCTCGGTTAGTTGGCGATCGATGTTACAGCTACGATGGCACTTTCTACTCACGGTAGAGTACATGGCCATGGCGAGGGAGTGAAGGAAGCATTGTGGTTGTGGGGTCTTCTAGACGATTTGGGGATTGGCGGAAGCGTGAACTTGTGGTGTGACAAATGAGTGCAATTCACTTGGCGAAGAATCAGTTCATCATGCTCGTACCAAGCATATCGATGTCGTATCATTTCGTGCGGGATGTCATAGAGGAGGTGATATTTCTCTCATGAAGGTGCACACGAATGAGAATCCCGCGACATGTTAACCAAGGTGGTCACAGGTAGTAAGTTTAAGCATTGCTTAGACTTGCTTCATCGCCTCTTGTTGATTTGCCCAAGAGGGCATGATTCTTCAGGTAATGGGTAAGGTGGAGATGATTTGAGGTGAACTACGGTGAGCTTGATCCCGTGGAGAATGCGTGAAGCGTCAGCGGTGTAGTGACGCACTGGATTGGCATGGATTGGTGATGGTGATCTCTAGATGTTCTTGGTGTTCTTGGTGTTCGGTCCAAAATTTGAGGTGAATCAAATGATGTGCGAGGTGGAGAATTGTAGAACATGCACAAAAACATGCACAAGGCGGTTTGAGTTGATGAAGTGGCTCTAGGTTTAAATGCGACTACATGTAACAAGCAAAGTTTTCGGTAGGAGCGAGTAGTCGACTAATATGAGTTGTAGTCTACAGCGTAAGCGACGAAGGTGTATTTCTGCGTTGGAGTGCGAGTAGTCGACTAATCGTATTGTAGTCGACTAATCTGATTCATTAGTCGACTAATATGAGTTGTAGTCGACTAATCAGGCATTCAAACGGGTCTAATTAGGAATTGGTTTTAAACCCAATTCGTTTAGAGGCTATTAATAACCCTAACGATTGTTAGGGTAAGTTTCAAGCACGTTTTGGAGCGGCTTTGAGAGAGTTTGGTGCATCTTTGGAGAGGAGATCTTTGAGAGATTGAGAGGTTTGTTTTAGGGTTTCTTTGTGAGAACTTGTAATCCTAATTTGTATTCTCTCTTTCTATTAGTGAAAATCCCCTCCTTACCGTGGGCGTGGCTGACTTAGAACCACGTAAATCTCGTGTCTTTACTCTTTTATTGTGTTTTGGCTTTCGTTTGTGGTGGTTTCTCGACGGTTCATGGTCCGCTACCAACATTAAAATCATTAAAACATATGAGGAAAGGGTTATTGATGAATATATACCTCAATTGGCTTTTTTTTACTTTTAAAATAATCAAAAAAGTTCAATAAGGAGGAGACCGATTCATGAGGTGTTAACACAATCACAGTTCAATGAGCAACAATTCAGTTGTAAGTTGGTGTCAAGTACTGAAAATTTGCGATAGTTTCAAAATCTAAAAATCAAAATAGCACTCTTCCCAGTCTCCATCACTACAACCTTACATTAGGTAGGTAGAACCACTCTTTGATGTGTAATAAAACCACATATACTCATTAGAAAACATTATACTTAAGTAATACCAAACTTAGATATAAATAAAATCCACTAAAGCTCCCAAGGCTGAGAGCAATAAGAGACCAGATGTCTATCCAGCCGCCAGCTCACTGGCTCACAGATAAAGACCTATCTCTGTGAGATGGCCTCCTTGATTACTCTTCACTCCTGCTCCTTGACCTGCTGTAGGAAGGAGAACGAGAATACGACCGACCACGATAGTAGCTTCTACCTCGAGGTGAAATAGACCTGTGAAGGATTCAATTCAAAACAATGCACATGTGGAACAATGCAAATGTGGATTTGTGAAGATCTTTGAAACAAATCTAGATGTGTATTAATATGAAAAGGTAAGACTGACGTGACCATTTATTTTATTGGATGAGCTATCTCAGTGATAGATTAGTATCGGTTAAACAAATCCTACTACTTACATTGAAATGGGTGGAACTCACCACTCTTATCCTTCGTTTGTTCAATTTGCAATGAGATGCAACTCGTATCATTGTGTGTTGGTAAGGCGCAAGAGGTGTGCGTGTGTGAGCGTGCGCGTCTCGTATAAAGGAAGAGACAGAAAGGGCGTTGAGCTAGTATCTGTTAAAGTGAATATAATATTTGTCCATCAAACTTTTTAACCATTGGTTGGACTTGATCAATGGATCAATATCTAATTAGATGTGAGTTGCTATTATTCAATGGAAGTAGAGTTGAGAGATCTTGATGTATCATGCTCATCCAATGGTTAAAAAGTCGGGTGCACAAACCTTACATATTATATATGGCTCGATAGTTGTGACGTGGTCGCTAACTTTGTTAAATGAGCTACCAAGAGATAAAAGGCTGAAGGCCCACCCATCCGATGTGACTGATGTGACAAGTAGGGTGCGCCCCACCACATGTCCATCTCTTGGTAGTTCAGAGCAAAATGAACCCTCCACCTCGTACATTATACCCCCCTCTCCAACACACTTATATACATATCTATATGTAGTGCGTGCGCGTAATACACAAAAACATGTGTCTGTATGTATAACTAACACACACACACACACACACATATATATAGTGTGTGTGTGTAATAGAGACACAAACCAGTGTATATATATATATATATATATATATATATATATATATATATATATATATATATATATATATATATACATACTACATAAGTAAAATATATTATCTGTGTTGTATGTATACAAATATTATATACCAATAATACAAAATGATACCTTGAATAGCCCCTCCTTGGTGATGGAGGATAATAACTATGGCTCGGGGAGCGCGACCTGCTGTACTGCAGAGAACGAGAATATCGGGGAGATGGGGATCTGGAATAACGAGAACGGGAATATCTAGGCGACGACCGGTAATCATATGATCGACTCCTATGAAAATGTAGTACATAATTTGAATAAGGAATATAAATAGTTGACAACTGTTTACCACACAAGGAATAGTTTGAGACAGTCCCTCAGTACCGAAATAAGATTGAAAATCCAACAGATTCTAAAGCCACAAGTACAATAAAACATAATCCTTCCTATTCAAAATTTTGTACAAATTACTAAGTTTAATCATCAAAAACATAAAATTGCACACACATACCTTACTCTGTCCCTAGCCCTCATCTCAGACGGTTTCTTTCTGTTCTCTTCAGCAAATACAACAGTCAACTCCCTGCCTAAAAGAATCCGTCCATCCATTTCATACTTGGCATCCGCAGCATCTGCAGGGTCCACAAATTGGACAAAACCAAACCCCCGAGGCTCTCTGCAACAAATAACAAAATCAAATGCAAGTCAGTACGTCGACTTACTAGCTCCAGCAAACTAACATCCAGTGGGACTGTCAGAAAGCTATGGCTAAATTCTATTGAGAATCCTACATGCAAGAAAATAATTTTGTTACTTCACTTGGTTGCTGATCTTGCCTTCTGGACGAGTATAAACTTGACTTCAAATTCTTCAAGACCTGAATATCGTCATAATGCATAACTTCAAACATCATCTCTTCCCCTTCCACCAGTCATTATCAGGACTCTTTAAGACTTGATTGACATCTTCAAACTTTATTTTCACTGTTAAATCCCAACAGCCTTGATAAAAATGCTTAATGATCAATTACGAAAGTATATTAGATGAATTGTACAGTCTCCACCAGAAATATCTATTCTATGTTTGGAAGCATACAATTTACATAGCCACAGTACAGTCTTCCCATAAAAGCTTGCCAAACTTTAGACAGAATAGCTTATCACTGCATATTTTTTGTAAACAACAAGGCTAGATTATTATCCGAGTGCAAATTTGAAGTCTGCTCCAACAATCAAACTGTGAAGTGCCAACAGGGGGCTGAACAAAGTTCATCTCAATCTACACATGATAAAGTGTACATGGCTAGAGAACTATGTTTTCTTTTCTGAAGATTTTATCACTGAATGGCTCCATCAATTAGTTGTAATCTACAATTAGACGTAGATTACTACAAACACAAGTTTCCATATGCAGGAATTTTATGACATGTAGATCACGATGCAAATTATGAAATTCACTGAACTGCATTGCGTGAAACATAGCTAGCCAAACATTAAGTCTGTACCTAGGGACAAGGCCAACGAGTCTCGATGCTTATGCTCACATGTGCACATGTGCGTATCATATATGTGTATTTTATGCATGTCAAAATTTTCTCACGCCTTAAAACCCATAAATAGATTTGACAGTTATGAAACAGAACTCGAGTCAAGTACCAGCTTACCCTGTGTAGTAATCACGTGGTAAATAGATGTCCTTTAGAGGACCAAACTGTCCAAATGGCCTACGAAGATCCTCAGGTCTGCAATCATAAAACATAAAATATTTGATGATATAAGATCATGCAGATGCCATATAATACTGAAGGAGGAAACAGACGATGCACATGAGACAAAAGAGCAATGCCATTCCAAGGCCAACAAAATTGTCTTACTGTCAGTAAATGAAGGTTCTACCCCTCTGTATATAATTGAACCCTACTGTCAATAATCTTATACGCAGTAATGAAGAGTATATAGTTAAAATTTTGACTTAAAAGGGCCAACTGCTAGAGTGATCTTTATCAAATAGCTAGCACATTCAGGGTTCTGACATTTTCCATTTTCATATACAGTTGGAAATATGTTTTGGGGGGAAAAGCACACTAATAGAGAACAATTCACAGGATGAGACGTGTGACATGTTAAGCTCTTATGGCATGCCAATCTCAGCTATTAAAATCAGCAATGTTTGTAGGTATATGATGTATATGTATATATTAAAGAACAGAAATTCTAGTCATGTCCTCATGTAAGGATGGTGGGGGTTCCTGTGTCAGACACACCATGATTGTGCCAGAGTACGACAATCGTTTCCCATTATATGAACATACACCCCGAGCTAGAAGCCTCCCAAAATCTGAACATCTTAAGCTTACACAGTTATCCTGTTCTGGCAAGCCTTATGGCATAACAATTTGTGCAACTTATATCCTGTTCTGGCGAGTCTTATGGCATAACAATTTGCGCAACGTATAATAGATTGGTAACAGTCAAATATTTATATGGTAATTTTGAATGATCTGTCAGTTTTGTGGAGTGGGAAATTTCTAGACCATTTTTGGGTGTTTGTTGGATGATCAATCAAAATTTTCCCAATCTCTATCCTTTTCTGGTCCTTATATTGACTAGCCAGTGAATTAAGAATCATAGAGAAGGAATTGTCAACCACCTAGCTCAAGATTAAGGCATCTGCCTTTCTAAGATTCTGTGGTCAAAGAGCCTCCTCTGACGTTCCCAGCTTGGTAATATTGTAGCGTGTCTAAGAGACTGAAAGTTTAGTCCTTTCCTAGCAGAAAAAGGAGGGATGAAAGAGAAACAAGATATTTGTCTTACTTAATGGAATGAAAAAAAAACTGTGGTTATTGACTACACCTAAATTTGAAACAACCAGTGAAACAAGGGTTGTTGCAAAGAGGCAACGAGGAAGTATCAGTCTTTTACATAGCCCAAATGTCTCAGTCTCCAGACAGACAACAACCATTTTAAGTCTTTCATCGTCAACTTCAACAGTCATAATGCAAGTAACATATAAGACAATTGTTCTTTGTTCGCTGGTGCAGCTCTAAGACAACACTTTTCTTTTTCGAACCACCACTCTAGTGTAACCCCCTACTTTGAGTGTTTTTTCATTCCACTGTTTTCTTCTTCCTGTTCTTTTCTTCCCACCAACCCCTAGCTTCTGTGATGACAGGTAGTGCAACAATTATTTTTAGGCTATGTACTTGGTTCTGGTTTCAGAATTATATGCTCAAGCATAAATGTGACGTGGTTCTGGTTTCTGAATCATATGCTCATGCACAAATGTGACTATTTTTCATGTTTCTGATTGGTACATCCAGGTGATAATTTTTCTAGCAATATATTCCACGAGTCTCAACATCGAGACATGAAAACTTAGCAAAATGATAACGAGAACAACAATCGTTCCTAAGCCTACCTCTATCACATTATTTGAACGTCCTAAGTTTAAGACCAAGAAAGTGCTGAGAAGGATGTGAGATACATCAATGTCCATAGGAGCAGAAAAATATAAACTTGTCTTGCGCACTAATCATGGACATAAATAAACAGTTCATGTAAACAGACCTACAATCACGATGAAGGTTCCGAACTAGAAGGCTAGTTGGAAGATCTCTCCTGTGACCACCATGGCGACCTCTTGGGCTTGGGCTCCGTCCTCGTCTCCCATAACCTCTTGGTGGAGAAGGACTATAACTGTTACTCCTTTCCCTGTAACTTCTTCCCCTCATCATAAGGCACCAAATCCAATCTGCAAGAAGTTTTAAAATAGAAGAGAAACGTCAGTAACTGTATTAAAAGTTACTTGCAGTTGCAGTGAACTGGCATAAAAAGTTTGTAACGAGAGGAATAAACATACAGAAGACGAACATAAATTAAAGGATTCAAAGTTCAAACTACTTCCATGCAAAAGGCACAAGAATCTTTGGTGAAGGCTGGCAAAAGCCCCAAGTGAACCCTTCTATTTGTGCAGTTCAAATGATTAGTGAACTGGAATATTCATTTATTAATCACAAAACGGAGATGAATCATCACTGGACAACCGATAGGGGCCGTATTAGCCTCCAATTATCAGAAATATTATTAATTGCGAAGGATGTGATTTTATTCTAGAAACTGTCTTAATCTTTTCAAGAATACAATCATAGTTTGACGTATCCATTGTTCCTTCAGAAGACCACAAAGCGCATATTACTGCTAATATTAGAACCGAAAACACTAACAAATTGCCACTGATGCCTTCTTAAGGGCGAAAGCTACAGATTGTCTTATAAGAGATCCTAGATTTAAAACTGTGTTG
Organism: Asparagus setaceus; assembly: GCA_012295165.1. Classification (NCBI taxonomy): domain Eukaryota; kingdom Viridiplantae; phylum Streptophyta; class Magnoliopsida; order Asparagales; family Asparagaceae; genus Asparagus; species Asparagus setaceus. The sequence continues at coordinate 66,941,853 of CM022706.1, read as the reverse complement.
CTTCTCCCGTCCAAAAGGAGAGAAATTAAAAAAGGAAGCAAAAGAGTATAAACAAACATTTGCACAAATTCCTCTGTTTTCAATGGAGAATACATAAAATGAAGAAACCATATAAATATAGTATGTGAAACTTTTATGAGGCTTCCTTTTCTGGGAAATTATCACTAAAGCCTTGTTTAGCAACACGACAATAGTCAAGCGTATAACAAGGGTGCAATATTGACCCAACCCGGAGGGTTGATCTGAACCTGATCAATAATCATCATGTATTTTGGGATGAGAGGTAGGGATCATAACCAGGCAACCAGCTTAACGGAAATGATCACTATGACACATTGCTCTCGTCTTGCATAGCATAACAAGACACTATGGGTGCATTTTGACGGCTTAATCTTTGAACTAGGATACGATTCATTTAAGCCTAGAAATACTGTTGCTGTGAACTCAGCTAAGACCAAAACCCCATGCTTTTTCAGCTTACAGGAAACTCTGCATGCAACAGTTACAACTTTACTGTTGCTGTGAACTCAGCTAAGACCAAAACCCCATGCTTTTTCATTCCACTGTTTTCTTCTTCCTGTTCTTTTCTTCCCACCAACCCCTAGCTTCTGTGATGACAGGTAGTGCAACAATTATTTTTAGGCTATGTACTTGGTTCTGGTTTCAGAATTATATGCTCAAGCATAAATGTGACGTGGTTCTGGTTTCTGAATCATATGCTCATGCACAAATGTGACTATTTTTCATGTTTCTGATTGGTACATCCAGGTGATAATTTTTCTAGCAATATATTCCACGAGTCTCAACATCGAGACATGAAAACTTAGCAAAATGATAACGAGAACAACAATCGTTCCTAAGCCTACCTCTATCACATTATTTGAGCGTCCTAAGTTTAAGACCAAGAAAGTGCTGAGAAGGATGTGAGATACATCAATGTCCATAGGAGCAGAAAAATATAAACTTGTCTTATGCACTAATCATGGACATAAATAAACAGTTCATGTAAACAGACCTACAATCACGATGAAGGTTCCGAACTAGAAGGCTAGTTGGAAGATCTCTCCTGTGACCACCATGGCGACCTCTTGGGCTTGGGCTCCGTCCTCGTCTCCCATAACCTCTTGGTGGAGAAGGACTATAACTGTTACTCCTTTCCCTGTAACTTCTTCCCTCATCATAAGGCACCAAATCCAATCTGCAAGAAGTTTTAAAATAGAAGAAAGCGTCAGTAACTGTATTAAAAGTTACTTGCAGTTGCAGTGAACTGGCATAAAAAGTTTGTAACGAGAGGAATAAACATACAGAAGACGAACATAAATTAAAGGATTCAAAGTTCAAACTACTTCCATGCAAAAGGCACAAGAATCTTTGGTGAAGGCTGGCAAAAGCCCCAAGTGAACCCTTCTATTTGTGCAGTTCAAATGATTAGTGAACTGGAATATTCATTTATTAATCACAAAGCGGAGATGAATCATCACTGGACAACCGATAGGGGCATTATTAGCCTCAATTATCAGAAATATTATTAATTGCGAAGGATGTGATTTTATTCTAGAAACTGTCTTAATCTTTTCAAGAATACAATCATAGTTTGACGTATCCATTGTTCCTTCAGAAGACCACAAAGCGCATATTACTGCTAATATTAGAACCGAAAACACTAACAAATTGCCACTGATGCCTTCTTAAGGGCGAAAGCTACAGATTGTCTTATAAGAGATCCTAGATTTAAAACTGTGTTGCTTCTCCCGTCCAAAAGGAGAGAAATTAAAAAAGGAAGCAAAAGAGTATAAACAAACATTTGCACAAATTCCTCTGTTTTCAATGGAGAATACATAAAATGAAGAAACCATATAAATATAGTATGTGAAACTTTTATGAGGCTTCCTTTTCTGGGAAATTATCACTAAAGCCTTGTTTAGCAACACGACAATAGTCAAGCGTATAACAAGGGTGCAATATTGACCCAACCCGGAGGGTTGATCTGAACCTGATCAATAATCATCATGTATTTTGGGATGAGAGGTAGGGATCATAACCAGGCAACCAGCTTAACCGGGAAATGATCACTATGACACATTGCTCTCGTCTTGCATAGCATAACAAGACACTATGGGTGCATTTTGACGGCTTAATCTTTGAACTAGGATACGATTCATTTAAGCCTAGAAATACTGTTGCTGTGAACTCAGCTAAGACCAAAACCCCATGCTTTTTCAGCTTACAGGAAACTCTGCATGCAACAGTTACAACTTTACTGTTGCTGTGAACTCGGCTAAGACCTAAACCCCATGCTTCTTCAGCTTGCAGGAAACTCTGCATGCAACAGTTACAACTTTCGCACTGGACCAAAGAAACTTAGAAGGGTAAATTTCACAAGCCCCCTACAATACTTTGGGGGCATTTCCCACAATACCCCCCATTAATTTGCTTTTCCACTTAACACACAACTTAGCACCGTTAAGTTTAAACCCCTGTGCAAAATGTGCGTACAAATGACTAAAATACTCTTTTGTGATTAAAAGTTCCTATAACATTCTTCACTAGATTTGCAATGAATCCACAAAAACTTCAAATCCACGAAGAAACTATTATAAGAGTAATTTTATTCATAAAAGGTGAAGTAATGCCTCTAGGGCTACAATCCTTTTCTTAAATAGAAAACAAAGTAGACTCCTTCTAGGACCAAGTTTACCAAACACGAGAAAATAACAAAAGACTCACTGTGATTGAGGAAATTAATCGTTCAAATTTGGAATCAAATCGAATTTATTTCCTAATCAAAGCGATCTCTAAATTATTACCCAAAATAGTAAAAAATAACAAAAAGACTGATTTCTCAATCTTTTTTTTTTTTTTGGGAGGGGATTTAACGAAATGGATGGCGATAAACCAAACACATCAATTTGATTGACTCCCTCTCAAATAAATCGCAATTTTCATATATTACTTGTCCAATTCTAGCATACGGTTTGGGAGATACATATCGTTCTTCATTGCAAGTCAATATTCTCTGTCGAGTCCCCGTTTGGTCTTCTAACTGTCTATTTTCTCCATGAACGCATCTGCAACACATTTTACATCAGTCTCCCCTGCTTGAAAAGAGCTCGAGCCTAAGCTTATGCTTGCATGAACAATTGCTCCTCTGATTAGTACTCAAAAGATCCATAACATTGAAACTAGGAGAGATGGCAAAGTCTTCGGGCTCAACAATTCAGCCAACTCCAAAGGAAGATCCCACTATTGGAAGATCGCTACATAGATGGATCTGATAAGGTTACTAAGAGTGCGATTTACCGCTTCAACACGGCCGTTAGATGCGAGAGTGGAAGCGATCTTGAATTTGAGCTAACTTTTGAATCGCTGCCACAATATCCTCCAGAAGTGGGACAAGAACTTTTGAGTCATGATGAAAGGTAGACTTTGGCACTCTATGATTAATGATGCAGAACAGCTTATGAGGATCCGAATTAACTATGGTTAGGATTCGAATAATATTGTTGGATTTTTGTTTAATATTTTTGTTAGATAATTAGTTAGTTGATTTTCTATTTTATTAGTTGATTTGTTTGTTTCATTAGTTGTGATTTGTGGCAAGGATTGAGGTTTATTTTCCATTGTCAAATTCCTTTATAAATAACATGTATTTCTCTATTTTATAGATAGACATTGATGAATAAAATCTTGAGTTAGACTCTGTATAAGCATGTGAATTGCTTTGGTGTAGGTATGTGAGTTACCTAGGGGGTGAAGCCCAAATTTTATTTGTAATTTTAGTTTAATTCTTTTTGTTTTCCCCTTTCCCTCTTTCTTACTTTTCTGCGTACAATAGATTCCAAACAATGCCATCTCTCGTTTCTGCGGTCTAGTGTTTTCTTCTACAACCTACAAACAACCTGCATCCTCTTTGCCCTTCCTCTTTCTTTGCATACTATCATAATCAACAGAAACCTCTCAAAGCGACCCTCAAGCCAATCACATCCATTATCAATAACTAGTTGTTGTCTAGTCAAAAAAGTCCTCTTATTTTTGTTTATTCTTAGTTATTGTTTCGTTCCTTATCAATTTACTATCTTAGAAAGAAAAGATTGGCAATTTTGCTAGCATTTGCTTTTGCACAAGTAGAAATACTGTTGCTGTGAACTCAGCTAAGACCAAAACCCCATGCTTTTTCAGCTTACAGGAAACTCTGCATGCAACAGTTACAACTTTACTGTTGCTGTGAACTCGGCTAAGACCTAAACCCCATGCTTCTTCAGCTTGCAGGAAACTCTGCATGCAACAGTTACAACTTTCGCACTGGACCAAAGAAACTTAGAAGGGTAAATTTCACAAGCCCCCTACAATACTTTGGGGGCATTTCCCACAATACCCCCCATTAATTTGCTTTTCCACTTAACACACAACTTAGCACCGTTAAGTTTAAACCCCCTGTGCAAAAATGTGCGTACAAATGACTAAAATACTCTTTTTGTGATTAAAAGTTCCCTATAACATTCTTCACTAGATTTGCAATGAATCCACAAAAAACTTCAAATCCACGAAGAAACTATTATAAGAGTAATTTTATTCATAAAAAGGTGAAGTAATGCCTCTAGGGCTACAATCCTTTTCTTAAATAGAAAACAAAGTAGACTCCTTCTAGGACCCGAAGTTTACCAAACACAGAAAATAACAAAAAGACTCACTGTGATTGAGGAAATTAATCGTTCAAATTTGGAATCAAATCGAATTTATTTCCTAATCAAAGCAGTCTCCTAAATTATTACCCAAAATAGTAAAAAATAACAAAAAGACTGATTTCTCAATCTTTTTTTTTTTTTTTGGGAGGGGGGGATTTAACGAAATGGATGGCGATAAACCAAACACAGTCAATTTGATTGACTCCCTCTCAAATAAATACGCAATTTTCATATATTACTTGTCCAATTCTAGCATACGGTTTGGGAGATACATATCGTTCTTCATTGCAAGTCAATATTCTCTGTCGAGTCCCCGTTTGGTCTTCTAACTGTCTATTTTCTCCATGAACGCATCTGCAACACATTTTACATCAGTCTCCCCTGCTTGAAAAGAGCTCGAGCCTAAGCTTATGCTTGCATGAACAATTGCTCCCTCTGATTAGTACTCAAAAAGATCCGCAACATTGAAACTAGGAGAGATGGCAAAGTCTTCGGGCTCAACAATTCAGCCAACTCCAAAGGAAGATCCCACTATTGGAAGATCGCTACAGATGGATCTGATAAGGTTACTAAGAGTGCGATTTACCGCTTCAACCTGGCCGTTCGTCTGAGAGTGGAAAGCAGTACTGAATTTGAGCTAACTTTTGAATCGCTGCCACAATATCCTCCAGAAGTGGGACAAGAACTTTTGAGTCATGATGAAAGGTAGACTTTGGCACTCTATGATTAATGATGCGAGCGACTTATGAGGATCGAATTAACTATGGTTAGGATTCGAATAATATTGTTGGATTTTTGTTTAATATTTTTGTTAGATAATTAGTTAGTTGATTTTCTATTTTATTAGTTGATTTGTTTGTTTCATTAGTTGTGATTTGTGGCAAGGATTGAGGTTTATTTTCCATTGTCAAATTCCTTTATAAATAACATGTATTTCTCTATTTTATAGATAGACATTGATGAATAAAATCTTGAGTTAGACTCTGTATAAGCATGTGAATTGCTTTGGTGTAGGTATGTGAGTTACCTAGGGGGTGAAGCCCAAATTTTATTTGTAATTTTAGTTTAATTCTTTTTGTTTTCCCCTTTCCCTCTTTCTTACTTTTCTGCAGCCACAATAGATTCCAAACAATGCCATCTCTCTGTTTCCTGCGGTCTAGTGTTTTCTTCTACAACCTACAAACAACCTGCATCCTCTTTGCCCTTCCTCTTTGCTGCATACTATCATAATCAACACCGAAACCTCTCAAACAGCCCTCAAGCCAATCACATCCATTATCAATAACTAGTTGTTGTCTAGTCAAAACAGTCCTCTTATTTTTGTTTATTCTTCGTTATTGTTTCTGTTCCTTATCAATTTACTATCTTCCGAAAGAAAAGATTGGCAATTTTGCTAGCATTTGCTTTTTTTTAGCACAAGTTGAAGTATGCCATCTTCGAGAAGCTATCAACCACAACAAAAACAAAATTCATAGTGCGTTGGGTTCTACCCAAAATCCATCGAGATATCATGCCACGACATATCAGGAATTGGTATAGGTGTGTACGATCCCATGTTTAGGGACTATCCCTATTCCACTTAACAAATTAAACGTCACACGTGTTTTTCGGTCTGCTCCAGCTGATGCCAGTAGTATTGCTTCTCAATGTAAGCAATTGTCTTGTCACGACCTAGATGTCCTAATCCACCACCATGAAGGTCTCATATGATCTACTCTCTGAGTGAACTCTGAGGTACGTACAACTGATCTCTACGTAATAAATAACCCTCCTAAATATGAAAACCTCTAGCTGGCTAATTTTTCAGACAGTTGCCCCACGCCTCCTTGAAGTATTTGTCTTCTACATAGAACTTCCTTAGGTAATCAAATCCGGTCACCTTAGCTTGCAATATCACCAACAAAATAGCTCTTTGCATACAACCCTAATTCTGTTGCCTAGACTTGTGCTTCAAAACAATGGTGAAACGTAATTCGGTTGTCTAGACTTGTGCTTCAAAACAATGGTGAAACGTTACAGAAACGCTATCCAACGAGCATGCATACGGTTAATGATAGTCTGACCGTTGGACTTAAAGGACAAATGATTGGTGTTGAGCAAAAACTCCCACAAATCAAGTAATGCTCTCAATGCTTTAAGGACTAGACTATGACATACAACTCCAACTTGTGTATGGTCCACTTCTGTCGAGCTTCACTAAGCGCTTCTTGTTGAAGAAAGCAACCGTACACCCCTTCGAGGAGAGAACACTAATCTCTATGATGGATGAAATCTAAAAGTGCTAGCACTGGTGATGTGGACAACTTCTATTTGATGAGTGCAAAGCTGCAATTGCATCTCAATTAAAATTACCCTTCTCATGCACTCTTTGATGGGTGTGACGAGGGAGCTAAAATTCCTCACAAATCTCATGTAGGTCATGAAAGTTACAAACTTCGCTGACAGTCTGGCCGGGTCAATCTCGAAGAGCACGTATCTTCTCCTTATCAACATGGATATCCTTGGCGCTGATCATAAAGCCTAAGAATAAAATGATACTAGTCATGAAGTTTCACTTTTTTAGATTGATGTACAACTCGTTCTCCAACAAAGCCATTAGTACCTCCCTCGAGCGCTCCAAATGCATGGACTAGTTCTAGCTGTGATTCAGGATATCGAAATAAACTACAACAAACTTGCCAATGAAAGGTTTTAATACCTGATTCACCAGCCACATGCACGGGCTAGGGACATCATGCATAGAAGGCATAACCAACCACTCCTATAGGTCTTCTTTTATCGAAAGTTGTCTTTCACTCGTCTCATTCTCTGCTGGGAAGATTAAGTTAGTGGTCAACTAACTTAGGGGGAAGCATCTGCATGGTGGGACATATGGATGAATAGAGTTCATCGATTAAAGAATACATTTCGAACGTGGACAAAGATTAAGAAATTATTGAAAGACCATTTTTTGCCTTTATGTTACAAATAATATCATGTCTTTGCAAAAGACTTTTACCTCAGTCAATATTGTCAGTCTAGCAAAGAAAGTGGTGCTACAACTTGGACAAAATAACAAACTTTGTCATGAATATTTTCAGAATGCTCACACTAGTTATGACCATAGCGAGATTAAGAAATCGCAATCCACCGCTAAGCAAGACTTTGTAGTTGTGGACAGCACCAAAGAAGCCAGAAGGACTACATCAATTATGCCGATCACAAAACCGAGGTCATCCAAGATAGAGACTGCAGAGGAGAAAGTGGAGAACAAAACATTCACATATCTAAAAACCGCAAAAGAGGTTTATGCACAGTTGTGAATGGAAAGAGATTCTCTGCTACCAAGATTCTTCTTAAGGTGCAAACCCTCGTTGTGCATGAGATTCCTAAAGTTGATGCAATATGTTAGTGAAGATGAATATTGTGTATGATAGTCCCAAGCTCTTGAGGGTGATATTACAGATTGATATTGTCCCAATAGAGAAGGGTAGAAACGAGACATCACGATTGATCATATGTGCAATTTTTTGGTAGGGGGTCTAGAAAATGAGATATTTCTTTAGACAAGAAGGTTGATACTTTAAGCACTAGAATATGAAAACCAACAAGAAAAAGATTTGGAATAGTTTTCCAAGTCAACTGTAGATACACGTGGTGCCAGTCACATACACATAATGTGTAGAAGATTTATACACAAGTTTGCTTCAAAAAAGTCCTAAGTGAGAAGGTAAAAGAACAGATGGAGACAATCAATGCTAGTTATCACTTTTGCACTGCGTTAATTGGTATCACAGCCTTGTTTCTCTGGTCCGATGGCAGGCAACGTAGCCCTATTATCCAAACTAAGTTTAATGAGCTCTGAATTGAGTTTGATGAGTTGAAAACCAAAGTTAATCAGATTAAAACTTCCATGGACAGACTTGCATTGATAGTATAGCATCTAAATCATGTACAAGTTCGAGATCGCGTTGATAGTCGCTAAAGATGAGATCCAACTCCTCAAACAAATCCAACATCAATAATCGTAGAGGCTACCGTATGGGTAGGGTGGTGTGGCCGGCCGGTTCGGGAGCTTGTTGCATTTCGCGGAGTTCAAGGAGCAGGGTCCTATCGAGCCCGTCGAGGTCGAGTGGGCCATGCCTATTTCTCGATCCGGTGCAGGATTGGACGGCCGACCCACGACCGGGTCATGGGTGCATTCATGATTTTTATTTTTCTATTTTTTATTTTTAATTTCTAAGCTATATTAACATTGTATTTGTATCTATTAAATTATATTTAAATTATTTTTTCCATTTACTCTTTATTTAAAATGATATATACATACACACTTTTTAGATTGATGTACAACTCGTTCTCCAACAAAGCCATTAGTACCTCCCTCGAAGCTCCAAATGCATGGACTAGTTCTAGTCGTGATTCGTGATATATCGAAATAAACTACAACAAACTTGCCAATGAAAGGTTTTAATACCTGATTCACCAGCCACATGCACGGGCTAGGGACATCATGCATAGAAGGCATAACCAACCACTCCTATAGGTCTTCTTTTATCGAAAGTTGTCTTTCACTCGTCTCATTCTCTGCTGGGAAGATTAAGTTAGTGGTCAACTAACTTAGGGGGAAGCATCTGCATGGTGGGACATATGGATGAATAGAGTTCATCGATTAAAGAATACATTTCGAACGTGGACAAAGATTAAGAAATTATTGAAAGACCATTTTTTGCCTTTATGTTACAAATAATATCATGTCTTTGCAAAAGACTTTTACCTCACCAATATTGTCACCTAGCAAAGAAAGTGGTGCTACAACTTGGACAAAATAACAAACTTTGTCATGAATATTTTCAGAATGCTCACACTAGTTATGACCATAGCGAGATTAAGAAATCGCAATCCACCGCTAAGCAAGACTTTGTAGTTGTGGACAGCACCAAAGAAGCCAGAAGGACTACATCAATTATGCCGATCACAAAACCGAGGTCATCCAAGATAGAGACTGCAGAGGAGAAAGTGGAGAACAAAACATTCACATATCTAAAAACCGCAAAAGAGGTTTATGCACAGGTTGTGAATGGAAAGAGATTCTACTGCTACCAAGATTCTTCTTAAGGTGCAAACCCTCGTTGTGCATGAGATTCCTAAAGTTGATCGCAATATGTTAGTGAAGATGAATATTGTGTATGATAGTCCCAAAGCTCTTGAGGGTGATATTACACCGATTGATATTGTCCCAATAGAGAAGGGTAGAACAGAGACATGCGATTGATCATATGTGCAATTTTTTGGCTGCAGGGGGTCTAGAGAAAATGAGATATTTCTTTAGACAAGAAGGTTGATACTTTAAGCACTAGAATATGAAAACCAACAAGAAAAAGATTTGGAATAGTTTTCCAAGTCAACTGTAGATACACGTGGTGCCAGTCACATACACATAATGTGTAGAAGATTTATACACAAGTTTGCTTCAAAAAAGTCCTAAGTGAGAAGGTAAAAGAACAGATGGAGACAATCAATGCTAGTTATCACTTTTGCACTGCGTTAATTGGTATCACAGCCTTGTTTCTCTGGTCCGATGGCAGGCAACGTAGCCCTATTATCCAAACTAAGTTTAATGAGCTCTGAATTGAGTTTGATGAGTTGAAAACCAAAGTTAATCAGATTAAAACTTCCATGGACAGACTTGCATTGATAGTATAGCATCTAAATCATGTACAAGTTCGAGATCGCGTTGATAGTCGCTAAAGATGAGATCCAACTCCGCAAACAAATCCAACATCAATAATCGTAGAGGCTACCGTATGGGTAGGGTGGGCGTGGGCCGAGCCGGGCCGGTTCAGGCTTGTTACCCGGCTCGCCGGGTTCAAGACCGGGCCGGGTCCTATCCGGGCCCGTCAGGGTCAGAGTGGGCCATGCCTATTTCTCTGATCCCGGGTCTGGGATTGGACCCGGCCCGGCCCACGACCCACGGGTCATGGGTCGGCTCGCGGATTTTTTTTTATTTTTTCTATTTTTTTATTTTTAATTTCTAAGCTATATTAACATTGTATTTGTATCTATTAAATTATATTTAAATTATTTTTTTCCATTTACTCTTTATTTAAAATGATATATACATACACACACATTGTAGAAAGATAAACATCACACAGAAAAACATCGCAAACACAAAGATATACGTGGTTCGGACTTCTAAGGAAAACCTACATCCACGGGGAGTTAATAACTTTCCTTTAGTTTAAATTTAAATTACAAATATAAGAGGAAAAAAATGTTAGCCATTAATGTTTAAGGAGCCGAATTCCTTCAAGTTGTATTCGTCAAATTCTTCAAATTCGTCAAATTAAGAGTCGGGTCGGGCTGGGCCGGGTCGATAGTGGGCCTGGTCATGGTGGGCCGGGCCTATTTCTCTAGTCCCGGGTCTAGAGCTGGACCTAGCCCGACCCGCGGACTCAGATATCATGTGGTCGCCTGACCTCTACCACTACGAGCCGCGTGTCTGATCGCGGACCCACGGTGGGTCGGGTCGGACGCCCGCTGGTCAACTCCTACTACCAACCCTAAGTATGGGAGAAGCTGTGATCTTTGGAGGAGTCAAATTACCATCCTTCAATAGAATCGCATGCGAGAATTTCCTTGATTGGATCACGAGGTAACACAACAAGAAAAGTGATAACATCGAAACCAACCCTAAGTATGGGAGAACTGTGATGCTGGAGGAGTCAAATTACCATCCTTCAATAGAATCTGCATGCAGAGAATTTCCTTGATTGGACTGCTGAGGTAACACAGCGCAAAAGTGATAACATCGAAATTTAGAAAGGGTGTTCTTTGAATCCACAAAGAGCGACCTTTGGTTCCAAGGAGAACTTCAAATCCATTAGTTATAACAGGGATTTTATTGAAAAAAAAGTGATATTTCCCATGAGATGTATAATCCTTGAAAATATTATAACAGGGATTTTATTAAAAAAAGTGATATTTCCCATGAGATGTATAATCCTTCCTCCTAAATAGAAAAACATAGCTTAATCCTAATATGGACAAAATTCCAAAAAAATTCCAAAATTCCCTTAAAGACTCCATATAATAAAGGAAACAAACCAATCTTATCTAAATCAAAATTAAGTTTGTTTCAACCTAAATAAGCTCCTAACATTATTACTAAAAATAAGCTAAAAGCTAATTATTTTAAGAGTTCTGCCAAAAAAGATACTGCTGAAGAAATTTCAAGAACATGCTAATCTAGTTGACTCCATTCCATCGAGATAAGTATAGGGTTGCCTTTGTAGTGGCCATGAAAATATTTGCATGATCTTTTATATTGTTATATGGGGAATCTCCTGCTGTTCATCATCACATACCTTTTTCCATCTCTCTGTGTATAAAAATAACTTTGATTACTTAAATTTACGAAGTTACACCTTTTACTTCCTAAGTAGCCTATATGAATACAGCCTCTTCAATTCATGTTGAACTATGCTTCAATATATCAAGTCAGAATGTTGTTGGATGTAAACATGTTTCATCTCTGTTATTTACATAATAAATGTTGCAATTTTGGCAACTTTATTGAATTGATGATTATTGTAATCTGCCCATTATGACAACAATGCTAGAGTGGCTTGTATGCAGTAGTTTATGTTCATAATCTCTTTGCAGTTTCATGTCTAAGTTGTGGTCTTAATGCTTTGAATTATTGTCTATATATAAAACTTCAGTGCTTAATTAATTACATGGAGAAACCTAATGTTAAACTAAGTATATAATGAACAAAGATTCAGATAGACATCGGAAGATGTACTTTTATCCTTAAGCTCCAGGATATGTAGGTTTAAGTTCCAAGTATTTTTCTTGTTGATCAACAGGAAGAAACTAGATTTGTAGAATTGTATCTTTCTCTTGAGTTTAGAACAGGTTGGCTATGGGATTCTACACTTGGGTACCTTCTCTTGAGTTTAGAACAGTTTGGCTATGGGATTCTACACTTGGGTATCTAATTAGGTATTGACAAATATTTATATCAACACGTAGAAATTTCTTTGAGTTTAACTTTGAAGTTTTTACTATAGATTCATCTCCCAACTTTGTTGCTTAGAAACAAATATATCAAATATTTAATCTGAGCATGCTATTGATCAATCTTGATCTGTAACATGACAAATTTATGGATTATTTCAATCTTATGAAATTGTTTCCAATAAGATTTATTAGTTCTCTCGAATTTAGGTAGGACATGAATGAAAATGCAGAGGAAAACTAGTTTTTTGTTCTATACTTGGGGCTTGTTTGGCAAACCATATTGGGCAAGGTCTAGTCCTGGTCCAATTTGGGGCTATTTTTTGTTTGGGAAAAAGCTAGGCTAACTCTGGCCCAGTTTTTTTAGTTCCCCTTAACCAGGCCAGACTTGGACCAGCACCCCTCAGGTTTAATCCTGGCCTGGTTAAAGTGATATACTTGGCTGACCCAGTTTTTTACTTCTTTGCCAAACAGACCCTACGTATGGGAGAACTATGATGCTGGAGGAGTCAAATTACCATCCCTCGATAGAATCTGCATGCAAAGAATTTCCTTGATTGGACTGCTGAGGTAACACAGTGCAAAAGTGATAACATCAAAATTCAGAAAGGGTGTTCTTTGAATCCACAAAGAGCGACCTTTGGTTCCAAGGAGAACTTCAAATCCATTAAGAAAATATTATAACAGGGATTTTATTGAAAAAAGTGATATTTCCCATGAGATGTATAATCCTTGAAAATATTATAACAGTGGATTTTATTGAAAAAGTGATATTTCCCATGAGATGTATAATCCTTCCTCCTAAATAGAAAAACATAGCTTAATCCTAATATGAACAAAATTCCAAAAAAAAGAAATTTTCCAAAATTCCCTAAAAGACTTCCTATAATAGAGGAAACAAATTAATCTTATCTAAATCAAAATTGAGTTTGTTTCCAACCTAAATAAGCTCCTAACATTATTACTAAAAATAAGCTAAAAGCTAATTATTTTAAGAGTTCTCGCCAAAACGATATCGCTAAAGAAATTTCAAGAACACTACAAAGGAGATGTATAATCCTTCCTCCTAAATAGAAAAACATAGCCTAATCCTAATAGGAAAAAATTCCCAAAAAAAAGAAATTCTCCAAAATTCCCTAAAAGACTTCCTATAATAGAGGAAACAAATTAATCTTATCTAAATCAAAATTATGCTTGTTTCCTAACCTAAATAGACTCCTAACATTATTACTAAAAATAAACTAAAAGCTTATTATTAAGAATTCTGCCAAAAAAGGGTACTGCTAATGAAGTTTTGAGAACATGATCGAGATAAGCGATTTTTATACATAATATGTTAGAATCCGCCTTTCATATTAGAAGATATAGTTGTTTCTTTGCAAGCAAGTCAACAATGCGTTTGTATCTGTGATTAGCTCGTGATGGTCTCACTGCCATTAGCAGATTTACCATTGGGACAGTAAGGGTAGTGGCCCCCACTGATCCCTACAAAATTGACGGAGCACGAAGCCCATTTAACAATTTGCCCCATGTTATTAGACCCATTAACCTTAAGCCCCAAAATTTTCAAGGGAAAAACTGGGCCAAAGCTTAGACCCAAAAAGGGGCTTTGAACTTGTTCTATTTTGAACCACCTTCCCCCCTTCAAAATAGAACCATTGTAGCTTAAAACTGGGCTAGGACCAACTTTAGCCCAGTTTTCTACATTTTGCCAAACAAACCTAAATCTTGTCCAATCATGTAAAAAAATCTACCTTTCCTTTAAAAATAAATCTAGAACCAATGACAACATCCATATTCCATAAAGATCACTATAACATTTTTCCAAAATGTCTTGCATAGAAGGAAGACACAGCGGGTTCATTTGGAAGCTTTGGTCTTTGAACTTACAAATTTTTCCAACATAGAAGTATTGTTGTTTTGAACCCATCTAAGACTTAAGTACCATGCTTCTTAAGCTTGCATGCAACAATCCAACTTTTATATTAGACTAAAGAAACTTGAAACACATCACTTCAATTCTTTCAAAAGAATAAAAGCTTATAACCAATATATATGGTATCAGAAAATTAATGAGTTCCAAATTGAAAATAGCCAAAGGTTTTCTCTTCTTAAACCCGATCCTTGAATGTAGTTTGCAGGAAATTTATTGTTGCACATGGGTAACGATGGTTTCCTCTATACAAAAGAGAGGCCAAAGTATACAAATGGAAAGGGTCCCTCTTAACAATTTGCCCCATGTTATTAGACCCATTAACCTTAAGCCCCAAAATTTTCAAGGGAAAACTGGCCAAAGCTTAGACCCAAAAGGGGCTTTGAACTTGTTCTATTTTGAACCACCTTCCCCCCTTCAAAATAGAACCATTGTAGCTTAAAACTGGGCTAGGACCAACTTTAGCCCAGCTTTTCTACATTTTGCCAAACAAACCTAAATCTTGTCCAATCATGTAAAAAATCTACCTTTCCTTTAAAAATAAATCTAGAACCAATGACAACATCCATATTCCATAAAGATCACTATAACATTTTTCCAAAATGTCTTGCATAGAAGGAAGACACAGCGGGTTCATTTGGAAGCTTTGGTCTTTGAACTTACAAATTTTTCCAACATAGAAGTATTGTTGTTTTGAACCCATCTAAGACTTAAGTACCATGCTTCTTAAGCTTGCATGCAACAATCCAACTTTTATATTAGACTAAAGAAACTTGAAACACATCACTTCAATTCTTTCGAAAAGAATAAAAGCTTATAACCAATATATATGGTATCAGAAAATTAATGAGTTCCAAATTGAAAATAGCCAAAGGTTTTCTCTTCTTAAACCCGATCCTTGAATGTAGTTTGCAGGAAATTTATTGTTGCACATGGGTAACGATGGTTTCCTCTATACAAAAGAGAGGCCAAAGTATACAAATGGAAAGGGTCCCTCTTGGCAATAGGCCACCATGATTTTCAATAAAGATAGTCACCAATATAAATAGAGGACCCTTTTCCGCATCTGACTGTTATGTAAATTAGGCGTAGAGTGGATCTTCAAAAAAAATGTTATGGATTACTAATTTTGAGGTACTCCTCTCCTCTCCTCTCCTCTCCTCTCCTCTCCTCTCCTCTCCTCTCCTCTCCTCTCCTCTCCTCTCCTCTCCTCTCCTCTCCTCTCCTCTCCTCTCCTCTCCTCTCCTCTCCTCTCCTCTCCTCTCCTCTCCTCTCCTCTCCTCTCCTCTCCTCTCCTCTCCTCTCCTCTCCTCTCCTCTCCTCTCCTCTCCTCTCCTCTCCTCTCCTCTCCTCTCCTCTCCTCTCCTCTCCTCTCCTCTCCTCTCCTCTCCTCTCCTCTCCTCTCCTCTCCTCTCCTCTCCTCTCCTCTCCTCTCCTCTCCTCTCCTCTCCTCTCCTCTCCTCTCCTCTCCTCTCCTCTCCTCTCCTCTCCTCTCCTCTCCTCTCCTCTCCTCTCCTCTCCTCTCCTCTCCTCTCCTCTCCTCTCCTCTCCTCTCCTCTCCTCTCCTCTCCTCTCCTCTCCTCTCCTCTCCTCTCCTCTCCTCTCCTCTCCTCTCCTCTCCTCTCCTCTCCTCTCCTCTCCTCTCCTCTCCTCTCCTCTCCTCTCCTCTCCTCTCCTCTCCTCTCCTCTCCTCTCCTCTCCTCTCCTCTCCTCTCCTCTCCTCTCCTCTCCTCTCCTCTCCTCTCCTCTCCTCTCCTCTCCTCTCCTCTCCTCTCCTCTCCTCTCCTCTCCTCTCCTCTCCTCTCCTCTCCTCTCCTCTCCTCTCCTCTCCTCTCCTCTCCTCTCCTCTCCTCTCCTCTCCTCTCCTCTCCTCTCCTCTCCTCTCCTCTCCTCTCCTCTCCTCTCCTCTCCTCTCCTCTCCTCTCCTCTCCTCTCCTCTCCTCTCCTCTCCTCTCCTCTCCTCTCCTCTCCTCTCCTCTCCTCTCCTCTCCTCTCCTCTCCTCTCCTCTCCTCTCCTCTCCTCTCCTCTCCTCTCCTCTCCTCTCCTCTCCTCTCCTCTCCTCTCCTCTCCTCTCCTCTCCTCTCCTCTCCTCTCCTCTCCTCTCCTCTCCTCTCCTCTCCTCTCCTCTCCTCTCCTCTCCTCTCCTCTCCTCTCCTCTCCTCTCCTCTCCTCTCCTCTCCTCTCCTCTCCTCTCCTCTCCTCTCCTCTCCTCTCCTCTCCTCTCCTCTCCTCTCCTCTCCTCTCCTCTCCTCTCCTCTCCTCTCCTCTCCTCTCCTCTCCTCTCCTCTCCTCTCCTCTCCTCTCCTCTCCTCTCCTCTCCTCTCCTCTCCTCTCCTCTCCTCTCCTCTCCTCTCCTCTCCTCTCCTCTCCTCTCCTCTCCTCTCCTCTCCTCTCCTCTCCTCTCCTCTCCTCTCCTCTCCTCTCCTCTCCTCTCCTCTCCTCTCCTCTCCTCTCCTCTCCTCTCCTCTCCTCTCCTCTCCTCTCCTCTCCTCTCCTCTCCTCTCCTCTCCTCTCCTCTCCTCTCCTCTCCTCTCCTCTCCTCTCCTCTCCTCTCCTCTCCTCTCCTCTCCTCTCCTCTCCTCTCCTCTCCTCTCCTCTCCTCTCCTCTCCTCTCCTCTCCTCTCCTCTCCTCTCCTCTCCTCTCCTCTCCTCTCCTCTCCTCTCCTCTCCTCTCCTCTCCTCTCCTCTCCTCTCCTCTCCTCTCCTCTCCTCTCCTCTCCTCTCCTCTCCTCTCCTCTCCTCTCCTCTCCTCTCCTCTCCTCTCCTCTCCTCTCCTCTCCTCTCCTCTCCTCTCCTCTCCTCTCCTCTCCTCTCCTCTCCTCTCCTCTCCTCTCCTCTCCTCTCCTCTCCTCTCCTCTCCTCTCCTCTCCTCTCCTCTCCTCTCCTCTCCTCTCCTCTCCTCTCCTCTCCTCTCCTCTCCTCTCCTCTCCTCTCCTCTCCTCTCCTCTCCTCTCCTCTCCTCTCCTCTCCTCTCCTCTCCTCTCCTCTCCTCTCCTCTCCTCTCCTCTCCTCTCCTCTCCTCTCCTCTCCTCTCCTCTCCTCTCCTCTCCTCTCCTCTCCTCTCCTCTCCTCTCCTCTCCTCTCCTCTCCTCTCCTCTCCTCTCCTCTCCTCTCCTCTCCTCTCCTCTCCTCTCCTCTCATAACACATCTCCTTCCATTTTGGTTCATCTTAAGTCTAACTTGGTTCATGTTAAGTCTATTTTGGCTCATGTTAAGTCTAACTTGGTTCATGTTAATTCAAACTTAGTTCATGTTAAGTCAAACTTGGTTCATGTTAAGTCAAACTTGGTTCATGTTAATTCAAACTTAGTTCATGTTAAGTCTATTTTGATTCATGTTAAATCCAATTTGGTTCATGTTAAGTCTATTTTGGCTCATGTTAAGTCTATTTTGATTCATGTTAAATCCAATTTGGTTCATGTTAAGTCAAATTTGGTTCATGTTAATTCAAACTTAGTTCATGTTAAGTCAAATTTGGTTCATGTTAATTCAAACTTAGTTCATGTTAAGTCTATTTTCATTCATGTTAAATCCAATTTGGTTCATGTTAAGTCAAACTTGGTTCATGTTAATTCAAACTTAGTTCATGTTAAGTCTAACATGGTTCATGTTAATTCAAACTTAGTTCATGTTAAGTCTAACATGGTTCATGTTAATTCAAACTTAGTTCATGTTAAGTCAAACTTGGTTCATGTTAAGTCCATTTTGGTTCATCTTAAGTCTAACTTGGTTCATGTTAATTCAAACTTAGTTCATGTTAAGTCAAATTTGGTTCATGTTAATTCAAACTTAGTTCATGTTAAGTCTAACTTAGTTCATGTTAAGTCTAACTTAGTTCATGTTAAGTCTAACTTAGTTCATGTTAAGTCTAACTTAGTTCATGTTAAGTCTATTTTGGCTCATGTTAAGTCTATTTTGGTTCATGTTAAGTCAAATTTGGTTCATGTTAATTCAAACTTAGTTCATGTTAAGTCAAACTTGGTTCATGTTAAGTCAAATTTGGTTCATGTTAAGTCCATTTTGGTTCATCTTAAGTCTAACTTAGTTCATGTTAAGTCAAACTTGGTTCATGTTAAGTCTATTTTGATTCATGTTAAATCCAATTTGGTTCATGTTAATTCAAACTTAGTTCATGTTAAGTCTAACATGGTTCATGTTAAGTCTAACTTAGTTCATGTTAAGTCTATTTTGGCTCATGTTAAGTCTAACATGGTTCATGTTAAGTCTAACTTAGTTCATGTTAAGTCTATTTTGGCTCATGTTAAGTCTAACTTGGTTCATGTTAATTCAAACTTAGTTCATGTTAAGTCTAACATGGTTCATGTTAATTCAAACTTAGTTCATGTTAAGTCTATTTTGGCTCATGTTAAGTCTAACATGGTTCATGTTAATTCAAACTTAGTTCATGTTAAGTCTAACTTAGTTCATGTTAAGTCTATTTTGGTTCATGTTAAGTCCATTTTGGTTCATCTTAAGTCTAACTTAGTTCATGTTAAGTCTAACTTGGTTCATGTTAAGTCAAATTTGGTTCATGTTAAGTCAAACTTGGTTCATGTTAATTCAAACTTAGTTCATGTTAAGTCTATTTTCATTCATGTTAAATCCAATTTGGTTCATGTTAATTCAAACTTAGTTCATGTTAAGTCTAACATGGTTCATGTTAAGTCTATTTTGATTCATGTTAAATCCAATTTGGTTCATGTTAAGTCTAACTTAGTTCATGTTAAGTCTAACTTAGTTCATGTTAAGTCTAACATGGTTCATGTTAAGTCTAACTTAGTTCATGTTAAGTCTAACTTGGTTCATGTTAAGTCCATTTTGGTTCATCTTAAGTCTAACTTGGTTCATGTTAAGTCAAATTTGGTTCATGTTAAGTCTAACTTGGTTCATGTTAAGTCTATTTTCATTCATGTTAAATCTATTTTGGTTCATGTTAAGTCCATTTTGGTTCATCTTAAGTCTAACTTAGTTCATGTTAAGTCCATTTTGGTTCATCTTAAGTCTAACTTGGTTCATGTTAAGTCTATTTTGATTCATGTTAAATCCAATTTGGTTCATGTTAAGTCTAACATGGTTCATGTTAATTCAAACTTAGTTCATGTTAAGTCTATTTTGATTCATGTTAAATCCAATTTGGTTCATGTTAAGTCTATTTTCATTCATGTTAAATCCAATTTGGTTCATGTTAAGTCCATTTTGGTTCATCTTAAGTCTAACTTAGTTCATGTTAAGTCCATTTTGGTTCATCTTAAGTCTAACTTGGTTCATGTTAAGTCTATTTTGATTCATGTTAAATCCAATTTGGTTCATGTTAAGTCTAACATGGTTCATGTTAATTCAAACTTAGTTCATGTTAAGTCTATTTTGATTCATGTTAAATCCAATTTGGTTCATGTTAAGTCCATTTTGGTTCATCTTAAGTCTAACTTGGTTCATGTTAAGTCCATTTTGGTTCATCTTAAGTCTAACTTAGTTCATGTTAAGTCCATTTTGGTTCATCTTAAGTCTAACTTGGTTCATGTTAAGTCTATTTTCATTCATGTTAAATCCAATTTGGTTCATGTTAAGTCTAACATGGTTCATGTTAATTCAAACTTAGTTCATGTTAAGTCAAACTTGGTTCATGTTAAGTCTATTTTCATTCATGTTAAATCCAATTTGGTTCATGTTAAGTCTAACATGGTTCATGTTAATTCAAACTTAGTTCATGTTAAGTCCATTTTGGTTCATCTTAAGTCTAACTTAGTTCATGTTAAGTCCATTTTGGTTCATCTTAAGTCTAACTTGGTTCATGTTAATTCAAACTTAGTTCATGTTAAGTCTATTTTGGTTCATGTTAAGTCAAACTTGGTTCATGTTAAGTCTAACATGGTTCATGTTAATTCAAACTTAGTTCATGTTAAGTCAAACTTGGTTCATGTTAAGTCTAACTTGGTTCATGTTAAGTCTAACATGGTTCATGTTAAGTCTAACATGGTTCATGTTAAGTCTAATCTAGTTCGTGTTAAGTCTAACATGGTTCATGTTAAGTCTAACTTAGTTCATGTTAAGTCTAACTTGGTTCATGTTAAGTCTATTTTGGCTCATGTTAAGTCTATTTTCATTCATGTTAAATCCAATTTGGTTCATGTTAAGTCCATTTTGGTTCATCTTAAGTCTAACTTGGATCATGTTAAGTTCATCTTGGTTGTTGTTAAGTGTAACCCGGTTCATGTTAAGTCTATTTTGATTCATGTTAAATCTATTTTGGTTCATGTTAAGTCTAACTTGGTTCATGTTAAGTCTATTTTGGCTCATGTTAAGTCTATTTTGGTTCATGTTAAGTCTAACTTGGTTCATATTAAGTGCAACCCGGTTCATATTAAGTCAAACGTGGTTCATGTTAAGTCTATTTTGGTTCATGTTAAGTGCAACCTGGTTCATGTTAAGTCAAACTTGGTTCATGTTAAGTCTATTTTGGTTCATGTTAAGTCAAATTTGGTTCATGTTAAGTCTATTTTGATTTAAAATGAATCAAGATGGACTTAATATGTCAATAGAACCGTTGAATAAATGGGTTAAGTCTAACTTAGTTCATGTTAAGTCTATTTTGGCTCATGTTAAGTCTAACATGGTTCATGTTAAGTCTAACTTGGTTCATGTTAAGTCTATTTTGGTTCATGTTAAATCCAACTTGGTTCATGTTAAGTCAAACTTGGTTCATGTTAAGTCTATTTTCATTCATGTTAAATCCAACTTGGTTCATGTTAAGTCAAACTTGGTTCATGTTAAATCCAATTTGGTTCATGTTAAGTCTATTTTGGTTCATGTTAAGTCCATTTTGGTTCATCTTAAGTCTAACTTGGTTCATGTTAAGTCTATTTTGATTCATGTTAAATCTATTTTGGTTCATGTTAAGTCTAACCTGGTTCATGTTAAGTCAAACTTGGTTCATGTTAAGTCTATTTTGGTTCATGTTAAGTCAAACTTGGTTCATGTTAAGTCTATTTTGATTTAAAATGAACCAAGATGGACTTAACATGATCCAAGTTAGACTTAAGATGAACCAAAATGGACTTAACATGAACCAAGTTTGAATTAACATGAACCAAGTTGGATTTAACATAAATGAAAATAGACTTAACATAAACCAAGTTTGACTTAACATGAACCGGGTTGCACTTAACATAAACCAAAATAGACTTAACATGAACCAAGTTAGACTTAACATGAACCGGTTTGCACTTAACATGAACCAAAATAGACTTAACATGAACTAAGTTAGACTTAATATGAACCAAGTTGGACCTAACATGAATAAAAAATAGACTCAACATGAACCAAGTTAGACTTAACATCAAAATAGTCTAACTCCGCTCCACCACAAACCAACTCCGCTCCTTCTGATTCCCGCCATCACGACCTCACCCGGATCCGACCTCCATCAATGGCACCAAATTACCAAATCTTGGCACCGAGGGTCCAATAGCCTGTTAATTTGCTTGGGGCCCCTTCCAAATAAGGAAGAGGCCCACATCGCCAATGAACTGAACCGGCTCTCCACCATCCGCCGTGTTCTTTGCCATCTCTTCGCCTTTAGTGTCGAAAAATATGGCCGAGTGTGCACTCAAGATCTAAGAAGAGTGAGGGAGGATGTCGGTGTCTTAGAGAAAAAAGAAAGATGGGGAGAGGAGGAAGGAGATGGGTTAGGAGAGAGGAGGAAGAAGGAGCCATGACCATTAGATCTAGAGAAAAATGAATGAAAGAGATAATGATATTTTGGGGTCTTTTATTTCTTTCTCTCTCTCCATGCTTAGTTAGCATGTAATCATGACCAAAAAAAGGGTGCAGTGCATTTTAGGATGCTTTTTGGGGCTAAAGCACATGGGAAAAAAAATATGAGGGGCCTCGTCACATAAAGTTTTGGACTTTGGGGCCTTGACACAATTTTCCCTTAAAATTTTCATAAAATCCTTTATTATTAAGTTTGACCGATTTTGAGATAAGCAACCCGATTAAAAATGTCACTTAACCCTCTTGAATTTTGTTAGATAATTTTCCTAACTAGATACTGTTGTATCTAGTTGTGCGTGTGAAAATCATGTCCATCCAAATGACCATTCTCACATAAATCCCTTAAGTTAGAATTAGATGTTTCATTACACCTATTTTATTATTATTATTATTGATAACTTACTTACACCAATTATTTTGTTACTTAATTAAATTAAATTAAATTAAATTAATTAAAGTGTTAAATTGGAAGAGGATTTTGTTTTTTTTTTCTAGTTCATGAGCCGCTATTCAAGGGTTAGCTGAAAATATTTAAAAATAGTTGGGAGGGTTTTCTGCAACACCATTTAGCTTGTGTTTTTGTGAATATAAACTTGAATGGGGGAACATAAGCTAAGGTATGTTTCGTTCATTGAGGGATCAATCTGCAAGCTCCCTTAAAATTTGAGAGATGTATAGCAATTTCAAAGATTTGAGGGACTAATATGAAATTATTCAAAAGTTTGACGAGGCTCGCCACAACGCCGGTTTGACGAGGCTCGCCACAACGCCGGTTTGACGAGGCTCGCCACAACGCCGGTTTGACGAGGCTCGCCACAACGCCGGTTTGACGAGGCTCGCCACAACGCCGGTTTGACGAGGCTCGCCACAACGCCGGTTTGACGAGGCTCGCCACAACGCCGGTTTGACGAGGCTCGCCACAACGCCGGTTTGACGAGGCTCGCCACAACGCCGGTTTGACGAGGCTCGCCACAACGCCGGTTTGACGAGGCTCGCCACAACGCCGGTTTGACGAGGCTCGCCACAACGCCGGTTTGACGAGGCTCGCCACAACGCCGGTTTGACGAGGCTCGCCACAACGCCGGTTTGACGAGGCTCGCCACAACGCCGGTTTGACGAGGCTCGCCACAACGCCGGTTTGACGAGGCTCGCCACAACGCCGGTTTGACGAGGCTCGCCACAACGCCGGTTTGACGAGGCTCGCCACAACGCCGGTTTGACGAGGCTCGCCACAACGCCGGTTTGACGAGGCTCGCCACAACGCCGGTTTGACGAGGCTCGCCACAACGCCGGTTTGACGAGGCTCGCCACAACGCCGGTTTGACGAGGCTCGCCACAACGCCGGTTTGACGAGGCTCGCCACAACGCCGGTTTGACGAGGCTCGCCACAACGCCGGTTTGACGAGGCTCGCCACAACGCCGGTTTGACGAGGCTCGCCGCAAGGAGCTTAGCTCGCCTCAAGCACAAGCTCGCGATGAAGACTTGAGCTCGCCTGCTTGAAGCTCGCCCGCATAGGCCAAAATCGCCCACAACCTCAAAGTTTGACGAGGCTCGCCACAACGCCGGTTTGACGAGGCTCGCCTCGCAAAGGAGCTTAGCTCGCCTCAAGCACAAGCTCGCGATGAAGACTTGAGCTCGCCTGCTTGAAGCTCGCCCGCATAGGCCAAAATCGCCCACAACCTCAAAGTTTGACGAGGCTCGCCACAACGCCGGTTTGACGAGGCTCGCCACAACGCCGGTTTGACGAGGCTCGCCACAACGCCGGTTTGACGAGGCTCGCCGCAAGGAGCTTAGCTCGCCTCAAGCACAAGCTCGCGATGAAGACTTGAGCTCGCTGCTTGAAGCTCGCCTCGCAAAGGAGCTTAGCTCGCCTCAAGCACAAGCTCGCGATGAAGACTTGAGCTCGCCTGCTTGAAGCTCGCCCGCATAGGCCAAAATCGCCCACAACCTCAAAGTTTGACGAGGCTCGCCACAACGCCGGTTTGACGAGGCTCGCCACAACGCCGGTTTGACGAGGCTCGCCACAACGCCGGTTTGACGAGGCTCGCCACAACGCCGGTTTGACGAGGCTCGCCACAACGCCGGTTTGACGAGGCTCGCCACAACGCCGGTTTGACGAGGCTCGCCACAACGCCGGTTTGACGAGGCTCGCCACAACGCCGGTTTGACGAGGCTCGCCACAACGCCGGTTTGACGAGGCTCGCCACAACGCCGGTTTGACGAGGCTCGCCACAACGCCGGTTTGACGAGGCTCGCCACAACGCCGGTTTGACGAGGCTCGCCACAACGCCGGTTTGACGAGGCTCGCCACAACGCCGGTTTGACGAGGCTCGCCACAACGCCGGTTTGACGAGGCTCGCCACAACGCCGGTTTGACGAGGCTCGCCACAACGCCGGTTTGACGAGGCTCGCCACAACGCCGGTTTGACGAGGCTCGCCACAACGCCGGTTTGACGAGGCTCGCCACAACGCCGGTTTGACGAGGCTCGCCACAACGCCGGTTTGACGAGGCTCGCCACAACGCCGGTTTGACGAGGCTCGCCACAACGCCGGTTTGACGAGGCTCGCCACAACGCCGGTTTGACGAGGCTCGCCACAACGCCGGTTTGACGAGGCTCGCCACAACGCCGGTTTGACGAGGCTCGCCACAACGCCGGTTTGACGAGGCTCGCCACAACGCCGGTTTGACGAGGCTCGCCACAACGCCGGTTTGACGAGGCTCGCCACAACGCCGGTTTGACGAGGCTCGCCACAACGCCGGTTTGACGAGGCTCGCCACAACGCCGGTTTGACGAGGCTCGCCACAACGCCGGTTTGACGAGGCTCGCCACAACGCCGGTTTGACGAGGCTCGCCACAACGCCGGTTTGACGAGGCTCGCCACAACGCCGGTTTGACGAGGCTCGCCACAACGCCGGTTTGACGAGGCTCGCCACAACGCCGGTTTGACGAGGCTCGCCACAACGCCGGTTTGACGAGGCTCGCCACAACGCCGGTTTGACGAGGCTCGCCACAACGCCGGTTTGACGAGGCTCGCCACAACGCCGGTTTGACGAGGCTCGCCACAACGCCGGTTTGACGAGGCTCGCCACAACGCCGGTTTGACGAGGCTCGCCACAACGCCGGTTTGACGAGGCTCGCCACAACGCCGGTTTGACGAGGCTCGCCACAACGCCGGTTTGACGAGGCTCGCCACAACGCCGGTTTGACGAGGCTCGCCACAACGCCGGTTTGACGAGGCTCGCCACAACGCCGGTTTGACGAGGCTCGCCACAACGCCGGTTTGACGAGGCTCGCCACAACGCCGGTTTGACGAGGCTCGCCACAACGCCGGTTTGACGAGGCTCGCCACAACGCCGGTTTGACGAGGCTCGCCACAACGCCGGTTTGACGAGGCTCGCCACAACGCCGGTTTGACGAGGCTCGCCACAACGCCGGTTTGACGAGGCTCGCCACAACGCCGGTTTGACGAGGCTCGCCACAACGCCGGTTTGACGAGGCTCGCCACAACGCCGGTTTGACGAGGCTCGCCACAACGCCGGTTTGACGAGGCTCGCCACAACGCCGGTTTGACGAGGCTCGCCACAACGCCGGTTTGACGAGGCTCGCCTCGCAAAGGAGCTTAGCTCGCCTCAAGCACAAGCTCGCGATGAAGACTTGAGCTCGCCTGCTTGAAGCTCGCCCGCATAGGCCAAAATCGCCCACAACCTCAAAGTTTGACGAGGCTCGCCTACAACATCATTGCAATGAGGCTCGACATTCAACCTCAACATTCAACCGAGGTTCGCCACGCAGCGAACCTCGACATTCAACCTCAACATTCAACCGAGGTTCGCCACGCAGCGAACCTCGACATTCAACCTCAACATTCAACCGAGGTTCGCCACGCAGCGAACCTCGACATTCAACCTCAACATTCAACCGAGGTTCGCCACGCAGCGAACCTCGACATTCAACCTCAACATTCAACCGAGGTTCGCCACGCAGCGAACCTCGACATTCAAACGAAGCTCGCCCGCATAGGCCAAAATCGCCCACAACCTCAAAGTTTGACGAGGCTCGCCACAACGCCGGTTTGACGAGGCTCGCCACAACGCCGGTTTGACGAGGCTCGCCTACAACATCATTGCAATGAGGCTCGACATTCAACCTCAACATTCAACCGAGGTTCGCCACAGCAGCGAATCTCGACATTCAACCTCAACATTCAACCGAGGTTCGCCACGCAGCGAACCTCGACATTCAACCTCAACATTCAACCGAGGTTCGCCTACGCAGCGAATCTCGACATTCAACCTCAACATTCAACCGAGGTTCGCCTACGCAGTGAACCTCGACATTCAACCGAGGTTCGCCACGCAGCGAACCTCGCCATAACAAGCGCCAAAATGATGAACCTCGCCATAACAAGCGCCAAAATGATGAACCTCGCCATAACAAGCGCCAAAATGATGAACCTCGCCATCATGAACCTCGACATGGGGTGTCATCAAAGCAAGTGGACGAACCTCGCCATAACAAGCGCCAAAATGATGAACCTCGCCATAACAAGCGCCAAAATGATGAACCTCGCCATAACAAGCGCCAAAATGATGAACCTCGCCATCATGAACCTCGACATGGGGTGTCATCAAAGCAAGTGGACGAACCTCGCCATAACAAGCGCCAAAATGATGAACCTCGCCATAACAAGCGCCAAAATGATGAACCTCGCCATCATGAACCTCGACATGGGGTGTCATCAAAGCAAGTGGACGAACCTCGCCATAACAAGCGCCAAAATGATGAACCTCGCCATAACAAGCGCCAAAATGATGAACCTCGCCATAACAAGCGCCAAAATGATGAACCTCGCCATAACAAGCGCCAAAATGATGAACCTCGCCATAACAAGCGCCAAAATGATGAACCTCGCCATAACAAGCGCCAAAATGATGAACCTCGCCATAACAAGCGCCAAAATGATGAACCTCGCCATCATGAACCTCGACATGGGGTGTCATCAAAGCAAGTGGACGAACCTCGCCATAACAAGCGCCAAAATGATGAACCTCGCCATCATGAACCTCGACATGGGGTGTCATCAAAGCAAGTGGACGAACCTCGCCATAACAAGCGCCAAAATGATGAACCTCGCCATAACAAGCGCCAAAATGATGAACCTCGCCATAACAAGCGCCAAAATGATGAACCTCGCCATAACAAGCGCCAAAATGATGAACCTCGCCATAACAAGCGCCAAAATGATGAACCTCGCCATCATGAACCTCGACATGGGGTGTCATCAAAGCAAGTGGACGAACCTCGCCATAACAAGCGCCAAAATGATGAACCTCGCCATAACAAGCGCCAAAATGATGAACCTCGCCATCATGAACCTCGACATGGGGTGTCATCAAAGCAAGTGGACGAACCTCGCCATAACAAGCGCCAAAATGATGAACCTCGCCATAACAAGCGCCAAAATGATGAACCTCGCCATCATGAACCTCGACATGGGGTGTCATCAAAGCAAGTGGACGAACCTCGCCATAACAAGCGCCAAAATGATGAACCTCGCCATAACAAGCGCCAAAATGATGAACCTCGCCATCATGAACCTCGACATGGGGTGTCATCAAAGCAAGTGGACGAACCTCGCCATAACAAGCGCCAAAATGATGAACCTCGCCATAACAAGCGCCAAAATGATGAACCTCGCCATAACAAGCGCCAAAATGATGAACCTCGCCATCATGAACCTCGACATGGGGTGTCATCAAAGCAAGTGGACGAACCTCGCCATAACAAGCGCCAAAATGATGAACCTCGCCATAACAAGCGCCAAAATGATGAACCTCGCCATAACAAGCGCCAAAATGATGAACCTCGCCATCATGAACCTCGACATGGGGTGTCATCAAAGCAAGTGGACGAACCTCGCCATAACAAGCGCCAAAATGATGAACCTCGCCATCATGAACCTCGACATGGGGTGTCATCAAAGCAAGTGGATGAACCTCGCCATAACAAGCGCCAAAATGATGAACCTCGCCATCATGAACCTCGACATGGGGTGTCATCAAAGCAAGTGGACGAACCTCGCCATAACAAGCGCCAAAATGATGAACCTCGCCATAACAAGCGCCAAAATGATGAACCTCGCCATAACAAGCGCCAAAATGATGAACCTCGCCATAACAAGCGCCAAAATGATGAACCTCGCCATAACAAGCGCCAAAATGATGAACCTCGCCATAACAAGCGCCAAAATGATGAACCTCGCCATAACAAGCGCCAAAATGATGAACCTCGCCATAACAAGCGCCAAAATGATGAACCTCGCCATAACAAGCGCCAAAATGATGAACCTCGCCATCATGAACCTCGACATGGGGTGTCATCAAAGCAAGTGGACGAACCTCGCCATAACAAGCGCCAAAATGATGAACCTCGCCATAACAAGCGCCAAAATGATGAACCTCGCCATAACAAGCGCCAAAATGATGAACCTCGCCATAACAAGCGCCAAAATGATGAACCTCGCCATAACAAGCGCCAAAATGATGAACCTCGCCATAACAAGCGCCAAAATGATGAACCTCGCCATAACAAGCGCCAAAATGATGAACCTCGCCATAACAAGCGCCAAAATGATGAACCTCGCCATAACAAGCGCCAAAATGATGAACCTCGCCATAACAAGCGCCAAAATGATGAACCTCGCCATAACAAGCGCCAAAATGATGAACCTCGCCATAACAAGCGCCAAAATGATGAACCTCGCCATAACAAGCGCCAAAATGATGAACCTCGCCATAACAAGCGCCAAAATGATGAACCTCGCCATCATGAACCTCGACATGGGGTGTCATCAAAGCAAGTGGACGAACCTCGCCATAACAAGCGCCAAAATGATGAACCTCGCCATCTTGAACCTACCCAACAACATGAGGTCCGTTTCAACTGCACGAACCTCGCCGACAAATAACCTCGCCATAAGCTTCGCCGCCAGAGCTAAAGGAAACGGCAGCCTCGCCAGGGTCGCCAAACTCGACTCGAGAGCCTCTCTCATACGAGGCTCGCTTTAATCAACCGGGGAACACCCACTTCGATCTCCGCGGATTACCTCACTCGCAAGCTGATGTTAGTCATATGCAATCTCATTGCCGCCGGAGAAGCTTATCTCGCGATACCAATGTTCATCGACACTCCAACCTTCGGTTTTTGAGCGATTATCGGACCCGTCAACTAGACGAAGGTGATTTCGCCATAAGAAACAAGCAGCCCGCGGTGGTCATTCCCCCGGAGTGACTATTAACATGGTTGGGAGAAGTGGGAGCAAGACCCCAACAGTACCCCGAAGTCGTTCGACTCAATATTCCCGTGGTTACGAGGCGATTAATCAATAGTCAAGGCGCTTATCGGAGCACCCGCCTTCGCATCGAGTGACGATCCCGCTTGACTATAGCCAATTGGTCGGGGTACCTCAAGAATTTGAGAACTCCCAGATCGCTACGCCTCAACCTTCAATACCGATTTTAGTGATCGCGAAAGTGTCCTCATGGCCGAACGAGAAGAAGAGATGGCACGAAGGATTGAAGAGCAACAAGCTACTATTTTGGCGCAACAAGAATCTATCGCTTAGAAATAATGATGGAGAAACTTGTAGGCAAGAAGAAGATGACGAAGGAGGATCCAAATCGAAGCAGAAGACTACGAGAGGGATCATGATGTCCATTCAATGTCGCCTCAAGCGAGTCAATCCGCACAAAAGAGCAAGATCATACGCTATGATTTCTAAAGGTACCGGATGCCCTTAAACTCCAAGGGCAATCTAAGGAGTCGGGGTGGCGAGGCCATATCCTCAGAATGGGATGATGTCCCATATCCTCCAAAATTCAAGCCACTTAACTCAGGTAATTCGACGAAAAGTTTTCCGTCGCAACACATCTATTATTTGCGCAAACCGGCATATAATGTAACGATCCTATTATGACCCGATTATTCATCAAAGACTTTAAGGGAGTCGCCGAAAGTGGTTTCAAGGTTAGAGCCTGGTTCTATCGACTCTTGGAAAGATTTGCAAAGGCTTTTTATGGCCCGATTTTTCGATGATGACACTGAGGTGTCTATGGCCACTTTGTTGGCCGAAAAGCAAAAGAAGACGGAGTTCAAGACTTCGCCGCTTATTCCTAATCACCCTTGCATTCCTGACCAAGTCTCGAAGCGACATTCATCGGGATGTGCGAGCCAACCTCTCGATCAACATACTTTCAAGATGGGTGCGCTTGAAGCACACTCTGGAGGGACTTGGTGAGGCAAGGGGAGCAAGTTGAGAACATGCTTAAGAGGATCGGAGCCGAGGAACCCCAGGATCCTCGTCATAAGAAGGGGGGTAATCAGAACAATTTTATTCCTCAAAAGCAATCGAAGGGGAAGGAGACTTTGGCCGTGGAGACCCAACCTACTTCGAGACCCTTCAAGCAGAAATCGAATGTTTTTGACAGCCGTCCTCAGAGAAAGTTTGACTTTAAGGATGACCAGGTCATACCAATCCTTAAAACTTTACTCAAAATGAACAAGATCACGCCTAAATAAGGAAGCCGAGGAAGCTTCAAGGACGGATGATCCAAAATATCGCATGTACCATCGAATGGTACACCACCGGCTGTGGTCATGCTACATTTTGAAGGACAAGATCCAAGTCTTGTTAGAGGCAGGTGTTATGACTCTGCGAGAGGATCAGAAGAAGGTGTCTGCAAACATGGTCGCTCTCCAATTTGGTGATTTTGCGGAATTCCAAGTGCAAGATGGAGTAAAGCCAATCCCTCAAGCGGAAGCCAGAGTTGTGAACTTTGACCTCCAGCAACGGGAGGAACAAGGTATGGTCCCTTACACCACCGAAGGCTTAAATTATGTGGGTTCACCCCGACTTGTTATCGATTTAACAATGGACTTCTTCAAAGTCCAAAGGGAAGACTTGTAACGCCACCTCTGCTGCGCCGGAAAAGGAGCAAATCGTCCCGGCCACGCAACCTGTACCAGCGTTGGCCACCCGTGGTGGAAAGGAGTTCTTAAGGGAGTATCCCGAGGCAACACCCGACATAGCAGCAAAGGCGCCAGTTAGTGAGCCCAAAACAAGGGAGGTCCGGTACAACAAAGCGCTCAGGAAGGACACACCTGAAACTTTGAAGGCCCCTTTCCAGTTCGATGTTTTAGCCCAACTCTCCAACATCCCGGCGAGGATCACTTTATTTGAACTCTTACGGCTTTCTCAATCTACCAGAGAAGCTCTGCGAGAAGCATTGGCGACAACGGCCTTTCGCCATTTCCCGTAAAGCTCAACAAGTTTGCTTCAATGTCACTGTGTCTTCGAGGGCCAATACCTTGCATTACCTTCTCCTGAGGACATGCAAGTGAAGAACCCAAGCATGATAGGCCATTATACTTTACCGTTACATTGGCTCGTCCGAATCAACCGAGCTCAAGTTGACCTGTGATCTCGCATTGAGTATCATCCCGCTGAGAATCATACAACATCTTGGGATACCGCTGCATCGGTTGGCGACAGTGGACTACCATCTACGGCTTCAATGCCACCACCTCGCCCCTTGGGCAAAATCAAACTCGATGCCGATAGGAGACTTGAAGACGACGCCACCGCTACGCCATTGATGCCGATACATCTTATAATTTGCTATTGGGTCGATCCCGATCCATGAAAACTTGATCGTCCCGCCTACATTGCATCAATGCATGAAGTATGTAGATGAAGAGGGATGGTTAAAACATTGGTCGCGAAAGGCAACCATTCAAAGGTGTGGAGAATTATTTTACCGATTCGCCCACTACCTTGAGGAAGGCCAAACCGATGAACCACAGATCGAGGACTATGACAATGAAATGAAGTCGACATAGAGTCCGAACAAGGAGTTGTTTTCAATGATGTAAAACCCTTTGTAATCGACCAATGATCCCGATGACGATATCGCCGCTTTCAATGAAGATTATGATTTAGCTTACGACCGGTGTTAAAAGTCATATCGACTTAATGTCAAATTTCGCCACTTGTATGTCGAACCTACATTGCACATGCCAATTCGGCCGCCGCTCATGATGACCCAAAGGCATAATGACTCTTCGCAGCGGTTTTGTGGTACCACCAGAATAGTGATCGAAGACATTATCCTTGGCAAGGTCAATCACCAAGCAAAACAAGCTAGAGCAGCCCAAAGCGGAGGAAAAGGAACCCCACTCATATTTCGCCAACGGCGCGAAATTTGATGAAGAAAATGGGGTATGATTTTCAAGAAAGAAGGACTAAGCTACTAAAAGGTATCAAGACACCAACCGACCGCTTATGTCCCTAAGGTCACCGATGATTATTATCATAAAACTCGTGAAGGGTTGGGATATGAATCACCATCGCATCATGGCATGTCGAGACCGAGAGCCATTCGAGCACTCATCGCCCGAACAGCTCGATTCGGTCAAGACAGACATGGATTTCGGTCCCCGATGGCCAATATGACCGCAAATGATCAACTTGAGATTCAAGAGGATGATCATTGTCATTATTCAAGATCCACTAAGTCAATGTCGGGATGCAATGGGAACATCATTTTGAACAACGAGCCACCCACCGATGACAAAATAGTCCGAGTAAATATGGGGATGAAGCTAATCTAAAGCCCATATTCATAAGTTTATAGTTTGACAAATGAAGAAAAGGAGAACCTCATCGCTTTGGTACGAGAATATATCGATGTCTTCGCTGGAGTTATGAAGATATGCCCGCTTAGACCCTCAAGTGGCTATGCACCACCTTAATATCAAACCGTGCTAAGCTCGTTAACAAAGAACGACGCATTTTCCCTCAAGTCATGAAGGCCATCGAAAGAAATCGAGAAGCCGATCGAAGGTGGTTCATTCGAGGTTCAACACCCGACCGGGTAGCCAATATAGTACCCGCTTTGAAGAAAACGGACAGATCCGACCGCGGCCGACACGAGATTTAAATTTAGCATGTCCGAAAGATGATTTTCCTCTACCAATCACGGATCTCATTATCGACAACACATGTGGATTCGAAAGGATGTCTTTTATGGATGGCTTTTCGGGATACAATCAGATCAAAATGCACCCCGATGATGAAAAGCACATCGCTCAACACCGCCGAATATATCGTTATACGCTTATGCCTTTCGCTTGAAAACGCAGGGCTACATACCAGTACATGACCGCTATCTTCCGAAAACATTTACGGAAGACAGTTG
The DNA here is from genome assembly GCA_012295165.1 of Asparagus setaceus. NCBI lineage: Eukaryota > Viridiplantae > Streptophyta > Magnoliopsida > Asparagales > Asparagaceae > Asparagus > Asparagus setaceus. Next base: position 66,908,199 of record CM022706.1, on the reverse strand, counting down.
AATGCTACGTGGACGATTTGGTGGTCAAGAGTCGTCACAAAAGTGATCATTTACACGACTTGAGGACAACATTTGAGATAATGCGGGCACATCAGCTGAAGATGAACCCAACTAAGTCTTTTCTGGGGATGTCTAGTGGCAAATTTCTAGGGTTCGTGGTCACAGCAGATGGTATACGCCTCGACCCGGACAAAGTCAAAGCTATCCAAGAACTTCCACCTCCTAGAAGCCTCAGAGAGCTTCGTGGTCTCCAAGGGCGTTTGGCTTACATTCGCAGATTCATTTCCAATTTATCGGGGAAATGTCAACCATTCTCGAAGCTCATGAAGAAAGGTGTATCGTTCGTTTGGGATGAAGATTGCCGGAAGGCATTCGAAGAGATCAAAACATATCTTTCTAATCCCCCTGTGTTAGTTGCACCTAAATCAGGAAAGCCCTTTCTGATTTACATCCGCGCTACAGAGTATGCGTTAGCAGGTCTCTTAGCACAGGACGATGACAATGGCCACGAACAGGCAGTCTATTACCTCAGTAGGACACTGTCGGGGGCCGAGTATCGATATCCTCCCATTCAGAAGGAATGTTTGGCTTTGGTCTTCGCCATCCAAAAGATGCGGCACTATCTAGTGGGACAGACCATACACGTCATCTCCAAAATTGACCCTATACGGGTATTCATGACCCACCGCACGCTGAATGGTCGAATGGCTAGATGGGCATTGTTATTATCTCAGTACGACATTCACTTCAAACCTCAGAAGGCGATGAAGGGTCAAGCTGTGTGTGATCTTATGGCTAACCATCCATTGAAAGGGAAAGTCGAATTGTATCAAGACATGCCTGATGAACCTTATGAAGCTAAACTGGGTCTCTAAGGAAATGTGTATAGCTTGTTCTTGATCTGAGCTCTCGAGCTTCCCCGACGCCCTAGCCGAGTGGGGTAGTATTGATATCTCCACAAAACCACGGATACCACGAGCCGTGTCGCTATCGTAACCATGCACCAATAACATAGCAGTATAATGCTATTGATTGGTCTCGACATAGCCAAACATTTAGGCGGAAACACCTTGAAGCATTTGGGGATTCGCAGCCTAATCGTGAAACAACTAAGAGGAGAGTACGGTCGCACGAGGGCCTTATCCTCATCATGCCAGCCATAACTTTAGTCGACTTTGAAAGCTTTTACATTGATCATGTACCCCGCTTGCGTAACACTTATGCAGAGCCATGCCCCTTTGTTTACGCTTAGCCCCGCCTCGAGAATGCTACTCGCCAGTTAGTGTGACTAGTCGGCAACTATTTCGCCAAAATATGCATTACAGATTCATGCAAATAAGACGAGCCTAAGTCACTTGAAGCACGAGACTGGCGGTTCCCGATCATCGACTATGTCTTGCATGGGATATTGCCCGAAGACATAAAAGAAAGGGAGTCGATTCGTCGACGAGCATCAAGATTTTACTATGATTCCCAATTACAGACTTTATATAGAAGGTCATATGATGGGTTACTGCTTCGATGTCTGTCAACTAAGGAAGCAGAGCAAGTCTTGAAAGAAGCTCATGACGGTGTTTGTGGAGCACACCAACCTGGACCCAAGTTATGGGACCGGCTGCGTAGACTCGGTTATTATTGGCCGACAATGGTAAGGGATGCCGTGGCTCACGCTAAACGATGCCATGCGTGCCAAATACATGCTAATTACCTTCACCAACCTCCGGAACACTTGCATCCTACCGCCACGTCCTGGCCATTTGAAACGTGGGGAATGGATATCGTCGGTCCAATTTCTCCACCTTCTTCAAAAGGACATCGCTTCATATTGGCAATAACTGATTATTTCTCAAAGTGGGTCAAGCCGCTCCGCTGAGATTGGTCAAGACAAGTGATGTGATCAAATTTGTTAAACATCATGTCATATACCGATACGGTGTGCCGAGGCGATTGTCCACAATAATGGTCCGCAATTTGTCACCATGCCTTCACGCGATTCTCGATAAATTTCAATCCGAATCTAGCATCAACAATTTTACTACCCCATCGCGGAATGGACAAGCTGAAGCTTTTAATAAGACGATCATCAAGATCCTTACTAAGATGGTCTCTTCAAACAAGAAGGATTGAACGACAAGTCAAGTAAAGCTCGTGGGCTTACCGCATAACGGTTCGCGACACCGATAGGTACCACCCCATATTCTCTCGGTTTATGGTTGTGAAGCCATTTTACCGTTAGAGATTCAAATCCCATCGCTCAATGGCGCATTCACCGAATGACAACCGAGGAAAATCATCACGACTTTGAGGAACTTGAAATGCCGGATGAAAAGCGACATGTGCTCAACAAAGATATCGAAGCTTTACCGCACTCGGATTTCTAAAGCATTTGACAAGAAAGTCCGATGTCGATTTTCAAGGAAGGCGACCTCGCTCGCCGTCCGACGCCCAATGATTTTGAACTCCAAAAAGAAGGGGAAGTTCGTAGGCATAAAAATTGCTTATCAAGCATCTCGAACGAAACTCGCGGACGATGGGTTGACAACCGACGATCCATTCGACAAACCGACGCCGCGAAAACGCATCACGCCGCGAAAACGCCAGAGCGAAGTCGACGAGCACATGAAGTGAGTCGGCAAGACGCACGAGCCAATGAAACGGCGCGTCGAAGTTGATTAAACTCAAACGCCGATGAGAAGGAATCAACCGCATTTAGTCCGCCAATGCAAACGGGCCGCTTAAGCTCAAAGTTGATCGCACGGACTCAAACACAACGGCGACATCACCGAGCAAAACTAAGACTTTGAGGTCGGATTTTGGAGACTTTGAGGTCGGATTTTGGAGACTTTGAGGTCGGATTTTGGAGACTTTGAGGTCGGATTTTGGAGACTTTGAGGTCGGATTTTGGAGACTTTGAGGTCGGATTTTGGAGACTTTGAGGTCGGATTTTGGAGACTTTGAGGTCGGATTTTGGAGACTTTGAGGTCGGATTTTGGAGACTTTGAGGTCGGATTTTGGAGACTTTGAGGTCGGATTTTGGAGACTTTGAGGTCGGATTTTGGAGACTTTGAGGTCGGATTTTGGAGACTTTGAGGTCGGATTTTGGAGACTTTGAGGTCGGATTTTGGAGACTTTGAGGTCGGATTTTGGAGACTTTGAGGTCGGATTTTGGAGACTTTGAGGTCGGATTTTGGAGACTTTGAGGTCGGATTTTGGAGACTTTGAGGTCGGATTTTGGAGACTTTGAGGTCGGATTTTGGAGACTTTGAGGTCGGATTTTGGAGACTTTGAGGTCGGATTTTGGAGACTTTGAGGTCGGATTTTGGAGACTTTGAGGTCGGATTTTGGAGACTTTGAGGTCGGATTTTGGAGACTTTGAGGTCGGATTTTGGAGACTTTGAGGTCGGATTTTGGAGACTTTGAGGTCGGATTTTGGAGACTTTGAGGTCGGATTTTGGAGACTTTGAGGTCGGATTTTGGAGACTTTGAGGTCGGATTTTGGAGACTTTGAGGTCGGATTTTGGAGACTTTGAGGTCGGATTTTGGAGACTTTGAGGTCGGATTTTGGAGACTTTGAGGTCGGATTTTGGAGACTTTGAGGTCGGATTTTGGAGACTTTGAGGTCGGATTTTGGAGACTTTGAGGTCGGATTTTGGAGACTTTGAGGTCGGATTTTGGAGACTTTGAGGTCGGATTTTGGAGACTTTGAGGTCGGATTTTGGAGACTTTGAGGTCGGATTTTGGAGACTTTGAGGTCGGATTTTGGAGACTTTGAGGTCGGATTTTGGAGACTTTGAGGTCGGATTTTGGAGACTTTGAGGTCGGATTTTGGAGACTTTGAGGTCGGATTTTGGAGACTTTGAGGTCGGATTTTGGAGACTTTGAGGTCGGATTTTGGAGACTTTGAGGTCGGATTTTGGAGACTTTGAGGTCGGATTTTGGAGACTTTGAGGTCGGATTTTGGAGACTTTGAGGTCGGATTTTGGAGACTTTGAGGTCGGATTTTGGAGACTTTGAGGTCGGATTTTGGAGACTTTGAGGTCGGATTTTGGAGACTTTGAGGTCGGATTTTGGAGACTTTGAGGTCGGATTTTGGAGACTTTGAGGTCGGATTTTGGAGACTTTGAGGTCGGATTTTGGAGACTTTGAGGTCGGATTTTGGAGACTTTGAGGTCGGATTTTGGAGACTTTGAGGTCGGATTTTGGAGACTTTGAGGTCGGATTTTGGAGACTTTGAGGTCGGATTTTGGAGACTTTGAGGTCGGATTTTGGAGACTTTGAGGTCGGATTTTGGAGACTTTGAGGTCGGATTTTGGAGACTTTGAGGTCGGATTTTGGAGACTTTGAGGTCGGATTTTGGAGACTTTGAGGTCGGATTTTGGAGACTTTGAGGTCGGATTTTGGAGACTTTGAGGTCGGATTTTGGAGACTTTGAGGTCGGATTTTGGAGACTTTGAGGTCGGATTTTGGAGACTTTGAGGTCGGATTTTGGAGACTTTGAGGTCGGATTTTGGAGACTTTGAGGTCGGATTTTGGAGACTTTGAGGTCGGATTTTGGAGACTTTGAGGTCGGATTTTGGAGACTTTGAGGTCGGATTTTGGAGACTTTGAGGTCGGATTTTGGAGACTTTGAGGTCGGATTTTGGAGACTTTGAGGTCGGATTTTGGAGACTTTGAGGTCGGATTTTGGAGACTTTGAGGTCGGATTTTGGAGACTTTGAGGTCGGATTTTGGAGACTTTGAGGTCGGATTTTGGAGACTTTGAGGTCGGATTTTGGAGACTTTGAGGTCGGATTTTGGAGACTTTGAGGTCGGATTTTGGAGACTTTGAGGTCGGATTTTGGAGACTTTGAGGTCGGATTTTGGAGACTTTGAGGTCGGATTTTGGAGACTTTGAGGTCGGATTTTGGAGACTTTGAGGTCGGATTTTGGAGACTTTGAGGTCGGATTTTGGAGACTTTGAGGTCGGATTTTGGAGACTTTGAGGTCGGATTTTGGGATTTTGGCTTGGATTTTGGCGGACTTCAAGAGCCCTCGCGAGATCTACGACGACGGTTCTCGAAAGCAACGGCGAGCACAAGTCCAGCCAACGCCGATCTTCAATCAAAGGTAACCAATTCGGTCGAACTACAGATACCCTCTAGATTAAGCTTCGCCTTAATCTCGTGGATAGCGCCAGGATTTCTCCTAGTAGATCTCACCCGCCCGCCATCCTCTCCTTCGTGAGTGTGATCCTCAGCGCTTCGCTTCCTTCGTGAAACGAGCCCCTTTACATCTCAGAGTTCCGTAACCCTGCCCTACTCGATCGGATTGCGCTGTGGTCCACGGACACAATAAGTCCCCAAGACAGTAAAGAACCCACGCAAGCGGTGATCCGATATAACAGATCCTCGTGTTTGTTCACAAGGATAAAAGTTGTAATCTTTTGATTTTCATTGTAAGCCTTAAAATAAAAGGCTATATTTCTCTTGAATTTTGTTGTAGGCCAAAGAAGCCGTAGCAAGTTCAAATCAATGACAATCATCCCAACTTTTACCGCCAACAAGCCGGGCGACCATTGGGGAGCCACCGCCTCGATCGGAGGTCGCCGTACGCAACCGCTGATCCCTATCCCGGTGGAAGAAGAGGTCGAAGTTCGAAGTTCGACCAGAGAAGTTCGAGGAGTACCTATCCTCACCCTCCTCCAGATCCAGCCTCCCCGCCGCCCAAGAAGGTCTCCGCCGCAAGGAGAACCCGATGGGCCTCCGATGTAGAGCCCCGTGACGGCGAAGTCCAACCTCGCCGCCGCAGTAGCGAAATCCCTTCGGCGCTCAAGTCCGGGATGGTGCCCGAGATGAACGCCGACGATGCGCCGCACTCTCCAAGCGAAGCCGCCAAAGGCGACGACAAAGCATGGCGCAAGCTTGCCAAGGCCATGCAATCCATGGATGGGGTCCGCTACGGCCGGATCTAAGATCCGCACTTACGCAGAGGCTTCAAGTGATCGACGGCCTATCCAAGCCGCCAACCGACGAGTGGGTCCGTGTCAAACGGAACCGCTTCCACACTTCGTGAGCGATCCGAAGCGCCAAGACTCCTTATGCAAGCACGAAGCTTTGGTGCAACAGCTCGCGGAGTTAAAGAAGGAAGTGGCAAAGAAGCCACCAACGCATCGCCAGTTTGAGGCCCAAGTCTAATGGTGCCCCAACCTCGCCGCCCACACTCCCGCCTCGGCGCTTAAGCCGAAGGATACAGCGCTGTAAATCCAACGCCAAAGCCCAAGACCGACGACGCCAAAGACAAAGGCGCTCAGATTCAATCGCTGGTGAAGCCAACTCCGCCACCACCACCAAACCGACTATCAAGGATCGCCTCGTCCTCGAAGAGAATCACGGGTCACTCCTCATGCGTGAGGTCGCACTGCTCCAACAAGGACAAGAAGATTCCTCGCAGCCTCTCCTATCGGATTGAAAATCGGTCCGAGAGTCCGCCGAGACTTCGCTACCACATCGGGCGAAAGTCTAGGCGAAGTCACTTTCGAAGTTTCGATGGATTGACCCGCCCTCGAAGGAGACGCTTATCCGACGATGAGGACGTTATACCCGAAAGATCACGCCAACATACGGCAGTTGCTCCTGCACACACCGATGAGCCGTACTACCGCGGTAAGAGGTACGAAAATCTCAAGGATTCCCCAAATTGACGCAGCCATGCTTGTGCTCCAAGCTCATTAAGACGATGCTCTCGAGTGCAATTGCCATCAAGAAGCTCCGTAAAGGGTGTCGGCCTTCGAGACTCACCACGAGATGCCGAGACCTAGGACAAGGCGATTCCGAAAAGGATGATCTCCGAGAGGGTGAGCTGCCGAGGTCACTAATAATATGACCAAAGAAAGAATCATCGCCACGGCTATTCCCAACAAGATCGCAACGGCTAACTCGCTTATGGTCCGACTATCCGACGGTCCGTGATACGATAAGCTTCAAGGGGTTACCCGCTGAGGATGATGCGCCGATATTGGCTCAAGAATCGCGATCCGATCATATCAGATCTAGCGAGGGAGCCCCTAAGAAACACTTATGATCGCATGCATCAAGTGGCCAAAATGCTAGACTAAGCGCTGAATAAACAACGGAAAACTTCGTTAGAAATGGAGTTGGCCATGCAGACGATGAGAGAAATGCACCACCAACGCATCCAAGCCCCGACAAAACATCAAGGTGAATCAAGTCGGCCAACGCCGATGAAGATGATAGCGATTCGGATCGAGGAAGCACCGTAAGATGATAACCCCCAACCACGCCGACGCTGCTGCTCATGAGAGCGAAGATCAAAGACTTGGAGAGCAAAATCAATTCATTGATTTCCGCCAAGAAGTAAAGAAGACAGTATTCCTTGCCCATACCCGAGGGAGTGGGAATCAATCCTTACCCGCCGGGTTTAACTTAATAAACTTCACACCATTTGATCGAAGGGTTCCCCGACGCAAAGACTTGATTTATTTCAAGTCACACCTCGGAGTTATTTCTCGCAACGAACCCTTGATGGTTCGGTCATTCGCTGGCACCCTTCGTGGGCCGCCGAATGGTACCGCCGCCTCAAGCCGGAGCATTCATACCGGGACGACATGGAGTCTAGCTTCCTTACCAATTTCTTTGATGACGATACCGAGGTATCGATCGACGCTGTTCGACGAGAAGCGTAAAGACGGAGAAACCGTGGACATCTTTGTTAAACGATTCTAACAAGGCAATGAACCGCCGGATCCAATAACGAGGAGTTCATCCTCCAAACCCGCCACAAAGAACTTATCAATAGATGTGCTTGAAGCAATGGGTACAAAGACCATCGATAACGTGGAAGGACTTGAAGGTTCGTGGAGAGCAAGCCGAGATTCCTCAAAAGGAAAAAGGCGAGAGGGTCACCGACAACGGAAGTTCGCTTAACTTTGTCCCACGCCGCAAAGGGAAAGAGCAAGCCAAGACGGCGGTTATGTAACCAAACGCTCCAACTCCAACCCCAAAGAAGAAGAAGAAGAAGAAGAAGAATAGCCGGCCGCGAACAGTACGTACCAACGGGCAACCCGGGCCACAAAACAAGGCCTTAGAGCCGAGATTCCCAAGTCCTATTCCTTTAGGGACGACGAGATTCCCGGTCTCTTCAAATATCTTGTGGAAAATAACAAGATCAAGCTCCCTCCGATTCGTAATCAAGAGGAGGCGATGAACACGAATGACCCAAGATATCGCGGCATACCATAGGGCGCTTCATCACCCCACTAAATCCTCGCTTCACCTTTAAGGACAAAATCCGTGCTTTAATTGATGTAGGGTCATTACTATGAAGCCGCCCAAAGAGAAGAAGGTCGGAGCTAATGCGTATCCATAAGTTTCGGTCGGTGCCATTGACATGGTTTGAACCTCAACCGCTGGTCAAAGTTGCGTTGAAGACGGTGAATGACGACCCACACAAGCAACGCCGTAAAGGACTTGTATCGATACGTACCAATGGCTAAGTCTTGTGGGTCCACCCGCACTTACCGGAAGATGAGCAATGGGTAGCCTCTTCTTCAAGAAAAGCCGGGCGTAAGGGAAAGGCATGTCATGCTACTCCGCACTCGAGGGAGACGATGAACAGTGGTAACATTCCACCGTCCGGCGGGGAACTCAAGCCCACGCCACCGTGAGTGGACACGAGTACAAATACAAGTATCCCAAGTCCCCGACCCTAATGCCAAGACGCCTCGAGCCGGGGTACCAACAAATCCCTCACCGCACGCAGAAAGCGCAATGCCAGTGGTCGCCAAAGAAGCTACAAAGAAAGCACCGCGATGAAGTTCAACTCCGGCAGCCTCGATTCACGCCCGATTGAAGAGATAAACCGAACTTCGAACTCTCCATACCGCCGACGCCATGGCCCAATTAGCCAATATCCCCGCAAGGATCACTTCTATGAGTTGTCAGGCTTATCAAAAGAGACGAGAGAAGCTCTTCAAGAAGCCCTCACGATTCGTAAGTCTTCCTCACCCGCATTAGGCCGAGTCCGTAAGAGTCGCCCAAAGAATGCAACCTTGCGACTAAACACTTCCCCGCATCACCTTTACAAAGGAGGATATGCACGAGGAATTCCAAGCACGATAGGCCGCTATACTTCACCGTATATTGGCTCTAGTGAAGTTAACCTGATCCAAGTCGATCCGGTTCCACAGGAGCATCATGCCCCTACGCCATGTATCATTCGGGAATTCCCGCCAGTTAGCATCAATCGGCACACGATCTACGGATTTAACACCGGGTCCCGCCCACTTGGTAAAATCCGGATTAAGTGCCAAATGGGGACTTAAAGTCCAAGTCACCGCTATGTGATTGACGCAGACTTCCTATAACTTATTGTTGGGTCGACCTTGGATCCACAATAACGTTATAGTCCCGCCTACTCTTCATCGTCTCAAATATGTAGACACTAATAATGAGGTCAAGACGGTGGTCGCGACAAACAACCGCTTAAGGGATGGAGAATTATTTCACCGATTCTCTCCTCTACGGTAATGAGTCCTAAATCAATCATCGCCCAAGGTACGACAAATGTGAAGAAGCCGATACCAAACCGGCTTGGTTATAGTGGAGGTTTTGTTTTAAATGACATTGTACCCCTTGTAATCAATCTTGACGATGAAGAATCGCCGATGAACATTGTAATTGGCAAATTGCCGATGAATCAATAAATGACGCATTTAGAGTATCCTTTATCTTTGAATGATGTGATAACAGATTATACAATGATCCGTAGTTGCACCTCGCCAACTCGATCATCTTGCTTCACACAAAAGCAGCTCCGGACTCCTTTGGGACAACACTTGTCATCCCACCTAAGATCAAGTAGTGAAAGAGACTTGGTTTACTAAAAGGAGATGCGCCCAACGTAATCATTTCTTTGAAGAAGGTGAAGATGACAATGGGCCTATCCTCCACACATTCAGATATAGTCCAAACACCGGGTATCATGAAAAGATGGGGTATGACTTGACACGAGGGAAGGTCTATGTTTCTGACGAGGCCCTCGAACCCTCCTAAAGCGCATATGTCCCAAGAGGAAAGCCTGATAATTACTATGCATTTAGAAGGGATTGGGATACTAATCCTCCTCGAAGATGAATGCTCGTGGTCGATTGATAATAATCCACCCGTGAGGGAGACGACATTCGCCCGACTCTTCGCTTGGGATTCCGACACCACCTCTGAGAAGCTTTCAAGGCTTTGATGTCTAATATGGCCACGATCGATCCCGCTACTATTGAGGGTGATGAAGATATGCCAACATGGGAAGACCCATGGATCCATCAACTCCAAGAGCAGCTTGGGGATAGGTTCAACAAAGAGAACCCCCACTAAGGATGAGGTAGTCCAGTTAATATGGGTGATGAAGAGCATCCCAAACTCATAAACATCAGCAATACTCTCCCTTGGAAGAAAAGGAAGAGTTGATTGCCCTAATCGTGAGTATATCGATGTATTCACCGAGTTACGAGGACATGCCAGACTCGACCCTAATGTGGCAACACATCACCAACATCAAGGCGATGTCAAACCCGCCAAGCAACAAAGAAGACGGTTTCGCCCACAAATATTGGAGGCAATTGTTGACGGCGAAGAAACTCATAGAATCGGATTCATCGAGGAAATTCAACATCCGGATTGGGTGGCTAATATAGTCCCGGCCATGAAGAAGAATGGTTCGATTAGGACTGTGGTCGACTACGAGACCTCAACGCCGCTTGCCCAAAGGATGATTTCCTCTTCCAATCACCGATGTCATAGTTGACAACACGGTGGATTTGAAAGAATGTCCTTTATGGATGGCTTTTCGGTATAATCAAATCAAGATGTACCCCGATGACGCCAAACACACAGCCGCTCGTAACGCCCATCGGCATATATTGCTACACGGTCATGCCGCTCGCCTCAAAATGCCTACAAGAACATACCGTAGAGCAATGACGAGATTTTCCAGATCATCTTCGAAAACGGTCAATGCTACGCCGACGATTTGGTCGCGGAAAAGCCGCGGACAAAGGAGATCACATCAAAGATCTTAGAACGGTATTCGAACTCATGCGAACTCATCGCCTAAAGATGAACCCCGCCAAATCCTTCCTTGGGATGTCCAAAGGCAAGTTCCTTGGCTTCGCTGCCACCAACAAAGGAATCCACGCCGATCCCGACAAAGTGAAGGCAATTCAAGAGTTGCAACCTCCGAAATCGAGAGAACTCGGGGTTACAAGGACGACATGACATCCGACGGTTCATATCGAACCTATCCGAAGTGCCACCGCTCTCCGTTGAACAAGAAGGGCGGTCATATATTTGGGACGACGCCGTAAGGCATTCAAGAGTTGCAACCTCCGAAATCGAGAGAACTCGGGGTTACAAGGACGACATGACATCCGACGGTTCATATCGAACCTATCCGAAGTGCCACCGCTCTCCGTTGAACAAGAAGGGCGGTCATATATTTGGGACGACGCCGTAAGGCATTCAAGAGATCAAGTCGATTCGCTAAACCTCCCGTTTTGTTGCACCGCTGTCGGAAAACCATTTTGATCTACGCCAAGGCAACGGATCACTCGTTAAGCTTTACTCGCAAGACGACGACGGCGGTCACGTAACAGCAAGCAGTATTACCCGAGTTTAACATTAGTCGGTGCCGAAGTCTCGATATCCAATGGTCGAGAAGCAAGGCCTTGCATTAGTGTTCGCGATTCGTAAAATGCGCACTATTTAGCCTGACAGACGATTTATGTTATCTCTAATGTAACCGTCCGAATATTTATGACCCACCGCCTCAATGAGTTGGCGCTGGCTTAAATGGGCCTTGCTCTTGTCCCAATATGACTTGCACTTCAAACAATGTAAGTCACCAAAGGACATGCCAGACTCGACCCTAATGTGGCAACACATCGCCAACATCAAGGCGATGTCAAACCCGCCAAGCAACAAAGAAGACGGTTTCGGCCCACAAATATTGGAGGCAATTGTTGACGGCGAAGAAACTCATAGAATCGGATTCGCCGAGGAAATTCAACATCCGGATTGGGTGGCTAATATAGTCCCTGGCCATGAAGAAGAATGGTTCGATCGATCCTCGCTACTATTGAGGGTGATGAAGATATGCCAACATGGGAAGACCCATGGATCCATCAACTCGAGAGCAGCTTTGGGGATAGGTTCAACAAAGAGAACCCCCACTAAGGATGAGGTAGTCCAGTTAATATGGGTGATGAAGAGCATCCCAAACTCATAAACATCAGCAATACTCTCCTTCGAAGAAAAGGAAGAGTTGATTGCCCTAATCGTGAGTATATCGATGTATTCACCGAGTTACGAGGACATGCCAGACTCGACCCTAATGTGGCAACACATCGCCAACATCAAGGCGATGTCAAACCCGCCAAGCAACAAAGAAGACGGTTTCGGCCCACAAATATTGGAGGCAATTGTTGACGGCGAAGAAACTCATAGAATCGGATTCATCGAGGAAATTCAACATCCGGATTGGGTGGCTAATATAGTCCCGGCCATGAAGAAGAATGGTTCGATCGATCCTCGCTACTATTGAGGGTGATGAAGATATGCCAACATGGGAAGACCCATGGATCCATCAACTCGAGAGCAGCTTTGGGGATAGGTTCAACAAAGAGAACCCCCACTAAGGATGAGGTAGTCCAGTTAATATGGGTGATGAAGAGCATCCCAAACTCATAAACATCGCAATACTCTCCTTCGAAGAAAAGGAAGAGTTGATTGCCCTAATCGTGAGTATATCGATGTATTCACCGAGTTACGAGGACATGCCAGACTCGACCCTAATGTGGCAACACATCGCCAACATCAAGGCGATGTCAAACCCGCCAAGCAACAAAGAAGACGGTTTCGGCCCACAAATATTGGAGGCAATTGTTGACGGCGAAGAAACTCATAGAATCGGATTCGCCGAGGAAATTCAACATCCGGATTGGGTGGCTAATATAGTCCCTGGCCATGAAGAAGAATGGTTCGATCGATCCTCGCTACTATTGAGGGTGATGAAGATATGCCAACATGGGAAGACCCATGGATCCATCAACTCGAGAGCAGCTTTGGGGATAGGTTCAACAAAGAGAACCCCCACTAAGGATGAGGTAGTCCAGTTAATATGGGTGATGAAGAGCATCCCAAACTCATAAACATCGCAATACTTCCTTCGAAGAAAAGGAAGAGTTGATTGCCCTAATCGTGAGTATATCGATGTATTCACCGAGTTACGAGGACATGCCAGACTCGACCCTAATGTGGCAACACATCGCCAACATCAAGGCGATGTCAAACCCGCCAAGCAACAAAGAAGACGGTTTCGGCCCACAAATATTGGAGGCAATTGTTGACGGCGAAGAAACTCATAGAATCGGATTCGCCGAGGAAATTCAACATCCGGATTGGGTGGCTAATATAGTCCCGGCCATGAAGAAGAATGGTTCGATTAGGACTGTGGTCGACTACGAGACCTAAACGCCGCTTGCCCAAAGGATGATTTCCTCTTCCAATCACCGATGTCATAGTTGACAACACGTGGATTTGAAAGAATGTCCTTTATGGATGGCTTTTCGGTATAATCAAATCAAGATGCACCCCGATGACGCCAAACACACAGCCGCTCGTAACGCCCATCGGCATATATTGCTACACGGTCATGCCGCTCGCCTCAAAATGCCGCGAACATACCGTAGAGCAATGACGAGATTTTCCAGATCATCTTCGAAAACGGTCGAATGCTACGCCGACGATTTGGTCGTGAAAAGCCGCGGACAAAGGAGATCACATCAAAGATCTTAGAACGGTATTCGAACTCATGCGACTCATCGCCTTTTGTACCAAGGTATGATGAGGCACAAGGAGATAAGGGGTAGTTACCAAAGAAGTACATGCAACCCAAACCAAGTTGGAGCCCCGAGATTGGCGCTTCCTATCATCGACTACGCCTTACATGGCATTCTCACGAAGACGGAGGGAGAGAGAGTCAATCCGCTAAGAGCTCCAAGATTCTTTTATGACACGGAAACCCGTGATGTTATATCGCCGAGGGTACGATGGTCTTTACTCCGATGCCTTTCAAACAAGGAGGCGTAAGAGGTCCTTCGAAGCACACGAGGGTGAATGTGGTGCACACCACCGGTCCCAAGCTCTTCGTTCTCGGAGTGGAGATCCCACTCTTAGTTCCATCTTCATCTTAGGTAGCCGATCAAGGTATGCGCCGATTTTCGCACTGTGTTGTCCGATCAAGGTCGCCTCGAAGTCTCTTCGTTCTCGGAGTGGAGATCCCACTCTTAGTTCCATCTTCATCTTAGGTAGCCGATCAAGGTATGCGCCGATTTTCGCACTGTGTTGTCCGATCAAGGTCGCCTCGAAGTCTCTTCGTTCTCGGAGTGGAGATCCCACTCTTAGTTCCATCTTCATCTTAGGTAGCCGATCAAGGTATGCGCCGATTTTCGCACTGTGTTGTCCGATCAAGGTCGCCTCGAAGTCTCTTCGGTTCTCGGAGTGGAGATCCCACTCTTAGTTCCATCTTCATCTTAGGTAGCCGATCAAGGTATGCGCCGATTTTCGCACTGTGTTGTCCGATCAAGGTCGCCTCGAAGTCTCTTCGGTTCTCGGAGTGGAGATCCCACTCTTAGTTCCATCTTCATCTTAGGTAGCCGATCAAGGTATGCGCCGATTTTCGCACTGTGTTGTCCGATCAAGGTCGCCTCGAAGTCTCTTCGGTTCTCGGAGTGGAGATCCCACTCTTAGTTCCATCTTCATCTTAGGTAGCCGATCAAGGTATGCGCCGATTTTCGCACTGTGTTGTCCGATCAAGGTCGCCTCGAAGTCTCTTCGGTTCTCGGAGTGGAGATCCCACTCTTAGTTCCATCTTCATCTTAGGTAGCCGATCAAGGTATGCGCCGATTTTCGCACTGTGTTGTCCGATCAAGGTCGCCTCGAAGTCTCTTCGGTTCTCGGAGTGGAGATCCCACTCTTAGTTCCATCTTCATCTTAGGTAGCCGATCAAGGTATGCGCCGATTTTCGCACTGTGTTGTCCGATCAAGGTCGCCTCGAAGTCTCTTCGGTTCTCGGAGTGGAGATCCCACTCTTAGTTCCATCTTCATCTTAGGTAGCCGATCAAGGTATGCGCCGATTTTCGCACTGTGTTGTCCGATCAAGGTCGCCTCGAAGTCTTTTCGTTCTCGGAGTGGAGATCCCACTCTTAGTTCCATCTTCATCTTAGGTAGCCGATCAAGGTATGCGCCGATTTTCGCACTGTGTTGTCCGATCAAGGTCGCCTCGAAGTCTCTTCGTTCTCGGAGTGGAGATCCCACTCTTAGTTCCATCTTCATCTTAGGTAGCCGATCAAGGTATGCGCCGATTTTCGCACTGTGTTGTCCGATCAAGGTCGCCTCGAAGTCTCTTCGTTCTCGGAGTGGAGATCCCACTCTTAGTTCCATCTTCATCTTAGGTAGCCGACCAAGGTATGCGCCGATTTTCGCATCGTGTTGTCCGATCAAGGTCACTCGAAGTCTTTTCGCTTCTGAGTGGAGATCCCACTCTAGTTCCATCTTCATCTTAGGTAGCCGATCAAGGTATGCCGATTTTCGCATCAGTTGTCCGATCAAGGTCACCGAAGTCTTTTCGTTCTCGGAGTGGAGATCCCACTTAGTTCCATCTTCATCTTAGGTAGCCGATCAAGGTATGCCGATTTTCGCATCGTGTTGTCCGATCAAGGTCACCGAAGTCTTTTCGCTTCTGAGTGGAGATCCCACTCTAGTTCCATCTTCATCTTAGGTAGCCGACCAAGGTATGCGCCGATTTTCGCATCGTGTTGTCCGATCAAGGTCACCCGAAGTCTTTTCGGTTCTCGGAGTGGAGATCCCACTTAGTTCCATCTTCATCTTAGGTAGCCGATCAAGGTATGCGCCGGATTTTCGCACCAGTTGTCCGATCAAGGTCGCCTCGAAGTCTTTTCGTTCTCGGAGTGGAGATCCCACTCTAGTTCCATCTTCATCTTAGGTAGCGCCGATCAAGGTATGCGCCGAGATTTTCGCACTGTGTTGTCCGATCAAGGTCACTCGAAGTCTTTTCGCTTCTGAGTGGAGATCCCACTCTAGTTCCATCTTCATCTTAGGTAGCCGATCAAGGTATGCCGATTTTCGCATCAGTTGTCCGATCAAGGTCGCCTCGAAGTCTTTTCGCTTCTGAGTGGAGATCCCACTCTTAGTTCCCCTCTTATCTTAGGTAGCCGACCGAAGGTATGCGCCGATTTTCGCATCAGTTGTCCGATCAAGGTCACTCGAAGTCTTTTCGCTTCTGAGTGGAGATCCCACTTAGTTCCATCTTCATCCTAGGTAGCCGACCAAGGTATGCGCCGATTTTCGCATCAGTTGTCCGATCAAGGTCACCGAAGTCTTTTCGCTTCTGAGTGGAGATCCCACTTAGTTCCATCTTCATCTTAGGTAGCCGATCAAGGTATGCCGATTTTCGCATCAGTTGTCCGATCAAGGTCACCGAAGTCTTTTCGTTCTCGGAGTGGAGATCCCACTTAGTTCCATCTTCATCTTAGGTAGCCGATCAAGGTATGCCGATTTTCGCATCAGTTGTCCGATCAAGGTCGCCTCGAAGTCTCTTCGGTTCTCGGAGTGGAGATCCCACTTAGTTCCATCTTCATCTTAGGTAGCGCCGATCAAGGTATGCGCCGAGATTTTCGCACTGTGTTGTCCGATCAAGGTCACCGAAGTCTTTTCGTTCTCGGAGTGGAGATCCCACTCTAGTTCCATCTTCATCTTAGGTAGCCGATCAAGGTATGCCGATTTTCGCATCGTGTTGTCCGATCAAGGTCACCGAAGTCTTTTCGCTTCTGAGTGGAGATCCCACTCTTAGTTCCATCTTCATCTTAGGTAGCCGATCAAGGTATGCCGATTTTCGCACTGTGTTGTCCGATCAAGGTCACCCGAAGTCTCTTCGGTTCTCGGAGTGGAGATCCCACTTAGTTCCATCTTCATCTTAGGTAGCCGACCAAGGTATGCGCCGAGATTTTCGCACTGTGTTGTCCGATCAAGGTCACCGAAGTCTTTTCGGTTCTCGGAGTGGAGATCCCACTTAGTTCCATCTTCATCTTAGGTAGCGCCGATCAAGGTATGCGCCGGATTTTCGCACTGTGTTGTCCGATCAAGGTCACCCGAAGTCTTTTCGCTTCTGAGTGGAGATCCCACTCTTAGTTCCATCTTCATCTTAGGTAGCGCCGATCAAGGTATGCGCCGGATTTTCGCACTGTGTTGTCCGGATCAAGGTCACCGAAGTCTTTTCGTTCTCGGAGTGGAGATCCCACTCTTAGTTCCATCTTCATCTTAGGTAGCCGATCGAAGGTATGCGCCGGATTTTCGCACCAGTTGTCCGATCAAGGTCACCCGAAGTCTTTTCGCTTCTGAGTGGAGATCCCACTCTAGTTCCATCTTCATCTTAGGTAGCGCCGATCAAGGTATGCGCCGGATTTTCGTGACTGTGTTGTCCGATCAAGGTCGCCTCGAAGTCTTTTCGGTTCTCTGAGTGGAGATCCCACTCTTAGTTCCATCTTCATCTTAGGTAGCCGATCAAGGTATGCGCCGGATTTTCGCACTGTGTTGTCCGATCAAGGTCACCCGAAGTCTTTTCGGTTCTCTGAGTGGAGATCCCACTCTTAGTTCCATCTTCATCTTAGGTAGCCGACCGAAGGTATGCGCCGGATTTTCGCACTGTGTTGTCCGGATCAAGGTCACCTCGAAGTCTTTTCGTTCTCGGAGTGGAGATCCCACTCTTAGTTCCCCTCTTATCTTAGGTAGCCGACCGAAGGTATGCGCCGAGATTTTCGCACTGTGTTGTCCGACCAAGGTCACCCGAAGTCTCTTCGGTTCTCGGAGTGGAGATCCCACTTAGTTCCATCTTCATCTTAGGTAGCCGACCAAGGTATGCGCCGGATTTTCGCACTGTGTTGTCCGATCAAGGTCACCGAAGTCTTTTCGCTTCTGAGTGGAGATCCCACTTAGTTCCATCTTCATCTTAGGTAGCGCCGATCAAGGTATGCCGATTTTCGCATCAGTTGTCCGATCAAGGTCGCCTCGAAGTCTTTTCGATTCCTACAAAGAAGGCACCAAGATTCATCTTGGGGCATTTTATCCCTAAGCCTAAGAAGGATAAAGCCAACGCTTCACACGCTGCTGTCGGGTTTAGTCTTTCTCCGATTGAAGAAGACACCAAGGTTCATCTTGGGGCATTTTATCCCGCCTAAGAAGGATAAAGCCAACGCCACACGCTGTCGGGTTTAGTCTTTCTCCGATTGAAGAAGACACCAAGGTTCATCTTGGGGCATTTTATCCCGGCCTAAGAAGGGATAAAGTCAACGCCACACGCTGTCGGGTTTAGTCTTTCTCCATTGAAGAAGACACCAAGGTTCATCTTGGGGCATTTTATCCCGAAGCCTAAGAAGGGATAAAGCCAACGCCTCACACGCTGCTGTCGGTTTAGTCTTTTTCCGATTGAAGAAGACACCGAGTTCGATTCGGGGCATTTTATCCCAAGCCTAAGAAGGGATAAAGCCAACGCTTCACACGCTGCTGTCGGTTTAGTCTTTCTCCCATTGAAGAAGACACCGAGTTCGATTCGGGGCATTTTATCCCAAGCCTAAGAAGGATAAAGCCAACGCTTCACACGCTGCTGTCGGTTTAGTCTTTCTCCGATTGAAGAAGACACCAAGGTTCATCTTGGGGCATTTTATCCCGAAGCCTAAGAAGGATAAAGCCAACGCTTCACACGCTGCTGTCGGGTTTAGTCTTTCTCCGATTGAAGAAGACACCGTGAGTTCGATTCGGGGCATTTTATCCCTAAGCCTAAGAAGGATAAAGCCAACGCTTCACACGCTGCTGTCGGCTTAGTCTTTCTCCATTGAAGAAGACACCAGAGTTCGACTCGGGCATTTTATCCCAAGCCTAAGAAGGATAAAGCCAACGCTTCACACGCTGTCGGGTTAGTCTTCCCGTGAAAAGATGAAGCCTACGATTCAACATCGTAGCATTAAGTCTAAGAGAGTCTCATTCTTTAGCACAACGCTGTGTGTAGAACGGATTTAGATAATCTACATGCTAGCCCAACTCAAACGGTAGTTGGTAAAGGCTCATCAAACCCGCTGAGGGTCGGGGTTGGCTAATAACCCTAAAGTCAACGCCACACGCTGCTGTCGGGTTTAGTCTTTTTCCGATTGAAGAAGACACCGAGTTCGATTCGGGGCATTTTATCCCGGCCTAAGAAGGATAAAGCCAACGCTTCACACGCTGTCGGCTTAGTCTTTCTCCGATTGAAGAAGACACCGTGAGTTCGATTCTCGGGCATTTTATCCCAAGCCTAAGAAGGATAAAGCCAACGCCACACGCTGCTGTCGGTTTAGTCTTTCTCCATTGAAGAAGACACCGAGTTCGACTGGGGCATTTTATCCCTAAGCCTAAGAAGGATAAAGCCAACGCCACACGCTGCTGTCGTAGTCTATTCCCGTGACAAAAGACGGCTTCACGATTCAACATCGTAGCATTAAGTCTAAGAGAGTCTCATTCTTTAGCACAACGCCATGTGCGGAACGGATCCCGATAATCCGCGACGCTAGCCCAACTCAAACGGTAGTTGGTAAAGGCTCATCAAACCCGCTGAGGGTCGGGGTTGGCTAATAACCCTAAAGTCAACGCCACACGCTGCTGTCGGTTTAGTCTTTTTCCGATTGAAGAAGACACCAAGGTTCATCTTGGGGCATTTTATCCCAAGCCTAAGAAGGGATAAAGTCAACGCCACACGCTGCTGTCGGGTTTAGTCTTTCTCCCATTGAAGAAGACACCGTGAGTTCGATTCGGGGCATTTTATCCCGGCCTAAGAAGGGATGAGTCTACGGTAACACGCTGTCGGGTGGTCTCTTGCCCGTAAAAGAGTACAAAGCCTATGTATTCAATATCATAGCAACAAGTCTAGAAGAGTTTCATTCTTTAGCACAACGCCACGCATGAACGGATCCCGATAATCCGCGACGCTAGCCCAACTCAAACGGTGGTTGGTAAAGGCTAATCAAACCCGCTGATGGTCGAGGGTTTGCCAAAATCCTATAAGTATTATGGTTAATTATTTCGACGGCAAAAGAATCATAATAAACAATGAAAGGGATGGATCTTATTCATTTGAAGCAAATATAGAAGGGGCTACAACCGCTTAAACATCAAGTCTATGACAAAGGATTTGTTGTTCGAAATGAGACACTTCATCATTGTAAGCCCGGTGGAGTTCTTCCCGCAACTCGCTCAAGGACTCCTCATCGGTGTTCGTCTTCGTGGTTGCCTCCTCGAAGCTCACCGCCGCTTCGACAGATCGAGCTCCCTAGACGCAACGATGAGGGCTTCTTCCTTGTTGGCCTTGGCCACCCAAATTGCCCATCCTATCTTCCTCAAGATGGAGCTCTCCCCGAAAGCAAGATATCCTTCTCCGCGACTCGCCACAATATCACCGATGTGGCTTAAGGAAGAATATGTCTCAAGAACAACAGCTCCAAGCTGATCGGCGCTGTCTTTGCATCCGACTTCGAGCCCAAGAAAACACGAGCATCGCGCCATGCCTCTAAACGCGAGCCCGTGATGAGCAGCTACATATGAGGAAGCCCCGCTACCCGCAGCTCTTGTAGCTTCAAGCTTTCCTCCGTGATGGGCAAGGTCATCAACAATGGTTCGAGCCACCGATAACCCATATCCCGTGATCAAAGCCATCCGGGATCAAGCAAAGGTCTGAATCGATGAAGAGAAAGTCCGCCATGAAGGACCTTTTCGATCACGTTGTTCACCAAAGAAAAGAATGAGCGATTTCCAAACAGATAATGAGATGGGATGGATCTTCATCCAAAGATCAACGCCTCACCGTGATCATGGAGTCGAGATGTAGGCTCGCACGTAAGAAAAGAGGACTTTAGGATTTTAGTAAAAAATTGGCTAAAGCTTATTTGGCTAAAAGACCCTTACCCGCCTCCTTCTGTAGCTTCAGAGGCTAGTGAGTCCACCAGAGGCGATCTATCGCCGATGCTATCAACCGCAAATGAGCCCTCGCAGTGCTCATCTATCTCAACGGTCGCCGTGGTAGCCGATTCGAGAAAGCAATGAAAGAGGAGTCCCCGCCACTACACAAGGGGAGCCTCTTTTAATTATAGTGGTATTGGCCAAACGGCCGGTCCTATAATTAATCAAGAGAAAGTTCATACCTTCTTCAGGATAGTAGCTTCTGCAAATCCTCACCAAGGGTATCTCCATCTTGTGACCAAGCGCCAGAGCAAGTCATCCATGGAGGTACTACCGTGATAAACCACCGCCACGAGATCTTCCATTGAGAAGTCCGAAAAAGAAGGCATTAGGAAAGTGAATGCAATTAAGACTAACAATAGGTAGAGTTACTTACCTCCTACGGTGTGATTAGTCGCCTAGTCTCGGTTTGTGCATTTGTCTCCCCGCAATCTCTAAAAGAACAAAAGCAAAGAGGCAATTAGTGGGGTACAAATCCCAGTCATTCCATTCTCGTGATTTGCCACCCGTAAGAGGAATTATCGATGTTAGATGTACTGGTCCGCCGGATCAGGTCCTACATCGCCTCTTCCGCCATAGCTCCATACATTTGTTGAGTAAAACTGGCTCAAGATGAGCGTAACCGGGCTCGCTAATTGTGGTGATCAAAATCAAAGCCGTGATCATAATCCCTAGAACCCCCTGCATGCGAACGGAGAAATGTCAGCCTTCAAAAGCCAAAATTTCAAATTTTGTCACGGTGAATTATTACCTCCGTCACCGACCGGAACATTACTGGTCAAGTCTATATCAAAGGACCGAGGATTCACGTGATTCTTGTGGGCTAGCCTCTTTCGTTTAACCCCTTGAGAGGGTCGAAATTCTTCCTCTTCAATAGATTTTCCTAAAAATTCAATTGGATGAGAACTCTAATGGAAAGGATGAGAAAACGAAAGGGAAAAGGAGAAAGTACCGAGATCCTTCTCATGAGCTGCAGCCTCCGCTTGGTCCTCTCCTAAAGTAGCAGCCGAGTTGTGGAACTCCTCCTCACCTCACCCGGCCGATAAGATTGGCGGCGCTTCCTCCGAGCTTGACCTAAGATCCGCAGTGTTCAATGCCGCTCGCAACGATGCTTCGCTACCGTGATTCGAGATGGCCCTCACAGGACTCGACTCGCTAGCTACTAATAGCCAACTACAATAGAGGAATGTCGACTCCACCGACGGTCCGAGCTCGAGATCGAACCTAGCACCGTACACCCCATGACGCCCACAACCATGCTCAAGGCCATCCACAAGTCCACCTCGAAGTTCGAGTCGCCGGTTCGGGTTCCCAACATAAAGTTGGTCGTGAACCGAACCGGGCGAAAGCAAAACGACAGGAAAATAAGGCTCAATGAAGCATTCCTCATTTACTCTAAGGTGAGATACCCCGCCCGATATTCACTAGCCAATTGAAATAGCCAATGTTAAGTGAAGTCTGCCGTGTCTTCGCACCTCCTCGCCGACCAAGGACTCACCATATTGACCGAGAATCGAGGAAAACATCCGAAAAGATCCACCCTTTGTGAATCAGACTGCTTCTTGATCTCGCAAAACCACGCCTTCCATCCGCAATCCTCTACCAACCGTAAGAAAGGAGTAGACTAACTGTGGAACCCGTGCCGACATCATGTCGGACGATGAAGGACCAACCGTGTCATCAAATAGGTATATGGGAGCTCTACTGACGGAAGGGATGCGGATGATGGCTCGCCCTTTCTCGGGTAAACGCCAACTATATGCCGCAATCCACGTGAATACCGCCACCATCACCGAAGGAGAGAGAGTTCCTTCTTGTGGGCGAAGTTGAACCGCAGGATAAAGGACCTCCAAAGGTAAAGCATCATCGATTGATATGGAACCACACACTTCTTGAGCCGATTGCAAGATAGCCCGCTAGAAGAGTTGTCTACCGATAGGCTTCACCGCATGCCACGTAAAGGTCGCAAACTTGGTCCCCAAGGAAAGCCTTCTTTGGCGAGCCGAGTGTATACGAAGTTAGCCTCGACTTCTTGATCAGTTCATTAACCTTCAAGGGGTGAGCGTGATAGTTCACATATTTCCTCGCCGCATTTGTCCTCCAAATGCCGGAACAAGTAATTGGCGAATCGCCTGCACTCACCGCGATTTCCTCTTAGCTAAGGTTCGATTGGGCCGAGCTATATGGTAATGACAAGTGAGATCCCATAAAGTCTTATAACGACGGGCGTATGCTCTTCACCGCTCAGCCTCGATTGAGGGAAAGTACTCGATATAGCATCTTCCCCATGGGTAGACCTGAAATACGGTACATCTCATGCAAAGCCAACCCCAACTCGCCATGTTTGGTGAAAACGATTCGAAGTCCGGATTATAAAGCTCAATAAGGTAAAGAAATGGTTGACACCGATTGGAAGGCCATACATAGTGGCACTAATCGCCAATACGCACCGCAAGCACGGTTCTCCATCCCATCTACCGAGGACGAAGCGTCAGCGACCCCACCAAGCTTACTTGACGAAAGTGTACCCACCAAGAATCTATGATCGACGACGCATCTCGCCCCAATTTAGCAAGGCGATTCTTCAAAGTCGAGGCAGAACGAAAAGCTCATCACGGGCGGTGTGTCCACTCTACAACCCTGTGGTGAAGGCCGATGACGCGATTCCTCGCTGGAACCCGAACCGCCGCCGGGTAATAAACCCACAATGAATATGATCATGCTCCTCGGTCGACGCCATGACATACGGCGGTCACAAAGATGGTGTCTAAGGTCGGTCAATGAGAGTTGACGAGGTATCCGGAATATACAAGGCCTCCGCCGCCTTTGTTCAACCACCTCTCACTCTCGATAAGAGTCAGATCCGATCCTTAACCGAAGCCAATAGATAACTGCCTTTCGCAAAGGTTCGAGAGCCGGTGTCCCTACGAAGGGCATCGGTGACCAAACGCCGGAGAACGCTGAACTTCCTCAAATACCGATCGCTCCGCCGATGTCCCCGGCGCAAATCGAGGCGTAGATAGAAATCGCGGATCATCACACATGGAATAATAGTCACTATGACGCCCATCGACCGCAGAGGTCGGAAAAGCTCCCGAGGAATAATCAACTCAAATCGAAAATACTCGCTAGTAAATGGCGCTGAATTCATCTTACATAGATTGAGTCATTTACCTTATAACGGTATGACGATTTCATCCAGATAAATACCCGAGAACGATGAATATAGTCGTAAACAAAGCGACAATATATATCCCGCTCTACTAAGCAAGAGTACGGTGTGAAATCGCCCCGCTAAAAACATCGAGACGGTGATCTTTGAAGCCTCAATCCTCACGAAGGAGAATCTCGCTCTTCCCAATCGCCACAAAGGAGAACGGCTGGGTCATAACGAACGGCACAACTGAAGCGCCGGTCCCCACAAAGGAGGATTTCGCTCTTCCCAATCGCCACAAAGGAGAACGGCGGGATACAACACATATATGCACGAAGATAATAAGTTGGCGCACCACCGAAAGAAGGAGGCGGCATTCACGCCGCGGCGAAGTTGAGCGACTTCTGAGCTGCGGATCTTCCTGACGACATCGGAAGCTGCAAAAGCACGACGAAAAGTCAGATACACAACTGAAAATCAGCAAATAAAGTCAAAAAGGCTACAAAATCCGACGCCGAAGCACTGACGGGCGCTCGCCGCGACGCCACCGCCACGCTGGACGCTGAGTCCGTGAGCCGCCTGGCGGTACCTCGGCCAGTAGCGCTGGCGCTGGCGCTGGCGACCACGGCCAAGGCTGGTAGGCGCTGGCGCTTCATATGCTGGCGCTGGCGCTGGCGCTGGCGCTTCGCTGGCGCTGGCGCTGGCGCTGGCGCTGGCGCTGGCGCTGGCGCTGGCGCTGGCGCTGGCGCTGGCGCTGGCGCTGGCGCTGGCGCTGGCGCTGGCGCTGGCGCTGCCACTGGGCTCGCCGCTTCATTCAGCCGGCCGTCTCCACATCGTATTCTCGTCCTTTCCTCGTGGTCCGCCACCAGACGCACAAAAAGGGAAGAAAAGAAGAAAAGAATTTACAAAACCCTCAGACACATACCTCGTTGATCGAAGGAAATAAGACGGCGAAGCTTAGATGAAAACAAGAGAGAGAGAGCAATGTGGGGCCGCCTAGGTCAAGAATAGGAGGAGTATGAGTATTTATAACAACCCCATATGAACCCAATCCTCTTGAACAAGGACTCCTATTTGGCAAGAAGTAGGAATTCTAATTGGAGCCCAAATCAATTCTAATTAGGACTCTAATCAGCCCCTAATTAGGAGTCCTAATTGGAACCTTATCCGATATCAAAACAAGGCCAAATCAGTCCGCTGATTGGCTCCTACTCCCTTCGCCAAGTTTGGAAAGATTCTCAAGATTGATTCGCGTAATAACATCTTGTGAAGGCCCCCATCGACATCAACGCCGCCTAATCCTACTCCAACTAGGATTACGTAGTATAAACCGCTTCCTAATTTATCGAGAGTTCCTAAGAATATTTTCACAAAAATATTCTTAGGATAACTCGATCGCGGCGGATTGCATCGACGCCATCAACGCCGCCTAATCCTACTCCAACTAGGATTACGTAGTATAAACCGCTTCCTAATTTATCGAGAGTTCCTAAGAATATTTTCACAAAAATATTCTTAGGATAACTCGATCGTATGGATTGCATCGACGCATCAACGCTGCCGCCTAATCCTACTCCAACTAGGATTACGAGTATAAACCGCTTCCTAATTTGTTCGAGAAGTTCCCAAGAATATTTTCACAAAAATATTCTTAGGATAACTCGATCGTATGGATGGCATCGACGCCGATCAACGCCGCCTAATCCTACTCCAACTAGGATTACGTAGTATAAACCGCTTCCAAGATTTCAACGAGGAGTTCCCGAGAATAAACCCATATTCTTAAGGATAACTCGATCGTATGATTGCATCGACGCATCAACGCCGCCTAATCCTACTCCAACTAGGATTACGAGTATAAACTGCTTCCTAATTTATCGAGAAGTTCTAAGAATATTTTCACAAAAATATTCTAGGGATAACTCGATCGTATGATTGCATCGACGCATCAACGCCGCCTAATCCTACCCAACTAGGATTACAGTATAAACCGCTTCCAATTTATCGAGAAGTTCTAAGAATATTTTCACAAAAATATTCTTAGGATAACTCGATCGTATGATTGCATCGACGCATCAACGCTGCCGCCAACAAGGAGTTCGCCAACATACGGAGAAGTCCAAAGTCCGATGGTTAGTCAAACAATGACCAACCGACACGAAGTTACAAACAAAACTCACCCACCAGCCTTCGAAGTCAAGATAACAAGCGGTCGATAATAAATGCAAAGACCGCGGATCTTATCGTGAATCCTACAAAGAACCGGATGATCCGAAGAATCAAGATTTGAAGCTATCTTTGGGACCCTCACCGATCAAGGCCGGAACTATCATGTCCAAAGCATCCTGCACTCATCAAGAATCGACCGAGACGCTTTGGAGGGGTATCTCAGAGGCATAAAAATTGCTTATCGCATCTCGATCGAAACTCGCGGACGGTGGGTTGACAACCGACGATCCATTCGACAAACCGACGCCGCGAAAACGCATCACGCCGCGAAAACGCCAGAGCGAAGTCGACGAGCACATGAAGTAAGTCGGCAAGACGCACGAGCCAATGAAACGGCGCGTCGAAGTTGATTAAACTCAAACGCCGATGAGAAGGAATCAACCGCATTTAGTCCGCCAATGCAAACGGGCCGCTTAAGCTCAAAGTTGATCGCACGGACTCAAACACGACGGCGACATTACCGAGCAAAACTAAGCCCTAAGACCGAAAGAATCGACGGAGAAACGACGAAAACGCCGAAGACGGCGCCATACAAACCTCGCCAAGTGGCCAAGGTGGCTCGGCCAGTGGCCGAGGAGGCTCGCCACTTTGGTCGAGCCACCTCGCCAACTTGGCCGAGGAGGCTCGCCATTTTGGTCGGATTTTGGAGACTTTGAGGTCGGATTTTGGAGACTTTGAGGTCGGATTTTGGAGACTTTGAGGTCGGATTTTGGAGACTTTGAGGTCGGATTTTGGAGACTTTGAGGTCGGATTTTGGAGACTTTGAGGTCGGATTTTGGAGACTTTGAGGTCGGATTTTGGAGACTTTGAGGTCGGATTTTGGAGACTTTGAGGTCGGATTTTGGAGACTTTGAGGTCGGATTTTGGAGACTTTGAGGTCGGATTTTGGAGACTTTGAGGTCGGATTTTGGAGACTTTGAGGTCGGATTTTGGAGACTTTGAGGTCGGATTTTGGAGACTTTGAGGTCGGATTTTGGAGACTTTGAGGTCGGATTTTGGAGACTTTGAGGTCGGATTTTGGAGACTTTGAGGTCGGATTTTGGAGACTTTGAGGTCGGATTTTGGAGACTTTGAGGTCGGATTTTGGAGACTTTGAGGTCGGATTTTGGAGACTTTGAGGTCGGATTTTGGAGACTTTGAGGTCGGATTTTGGAGACTTTGAGGTCGGATTTTGGAGACTTTGAGGTCGGATTTTGGAGACTTTGAGGTCGGATTTTGGAGACTTTGAGGTCGGATTTTGGAGACTTTGAGGTCGGATTTTGGAGACTTTGAGGTCGGATTTTGGAGACTTTGAGGTCGGATTTTGGAGACTTTGAGGTCGGATTTTGGAGACTTTGAGGTCGGATTTTGGAGACTTTGAGGTCGGATTTTGGAGACTTTGAGGTCGGATTTTGGAGACTTTGAGGTCGGATTTTGGAGACTTTGAGGTCGGATTTTGGAGACTTTGAGGTCGGATTTTGGAGACTTTGAGGTCGGATTTTGGAGACTTTGAGGTCGGATTTTGGAGACTTTGAGGTCGGATTTTGGAGACTTTGAGGTCGGATTTTGGAGACTTTGAGGTCGGATTTTGGAGACTTTGAGGTCGGATTTTGGAGACTTTGAGGTCGGATTTTGGAGACTTTGAGGTCGGATTTTGGAGACTTTGAGGTCGGATTTTGGAGACTTTGAGGTCGGATTTTGGAGACTTTGAGGTCGGATTTTGGAGACTTTGAGGTCGGATTTTGGAGACTTTGAGGTCGGATTTTGGAGACTTTGAGGTCGGATTTTGGAGACTTTGAGGTCGGATTTTGGAGACTTTGAGGTCGGATTTTGGAGACTTTGAGGTCGGATTTTGGAGACTTTGAGGTCGGATTTTGGAGACTTTGAGGTCGGATTTTGGAGACTTTGAGGTCGGATTTTGGAGACTTTGAGGTCGGATTTTGGAGACTTTGAGGTCGGATTTTGGAGACTTTGAGGTCGGATTTTGGAGACTTTGAGGTCGGATTTTGGAGACTTTGAGGTCGGATTTTGGAGACTTTGAGGTCGGATTTTGGAGACTTTGAGGTCGGATTTTGGAGACTTTGAGGTCGGATTTTGGAGACTTTGAGGTCGGATTTTGGAGACTTTGAGGTCGGATTTTGGAGACTTTGAGGTCGGATTTTGGAGACTTTGAGGTCGGATTTTGGAGACTTTGAGGTCGGATTTTGGAGACTTTGAGGTCGGATTTTGGAGACTTTGAGGTCGGATTTTGGAGACTTTGAGGTCGGATTTTGGAGACTTTGAGGTCGGATTTTGGAGACTTTGAGGTCGGATTTTGGAGACTTTGAGGTCGGATTTTGGAGACTTTGAGGTCGGATTTTGGAGACTTTGAGGTCGGATTTTGGAGACTTTGAGGTCGGATTTTGGAGACTTTGAGGTCGGATTTTGGAGACTTTGAGGTCGGATTTTGGAGACTTTGAGGTCGGATTTTGGAGACTTTGAGGTCGGATTTTGGAGACTTTGAGGTCGGATTTTGGAGACTTTGAGGTCGGATTTTGGGATTTTGGCTTGGATTTTGGCGGACTTCAAGAGTTCTTGCGAGATCTACGACGACGGTTCTCGAGCAACGGCGAGCACAAGTCCACCAACGCCGATCTTCAATCAAAAGGTAACCAATTCGGTCGAACTACAGATACCCTCTAGATTAAGCTTCGCCTTAATCTCGTGGATAGCGCCAGGATTTCTCCTAGTAGATCTCACCCGCCCGCGATCCTCTCCTTCGTGAGTGTGATCCTCAGCGCTTCGCTTCCTTCGTGAAACGAGCCCCTTTACATCTGTAGTTCCGTAACCCTGCCCTACCGATCGGATTGCGCTGTGGTCCACGGACACAATAAGTCCCCAAGACAGTAAAGAACCCACGCAAGCCGGTGATCCGATATAACAGATCCTCGCTTGTTCACAAGGATAAAAAGTTGTAATCTTTTTTATTTTCATTGTAAGCCTTAAAATAAAAGGCGATATTCCTCTTGAATTTTGTTGTAGGCCAAAGAAGCTGTAAGCAAGTTCAAATCAATGACAATCATCCCAACTTTTACCGCGAACAGTTCGAACCAAAATGGGAAGGACCATTCGTGGTGGAGTCTGTTTACTCGAATGGAGCATACCGCCTAACCAATCAAGAAGGCGACAAAATCATGATGCCTATCAATGGTAAGTTTCTGAAGAAATATTACCCCTAATCAATTATCTTGTCGTTTCTAAGTATTGACCTACCAAGTCAATATTTTATCTTTACGACGCCCACCATTGGCCTACCATGCGATGTGCCTCTATTTCAACCATAGTCGTTAAACTCCCATGTCATCAACGATCCGATCATTTCCGAATAGTGGCCTACCATGCGATGTGCCTCTATTTCAACCATAGTCGTTAAACTCCCATGTCATCAACGATCCGATCATTTCCGAATAGTGGCCTACCATGCGATGTGCCTCTATTTCAACCATAGTCGTTAAACTCCCATGTCATCAACGATCCGATCATTTCCGAATAGTGGCCTACCATGCGATGTGCCTCTATTTCAACCATAGTCGTTAAACTCCCATGTCATCAACGATCCGATCATTTCCGAATAGTGGCCTACCATGCGATGTGCCTCTATTTCAACCATAGTCGTTAAACTCCCATGTCATCAACGATCCGATCATTTCCGAATAGTGGCCTACCATGCGATGTGCCTCTATTTCAACCATAGTCGTTATACTCCTATGTCACCGAATCCACTGATCATTTCCATACCGCCACTTGTCCGAGTGACTTTGGGTTAGATAGTGATTAACCAAGCAATATACCCTATCAACTCCCTCACCGAATAGTGGCCTACCATGCGATGTGCCCCTATTCCAGCCATAGTCGTTATACTCCTATGTCACCGAATCCACTCACCTACCCCCACGAGTCATTTCCTAAATGATTTTGTTCGTAATCACTGTTGTTATACTCTCATGTCACTGAACAACTTGATTATTTTTTGATCACGATCGTTATACTTTTATGTCACTGAACGATCCGATCATTTCCGAATAGTGGCCTACCATGCGATGTGCCTCTATTTCAACCATAGTCGTTAAACTCCCATGTCACTGAACGACTTGACTACGCCCACATGATCATTCCTCTAAATGATTTTGTTCGTAATAACTGTTGTTATACTCCCACGTCACTGAACAACTTGATTGCTTTTTGATCACAATCGTTATACTTTTATGTCACTGAACGATTAGATCATTTCCACATGATGGCCTACCAGGCGATTTGCCCTTATCTTTTAATCCAACGCCTTGAACGGCTAAGGATAGAGGGGAGATTTTAGCACTAAGCCTAAAAGAAACTCCTCGCAAACTCACCATACTGAGGGCAAAAAGTATGGCTAGCCCGATTCAAACGGTAATCGGTAAAGGCACATCAAATCCGTTGATAGCTAGGGGTTTGCTAAAAATCCTAGAGGGCGATCATTAGCTGCAAGTGAAGAATTCAAATTTACCGCTGCTCGTTAGAAGGTTCCTCGCCACCGCATCGACCACCATTTTACAAGTCTTCATATCCAAAGTGTTCCGCACTCCATTCAACCACATTCAAGTCCGAAAACTTTGAGGGGTTTTGTAGGCAATAAAATTGCCTTAATCCCTACACAAAGAATCCTGATGAGCAAAAGAGCTTAAGGGTCCCTCTCGAGTGAAGTCAGTCCGCCTAAAGGTTAAGTTCACCAATGCTTGACTTTACAAAATAGACAAAGTGTCGATATCTCCAACCGAAGGAATTTGGCAAAATGACCGAGCAAACTGAACCCTCCGAGTAGGTTTAGTTGGTCTGCCTCATCGAGATAGTCAATTTTCATATATAATTCGCCTAATTCGACATACGGTTTGAAAGTTACGACCGCTCTTCGTAGCATGTTCTCAAGCTCGCCTCAGAGCAAGCTCGCCGCAAAGGAGCTTAGCTCGCCTCAAGCACAAGCTCGATGAAGACTTGGAGCTCGCTGCGTGCTTGAAGCTTCGTCTGCATAGGCCAAAATCGCCCACAACCTCAAAGTTTGACGAGGCTCGCCACAACATCATTGCAACAGGCTCGACATTCAACCGAGGTTCGCCAAGCAAATAAGCCCTTCATTCGCATCGAGGTTCGCCAAGCAAATGGCTCTTCATTCGCACGAGGTTCGCCAAGCGCTGAATCTCGACATTAAACCGAGGCTAGACCTGCAAGCTTCAAAGCCAGACTTGCTCAAGAGGCGACTCGACCTCAATACGCAGGTTCGCGACGCGGAGCGGAGTTCGATCTTAACACGAGGTTCGCCACAACCTCAAAGTTTGACGAGGCTCGCCACAACGCCGGTTTGACGAGGCTCGCCTCAACGCCAAAGTTTGACGAGGCTCGCCACAACGCCGGTTTGACGAGGCTCGCCACAACGCCGAAGTTTGACGAGGCTCGCCACAACGCCGGTTTGACGAGGCTCGCCACAACAAGAGTTTGACGAGGCTCGCCACAACAAGAGTTTGACGAGGCTCGCCCGCAAAGATCAAAGTCAAACGAGGTTCGCCACAGCAGCGAACCTCGACACTCAACCGAGGTTCGCCTACGCAGCGAATCTCGACATTCAACTCAACATTCAACCGAGGTTCGCCTATAGCGCTGAACCTCGACATTCAACCGAGGTTCGCCACAGCAGCGAACCTCGACATTCAACTCAAGATTCAACCGAGGTTCGCCTACGCAGCGAATCTCGACATTCAACCGAGGTTCGCCTACGCAGCGAACCTCGACACTCAACCGAGGTTCGCCTACGCAGCGAATCTCGACATTCAAACGGTCGCCTCGCGACAACCGTAGTCCGACGAAGTTCGCCACTCGCTATTTCACAGCTAGCCGCGCATCAGAAGCGCCCGCTTAACCGTAGGCACCGCTATCAGCAAAGACAGCATCAGAAGCACCGCACGACACGCGGCAGCTCCATTAAATAGCTAAAAGCCCAACGAGGCTGGAAGGCCGGCTGGCTGGAAAAAGTCTAAGACTTCTTTGGAAGATCAATACTTGGGCGCAGGGGAGAGACCACGAACCTCGCCAGCACCCTCTAGATCATCCGCAGCTTTGATCTGATCGTCAACGGGAAGCAACCTCGACTTGAGCATCGAGCGAAGCATCCTCTCGCCACCAAGAACCCATACAAAAGAGGAGTCAAATTAACCTCCTCTTCCTCTGTAATCGAGAGAATTCGATTGTAATACATTCATTCAATTAATACATTTTTTCGACCCTACAGACTCAAGAGACGGTACGCCCTCGAACCCCCGGCCGACAGCCAACTACCCTCGCCTTAAATGCTCTGTCAGAGTCATCATTGCTCTAGCCCTTATAGTCTTTATGACTCATTGAACCCAGTCAGCACTGAGCATCTACTGTCATCCCCGTATTAAATACCTAGCTGACTCACTCCTTTTAGCAGCCGACACCTGTGAAGTAGATGATGACTAAGACCGCCAACTGGACTCGGCCAAAGTTACCTATTTTCCCTTCTGGTCCACTATAAAAGGAAAACGTGCTGCCTAAGGTAAGGGGATCTGGTTTTTTTCATGCAACTTTGAACAACTTTCACTTTATATTTTCCCACTCAAGATCAACTACTGACTTGATCGTCGGAAGAACAACCGGAGAATCCAACTCCGTCCTCTCATGAGTTCTTCATGTGCAGGGAAGAACAGCGAGCTCCAGAACTAGTCATCTGAAGGAGCTTGATGACCCTAACACCCTCATAATCCACAAATAAACCCCCTGTTTGATAAACTATCATCAACAGCTTATAAGCTACGAGATTTGATCAATTAAAAGACAATTATACCCTATATAATTTCATTAAATTTAAAACCTCATTTAATAACTCACGCAACCCTATATTCTTTTTAATCATTTTGATAATAATAATGGATTATAAGTCACCTATTTGTCAAACGCTCTTTTATTTAAAATTGGTTATAATTCATTAAATTTACTAAATACGCTAAATTATAATCCACTTGAATTATAATTCATTTACAGATTATAATCCAGTTGGATTATAATCAATTATATTCCATTTGCAGATTATAATCCATTTGGATTATAATCAAAGTAGACTATTGTTGATGTCAAATTTCTTAACAGCACGGTTTTGGGCTAATATTGAGGAGACTGTGGTCTCTTCATCTCCTTTGGTGGCCGAGTCCCTGATAAGAAGAGGGTCTTGCAAAACTGCAACACGTTAGAGGACCAAAGTTTGGTTCTCCGGCAATTCCTCCGACGATCAAGTCAGTTAAGATCTAAAGGGAATCAAGGAACTGAACAAGTTCTCAGTCTAAGTGTGCAGAAATTGCGTTACCTTGGTTAGTAGGTTATGAGCCTATTTGTACCCAGCTGAGAGGGGTATAAATGTAACTTTGGCCAAGTCCAGGCAGACAGCTGAGTCGGTAAATACTCTACAGATATTGGCTGCAGATGAGATAAGTCACATATGTGCTTAATGTGATGGCGCCTAGGGAAACATGATGTTGATGGAGGATGATGAATCATGGAGACTTTCATGGCTGGAGCAATGATGATTCTGACCAAGCATTCAATGTGATGGTGACTGGCTGTCGATGGGGAGTTCGAGAGTGGGTTGACAAATGATGCCTGTCGCCTCTGTCCTGTGAGTGGGCCGATAAGTACCGCCTTTTTAGTCGGACATCTGGGATTCGAAAGTTATTGACCCAGCCTTTTAGAGTAAAGGAGTGGGGTCGACTCAAATGGTGAGTTCGAGTGAGAATGCCTCTTGACTCGGTCCTTCTCAGAAAGGGCTGTGTCCATGCTGCTAGTCGTCCTGTCTAGGGCGAAGTCGATCTGAAGATTAGTTAACATGGGACACGTGTCGACTCCTTGGGGAGGATTAGCACTTAGGTTATTTGATGGCATAACAACTATATTCTACAGCTCCCAAACAAGCTTGAAGCTGGTAGTTTCCCCTCCCTTCAATCCAATAAGGCTGAGAAAGAATATGCTTTTGAGACAACAAACAGGCAATTTATAAAAAAAACTAAATATCTCACACAAAATACTCTACAACACTGCAGCTAAAATTATGCCAAAAAATGTTGAAAAGAGAGAAAAAGAAATGAATAACAAAACCTCAGACCCTACTTTTGTTTAGCCTACCACACCACCGGGCTCAACAGTGAGGAACCAACCTATAAGAATATTGCAGCCTGAACATACAGAGCACAAAGGCACACAAAGGGAAATTATACCAAAAATTAATTTTTGATGACAACGAATATAGAAAATGGGCGTAGGCATTTGTCCAAAAGATATCAGTAATTGTTAATGTGAGGAAGTTAATGTATGGTTTGGGAGAAGTAAGGATGATTTTGGGGGCCCTTAATCTCCTCTGATGGCTGATTTTCTTAAAGTGTATTGCGCTACAGAGATCTGCATAGAATAACAAAGGTTAGAGGCCTAGAGGTTGTTTCCTCCAGTGTACCCTCTGACGATCAAGTCAGTGACTAGTCTGTTAATCTGAAGAGAAAAGCAAAATGTAGTCTTTAGGGTTTGTTGTGCGTACCTTAGAATAGCAAAGATGATGTTATTTATAGGAAGTTATTAGGGATATTCTGGTAATTAACTAATTGGCTGATCTGACACTGTGTCGTTGCTTTACACGTGTCCATAGCGGGTTGGTCGAAGGTAGTGAACTATACTCACAGTATTTAATGTGATGGTGACAGAATGGTGGGATTGTGAGCGTCATTGCCAGAGAGCCATCATGATGCTTGGCCATACATTAAATGCGATGGCAACTAGGTGGCGGAGTATAGGTGTTGAACTGTTCATCATTAAATGTGAACACTGTTGATGACACCGCTGGTCATTCAATGTTTTGGACTCGAAGATGCTCTTCGATTCGACTTGGGCTTTGCTATGGAGACCGACTTGATGACGCCTTTCGTCTCGGACTCGGGTCGCGGAGACTGGTCAGTTAAGTTAGCCGCTTGAGCTTGTGTCGGTCATCTATCCAATGCTACCACTTACGCCACGTGCCTGGTTTAAAGACATGGTGATTTTCAGGGTATAACACCGACCCCATTTTGCTTGGACTCGGGTAGTTGAGGGCAAGAAAAATCAAAATGTTCCATCTTTTCATTGTTGTGAGAATCTTGACCGCCTTTATCAGAAGACAGCTGTTTTTCTGACGCAAGCGGAGATCGTGGAGCGGAGTGTCGCTTCAGTTGAAGAGATGTTTCATCTTTTGAAAACTGTCAGTGGCTCCTTGTTAACCGCATCAGCCATTTGAATCTTGCCACGTGGTAGTCACTCCTGCCTATTTATATTCAGCCCCTCTATTACCAAACCCTAGAAGTTCAGCATTGGCGGTGGTATCTTATCTTTCTTCTTTAAAATTTCCCTTGGCATTCTCCGTTTTGCATCTTTGACTATTCCAATGGCATCGGGTAGCCAATCCTCGGTTGTTTGTAATGAGGCCAGGATCGCTCTGCTACGAGAGTTCCATTCGAAGGTCGAGCAATCTAGTCTCAAACAAATTGCCAAAGACTTTGACATCCTCGAACAGCTTTACCTTGTCTGTTCCAGCGAAGGAGCTAGTTGTATACCACCACAGTGGCGATTGGACGCCAGTATACCTCCACCACTTGGAGTTTGGTCTTCGTTTGTCGCTGCATCCGGTCCTTCATCGGGTGTTCCGAGCATTGGGGGTTACACTAGCGTAGTTGAAACCAAATTCCATCAATCTCCTTGTCGCCTTCCTTGTTATTTGTCACAGGGTTCATGTGGAGCCTACGGTGGGGATCTTGGGCCATCTGCTGTGTGTCAAGTCTAGCAAAGTTGAGGGCCATTATTATCTTCAGATCGTGGGTGGTTGCCGCTTGGTCTCCAACATTCCTAATACAAATAAATGATGGAGGGAAAGATTTCTTTTTGTCTTTGATGCCGACCCGATGGCCTGTTCTGCATGGCCAGAGATAAAGAAAGAGGCTTTGAGGGTGGTGCCGCTCTCAGAGATTGAGAGGTTTGGGCTGGAGAAGATTTGGGCTTATCCAGGTTATCGACATAGCAAGAACTTATTCGACAATGCTGTGCTTCGAACTACAGGCATCTCTCTCATCTCGGCCACTAAGGTGGATGTAGCACGGGCTACTTTGCTACCCTTGGAGTCAGGAAATGCACCTCTACTGGGTCCAGCCGCATGCCCTAAGAAACGTCCCCACCCTGAGTTGGCGAAGGAGAAAGTTCTGGCTATCCGTGCGAAGGCGGCCAAGATTGCTGCCCGATTGAAGGGTCCAGGGTCAGCTACTGTGCAGGTTAAGAGGGTTGAGAAGAAGAAGAGGAAGAAGCTGGTTCAAAAATGACTTCGTCCGTCTGAAGGCACTCAAGGACTTCTTGCATTGGACGAGGAGGCGATGGGGAGCGGTTGCAAGTTGAAGCCACTGCAGGCCAAACTAGTGGGGCTCTGGCCTTGCAAGTTATTCCGACTCCTCCACCTAAAGTTATTGAGGTGGAGGATGATCCCCAACCTGCAATGATCGAACTGGAGGTCACTGGTGCGGATGTCCCTATTTTTGAATTGATGGGGTTGAGATCTCAATCGGGGGAGAGAACGACACGGGTGTGTCGGTCGAGCTAGCAGAAAGTTCAGACTCTTCCAGGAGGCCAGGGAGGGAGCCGATGACTAAAGAGCCGGCCATCGAAGAGAGGTCTACTTCTAGAGAGGAGTTGGACTCTCAAGTCACTACTCGAGAGGGTCGATATCCGTGGCCCTCCGCCCATCATAGTGACGAGATTCCTCCCCCTACTTGGGAGAGGATTAGGGAGGTTCTGATGGGATCTATTAGTGCTCGCGCTCCCTATGAGGAGGAGGACTAGTCAGAGGAGCACATCTTCGTCCCCCCTAGTCGGATGGACTCCAAAGGGTCGGTGCTAGAATTCAAGGCTAACCAAGCAAAGGCTACAGACCAGTTCCTTCGGCCAGCTGATATGGCATTTTTGGGAAGCGTGCTTGACACTGGTCTTCACCAAGCCCTCTAGAGTTACCTTATTTGAGGAGCTCTTCTAGAGTTTGAGTTATTCCGCCGACTTGAGGACTCTCGGGAGCTCTTTCATAGGCTTCGGGATGAGGTGGAGGTTCACAAGAAGGCTCGTGAGGCAACCGAGCTACTAGTAGCCACTAGGAAATCTGAGCTTGTTGTGTTTCAGAGGGGTCAGGTGAGATGTGAGCATGAACTGATCGCTCAAGAGGAAAAGATCAGGGGACTGATCAATGCTTCTCGACAGAAGGTGACTCAACTTGCTGAAGCTCAAGAGGATATAAAGATCCTCCAGGAAGATTATTCCCGTCTTCATCACGACCTGGACCTTGCTGAGGAGCGAGTCAAGTATCTCAAGTCGGAGGTGCGAGTTGAGAAGAGGGAGAGGGATGATGCCTTCGAGAGGGCTCGAGTGGCACGTCTTAATGTTGAGGAGCTGAAGGCTAGACTACAGGATGAGATGGCTCAGCGAGAATTGCTTCGATAGGAGGCGGCTCAGACAGCTTGGGAGGCTGAGCAGCAGCGCGACTCCTTGCTTGCTCAAATCCAAATGCTACAGAGCCAAGTGTCATTTTTGGAGTCGGAGGCCCACCGGATTGAGGTGGTCTAGGAGAATCGTAATAGTACTCTGGGTAAGGTGGAAGTCGCTCTCGCTTGCAAGGCGGGCTTCGACTATCTAATGCGACAGCTTCCTTCTGAGCTTTTGACCCCTTCTGACCACTTCAGGTATCCTTCCCGGGTCACTGACAGCCTCGATGCTTTAAAGGACATCAAGATGGTGGGAGGAGGATTTGCTTTGTCGGAGGAGGATGAGGATGAAGATGCTTCTGGGGGGTCAGATGAGCATCAGAGCCCCCTCCGTCTCCTACTACGGATGTTGCTCCTTACGGGAGTTTGCTGTTGTAATTTTTCTCTTTTTTCTTTCATTTTATTGAGTCGTGTAGAGAGTCCTGTAATATTTTTTAATGAACAAATATATATAAAGGACTTTATTTATCGACTTAAGCTTTGCACACTTCATTATACTTTGCACTTTCAATTTGGTTGAGTTGGTGATGATCGAAAGAGGGGTTTTGCCTCATGTCTCAGCTTCGTTCATTCCTTGGTTTTACTCTAAAAGGATACCAAGGTCTTTTATTCTTTGGACCTGTCGATGAAGACCGAGTCGCAATGGGTGTTTCCGTGCCTTGGTTTTATTCTGAAAAGATTCCAAGGTCTTTCGTGCCTTGGACGAGTCGGCAAAGACCGAGTCGCAAGGGCTTCCTCTGTGCCTTGCTCTAAAAAGATACTAAGGTCTTTTGTGCCTTGGATGAGTCGGTGGAGACCGAGTGGCAAGGGCTTCCTCCATGCCTTGGTTTTACTCTGAAAAGATACCAAGGTCTTTCCTGCTTTGGACTAGTCGGTGAAGACCGAGTCGTAAGGGTTTCCTCCATGCCTTGGTTTTACTCTAAAAAGATACCAAGGTCTTTCATGCCGTGGATGAGTTGGTGAAGACCAAGTCATAATGGTCTCCTCCGTGCCTTGATTTTACTCTAAAAAGATACCCAGGTCCTTCGTGCATTGGGCGAGTCAGTGAAGACTGAGTCGCAAGGTTTCCTCAGTGCCTTAGTTTTACTCTGAAAAGATACTAAGGTCTTTCATACCTTGGATGAGTCAGTGAAGACCGAGTTGCAAGGGTTTCTTCCGTGCCTTGGTTTTACTCTGATAAGATATCAAGGTCTTTGCTCGAGCTGCACACAAATTCAGCAAAAGGTAAAATGCTTTTCATTGATAAGGAGCCTTACAATTACATCTACTAGAAGTATTTTTTTAGGTGTTCTACGTTCCAGGGATGTTTCAAGACTTTCCCATTTTGGTTCTGTAGCCAATAAGTTCCCAGGTGGACTTCTTTCATGACCTTGTAGGGCCCTTCCCCGTTTGCAGTGAACTTCCCGTGGTTGACCTCTTTGTTGAAAGCTACCTTTTGGTAGACTAGATCTCCTGGCTTGAATCTTCTGGGTCGGACCTGGCTATTGTAGTGTCGGGCAACGCGTTGCTGGTTGATGGCCAAGGATCGGAGTGGTTGCTCTCTCACTTCACCTACAAGGTCAAGTCCACTTCTGAGTCCTGATTACCTTCTTCATCAAAGTGTTGCAAGCGCATGGTTGGCATACTGACTTCAACTAGGATGACTGCTTCTGCTTCATACACCAGTCGAAATGGCGTCTCCCCTGTGGAGTTCTTGTGGGTCATTCTGCATGACCACAGGATGCTTGTAAACTCATCAACCCATGCACCCTTCGCTTCTCCCACTCTCTTCTTTTGTGCTTGCAGTATGCACTTATTTGTGGCTTCTGCCAAACCGTTGCATTTGGGGTGTGCTACCGACGCGAACTTAAGGTTAATTTTCCACTCATCACAAAAGTCGCGGAATCCTTTGCTGTTGATTGTGTGCCGTTGTCGGTGATGATTGTTATCGGTACACTAAATCAACTGATGACCAACCTCTAGATGAAGTTGCGGATGTCTTTCTCCCTGATTCTTGCTAGGGGCTCCGTTTCTATCCATTTGGTGAAGTAGTCGATGGCCTCCACAAGGAATCTTCGTTGTCCGGATGTTATTAGGAAGGGCCTCAGTAGGTCCAGTCCCCATTAAGTGAAAGGAATTGGATTGATCAGAGGTCTGAGCTCAGTCGCTAGCGCTCTCAGAATATTTGAGAAGAGCTGACATGCTTTGCATCGAGTTGTGAGCTTCTTATAACTGGTGATGGATTTTTTTGGCAAAGAGTTTCACCACATCTTGGCCGCGCTGCTGAGCTTGACTAGGAAAACTTTACATATGACTGGCTCAGATACATGCTGCATACTCATCAGGTCAAAGAAATTTTATGCATGCTTGGCCGGGTCTCTTTCTCGTTTGTATTTTTCAATGCTGGGTATCTTGAACTTGGGACATGATGCGCTCATGATCTCATCGGATAGGGGGTGTTTCCCCCAATCTCTTTTTCCCTCCTTTCCCATATCATCCCTATTACTTCCACCTTTCTCTCTTTCTCCAAACCCACCTCTTCTTAACTTCTTTTGCTTCTCTCTCTTCTTTGTCCTTTTTCTCCTTCTTTTTCTCTCTCCCATCTCCTTCATCCCTCCTAATGCTTCAAGTAGAATGTTTGATGTTGGGTCTGAGAAAGAAAGAGGAGGAGAAGATTGAGTTTTTGATGATTGGAGTATGAAGAGAGAGTGAGTAGAGCAAGGAAGGAGAGGGAGAGGGAGTGGGAGAGACGAAGAGGAGAAGGAGGTTGAGTGCTTGATAGAATGCTTGATGTTGGGTCTAAGAGAGGAAGAGGAGGAGGTTGGATTTTCTTTTCTTTTTATTTTCTTTTAATGATTAAAGGGTGAAGAGGGAGTGGGCGGAGCAAGGAGGGAGAGGGAGTGAGAGAGAGGAGGAGAGGTCGGGGATTGGAAGAGAAGAGAATGGAGGAGATAGTGGGAAGGAGGAAGGAAGAGATGGTGGGAAGGGAGGGTTTTTTTTTTTTATAAATTTCAGAAAAATTTTTGGGGGGGTTAATCCAAAAAATATAGGAGAGTGAGGGGTCTATATGCAAAAATCACTTAGTTTTTAGCTTAAAAATTGTCTCCGGCACTAAAA
Source organism: Asparagus setaceus (assembly GCA_012295165.1). NCBI lineage: Eukaryota > Viridiplantae > Streptophyta > Magnoliopsida > Asparagales > Asparagaceae > Asparagus > Asparagus setaceus. Next base: position 66,867,022 of record CM022706.1, on the reverse strand, counting down.
ATGCATATTTGTCATCGTATTTGTCACTTTTTAGGCTAAACTGTCGCCGACATCACTTTTTAGACTATATTGGTATAGGGGGGGTCACTTTTAGGCTAATCTGGTATTTTAGCCAAGTTTGGGACCTAATGTATGGAATTTTTAGGGTCTAATATGAGAAGGGGAAAAAAACACAAATGAAATAAAGGACCGCTGGAAAAATCCACGTGGCCTGCTAGACATCTGGGCCAACTAAAACCCCAGATTCAAAGAGGTTGAAATGTTGTGTGATATTCTTGAAAGCTTTGAAGGCCACAGCCACAAAAGATATGTAAAGCCCAGTTCCCAGGTTTTTCACGCAACTAACTAAATAAAATGAAACAAAATGCGTTATCTTTCTCCCTCGAGCTCGAGAAAGGGAGCTGGGTTCATCTGAACTGAAGACAAAGGTAAGAATTAGATACTTATCGTCTAATTTTATTTGAGTTTATTTTTAATTTAAGTTTAGATTCACAAAATTAAATAGTTGTGATGTTCTTTAACTTATTTATTCAATCAATTTTGAGTTGATATGATCAGGCTAAATTGAAGCATTTATACGTGCTAGGGTTTCATGTTCCCAATTCAACAATGATTCTTTTTGCCTAGCTTCCCTCAATATCTATAAGACAAACCTATTGGAGACTATTGAAACTTGTGATAAATTTCAAAACTAAAGGGAGAAATTGGGGTTAATAATTAGAGATTAACGGGAATCATATGTCATATGAGGGGATTCTCTCGATGGGGTGCATTTCTCCCCCCTTGTTACTTGGTTGAGATGTACCACATCATTGTCATGTGAGCGAATCCCTTATATGACAAGGATACCCATTATTCTCTAATAATTATAGTTGTCATTTGTTAATAATTATTTTAAGTCATAGTCATCCCAAGTCCATAAGTTCCAATCTACCTTCATTTGTTATATTTTAATTTTGATTGTAAATTTAAGGATTAATTGCACTTTAGTACCCTGAAGCTTCACCAACTTTTAATTTTGGTACCTAGAAGTTTAAATTTACCCAAAATCATCCCAAAGTTTTATCCACTTTTAACTCTACATACCTTTTGTTACATCACCATGAAACCTGCTAAAATGCATCATATGATTAGTGTGATAAATGTTTAGACTCTTATATCCCTGTACTGAAAAGAAACTCTCCCTAAATCTCTTTCTTCATTCTTCAGATATTTAAACTTAAATCCATTGATATTAAAAGAATTAATCCATTTCTTCATTTCCCCAAACGGAAATGACTGGAATTTGGTATTGAACTATTGCAAAAGAAACCCCTAGTTCGCAAGCTTTACAGCTTAAAATAGGGAATTTAATGGGTATTGTCATTTTACCCTCTCCCCCTCTCCGTTAAGTTGATGGGGTAAACTTCATCCTTAAAACTATCGGGAGGTATTTATTGGGCAAATTTAAACTTCAGGGTACCTATGCTAAAAATCAGTGAAACATGAGGGCACTAGTGTGCAACTAACCCTAATTTTAATTTTGATTATATTTTAAGTTAACAACATCCATATGAATTGATTTTTTATTACTTCTTGTTGTAGAGCATCCTAAAATCACTTCTTAGTTTTGCACTCGCATAACTCACTTGTTTGCATTATGTGCTCCTCAGTCACTGCATATAAAGAATTAAAGTTAGTCACGTATTTAGTGGTCATAGATACACACAGCCTGCGTGTTTACATGCACTAACCAGAGTTGAAACTCAAAATAGAAACTAGATGCATTTTATATTTTGAAAGGCAATACTGAAATGAATCCCCATTTTAATCAGAAAGCTCACGTCCTAGCTGTCCTTCATGTTCTGTTCAATTTCTGGTTCATTGTGCTTCATTTTCGTTTTTTGAAAATTTTTATCTTGCAATAATATAATACTCTGATGCATTGTTATGTCGCAGACATGGAGGCCCGTTTCATAAAACATCTCATACCATCAACTCATACAATTTTAGCAAAGAGATGGCGCTTGAGTAATAACATATCCAATGAATCATTGGGATTTCCATTTTGCCCAAGAAGAGCTAATAAGCAGTTGGCCTTTTCTTGTATCATTCCACTATCAAAAACATCCATGTATCAAGGTAATATGACGTCCATAGTTGCAGTTTTACTTTATTTTCAAATAATGAGATAATATTTTTATCTTCCCAATAGTAGTAATTTGTGATTTATCAATGTAATTAGTACAATGGCTGTTAAATTAGAATAAGCTTCTAGCCTGTAGCTGGTTTAGTGTTGTGCGCTTATTATAGCATCATTAGATTGTGGGGAAACCTTAATCTGAATATGCTGTTTCAAATTGCATAAGCAAGTAAAGTTTATGGTCTATTGTAGCTTGAACACGGTCGCACTAAATTATTTGACCTAATGGTTGTTGATTGTTAATGGATAGCCTGCATATGTGGCCATGAAATCATGAGCTCAAAATTTTGCTTTTTTTATTATTTGTGGTTTCCATCTTTCTATATGTTGGACATTCAGAATATGCTGCTGTAAGCTTGGACAATTTCTTGAACCTTCTGTTGGTTAAATGATTCTGCCAAAATTTTAAATGATCAATTTAAGTTAGAAGTTACGCAGGAGCTGTAAGTTTCATTATTCACAAGGTAATCACGCATTCTTGTTTGTTCACAATCACTATCTATATGACGCAGATTTTCAGGGCTTTATGAAGCCTTCGCGTCTTTTGCCAGCAGAGGAAGCAAATACATGCACGAAGTACATATCTGATGAGATATTTTCTTCTCTGGAATTGGATAAGTCTACCTCATTTTATATGGTAGAATTTAGAACAAGCAGAGAGTTTGGCTCTTGTTTGAGAGATCTAAATGCAGCAATTCTTCTTAGCCTCATAAGTTCTAATGGTGATGCCATACTTCAGAGAATATCTGCAGTTTCATCGCAGCATTTGGATCATGAGAACAATACAAGTGAAAGTATCCACTTCCAAAGAGATTCAGTAGATATAGTCACATTCAAGGGACCAAAATTAGGAAAAATTGAGTCACTTTGGATCGGCCTTGAATCAGGTGAATCTTAAAGACGTTAGAGAAATATGTTTGCATTTAATTTTTTCATATTCTTTCTCAGAATTTTTTATTGATTCATAAGCTATTATGGGAAATTTGACTTAATAAGGTTTTGATTAGACCATTGAACTTAAAAATTCCCATCATGAGCGGATCTATATAAGTTCACGAGATGTTTATACTAAAAATAGTAAAAACTAATTTTTGCTGAGGTTTCTTATTTTATCTAGCAAACAAGGTGTCAGAATATGAAATTATAACCCTCAACTCTCACCATAACTTCGGATTTGGTGCTGTGGAGGGAAATTTAAGATAAGGAATATTTTTTTTATCAGTTAGATCTATATGGTATTAGAGAAGGCAGCTCTATAAAACTCTATGATGATTGGTGATTCATAGCTGAAATAAGTTGGTAGGATCAATTTGAATTGCTTAAATCCTGACCTAATTAGCTCCTTCCTGATAACATCCATTTGTTATCTAATGCATACGTGTTTTTGATCTTTAGGTACCGAAATCAATTATGGACATTATGAATTTCTATTTGGATGGCTAATGTTATAGCTTGCTCTGTAATCAGCTTCGTCCTGTTAACATCACTGCTGTTCTTTGCTAATAACACTGCATTATATTGATGCATCAAGTGTCAATAAATTGATGTAACAATTCGCATGCTTTCCTTTTTGTGTTCAAGGTCAGGTTCATGGAGGTTAGGTGGCATAACGTTGACAATTATCAACAGCCCCCAACCCTTACAAGATGACCAAATCAATGTAATCCAATATAAATTCGAATCAAACAACATACTTCTTGGTGAGGGGGGAGTATCTGTAGCTGAGCTCAGACCAATTCTTGTTACCGAATCTCCAACAGAAAGCTTTTCAACTTTCTTGAAGCACGTAAACCTCTCATTATCAACTTCATCCTCAGATTATAGAAAACTATCAAACGAAGAAAGCATGAAGGAGTACTCCGACCTCAAATTCTCTTTGCTCCTCTATGACTTCATCCTATTCTTCACTGGCTCCTCGATCTTGTTAACCTTTTCCGATGAGAGATATGCTTACTCTTTCTTCGCTGGTGGAATTGTTGGTTTCTTGTATCTGTTACTATTGCAGAGATCAGTTGATGGGTTACCTATTGATGGCGAGTTAGAGGATTTTGCTCAGGGATTCGGTGGATTTAAGGGGCCATTGTTTGGTATAGCATTGATCTTAGCTACTAGCATTGTTGCAGTTAAGTATGGGATTGGAGGTTCATCTATGGCACTGAATCCAGCAGAGCTGTTTATTGGTGCTGCAGGGTTTCTCACCTGCAAGATTGCAGTTGTGTTGGCTGCTTTTAAACCCATCAAGAGAAGTTTGGAGTAAACATGATGTAAATATATCAGCCATCTGTATTTAACAAGATAACAAAGTTTAAACACTAGAAGGACATGAACAATTCATGTTTTCAGATCAAGAAAGAAACATAGACTGTATAAAGTTGAGACTGGGGGACATGTGTAATTGATTCAAGCTTATTGTTACTATCGCCTGAGAAAGTATTGGTAACAAGACTACGTTTATGTTTTCATCTGTTGGATCGAATGTTTTCTGAAGTTTTGGTCCAAAAACTGAGGCGAAAAACTGCAGTGATGTCTGTCCATGTTGTTTCTGGCAATTTTGAGCAAATTGCTTCAGATGTGGAATGGAGCAAAACTTTCAAGTAGTAGTCCATTTAAAGTATTGATTTAACAAAGGTTTAATGGTGATAAACCCTTGTATTATTGCCTAATTGTAGATAGACACCCTATTGTTGTGGATAGACCCTTTGTACTATCGCCCAGTTATGGATAGATGTTCTAAGTGAAAATTTTCTTACTCCTTTATCCTCGAGGTTTATTTGTCAAAAGATAATTCTCTTTCTCCGAGGATAAAAGAGTCAAACAAGTTCACTTGGGGCTTGTATCCAACAATAGAACAATAAAACTACATTGGGTCTATTCGTAATTGAGCAATAATACATGAAAATGTCATTACAATGGTGTAACAAGGAACGGTCACAGAATGCACAATCATAGAAACACCGCAAAGTACAATCATAGAAACACCGCAAAATTTACATTCGCCAATTTCTTTTGATCAGCCAACAACTCAAGATCACATTAAAACACAAAAAAGCCTAAGTTTTGAGTACATGAAAACATCATTACAATGGTGTAATGAGGAACAATCACAGAATGCACAATCATAGAAAACATCACAGAATTTACATACACCAATCTCTTCTGATCAGCCAACAACCTAATGTTTCATCAAAAACTAGAAAAAGAAAGCTTTTGAAGACAATAATCTTTCTTTTTAAGACAAGAAACCATCGTTATATAAAATAAACCAGTTTCTTCTGATTAGCCAACAATCTAAGATCACATCAGAACGTTGCAAATAAAGCTTTGGATTCATGAAAACACCATTTCAGTGGTGTCACGTGAACTGTCACAGAATGCAGTCATAGAACTATCACAAAATATGCATTCACCCATTTCTTTTGCTCAGTCAACCCAAGGTCCAATCAAAACACTAAAAACAAAGTTATGGATACATGAAAACATCATTACATGAACACCAACATGAAACCACACGCAAATCCCATATGAAAATTTTATCCCCAAAACAAACTAGTAGTCTTCTCCATCTTCACCCTCATCATCAGCACCCTCAGCCCCAACTTCCTCATAATCCTTCTCGAGAGCAGCCAGATCCTCCCGGGCCTCCGAGAACTCCCCTTCCTCCATCCCTTCGCCCACGTACCAGTGCACAAAGGCGCGTTTTGAGTACATGAGGTCGAACTTGTGGTCGATACGTGCGAATACTTCGACCACCGCGGTGCTGTTACTGATCATGCACACTGCACGCTGTACCTTTGCGAGATCACCACCAGGAACCACTGTTGGTGGCTGGTAATTGATTCCGCATTTGAAACCTGTTGGACACCTATATACATAGGCCAAATTTTCTCAGGGATTAGAAATTTCATAAGATAAAATAGAATTTTGGGACATAATGGTTAAAATAGGGTAAATTTCACAAAACCCCACCCCTAAAACTTTTCTCCCATTAAACACCAAAGACTTTCCCACATAACCCCCAAAGTGACGAAAATGCCCCACGGGGCCTAAAAATCCTTTATTTCATTTTTTAAAATATTTTTTTGCAAAAAAAAAAACTCACATTAGGAAAATCTGCAAATAAAGCCCTCCTCTCTCCACTTCCCCCTAACCCTAAACCCAATGTGAGGGATTTTTTTGCGGGTTTTTTTCCTAGAAACCACCTTAATAATAGGGTAATTATACGGAAACCACCTTTCATTTTTAATTTATACATAAACCACCTTTAAAGTTGGTTTTTGTTGCAATCAACCACCTCCTAGTCAAATTTTCACTAAAAACTCAAAAATAAGCTTAAAAAATTCAAGTTCAAGGTACATGAGTTGTATCCTAATAACACTCAAATACTAAAAAAATGAGTCATGTATATTGAATGTGAGTTTTTAAAGGGTAATTTTGGATTTTAAGTGAAGAATTTGACTGGGAGGTGGTTGATTGCAACAAAAACCAACTTTAAAGGTGGTTTATATATAAATTGAAAATAAAAGGTGGTTTCCGTATAATTACCCTATTATTAAGGTGGTTTCTAGGAAAAAACCCTTTTTTTGCAGATGAAGTTAATTAAAAAGGATGAAAAAGGTTTTTCCTTTGGCCTTAGGGGTAGGGGTGGAAACGAACCGAATCGAATCGAATACCATGGTATTCATATTCGTATTCGGTTAATTTTCACGAATTCGAAGTTGAACTCGAATTCGTTTCGAATAGGGAAAGAGTGTTCAAATTTGGCTCATTAATTAGACGAATATTTGTCAAATGTTCATGAATATCTCAATAGCACACTTGTTAAGTCACAAGATCCTCAACCATGAGGTGTTGACTTCAAACTCTATATTTGAAGTCTTTTCTTATTTATTTTCTATAATGTTTTACTTAATTGTTATTATGATATTTCAATATAACAATTATTATAGTTTACGTTTATAAATTATTAATATAATACTTATAAATAGCAATATTTATAAAATTATGCACACGTAAAAGATAACACAATATAATAATCTAGAAGTAGAAAAACATAAACGAATATTTAATAATCAAACGAATCGAATATAGCTCTGGTCAAATTCTATTCGTTTATGCACCGAATACTAAAAATTATTCATTTATTATTAAATGAACTACCGAATCGAATATGACCGAATATCTGGACGAATAATAACCGAACTGTTTATTAATTATTTGGTTCGTTTCCACCCCTACTTAGGGGCATTTTCATCACTTTTGGGGGTTGTGGAAAAAGTTTTTGGTGTTTAGTGAGAAAAACAAAATGTTGAGGGGTTTCGTGGGAAATGCCACAAACTATTGGGAGGTTTTTGTGAAATTTCAGATGAAATGTTAAATCAAATCTGATTTATCAGATATATTTACTGAAAAAAGATATATACTATATCTGCCTTCAGTTCATGTTGAATGCTAAAAAAATTATGTTGGCCAACATACTGGAACATGTTTACGACAGTGAATATATTGTGATTGTAGAATACCCTCAAAGTTAAAGGGAAAATTCTTTCATGATGACTATAAGACAAAAAATTGTTTTGTGGCTATAAATGTTGGGCGACCAGTAAACGGTATGCTTAAAAAGTTGAAAATGATAACTTTGGATGGGCTGACTGAAGGATACAAGATATTAGTTGATTTCCAAAAGTCAAATAGATCTGCAATTGAGGATAATGAGCATGAGTTGTTTGTTGTTGTTAGGTTATGTGCAATCGTGAAATGAATGCTCCAATAAATTATGATTTTATGGGAGTGAAAGGAACCTGCAAGAAATTCTTACACATTGCCAATGATTGTAAAAGATCTCCTAACAAAAAATAATCTACAAATATTTTTAGTTTTAAAACAAAAAGCTTTACTGTTTCCATTGCAAAGTAGCACTTAATTCTAGGGTTAACAGCAGATAAGACCCCCTCTACTATCACCAAATTGAACTTACTACCCTTGTAGTTCTATTGTTGCAAATAGACCACCTGAGGGAAAAATATTTTATCCTTTTCAAGGGGGCTCACTGCAATAATAGATTTTCACTCAGGTGGTCTATAAACAACAACATAACTCTTTCAGGGGGTCTATCTACAACAATAGAACTACAGAGACAGTAAGTTCAATTTGGCGATAGGACAAGGTCTATCCGCAATCAACCCTTTATTCAATTGGAGCTGCATCTATTAACATAAGGGCGTAAACATGCACTCCACAAAAGTTTTGGAGGATATACATGAGAGTTGCCACTTCAGAAAGCATATTCTTAAAGGTAGATCAGAAAAAAGCAAATTACCAACAAGTAGATGAAACAACAAATAAAACATAAAGCAGTTTAACCTTACCAATCAACAAACTGCACAGCCCTTTTTGTTTTGATGGTTGCAACTGCAGCATTAACATCCTTAGGCACAACATCTCCACGATACATCAAACAACAAGCCATATATTTCCCATGCCTCGGGTCGCATTTCGCCATCATGCTCGAGGGCTCAAACACGGCATTCGTTATTTCAGGAACCGAGATCTGTTCGTGGTAAGCTTTCTCGGCAGAGATGACAGGTGCGTAAGAGGAAAGCATGAAATGGATCCGGGGATAAGGTACGAGATTTGTTTGGAATTCTGTAATATCGACATTGATAGCTCCATCAAACCTAAGAGAAGTTGTCAAAGAAGAGATGATCTGAGATATCAACCGGTTCAAGTTGGTGTAAGTTGGCCTTTCGATGTCTAGAGATCTTCGGCAGATGTCATATATAGCTTCGTTATCCAAAAGAACTGAGACATCCGTGTGTTCGAGCAGGGTGTGTGTAGAAAGAACACTGTTATATGGTTCAACCACTGCCGTAGAAACCTGGAAATAACAATACACAATACAATTAAAGCAGATAAAAAGGCAAACATAAGCAGATAAAAGTTCAGGATAAAGAAATCCAAGGATACCCTCATCCAGAAAAGGATATATACTTTAGAATGATAAGATTTTGAAAACTAAAATAAATAAATAAAGGAAGGAAGAAAGAATATTAATAGTGGTATCATCGCGATAAAGTATCTAAATACTGCCCAAAAAATTCTAAAACAATCACATCGTGTTGAATATGATTTTAAATAGTACAAATGTTTGATATCAGTAATAAACACACAAATTGGAGCATAACCAACCAAATATAAATTAAACCAATAGGTTTACCTCCTATTAGACGCTGAATTCTATCCTATTTTTATATCAGGCCATAAAATCTTCATAAGTAATTTACATCATCAAATCTTGTTCAAGATGGCGGTGTTAATTAAACAATATGTATTTGGGGGTGTGAATTATAAACACGTGGGTGTTATTTAAAACAACTTAATGCATTTGATGGTGTAAATTAAAAATATGAAGATTTCAAGGTCAATATAAAAATAAGATACAATTAAGGTCTAATATGAGGAAAAAACTAAAAATACCAAGGGGTTTTAATGCTTCGAATAATACTTGTCTATCTCACCAAACATAAACAACAGTCGCCCACTTTAACAGTAAGTTTGGATAGGTTTTTTCAAGAGGAGAGGGGAACGGATTTGAAATTCACAATGCTAACCATTCAAATACGTTGTTTGTAACAGTAAGGGAAGGGAAGGGGAGGCTAAAGAGTAGGAAATTCACTCACTTTTCTAACCCTCCTAAAATAGCCAGTTGGGAAGGGAAGGATTGGGTTTTAAGTGATTTTTTCAAAAAAGTGCCCAAATTACCTTTTAGACTTGACAGCGGTATGCGAAAGAATGTGATTCAGGAAAGATGTTTGATTGAAAGTGTTCATTTGCGTCAGGTGCTGGTGTGGGAGAGATTTTTTGTAGTGCAAAATGCAAATTGCAACGAAATTTAAAATCTGCCCAATTTTATGAGTTTACATGGACAGACATTTGTTATCCAATTCCACCAGCTTTCTTTCACTCGCGTAAAGGATTGCAGAAATTTGCCTATTTTGCTTCAAGTGATGAAAGTTTGGATATGATCTCACAATTTCTTTTTCTCACTATTTCTTAATACACACAAGGGACTTATGGCTTTGATGTCACTCTACTAAAAGTCTCATAAATCATAATGTGTTAAAAATTTAAAATTGCTGTACTAAAAAATCTTTCTAGTTATGTATTCTCAATGACAAATATCATTTAAATACCTTATAGTTTACATGACTTTGCAGTTATATACCTTATAGGTTGGCTTCAAAGTTTCCTCTGTACTCAAGAACTTATAACTTGCGTGTTGTTTTCTTAATAAGGGCATATTGGTTATGTTGCTTCACTTCTCTTTTCATTCTCTACTCTACTCAAACACATATTATAGTGTACCCTTGCTTTCACTTCTTATCTGTCCAAACACAAATAATTCCATCCCATTCTACTCCTTTCCGTCCCCTCCCCTTGGGTTACCTCAATCATCACCCTCCCCAACCCTCCTCTCAATCCAAACTCACCGTAAGTCCTCTATGCCAATGGTTATCACCCTGAAGTAGCAAAGGCACATGCAAATAGAAAAGGCATGGTGGATGCTTTTGCAATTCCTAACTATTAAGAATGGATAAAGTTGGATTCTTAGCTTGCTCACTGCTTTGGGGTAAAAAGGAAATTGAAGGAAACACAGTGACTAGCTATTCTAACAAGTAACCACTCTTCGTGAGTTTTCCTAGTACAGACACTGGCCACAATAAGCCATGTTTGCTTCGTGTCTCCACATATGTCAAGTTATGAAGCAATAAAAATAATTTCTGATAGACATAAAGAGCCAAAGTTCAAAATACATCCTAAAATTGATCATTAGTACCTGCGGTGAAGGATAGATGGTAAAACCAAGCTTTGACTTTTTCCCATAATCAACAGAGAGCCTTTCTAACAGCAAGGAGCCCAAACCAGATCCAGTACCACCACCAACAGCATTGAAAACCAAGAACCCTTGCAAACCAGTGCAATTATCTGCCAGTTTTCTAACACGATCGAGACAGAGATCTACAATATCCTTCCCAACTATAGACCAAAGATAATAAACCATGTTACAACCAGAAGTAACATCAAAACAAGAAACCCTTTTATTAACAGGAAAACTATTATACCAGTGTAATGCCCACGAGCAAAGTTGTTGGCAGCATCTTCTTTCCCTGAAATGAGCTGCTCCGGGTGAAAGAGTTGGCGATAAGTCCCAGTTCTGACTTCATCGATGACGGTAGGCTCAAGATCCAAAAAGATGGCTCTTGGGACATGCTTGCCACCACCAGTCTCGCTGAAGAAGGTATTGAAAGCATCATGGCCAACACCAACCGATGTATCACTAATACAAAAAGAAAACCCAAAGGTTGTTAAAATATTTAGTTGGAAGGGAAAAAAATATATATGAGTACTTCTTCGATGAAGATTTTAGATAAATATATAGCATACCAAATAGAATTTGATTTTTCTTCATTGACTTCTTTCAAACTTTGAGTACATAGCTATTTATGAATTTTTCTCATGAATATATGGGCACACCCACACAAAATGCACCAAATTTTCCAAAACCTAATTTCAAACCCAAGCTAATTAAATTTCAAACTTTGAGTACATAGCTATTTATGAATTTTTCTCATGAATATATGGGCACACCGACACAAAATGCACCAAATTTTCCAAAACCTAATTTCAAACCCAAGCTAATTAAATTAAAGCTAAACAAGGTAACAAATTGCCAGGGAGAAAAACATTCCTGTGACCATATATAATAGAAAAATCTTACATTTAACAATTAAAAGACCACAGTAGACATCATTTTGACAAGCTCTAATGCCAAGTTTGCATTCTAAACAACTACTACAACAACCACAAAGCCTTATCCCAAAGTTTTGGGTGGGGTAGGCTACATGGATCCTAATTTTCCATTGAGTTATATTATGGTTCCTATCCTTTGTTAGGCTACATGGATCCTATTTTCCAAGTTATTTTAGGTCTACACCTAGTCTCTTTGCTCCCATTAACTAAAATATTATCACTTCTCCTAATTTTTGAATTCAGTGGTCTTCGTTGTACATGACCAAACCGTATCAATTGATACTCTCATTTTAAGAACAACTTGTACTCTTTTATGAATGTATTCATTTCTTAGCCTAGTGGTCTTCGTTGTACATGACCAAACCGTATCAATTGATTCTCTCATTTTAAGAACAACTTGTAATCTTTTATGAATGTATTCATTTCTAAGCCTATTTTTTTAGTATATATCCATAAGTTCAACTTAACATTCTCATTTTTCCTACACTCATTTTCTGCACATGGCTCTTTCAATCGCCAACATTCTGATCCATAAAGCATATTGTTATTCTTATAGTAGTCCTATATAACTTTTCCTTCAATGTATAGGTATTCTACAGTCACATAAGACACCAGAAGCACTCTTCCACTTTAACTATCCCAATCTAATTCGATTAACTACATCATCTCAATTTCACCATCATGACAAATAATTTATAGTAAATAATGAAAGTGATTACTCTTGGGTATTTATTGATCATTATTTTTAACCATATGTTCATTCCTCTTCGCAGTTTTATTAAAACTATATTTCATGTATTCAGTTTCAACTTATTCAAAATTCTTTTGATTCAAGAGCTTCTCCTCCTTTCTACGTTAGAAAATATACATTCCTCAGTCTCATCAACTAATGCTATATCATCAACAAACAACAGACATCATGGAACTTTGTATTAAATATGTCTAGTAAGTTGGTGCATAACCAATGCAAAAAACATAAGGGGATTAAGATCCTTGATGTAAGCTTATGGTAAATAAATGGTTTTTTCCCTCCTTCATTGCTTTTCACTCTAGTTGTTACTCTATAATACACAAGGTTTTAAATGTCGGATGTCGGGTTCATGTCGGATAGCTGAAATTCATGTCGGATAGCGGAAATCGGGGATATGTCGGAGGACATGTACTAGATATCGGATTGTCATATCGGATGGATTTCTACTCAATTTTGGTCATCAAGTTGGAATGCACTTGTCTTGTTATAGCTTATCCTACTTGAGTTGAGTATTCATCATCAAGACACGAGTTGTTTTCCATTTCTTGAAGGGAAACAGTGAAATATTATGCCAACAAATAAACAAAATACACATTGTCAAACTAAAACTTTTGAAGTGCCTTGCATAAAATTAACATAAAGTAAAGTGCCTTACATAAAATTGACATAAAGTGTTAGACTTTGGATTGATTTCAAGCTACGGTTCAAACTTATTGTTTACATCACACTTTTATGAATTCACAATTTCAATTTGTAGAGATGAAGACGAACGAGAGGAGATCACGGTGGAAAAGAGAGCAATATTTTTTTTCTTTGCCCTAATCTATATTATATGCTATCGGGTTACTATGGGAACAAAATACTAAAAAAAGAATTAATCGGGTTTGGGTTTTGAGTACTAAACCCAAGCCCCAATACTTATCAACTAAAAAAAAAAAAGAAAAAAATAAAAAAACAAAAAAAAATAACAAAACAAAAAAAAACCGGCCGATTTCCGATTTTTTAAGTCTGAAAATCGGCCGATATGTCCGCAATATCCCCCGACATGTCCGACATGAACCCCAAAAACGATATCCGACTTGAAATGGCCATATCCGTGTCGCTCTAGCCTCTAATCCGACATGTCGGCTGACATGTCGGACATGTCGGCCGACATTTAAAACCATGATAATACATATCTTTAATCACATTAATATATGTACTATATACATACCCTATTTCTAAAATCCACCAAATTATTTCTCTAGGCACTCAGTTATAAGTTTTTTCCTAAATCAATGGGAAGCATATACTAGATACTTGTTTCCTTGCTGGTTTTTCTCAAAGAAGGAGATGGAGGAGTTTTTTTTTCCTTTTATGCTACAGATTATGATATCAGCACAACATCATCAAACATATGGTTGTGTTTGCTTTTGTTTTCTTTTGGCTATAGAGGTCATGGGCTGCTAAGTGTTTAGCAAATCAATTGAAACCAACTAGGAGATCTTGTCACTTCCAATCCTAAAGGAATATCACTACAAGCACCTCAGAGAAATTGGATACGAGTTCATAGTCTGGACCTAAGTCAAAATCGAAGTCCATCCTCAAGTCAGAATTGCAGCATGAGCCAAAGTCGGACTTTGTGACCTTGGCTACTAGATCAATCCAACTTATGACATCCTCATCGAGTATTTTAACCAGGTTCATCAAGAAAAATTCAAAAGCACCTAAAATTAGAACGAGCACAAGAATTAGAACAAGAAGCCGATCCAATGCCCGAGCTAGAGTTAGAGCCTGAACCCTAGACTAATCCCGAGTTTGAATCTGAGCTTGGAGTCCCACTGCAGAACCATATCATGATACAGTTCGAGTCACTTCCAATTCAAGACAATATGAAGATTGAGTTTGTTATGTCAAATCCTCTTCTACCAACCCATTATCAAGTTCTGCAGATGCTATTGAAGACTTTGGAGACTGCGAAATTAAAGTTCACAAAAGTTACAGACTTTATCATCTTATCAGTCTTTAAAACTCAAGATCGAGTTTTCTCCAACAAAGGGAGAACTGATGTAGGACAATTTGAAGCCCAAATCAAGATTTTGTTCAAGAGTCGTGATCCAATGGAAAGACTAGTTAGGATAAGATAATTTGTTAGCATTTTAGGTTTTAGTTTAAATTTAGATTCTAGGATAGAGTTATTTTAGCTTTTACATTGAAGTAAGATTAGAACTTTATTTGTATTTTGACTTCTAGTAGAGATGACTCTAAACCCTATAAAAACGGGCTACATTTTCATTATATTTAGTTGATGAGAAAATTTATGAATAACCCTAATATTTTTAGCATGTAAAATGCTATGGTGGGCATATGATTTGCCAAGGCGTGAAGCCACTTTTCAGAGTAGATATCCGTGTCTGAAACCGATCTAACATTAATTCGTCTATATCTTTAGTTTATCTTGTGTTTTTCTGTTATTCATTTCTTTAGTTTCGGTTTATCTCTCAAATCAAAACAAATCAAAAGCTTCACATCATTTTCTTTGTTCCTAAAGCAAATTTATATTTCTCTTTGTGCTGATGCATCGAAACCAGTCTCAATTCCCATCCTTGAACTAAACACTTCACAACCTCTCACCTCTATAATCAAAAGTAGACAAAAGCAAATGCAAACATGTGTATAATGATGTCGCGCTGACATCACAATCCACTAGCACAAAAGAAAAAGAACCAAACTCCTTCACCTCCTTCTTTGAGGAAAAAAGAGCAAGGGAACCCATCAAAGCTAATTTTCCATTTTTCAATCTTTCTCAGATTCAATTAAAAGCCTTTTTCAGTTTCAGCCAAAGCCTTCCACAACTCCGATCTCCATTCCTAATCACTTTCTCTAGACACTCTATCACAACCCTTTCACATTCTAAACAACTAGAAAACAATACTCAAATAAATTGAGAATGACAAACAAGTATAAAATATATACAGAAGACAATAAATTGCTTGCTTGAGAGAACAAATCAGACACACAAAGCAGCCCTGTTTTCATAAAGAACATCTTTCCGTCAAATTCTAATAATGAACTTCTAGCCCTAGAAATTTGAATTAAAACTAACCGTACAACTCACGGTGAACTAAAATTTTAAAGAACGCACATTTTACCTTAAAATATAAACAAAAATGTAAAAAAAAATGAAATAATCATAACAAATGAGAGATTTATGATCGTAATTAAACAAACCTAGGCATCTTTCCATCGGGCTGAATCCCATGCTCGAGACAATACAATTCCCAGCAAGAATTCCCCACTTGAATCCCAGCCTGCCCTATATGAATACTTATTATTTCTCTCATCTTCTCTCTCAAACCCTAACCCTAATTTTCTTTTTCTCCTTCTCCTTCCTTTTAGAGAGAGAAATGGGAGGGAGCTTTTTTGTAATAAGAGAATTTGTAGAGGGGGATCTGATAAAATCTACGTCCGGAGCCTCCGGATAGCCATCATTGTAGTTGGCTTTTAAGTAATAACAGTAATGCCCCTATATTTTTGTATTCTAGGATTGAAAGAGGATTTTTTTTTTTTTACCTCCCCCAAACCGTGTAAATCATTCACTGTGGGCAAAGAGCAATTGTTTGACGACCTATTTCGTGTTTATTTACGGCAAGTTTGGCATTGCTTTTTTAGGTTGTTTGTACTTATTTTTCAAGAAGTAGTTAAAAGTGGTGTTTGGTAAAAAAAATATAATAATTCCCGGCTTATTAAAACTGCTGCTGTTTTTAAGGGGGTGCTTTTAGAAGTAATTTCAAAATGCTTTTAAAAGCAGCTTCTGCTTTTGATAATTTTAATACATTGTATACCCTTAGCTTTTTGACAATATTACCCCATTTGCCCTAAAAATTTTCAGGCTCCCGCTTTTCATTTTTCGGTTCTGTCTCCCGCTGCCGCTCTTATCTAATTTGTTTCCATTCCACATCCCCAATAAAGGATTCATGCTCTTCATGAGATGATGTTTTCTACGTTTAATCTACTTTTATTCTATGTTTGAACTATATCATTTTATGGTTGATATAACGTAAGAGTTTGAATTATATAACCATGAGCTGCATACTTTATTATCAAAAAATTTCTATGGAAGTGTTGATAATTATTTTTCTTATAATATTTTTTCTAGTACAAGGAAATTTTTTAAACATGAATAAAGGTTTTCTAAAATACGAAATGTTCTTTACTACCAATAAATATGTAGCCAAAGTTATATCTATTTTGGTCATTTTCACTAATAATGGTCTTTAAGCACGATTTTATAATGGTCTTTAAGCACGATTTTACCAAACACCTTAATAGCTTTTAAAAGCATCTTATAACACATGATTACCAAGCCACTATTTTCAATTGCTTATATAACATATGATTAAAAGCATCTTATAATCATATGGTATTGCTGGAGCTTATCATAAGTTGCTTATTAGGGTCACTGATGGAAGCTGCTTATATAAGCAATTGAAAATAGTGGCTTGGTAATAAGACTGTGTAATAAGACCATATAATAAGCAACTTATGATAAGCTCCAGCAATACCAGACTGGTCCTTATTGTGGCAAAAATATAATTAAATGTTTACTAGAAACATAGTGTTATGTCTGTGCCCGCACGGGTGGATCTGGTTTTCTTTCTAGTCAAATGGACAAATATTCCCTAATAAATTTTGGCAGAACCCCCACCCCACCCCAAAAAAATCAATTTTACATTTTTTCACTTAACCCCAACCAATTTTTGGCAAAAATAATCCATAATAATGGATGTTTATAAATTTACAAATTTTTCAGAGGTTTGTTTATAATTTATGAAATTTTTAAGAGGTCATTTCTAATTATAGAGTTCGTGCTTGGGGGGGGGGAGGTTGTTTGTAATTTTACTATTTTTTTCGGGTTTTGCTTGTAATTTTTTTAGGTTTTTTGTAATTTTTTAAACTTTATGTGTTTGTTTGCAATTTTTAGAATTTTTAGGGAGTTGTTTACAATTTCAAATTTCAAGGTGTTGTATCTTTTTTTTAATGGTGTGCTTGTGATTTTCATATTTTTAGGCATTTGTTTGAGTTTTTTATTTTTCATAGGGATTGTTTATAATTTTAGATTTTAAAGGGGTGTTTGTAGTTTTCAGATTTCTATGGGGTTGTTGGTTTTTGAATTTTTCTAAGACCATTTATAATTTAAAAATTAGGATCAGTTTGCAATTCTATATTTTTCAGAGTTTTTTGGGTGCAATTCTTGATTTTTTATTTTATTTTATTTTTGGTCAGGAGGCTATATGTAATTATTAGGGATTTTTATAAGAGAAAAATGTATATCCTTGTTACGTTAGGGGATTTCGTCATATATGGAAATGATGTGACTTAGTCTCCATCAAGTGAATAAATGAGAAGAGAGAAAACTCGTAATAGCACTTGGTTGAGATTGAGTCACATCATTATATATGAAGGGATTTTCTTATATGACATATGCTACCTATTAACCTCTTTTTATAATATCCTAATTTTCAGGGGATTTTTGAAACTTTATGAATTTAAATGTGTTTTTTGTAACCTTTGAGTTCTGCGTGTTATTTATAATTTTAGATTTTTTTAGGAAGCTATTTGTAACTTTCATATTTTTTAGGTTTTTTGTAGTTTATTATTAGATTCTCGTGTAAGGTTTTTAAAAATGAGTAAAAGCTATTTGTAACTTTCATATTATTGAGATTTTTGCATACTATTATTAGTGTAAGTTTTTATTAGTAGGTCACATGGCAAAACCATGTTGCTCCCTTGTGGGGGGGCCTGAGTTCGATTCTCATGTGCGCCAAAGGCATGATTAAAAAATGAATGATTTTGAAAAAATTCCTCGCCTCTCAATATTCATTATACACTAATCTCAATGTTAATTATAAATTAAAATTGACTGTAGACATACCTATAAATCTGTCCAAGTTATTCCTCTTATTTTTTGCTTGAGATAAAAGCTTCAAAAGATTAAGAGATTCATCCAATCAAATGTTCTAGTCAAACAACATGATTTATGGATGTGGAAGCAAGTTCTAAAAGAATAAATTGATCATTTCCCCATAAAGTATTGGTGAATTCTCATGTTACCTCCTAAAGTATCAATTTGCTTATTTTGTCCCTTAAACTATGTTTATGTGTCCAATGTAATTATTTTATAAGCATACAATCAAATATTTGACAAATTAATGATGTGATAGTATTTTTTCATTTCTTATATATTTTGCAATCTAAAAATGAGTTTTAATTTATAAAAAGGGTTAAAGGGAAAAAGGTATTGGGAGAAAGTAGTTAAAATAATTTTAGTTTGGGGAAAAAAGGAGATAAACTAATATAAACTCATAAAAAATTTTAAAAATTCTTATATCATTAGTTTGTCAAATATTTAACGGTAGACTCACAAAATGATCACATTGAAACCATAAACATAGTTTAAAGGGTAAAATAGGTAAATTGATATTTTAGGAGGCAACCTGAGAGTTCACCAATACTTTAAGGGGGAAATGATAATTTTGTCCATCTAAAAATGAGAGATGAAGCTTTGGCCAAATGGGGATCCATTGAGGTAATATTATAGTGTTTTCATATCTGGGCAGTTAATGGTCAACTCTAGCTATATCTTGCATATAGAGATGTCATTCCTAGCTCCCTTGTAGATTAATGGAGTAGCACTATTTTGAGTATCTTGAACATTCCTAAGCACGGTTTCATTCTATGGTTGGCATTAAATCTGAGGCTATTAACTCTTGATAGACTTCAAAAGTTTGGAGTCCCTACTAACTCAACTTGTGTGCTTTGTGAGACTAAATCTGAAAATCATAAACATTTATTCTTTGGAAGCATATTTTCAGTAGAGATCTGAAACCATATCGTGAAGTGGTTGAGTTTTAGATGGCAAAGCTATGACGAAGTAGAGAAAGTTAAAAGAATTGCATTATCTACTACAGTCTATTATATTTTGATGGAGACGAACTAGAGAATCTTTAGAGGAGAAAAGAACAATACTGAGAAGCAAATCAGGAAGATCAAGACCTCTATTGTTATGTGTTTATTGAGTCATGTAATTCCCTTTGAGCATCAAAACTGGATAGAGTCCCTATGATGTTATATATTTAAGTTTGAGTTTATAGCTTCTTTGTAACACAGGAATTCCTTATGATACGTAATGTACAAATATTGCAAATGGTGATGAATAAAAGCATCCTTCATTGACCAAAAAAAATGTTATGTCCATCGCAAGGTGATTTTTCTAGTGAGAATGTATTTTATATTGAGTCCAAGTTCTTTGTCAGATAACAACTTGAGGAACAAATTCTAAAAAGATCTGATGAATATATGAAAACTGTTGTGGGTCCAGCCCAAGTCAGGCCCACTAAGATTAGGTCAATGTTTTGAACCCAAGGTGCCATTTGGCAAAGGGTTAAGTGAGAGGTTAAGGAGACTTAACCTCTTCTTAACCCACCAAACACAAAAAAATCCATACAATGTTTAAAGTATATTAACCCTCCATAATTTGCCAAATAAAAAAATGCAGAATGGTTAAACTAACCCTTCTAGAGGGATTAAAATGAGTTAACCTCTCAAAATGAGGGGTTTACTAATACTCCTATTTAGAAGTATTAAGAGTTAATCCTTCTAATTATAAAGAAAATAGTCAAAATCCTTATTATTCCCAAACACTAAAAATAATCACAAGAGCTAAAATAAAACTTACATAACGAGTTAATAATTTAGTCCTTTGGGTTATAGAATAAGCTAACTATGTTAATTTTTCTCCTTAATCTCTTTTTCTTAACTCATTGCCAAACGGGGCCTAATGGAAAAAGGGATGTGAATGGCCTATTTGAAGTTGATTAGGCTTAGGAGGACTCGGAAGTAAATTTCATTTATTAAAGAAAAGTGGGTGCACGTGATTTGTCATATCTTATAATCGAATTAACAGGAACCGAAGAAGAGGGTAGGTTTTTGTTGCACGCATATCAAGGTGGAGAGAGAAAAGAAGAGGAAGAGAAAATTTGTGATTTTGGATCCCTCGGTTGTCCGGTTACGGTGCTTCAAAAGTCATTTTCTTCAGAATGATGATGCCGTCAAGGGTACAATCATGCCGTCAAGGTTTTTGGTACCTTAGAGGTAACATTATATTTTCTCTTGTGATTTATTTCTCAAGTCTGGGTGTAGATTTGAGGACTTAAACTTTTGATTCATAGTAGAATATTTTTCTCAGGATTGTCCCGTAGACGTAGGCACGATTTGCCGAACCATGTTAAATCTTGGTGTTTGCTTGCGTGATATTTTCGTTGCTGCCATTCTTCGTTTCTTGTGTTGAATTTGGTAGATTAAGCTTCATAAAATCCTAACAAGTGGTATCAGAGTCCCGGTTCGAGGTGTGTCTTGGATGGATAAGATGTAGAGTTTCAACATAATGATAAAATTGGATGGTTCCAATTGGCAAGTATGGAAGTCCAAGATTGAAGATATTCTCTATTGCAAGGATTTACATGATCCTATTGATGGAGATGAAGCCAAGCTAGAAAAGATATCTGATAAGGAGTGGGAGAAACAATACAGGAAGAGAATCAGTTATATTTGGATGTGGATCAATATTCGTGTGTTTCACCATATATCGTGTGAGACTAATGCGAAGTCTCTATGGAAGAAACTTGAGGATCTCCACGAGCAAAAGACCACGGGGAACAAGGCTTTTATTATGAGGCAGTTGGTGACCTTGAAGTTAAAGGAAGGGAGCAGCATAGCACAACACTTGAATGAGTTCAAGAGTTTAATAAATCAGTTGGCCGCAATGAAAATGACTCTCGATGATGAGTTACATGCTTTATTGCTATTGGGTTCTTTGCTAGATAGTTGGAAAATATTGGTGGTGACAGTCAGCAATGTAACTCCAAATGGTGTGTTATCGATGAGTATGGTTACTAGCATTTTATTTAATAAGGAGACTCAGAGGAAGTCTACCGGCACAGATAACTCACAGGCACTTGTCATGAAGAACAGGGGAAGGAGCAGGTACAAACCAATCCAAAGGTCGTGGCACATCCAAGGGCAGCTTAAAGTCTAAAGGGAGAGGTTGCTTCTATTGTGGGAAGCCGGGTCATATCAAGAAGAATTGTTGGGTATGGAAGAAAGAGCAAGCCGGGAACAAAGATGATAAGAAAGATGAGAAGACGAACACAGGCAGTGGCACTACTGCTACCTTGTCTGAGACCGATATTATTCTCACTTTTGGGAAAGAAGACTGCATGCATGTTACGGGTCAGAATTCTAAGTGGATAGTGGATACATGAGTTACATATCATGCTACCACCTATCGGGACCTTTTCATGTCATACAGAGCAGGTGACGTTAGCAATGTGAAGATAGGGAATACTAGCTACTTGAAGATTGTGAGATTTGATGACATACACTTACAGACATATATCGGATGCACATTGATCTTGAAGAATGTGTAGGATGTTCTCAATTTGCAGCTTACATACTTTCGAGTCTTACTTTAGACCGAATGGGATATGACATTCACTTTGGTGGATAAAAATATAAAATCACCAAAGGCACTCTTGTAGTGGCTAGAGGAAGTATATGCTGCAGTTTATACAAGACTCAAGCTAAGGCTTCTAATGATTTTTTGAGCATGACTCAAGATGGTGACTCTCTCAGTTTATGGCACAGGAGGCTCGGACACATAAGCGAGAAGGGGTTGCAGGTATTGGCAAAGAAATCTCTCATTCCCTTTGCTAAAGGTTCGTCACTCACCCTTTGTGATTATTATTTATTTGGCAAACAACCTGGAGTCTATTCTAGTAAGCCTTCCAAAAGAAAAGATAATATTATGGACTTGATTTATTCTGATGTTTGTGATCCTATTGAGGTGGAGTCCTTGGGTGACAATAAGTATTTTATCGTATTTATTGATGATGCATCGCATAATATGGGGGTCTTCATATTGAGGATAAAGGATCATGTGTTTACAGTCTTCTAGCGGTTTCATGCCATGGTGGAGAGGCAAACATGTAAGAAGTTGAAGTGTCTGCGTACTGATAATGGAGGAGAGTACACTTCCATTTAGTTTAGAGATTATTTGTCTAAGCATGGTATTCGACATCAAAGGACAGAGCTGGCATATGCAGCACAATGGAGTTGCAGAGAACATGAATATTGTCGAGAAAGTCAGATGCATGTTGAAGATGGTGAAATTACCAAAGAGCTTTTGTGCTGAAGCTGTTCACACTACATGCTACATAATCAATAGATCTCCTTGCATTTGAAGGTATTTGGTTGTAAGGGTTTTGCACATATTCCAAAGGAGCAAAGACAAAGTTTGATGATGGGGTGATTCCTTGCATTTTTCTTGGTTATGGAGAAGATGAATTCGACTACAAGTTATGGGATTCATAGAAGAGAAGAATTATTAGACAAGTAGATGTGGTCTTTCATAAGGATTAGACTATTGCATATCTTAAGAGAGCAGAGCAGTCAGATAGTATTGTTAGTGAGATTCCATATATGATAATTGTTCCATCTCCACTACAGTTGCGTCTTATAGGTACAGCGCTGGTGCATCATGATGATGGAATACCAGAGCTGGAGACAGTGATCATAACGATGAGCATGAGACTCCTCAATAAGAGAAGCATCACCAGCAGCAGGAGATTACAGAGCCATAGGTTAGGAGATCAGCTAGAGAGCACAGACCATCCTCGAGATATCCTCCCTCGGAGTATTTTTTGCTGAGAGAAGAGGAGTCGAAGAGCTTTCAGGAGGCACAGACTCATAAAAATGAGGACAGATGGTTCCACCTATGCAGGAAGAGATGAGGTCTCTCCAAAAGAATGATACTTTTGAGTTGGTAGAGTGGCCGAAGGACAGAAAGCTTTGAAGAGCAAATGAATTTTCAAGTTGAAGAAGGATGACTGTAAGGAGATTCAGAAATACAAAGCTAGACTAGTGGTGAAAGGCTTTGGTAAGAAAAGGGCATTGATTTTGATGAGATTTTCTCACCAATTGTGAAGATAACATCCATTAGAGTGATATTGGGGTTAGCAACTAGTTTAGATCTCGAGATTGAGCAGCTTTATGTGAAGACTGCATTCCTTCATGGCGATTTGGAGGAGGAGATATACATGAAGCAGCCAGAGGCTTTTGAACTAAAGAGAAAAGAATACATGATTTGCAAGTTGAAAAAAAACCTCTATAGTTTGAAGCAGGCACCTAGGCAGTGGTATAAGAAATTTGACTCTTTCATGTTGAGTCATGACTACCAGATTCTTATGTATATTTCAGGAGATTTTTAGGTGCTAGCTTCATTATCCTATTGCTTTATGTGGACGACATGTTGATTGTTGGTCAGGACAGTCAAATCATTAGTGAGCCGAAGAAAGAGTTATTTAAATCCTTTGACATGAAGGATTTGGGTTTGGCACAGCAGATTCTTGGTATGGAAATTTCTCATGACAGAAAAGGCAGGAAGTTATGATTTTCACAGGAGAAATATGTTGAACGATTGCTTGATAGATTAAACATAAAAGGTGTCAAGACAGTTAGTACTCTTCTTGCAGGTCACTTGAAGCTTAGTAGGAAGTCATGTCCAACTACAAATGAAGAAAAGAGTGAGATGAAGAATATTCCTTACTCTTCAACTGTAGGAAGTTTGATGTATGCTATGGTTTGCACTCGGCCAGATAAAGCTCATGCAGTTGGCATTGGGAGCAAGTTTCTTTCTAATCCAATGAAAGTACACTTGGAAGGTGTAAAGTAGATCTTGAAATATTTGAAAGGCAGTTCCAAATTGTGTTTGAGTTTTGACGGTTCTAAGCCAGTACTATAAGCTTTTGTAGATACGGATATGGCAGGCGATCTTGATCACAAGAAGTCTACCTCCGGTAGGTTGCTCCCTTTTACAGGGGGAGCTATATCTTGGCAGTCCATGTTGCAAAAATGTGTTGCTTTGTCTACAGCTGAGGCAGAATATATTGCAGCTGTAAAAGCCGGTAAAGAGATGGTTTAGTTGAGAAGAATTTTGTAGGAGTTAAGCTTGCAGCAGGAAATTTATCAGGTTTTCCTTGATAGTCAGAGTGCTCTTGATTTGAGCAAGAATTCTACATTCCACTCTAAGATAAAATACATCGATGTGAGATATCATTGGCCACTAGATTGATTTAATAGGAGTAATCAAAGATGCATTCAAAGTTTCACACAAAGGATTTGAAGCTACAGAAGATTCACACAGATGAGAATCCAACAGATTTTTTAACGAAGATTGTTCCTAGAGAGAAGACCGAGTTGTGTCGATAATCAGTTAGCATGGACTCCCGGTGAGGAGTCATAGATTGGTATACCCCGTCTCATTGGGTTGGAGGGAGAGATTATTGTGGGTCCAGTCCAAGTTAGGCCCACTAAGATCAGGTCAATGTTTTGAATCCTAATGGAAAAAGGGATGTGAAGGGCTTATATGAAGTTGATTAGGCTTAGGAGGACCTGGAAGCAAATTTACTTTATTAAAAGAAGTAGGTGCATGGGATTTTTCATACCCTATAATTGTATTAACAGGGAGCCGAAACAGAGTGCAGTTTTTCATGCACGCATATGGAGGTGGAGAGGGAAAAAAAAAGGAGAGGAAGAGAAAAATTGTGATTTCGGATCGCTCGGTTGTCCGATTGCAGTGATTCAAAAGCCATTTTTTTTAGAATGATGATGTCGTCAAGGGTATATTGTTGGTTTCTCTGCAAGTATTGAAATTTTGAGTTTAGATGGTTTTTAGAGTTTTGGTACCTCAGAGGTAACACTGTATGTTCTCTTGTGATTTATTCCTCAAGTTTGGTGTAGTTTTGAGGACTTGTACTCTTGATTCATAGTAAAATATTTTTTTTCTAAATTGCCCCATGAACATAGACATAATTTACCGAACCACGTTAAATCTTGGTGTTTACTTGCGTGCAGGGGCGGATCCAGAAAATTTATTCACTGGGGGCAAGACCGCAAGCAAAAATATATGATCTTTTTTCTAATGACAACAAATAATATATCTATGCAAAAATAAAATATAGTCACTTGAATACTTGCAAAAAATAGTCAATATAAATACTTTATAAAAATTCTTTACAATTGTTCCCTTCGTGTTTTCATAATTTGATGAACTTGTATGATTTTCTCATTGTCTATGCTGTCAAAGATATCTCTTTCAATATAAGTGACCAAGCAATCATTTAACGAGTCATCTCCCATGCGGTTGCGCATTCAATTCTTCACTATATTCAATGCAGAAAAAGTTATTTCGACGGTTGTAGTAGCAACTGGTAAGATCAAAGCTAACTTCACGAGAGAATACACCAAAGGATATACAATATGCTTCTTTGTCTCCATTAACTTTTCAGAAAGATCACCAATTCTTTTTAAGTTTGAAAACTCATTATCTGATTGCACCTCTATACTGTAATTCTCAAGTTGCCTATCAAGTGCCATGATTTCCACTGAGGAGAATTCTGAAGGGTAGAACTGGACAAGCAGAATAAGTTTTTGTTTATCAAAACCAGCAAATGAATCTCTTGGGCTCAAGCATGTTATACAAAGATGCAACTTAGTATTTGACTTTGTAAACCGATTGTTAAGTTCTTGGAGTTGTCTATCAATAATTTGATAAAATAATTCAACCTGAAAGTGATGCAAGTTTGAAACTTTCTCGACTCTGCGTCGCGATCTTCCTTGAGCAACAAATGTCTCATCCATTTGGACGATAACAATATTGTTTTTATCACAAAACACGCGAACTTTCTCAAATAAAGAATTTCATCCAGCATCTCTCATTAATTGTAGTTGACGTTTTGACACATTAACCAATGCCATAGCATTTACAATGTTTTGATCCTTTCTCTGCAATGCTTGAGACAGCTCATTAGTAACTCCAAGTATATTTCTCATCAAATGCAAGTTAAATACAAAATTAAAAGATTGGATAGAGTTCAGTAATGCACAAGCTTCTCCTCTTTGCTCTGAGGATGTACCATCTTCCTCAATGATTTCAAGAACTTCAATAACAGAAGAGAACATGATAATTAAACTCAATAATGTACCATAATGTGAGCCCCAACGAGTATCTCCGGCCCTTTTAAGAGTACTATCTTAATTCAAGCCATGTCCACTAGATATTTCACCACTTTCCGGTGCTTCTCTTACCCTACTAAGTTGTTTTTCTCGAAGAATATCCCGACGTTTACAAGAAGCACCAACAACATTGCACAAATTAGTAGCCAAATTAAATAGCAATGCAATTTCAACTTGCTTTTTTGCAATAGCTACAAGTGCTAGCTGAAGCTGATGGGTAAAACAGTGCACATAAAAAGTAGATCTATTCTCTTTCAGTATCAAACTTTTGAGTCCATTGAACTCACCTTGCATATTACTAGCTCCATCATAGCCTTATCCCCGTAATCTTGACAAACTTAGACCATGTTTTGCAAATTCTGACTCCAAAACTTCTTTAAGTGATTGGGCATCCGTGCTAGGAACATGTACAAGACTAAGGTGCTATTAGTTTCATCAACTAAAACTACAAATACATCATCTCCAAGATCATTGATAATTGCACGAGTTGTTTCACTAGCTGCAACATTCACAATATCCTTTTGGATGCTAGGTGCTATTAGTTTCAAAATTCCACGAGCACCTTTTAAAACCTTATTAATGTTTTCATTATGATTTGCAAGAAAGCATAGAAGTTCAAGAAAGTTTCCTTAATTACTTGAATCTTTGGTTTCATTATGACCACGAAATGCCAACCCTTGACGTAAAAGAAACTGGATGCAATCTACAGTTACAGTTAAATGAATCCTGTAATCTCTTTTAACTTGAACAGATTGTATGGCAATGGCAACTTCAATATGTTGATATTGATTCATTAATACTTTGCATTTCCTCCAAGCTACATTATGCGCACTATTTGGACTGCCAACATGGACTTGTAATCTTTCTTTTTTTTTTTTTTCCAATTTGTGAATCCTTCGACAACAAATGCATCACCACCCCCCCTGTTCTCCAAGTTCTGGCCTCATAAGATAGCAACATAAACAGTAAGCCGCATCTTTTGAAACACTATATTCTAACCAATTTTCAAACTCATCAAACCAATTGGAACTAAAATGACGTAAAGCATTTCCAAATTTCTTCTGTGGAAAATTATGTTCTCATGGTTGACATGGACCTTTTTGTAAGTATGCTCTCCGAATTTCATCTCGACAATTTGGATGATAGTATAAGATTCTAGGCCTTTGCCCAGGATCTGCTGGAAGATTCTTCAAGTCAACTTATAAAAAAATTTCTTCGAAGAAGGTAACGGTTGAGAAGCAGATGGTTGCTCATCGGCGAACTTCCTTTTAAAATAGTTTTCCATGATTAGGATCCATAACACAAACATTACATTATATAAATAGAGTTGTTTCTATATATCTAAGCTAAGAAGGCAATCATTGAAATTAAAATTTGAATGTTAATATAATTAACAGTTTAATAACATACATTTAAAATCTTAAATAGAATCATAATTTAACTATAGATATTTAAACAAGAATTAAAAAAAGAAAAATTGATAAAACTTACAATTTTCAAAGGATTACACTATTAGGCAAATAATTCCTTGAATCTTGATTGTAGACGATTTTCGGGCTCTCAATCTCACCAATTTGTGCAAAGGGTAGCCAAAATTCTACACAATTGCTATCAAATAAGTCAAAGAATTAGTAAATTATACTTTAAAATCCTTAAATAGGAGGATCATGAAAGCTTCCCTAAAAACACTAAATTATATGTAAAAACTCCAAAATTTACAACTAAAACGAAGATTAAACTTACTGGGACTATGAATAGATGGGTAAAGAATTAACAACCCCTCCTTTCGAGAAGCCTAAGTTAAGCACAAAAAAAGGGTTTCTCAAAATTTCCAACTTATTTCAATATTAGGGCAAAAATTTATAACTTTTGTAAAGAACATCCTTACTTTTGCATAAACTTTCCACCAGAGAAGACTAAAGGAAGAAGACAAAGTGTGAAGGATGAATTTTGTTTTTTGTTTTTTGTTTCTTATCTCCAGGAAGGAGATGCACCGTGATTAATTTTGCAAACAAAGAGAGGATAGAGAGAATAGGAACAGGTTTTGATTTTTTTCTAACCTGGGGACCCGACTTGTGGTGGACAAATTAAACAAATGGTTATGGGATAATGAGTGCTTATGGTTAAGATTGTGGGGGCATATATGTTTATATATATTGCTATATTTACAAATCCAGTGGGGGTAGGTGACCCCACTGCCCCCACACTGTATCCGCCCCTACTTGTGTGATATTTTTATTGGTGCTGTTATTTATTTTTTGTGTTGAATTCCGCAGATTAAGCTCAATAAAATTCTGACAAAAACAAACTTGCAATACCTCAATTCTGTGTAATGAGTACAAATACCCAGTCATTCTCTTGTTGACGTTTACATTGCAATATTCAATATGGGAAAAAGAAATGCAAGTAAAAATCTAGTCACTTTTGCTCTTCTAAGGTTCTAGGCTTTATCATTTTCTTTAATCCTTATTTTCTTGTATTTCTTTTGCTATTTATATTTTTATGATTTTATCTAAAAAGAAAAAGAAATATTATAGTGGGCGGAGCTGAAAATAAGAAAATGAAGAAAGTTATTCATGCAACAGATGCTTTCAATGTAGATGGAATTTTGGAAAGACCATCAACATCTTTCATTCTTGTAGCTAAACTTATAGCAATATTATCAACCTTGCTGACACATGAAAAGATATGCTTCATGAAGGAGATCGAAAAGAGCTTTACTGTAAGCAATTAATCTAAATATTTTTTTCTTATCCAACATCAAAATTTATTAATTAGAAAAATATGCAATTTGATTATTTTTCATAAATCTGGTACCAATATATATGATGCAGGTTAAAACTATTACTCGATGTGAGATGATTAAGTACATCAGAGCTGTTGTAGAGAACGATGATCTGTTAGCTTCAATTATCAAATCTCACAATGATGAGGTATGAATCCAACACAAAGGACCTATCAAAACCATAGAAAATAGGGTTGTTCACACCATAAATAAAAATATAAAATTCCCAAACTAAACCCTAACCAGCCATGAATGGTATAGGTCACCTGTTTCTATGGGGTGTTCTGATAGAATCTGCTCTCTGAATCCACTGGACATATTCTCTTTAGAAAATCTTAATTGGAAATTGTTTATTGCCTATATTCAAGTAATTGTTTAAATTATGAATATTTGAAATCTAACCATCTCAAAATATGCACTAATATAATCATAACTTAAAGACTCTCAAAATGTTAGCTATTATTACAATATGAATTTAACCTAGAGGAAGATATATTATTACTTTGCTAGTTAGGTTAGTCATTTTATATATAGTTTTTATCATTCCCCACTCATTTTCTTTGACAAAATCATCAATTTACTCGTAATAATAATTGATACAAAGTATATCAATCTTATAAGAAAATAAACTGTCAAAATTTCTCTTCATGTCTAAAGTTATGTATTCAAAATATATATAACCTTAATATAGTTTGGTACTTAAATTAATTTTTAACACTCACTAGTAAAAAAAAAAGGGTATTGGTGATGGGGAAATCCGTCACCAAT
The DNA here is from genome assembly GCA_012295165.1 of Asparagus setaceus. NCBI lineage: Eukaryota > Viridiplantae > Streptophyta > Magnoliopsida > Asparagales > Asparagaceae > Asparagus > Asparagus setaceus. Next base: position 66,836,617 of record CM022706.1, on the reverse strand, counting down.
ACCCTAAAATCCATCACCAATTAACATTGGTGACGGGTATTGGCCCATCGCTAATAAATCTGTCACCAATACCCTAAAATACCAATAGTTAGGCTTAGAATTATTGAGAGTCTTTCCTGTAATTAGTTAGTTTCCTATAATTAGTTTAGTTCCACATTGATTAGAGTCAAATTATTTTGTAATCATAATACTACTAATAAGACTTGAGAGGAGAGGGACAAGTCAATGCTCTCTGATTACTCTTTCTACGTGGTATCAGAGCCACATCTCAGCCCTCCATCCAAACCCTAACCCCCATCCACAAATCTCAACCCTTCATCCAAACCCTAGACTCTCCTTTCTCAAGACTCAAAACCCTAGCCGTAAAAAACCCCACCACCACTTCTTGCTGCCCCGTACATCAACCTCTCTAGCGGCCCCACAGATCAAAACCTCTAACCCTAACCATGGTACTGTTCATCAATAAACAGTGCAGGTACTGTTCACCAACCAAAAATAGTACATGCACTGTTCATCAACGATGTTCACCAAAAAAATAGATCTGATTCCTGTTCATCGGTACTGTTCGCCGACAAAAAAATAGATCTGATTCCTGCTCATCAGAACTATTTACTGAAAAAAACATAAGGGACACGTTTACATGTTTCCGCTTGATATTGTGGATATGCTTGAGATTGGTTTGTTGGCTTGTTCATTGGATGTGCTAGTTTTCGTTGCTAATTGATTTGGTTGGTATTTATCAGAACTTGTTGGAGTTTGGTTTATCGGGTGATAGGAAATAAATAAAACCTTAGTTACAAGTGCACAACTATCAAGTTGTAGTATAGAAAGATGTCGAATCCCACGAGGAAGATGTTGTAGGAAATAATCAAAATTGGTTCATAAGTTGTGTGTGTGACAATTAGGAGTGATAAATGAGATTGTGGAGAGATAAAGAGAGTGGTTGCGATTATATGCAAATAAAACAAAACTAGATTAAGAGGGGAGAAAGAAAGATGAAGAAATAGAGGAAAATAAAATTAAGAAATAAAAAAGAAAAATCAAGAATAAAGAGGAAAATTAAGAAAGTAAAGATGGATGATTCAATTAGAGATATGAGGAATTTAGAATTAAATCCACTAGTCAATTTCACTTAGAATTTATAAACTATTCTCTTTTATCACATTTTACTTTAGATTTATTAAGCATAGACTATCAAATTACTTAAGGAAAGTGTAACCTATCAAATTATCATCCAAATAAAATTATTATTCATGAAAAGAATAACTAGATATTAATTCTAGAATTCATAAGCATAACCTATCAAACCACTCAAGATAAGCATAGAGTATCAAATTTTTCTTCTACCAATTAGTTCTCTAGTTGATTATCCTAAACATGATCATTTTAAGCACAAAAGAATAATTCATAAATTATAAAAGAAATCAAATTAGTTTCATACGATTCTAGAATTTCTACAAGATTTAGTTTCACATCTTTAGAAAATAAAAACAAAAAATAAAATCTAGACTAGAGAGAATAAAAGGAAGAGAATGAAAATAAAACTAACTACAAAAAGAAAATAAGAACAAAGAAGTAAAGATCTAAACTATGAACAAAAAGAAAAGAACATAAAAGAAAATCTAAACTATGCAAGAATATAAATCTATACTACAAAATAAAATGTAAGAAAATAATGCAAAAATAGAGACATGAAAGTAAATATACTCTATAAAGCATCAAAATAAATATAAAATAAGAGGGTTCTAGTCCTTTGAATATCTAAAATAAGAAAAGAAAATATTACAAGAAAATAAAAGATAAAAAGAAAACTTACATTCCAAAAGGGTTCAAGCCTCTTGAAGGTAAATCTTCATCTTCATCTTCATCTTCATCAATAAATAAATAGAATAAAAAAATGAAGAGGTGAAAAAATTTATTTATTAATTGCAACAAAGTTATAATTTTAGAAGGTCTTCTCAATTAAGTGTAACCCTCCTCTCCAAATAGAGTTTTAATAAAATTTTTCACACTCTCAAGCCCTCACTCTACCCCTCTATTCATAGATAATAAGAATCTCTCACAATCTTTAGATTTGTCTTGGCCCCCAAGTAACCCTCACAACTATAGGATTTGGCTTAGGCCCTCATAACCATAGGATCTCTCAAAATAATCTATATCATTGATTTATTACTTGAGAGATGAGCTTTGTGGGCTTTATTTTTTTATATTTAATTCATTTAAGACTCTTGGACTTCTCTTAAATGCTCTTGGGCTTCTTAGAATTTAGCTTGACCTTCAAATAATTGAATATATATCAATTAAATTCTGATTTCTATCATAACCCACTGTTACTGATGAAATTTTTAGAATCTGTCAATTTGGATGGCTCTGTCTCGTCAAGATAGGTGATTTTCATATATAATATGTTGAATTCTGCTTTTCGGATAGGGAGATATCACGTTTTCTTTGCAGTTGACCATCTTGAGCACGAATTTAACTTTGTTTTTTTCATATTTAATTTGATTCTCAATTACAGGCCAAGTTATTAATAATTCTGACCAAGAAAGTGATGAGTGCTGAGATTTACTCCTAAACTTAGTCGTGCGCTTTGGATTTAGACATTCTGGGCTTCATTAGAGATCTTTTGGGCTCAAAATAATCTTCATTTGAACTCTTATTCAATAATTCTATATTACCTGCAAATTAAGATAAAAATTATTATTAGCAGATATATTTATTCAAATAAAATAGATAATAAGGGTATAAAAGTGTAATAAAATATGTGGATTATTGGGCCAGTTGACGATTGATTGTCACAGTTGTTTAGAGGATCTTCTTTTATTTGATGGCTTCTAATTCGAAGGGTGAAGTGAAATCAGAGGTGAAGACCACTTCAGAGGTGATATCTACGAAAAGCACCGACATGAAGTTGGATAGCGATAATTAACTGCAGTGAAAGTGGGTAATTGAAATTCATATTGCGAGGCGTCGAAAGATGCGACACTTGACAGAAGGTCCTCCTGATCCAATGACTGAGGAGTGGATAGCTGATAATGCACTACTTCTTGGACAGATCACAATGGAGCAACGGATTCAGAATCTGGTGCTTCATGGTTAGACTGTGAAGGAACTTTGGGCATACTTAGGCCGGTTATATTCAGGAGCAGGATATGTGAATAGACCTTACGACTTTATTCAGGAGATCTTTAGCATGAAATAGGAGGAACTAGCATTGGATGGGCATTATGCAGAGTTTAATCGACTAGCTGAGAAGTTTTGACAGATTTTTCTTATTACATCATATGTGAAGCAGATGCAGGATCAGTGGGATCAGTTGATGGTTGTTTACGCCGAGAACGGGGCTCTTTGTTGCTTCCATTACTAAACGTTTTGACAATGAAAACAGTGAAAGATTACACGTGTATATCTCTCAATTACAAAGAAAATTGGCTCGCTCTCTTACAAACACGAACAGGATACACTACGTAGCGATCCATTATGGCGCCTGTCTGCCGGGACGCCGTCCGTGGACCACCGAGCAACGATCGTCGGATTGATGGGGTTGAGTTGATGCTTCGCAACGGAAACAAGAACTAAAGCAAATATCTTAGCAAGGTAAGATATCTACTCTTCCCAAGAATAAGACCAAGCTTAAACTCGAGAGATCTCCACGTGGATGATGTTCTTGAAAATCACCTTTCATTGTGTTGAAGTTCGAAATCTCCTTCTCTCTCTCTGCGCAAGGCTCTATCTCAAAGTTTTGATCTCCGATGTTCTCTATCTCCCCAAAACTCTGATCCTTTTTCCAGGTGGACGTAGGGGGATATTTATAGCCTTTAGGGGCAAAACCAAAAAAGCGGTAGAAGATACATAGTGGCCGAAAGAGTTGTTATGTCAAAACCGCAGGCCATATGACAGCTTAATGTTTTTGCCAAGAATCGCCGCTAATGGCGCTGACAGCTGACTCTTCCGTTGTTATAACAGCCTTCCCCTTTTTAGGCACGCCTCAATGCTCTACTTTCACGCTTAGTGGGTGTCAAAGATGTAATCGCTTCACTAACGTGGTTGAATATCCTCTTACATTGAAAAGTCAAGTGGGCCCCACGAGCATCAGAACACTCTTGAGCACGATTTCGGATACTTGGTGTTCGCTTTTGGTGAGACACAAGAAAGTGTCTCATCAATGGCGAGACACAACAAAGTGTCTACTTTATGGCTGACACAACAAAGTGTCTCGCCAATGGCGACACAAGGAAGTGTCTTGCCTATGGCGAGGCACAAAAGTGTCTCTCGCATTGGTTTCACCTTGTGGTCGACTTCCTTAGATCTTGACGATGTCATTCTTCGATCTTCTTTTGATTAAGTCATATTTGGGACTCTTCGCATTTTGATGCCTACAGATACCCTCCAAAATTTTCGGACTACCGTATTTTATCGGAAGGTCCGGAATACTTTGGATAAGATACTTTGCTTCGCTCAACGCTGAACTATATAGAAGAGGCCTATATCTTGCTTCAACTTTCGAACCACGGCTACGCCGACGTGACCATATTCTTGGGTCAATAGTCGCAGACCAGATTTGAACTGGTTGAAATGACGGTTGAATTTGAATGATCATCTTCATCTTGAGGGTCACCACTTGGGTCGGATTGAGTTCCTCGAGAATTTAAAGAAAAAGCGCCGTCCGCCATCAACATCTTGGGACATAAATTACCCATTGTCGACTTCGAAAGCTCCAATGTAATTTGTGATCAAATTTATTTGAATGTACTACCGCGAATCTCGTGCGGGGGATAATCGTCGAGTCCGGAGTTGTCAAACGTTTGGTGTCTTCGCGTACCCGCAGTTTGGGGTGTCGCCAAGAGGTTGTGCGTGATAGTTAGGACTATCGTGCTCGAAGGGGTGTGCGCGGCAGTTAGGACTGTCGCGCTCAAAGGGGCCGAGACAGTTTGGCCCTATATAAGCCGACAGTTCGGGTCTTTCTCAACACTTCAACCCGCCTCTTAGAATTCAACCCGCCTCCAAACCCTTGCCTTTGTAGAAGCTTAAAGATCCTCTTTAGCCCTTCACATCTCATAGTTTGCTCAAGAATCCTCTCTAGATCTAGGGTTTTCTTTCGGTTTTGTTAGGGTTTCTCCAGTTTTGATTGATTTTCTTCACGAGATCGGTCTTTTTCTTGATCCAACATCAAAGCCGAACCCTAGCCTCCTATTTCCCGGCCTTTTGAGCTTTTCTTGTCTCTACCTTCATCAAAACCTGAGTTTCCCCTTATTTAAGCCAAAACTCAACTTTTATCATGTCTCCCAAGAGATCCAATGACCGAGGAGTGGATAGCCGATAATGCACTACTTTACGCATCACAATGGAGCAACGGATTCAACCGTGCTTCATGGTTAGACCGTGAAGGAACTTTGGGCATACTTAGGCCGGTTATATTCGAGAGTGATATGTGAATAGACCTTACGACTTTATTCGTGAGATCTTTAGCATGAAATAGGAGGAACTAGCATGGATGGGCATTATGCGAGTTTAATCGACTAGCCGAGAAGTTTTGATGATTTTTCTTATTACATCATATGTGAAGCGATGCGGATCGGGATCGCTTGATGGTTGTTTACGCCGAGAACGGGCTCTTTGTTGCTTCCATTACTAAACGCTTTGACAATGAAAACAAAGGAAAGATTACACGTGTATATCTCTCAATTACAAAGAAAATTGGCTCGCCTCTTACAAACACGAACAGATACACTACGTGAAGCGACCGCCATGCGGGTTCTTTGCTCGTGGCCGGGACGCGTCCCGCGGACCACCGAGCAACGATCGCCGATTGATGGGGTTGAGTTGATGCTTCGAACGAACAAGAACTAAAGCAAATATCTTAGCAAGGTAAGATATCTACTCTTCCCAAGAATAAGACCAAGCTTAAACTCGAGAGATCTCCACGTGGATGATGTTCTTGAAAATCACCTTTCATTGTGTTGAAGTTCGAAATCTCCTTCTCTCTCAAGAAGGCTCTATCTCAAAGTTTTGATCTCCGATGTTCTCTATCTCCCAAAACTCGATCCTTTTCCCGTGGACGTAGGGGGATATTTATAGCCTTTAGGGGGCAAAACTGCTGAAAAGAACGTGTAGAAGATACATAGTGGCCGAGACAGCTTGTTATCTGCCTAAAACCGTTATGCCGTTGGCGGCCAGCTTTGGTCGTTTGTTGAAGAATCGTCGCGCCAATGGCGCGACAGTTTGGACTGTCTTCTGGTTGTTATAACAGCTTCCCCTTTTTTTAGGCACGTCTCAATGCTCTACTTTCACGCTTAGTGGGTGCTTTTTCAGCATGTAATCGCCCACTAACGTGGTTGAATATCCTCTTACATTGAAAAAGTCAAGTGGGCCCCACGAGCATCAGTAGAACACTCTTGAGCACGATTTCAGATACTCTTGGTGTCTCGCTTTTGGTGAGACACAAGAAAGTGTCTCATCAATGGCGAGACACAACAAAGTGTCTCGCCTATGGCGCGACACAACAAAGTGTCTCGCCAATGGCGAGACACAAGGAAGTGTCTTGCCTATGGCGAGGCACAAAAAGTGTCTCGGGCATTGGTTTCACCTTGTGGTCGACTTCCTTAGATCTTGACGATGTCATTCTTCGATCTTCTTTTGATTAAGTCATATTTGGGACTCTTCAGTAATTTTTGATGCCTACAGATACCCCCTCCAAAATTTTCAGACTCCGCTGTATTTTATCGAAGGGTCTGGAATACTTTGGATAAGATACGCCTTGCTTCTGTTCAACGTTGAACTATATAGAAGAGGCCTATATCTTGCTTCAACTTTCGAACCCTGGCTACGCGACGTCGCTGACCATATTCTTGGGTCAATAGTCTGTATTTGAACTGTTGAAATGACGAAGTTGAATTTGAACTGATCATCTTCATCTTGAGGGTCACCACTTGGGTCGTGATTGAGTTCCTCGAGAATTTAAAGAAAAAAGCGTCGTCCGGCTTACTGAACATCTTGGGACATAAATTACCCATTGTCAGACTTCTGGGAAAGCTTCCGAATGTAATTTGTGATCAAATTTATTTGAATGTACTACCTCGAATCTCGTGCGGGGGATAATCGTCGAGTCCTGGAGTTGCCGAAACAGTTTGGTGTCTTTCTTCGTGCACGGCAGTTTGGGGTGTCGCGCTCGAAGAGGTTGTGCGTGATAGTTAGGACTATCGTGCTCGGGGGTGCGCTGCGCTAGGACCGCTCAGGGCCAGAGCAGTTTGGCCCTATATAAGCCGACAGTTCGGGTCTTTCTCAACACTTCAACCCGCCTCTTAGAATTCAACCCGCCTCCAAAACCCTTCCTTGCCTTTGTAGAAGCTTAAAGATCCTCTTTAGCCCTTCACATCTCATAGTTTGCTCAAGAATCCTCTCTAGATCTAGGGTTTTCTTTCGGTTTTGTTAGGGTTTCTCCAGTTTTGATTGATTTTCTTCACGAGATCGGTCTTTTTCTTGATCCAACATCAAAGCCGAACCCTAGCCTCCTATTTCCCGGCCTTTTGAGCTTTTCTTGTCTCTACCTTCATCAAAACCTGAGTTTTCCCCTTATTTAAGCCAAAAAACTCAACTTTTATCATGTCTCCCAAGAGATCTCGGGTTCCCAAGGGTAAATCTATCCCCGTGCTTTCGGGTTGAAGACCCAACCTACCGCCCTTCTGGGTGAGCTTTTTCTCGCTTTTTGTTAAAATAAGTTGTGTTTGTGTCGAAAAAACTAAATCTTTGTATAGCTATCCCTGATTGTTCTCCTTTGCGAGGCATTCGGAAGAGTCGAGGTCCTCCTTCGTGAGGATCTGGGCTTAAACGAGTATTTTACATTATCAAAACGCTCGTAAAATCAAAAGTATGAGATTCTCGATCACCGAGCTTGCGCTGGTAATGGCCGCCTCGCCACTAGCGAGACAGCTTGGACTGCCTCGCACGGCGAGGTAGTCAGATCGCCTCGCAGCTTGGTGAGATGCTTTGATCGTTCTCGGCCAGCCTGAGGCGCTTCTCTCATTTTTGATTTTAACTAAGTGCTCTTTACACCCAACATTGCTCTTCGGACTTATTCTGACGTATCTTTCTATGTTTTACAGTTGAGTTTCCCCCTACAGCATTTGCTGCTCACGAGTCGAGTGGACTACATAGTACTGTTTTCTCCTCCTCTCGTGAAGCATCGTTGGTGAGTGACGTTCCTCTGCTTGGCCTAAGTTCTCCTCCAGAGTTATTGGAATTGCTGGAACATGGGGAGCGTCGTGATTTGTGGAGGCTGATGACTGATGCTCCGCTTATAAAGAGTGCTGGATCCACCGAAGTTATGAGGAAGTCCAGCATTTGTTCGGGACTCTGTTGCGCACCCGAAGTCCTATCCTCCCGCGACCGAAGTCCCGGTCAGTATGAAGGCGACGGCACTCATCTACACCTACCTTCTTTCCTCGCCATTACCGTGCACTTTGCTAACTTATCGATCGAGAGGAATATGTCTTGGAGGTTGACCGAGGACCGTGAGCTGCATATTGTGGGTAATGCTAGCCAAGGTGCTACCTCGTGCTCTAGCGATAGGGATTACATTCGTGGGCTTTACCTCGAATCGCCGGGTCAAGACACTTAATGAGCTGATGGTCAAAGCCGATATAGTGAAGAATCGCTGGCCGAATAGGAAGGGAGTTGTCGCCCAAAAGCCTCACCGATGTTTTGATTGGGTCCACTCTATCGGGCGACCGATGGTGGACACGGATGACTAAGCACGCCCTGGCTGGTGGAGCCCGGAGCTCGTGCTAACGGCTTATATATCCCCATCCAAGCGAGCATGTACGGCTTCCTATCGCAGAATCACTTCCTCGCTGCTTAGAGATCTACAACCCGACACCAATACCTTCTTGACAAGGAACGGGGAGTTGGGCCTGCCGCTCCATGAGATGATGAAGGTATCTAGCCTGCCAATGGGTGACGCATCGTACCAAGAGTATTTCCCCACCAACCGTCAGCTGAAGCAGATGAAGGAGAAGGGCTCTGCGAGTTACGAGATTTTGTGGGATTTGACCTGCCATTACCGGGCATGAGAAGCCTCACAAGTGAGGGTCGAAAGTCTCGCAGTCGCCTTAAAACAGTTCGCTGATTATTTATTCAGGAATCTAGAAGGCGATGATGACGTGAGCGAACTGGATCCTCTGACTCCTTCTGCCATCAATAAGCTAATCGAGAAGACGAAGGCTCAGTCTTTTACTACCCCATTTGCTGAGGGTAAAATTCCCAAGGGCATCAAGTTCGAGACTTTCTTGTGGCAAGTGCAGAAGCAAATCAAGCCACAAACTCTTCTGGCGGGCTACCTGGCAATTTGGTTGAAGAAGTGCGTAGTCCCGCATCAAGTCTCAGATGCTATGCCTCTGGAGGTACTTTTTCTCGCCTGCCGACTTCTTCCGCGATGGTGGCGACATTCATTGCGGGCTTCGACGCTTAGTCGCTGGCTTCATCCAGAAGGGCAAAGGGTCCTCCAACGAGATCCTGGCTGTCAAGGTGGAGCTACCATATACCTATTTGATGGCTTGGCTCGTGCTCCATCGCCCGGACTTAATGACGGCCAGACAGCAATCCCGAAGCCTCTCGCCGCAAACTTTGGAGAACTGCAAGTGGGGAGCGAGACAATGGCCAGAGGTAACTCGCCAATTCAAAGTCTCCAAGTGTTGGGAATTTTTCAAGTGTTCACACTTTTTGGGACATTACGATGAAGTACTCGTGGATGCGGCTGAACCTAATGGAAGCAGGACCATATTGGACCTTGGGTGCTTCCGGTGGTTGATAAACATCCGGCCCGGCTACCTCATCTTTCGAGTCAAGAATTCCTGCGACATCGAGCCTTATTTTCCATGCCGATTCTCTCGTCAATTCGGCTACGACCAAATTTATGTCGGGAATCCGAATCGGGGGATGAAGACCCATGGAGGTCTCATTGACGGTGCGCGCGCCTGGTATTGAAATATCAGCGGCTGCACCAATGCCAAGTTCAGCCTCCCTACTGCAGAGCCTAAGCTTCAGATGACTTTCTTATACTGCAAGTGGCTTATCGCGGCTAACGCCCCTTCTTCAAGGATCTCAGAAGTTGAAGTGGAGCGTAAGAGAGAACTAATGCCGACTCGGCCTCCTCCACGAGCCAAACCATCGCTAAAGTCAAAAGGCAAGAAGAAGGTCGCCGAGAGGAGAGCGAGGAAGAAGAATTGACGACGCAGCCCGCATCAAGATGAGGAGGAAGAGACTGCTCGTCCCTACAGAATTCTGGATAATGGCGAGGTAGTAGTACCTCCTCCTCGCCGCTTCTCCAACTCGGCTGTGGGGAACCAACCGCCTCTCGCCGTTCTCGCTCTCCCAGGCCCCGTGAAACGCCCTCGATGAAAGTCGCTTCACTCAACCCAACAATGACTGCCGAGACCGAGGAAGAAGAAAAGTAGATGAGGAGGCCTCTCGATCTCATTCTCCTAAGAGAGCCCGACGCCTACGACCGATCTTACTCCAACTTGTATTGCCAGGGCATTGATGCGCACGAAGAAGGTCGCACATAGGCCTCGGCGTCCAAGATCTCCAACTCTTGAGGTAGCGGGCACTGATTTCTTACTTGGGGAAAAAGGTAAAATTTTGTTAATTTGAACTTTATGGTTTCGCCTGCCATCGATACTTATTACTTCACTTTCTTTTCTCAGAACACTCTGAAGAAGGTGAGATTCTGGTCGACCCTACTCCTCTCTCCACCCTTTGGCCGTGAGGAGTCCAAATTTTGCGATCAAGTGCACGCAGCCCATGGATGAGGGTGGCCCGTGACGCCATCGGGCGCCACATTGAGGTCTCTCATGTTTCTGAGACTGTTGCTGTAGGTACGAATACCTCATCTGGATGGCAACTCAAGGAATTGAGAGAGTCAGACTTTGTTCCTCCGCTAATTGCTAATGCGCTTCATGTTCTTTTAGAAAAACTTTAAGAAATGGGCGCAAGTGCCAGTCAAGCGGAGCCAACTTCCAGTATGAAGCCCGATCTTTACTTTGTTTTCTTTTCTTCATATTGAAAATCTAACATGCTGTATTTGCATCAATAGAGGAACAGGCTGAGGAAGGGGCCACGCCAGGCGAAACGCTTGGGGCATTCAGTGAACCTACGGACTCAGCTCCCGGTATATACATATGTCGTCATGATTTTAATATACGTACATATATAAATACGTATACTACCATCCGGTATGTTTTGCCAATGTCACAGTGGAAGGACAGATGGAGACAGAGCCCGCGCATGAAGAGGGTTTCGGGGAGATTTCTGAATCGAGCCTAGCTCAGATGATCTCTGTTTCTGATTTCGACCACGACCTAATTTCCACAGGTACGTGTCTTATTATTCAGATCCTCTCGATTATGTAGCTGATATGCGATATTTAACAATATTATCAGTATTCTCAAGCATTACTGCTAGGAGCAAGCTAGAGGATCTCGGTTCCCAATTTGGAGACTCAACCTCTCGCTTCCCAAACCGAAGTCCATTATCATCTCGACTCTTCCGAAGACCCTCTTGTCCAACCCGACCACCGGCTACTCAAGCCGACCAATTAAACCGTGGTTCCCAAGGCCGGATTGACGAGCATGGGGAAACAAAGCAAGTCAAGGATCTTCTAACCGTATCGGTACATCCCTCGATCCCGCTCTTTCATAAGAGTTCTAATAAGATCTTTCAAACTCATGTCTCCTCTTTCACATACTTCTTCCAGATATATGATTCCATTAAGGCGTTGATATCGGACGAAGATCCGAGAAGGCGATCATCGGTGAAGAGCTTGAAGGCTTCATCTCTTCTCCATTATGTCATCGAGAGTCGTGAATAAGGGTTTCTTTCAGCTTTCAACACCTCTCGACGTCGGCGGTGATGGCTATAAGAGAAGAGGGCTTCTCCAATTTAGCGGATTCCATCACGGAGGACTTAGCTCAATCGTAACAGAGCCGAGAAGTTTCAAACTACGATCCGAGGGTGCTTCCTCTTATATTTCTTCTCGGATCGAGTCTGTCATGAAGGCCAAGGAAGCTAAGCGAGAAGCTACTGTGCATGAACTATAGCAAGTGCAGGCTCATTCTGATCGTATCAGGGCGAGTCTGAATACTAAAAAGAAAGCCAAGGCTGACTTGCTTCATTCCGTTGAGCAGCAAGCTCTCGAGGTTGCTCGCTTAAGGAAAGCCCTTGAAGAAGCCGAGGAGATGCAGAGCCTTCTAGAGCTTGACTTGGTTGGGGTAGAGAAGTCCTATTCCAGACTATCCGAGGAAATGAAGACTTCTGACGAACGGTCCGCCGAGCTGGAGCGCGAGATAATTCAGCTTCAGACTCCTGATGATTTCTTGAGAATACTCTTGGAGGGGGAGTTAGAACAGGAATACAAGGAGGAGCTTTCAAGCTTGGAAGCACGGATCCGCCTTCGTCAATTATCTCACTAAGTGCCTTTTGTTGTTCCCCTTTTTTTGTTTTGTTTAGCCGACAATTATTTTGTATTTCATTATTCATGAAATAAAATTTTAGTTTTATTGACTTTCATTACATCATCTATTCTGTTTTGAACAAATGAGCATAATCTTGATAGGATTTTTGGCAAACCCTCAGCCATCAACGGATTTGATAAGCCTTTACCAACTACCGTTTGAGTTTAGCTAGCATGTAGATTATTTAAGTCTATTCTACATGTTACGTTGTGCTAAAAGAACGAATTCTTTTAGACTTTGTGCTACGATATTGAATACGTAGGCTTCGTCATCCTTACAGGAGTTGATTACTCGGCAGCATGTGTTAGATGCAAACTTATTTCTGATTTAAGAACATGAATAACACCTACTATGCATAAATAGGTGTAGATTTAACAAATCATTAAGTCAGTAATGAGACTGGCTATGTATTGAATACATAGTCTTTATTTGCTACGATGCTGAATACGTAGACTTTGTCGATATTACGGGAATTGACTACCCGGTGGCGTGTGTTAGACGCTGACTTATTCTTGATTTAAGGATAGGAATAACACCTACTACGCATAAATAGGCATAGATTTAACAGATTATTAGGTCAGTAATGAGACTGACTATGTATTGAATACATAGACTTTGTTATTGTTGTCTTCTCCTGGGGCAGAGACGAACCCGTTGTGTCTTCTCTTGGGGCGAAGGCGAACCCGTTGTGTCTTCTCTTGGGGCGAAGGTGAACCCATGGTGTTGAAGAAGAAGAAGGTATTTTCTTATCTCCCGCTTCAATTGAGAGCTCCTTGTTCACGTGAATTGAGAGTCAAAAGAATTCCTGATGCACGTGCACCAAGGAATCTATAAAGAAACTCAAAGTGGGATCTCCGCTTCGAGAATCAAATTGGAGTCGGGCCATGTGGCTTTGACTCGGGAAAAAAAAATAAAGGGGGGCCTTTTAACTCACGTGAGTAAAATGTGAAATTTGGAGGAACCTAAATACTCAAAGGCTCAGTTGTTTAAATTTGTCTCCTCTTGGGGTAGAGACTAACCCAGTACTGGAGTGGAATTCTTATTCGTGAAAGGAATCGCGAAAGGATATTGTCGGTGGCCTTAACTGTGGAGAAGTTTGGCCAAGTGGGAGTAATGATAAAGAAATTTTGGCTTTGGTCCTAACTGTTCAAAGGTTTGACCAAATGGGAGTGAAAATTTAAAATGAACCTAACTGTTCAAAGGTTTGGTCATACTGGACTCAGTGGGAGTTTTGAGAACATGACTACTCAAGAGTCTGATCATCCAAAATTGGTGAAGAGTATTTCTTGGCTATCGGAATATGATAAGCCTGGGCCCTTCATCATAAAACGGATTATCCTGAGTACACTAAGGATAATATTTCTTTAAGAACTTCTCATTAATTGGCATCATCATCTTATCACCGTCTTGGGTGATCAAGCGATACGCTCCATTCGAGTAGACCGTATCAATTACAAACGGTCCTTCCCATTTGGGTTGGAATTTACCTTTCTTCTTGGAATTGAGGATCATTGGTCGCCGGACGGCGAGTACCAAGTCTCCTTCCTTAAAGACCCGTTGCCGGACTTTCTTATTGAAGGCTTTGGAAATTCTGGCTTGGTATAACTCGATTTGCTGTTGAGCTTCCAATCGTTTTCCATCCAACATCTCAAGCTCTTCAAGACGCTTCTGATGTTGTTCGTCATTTGTCATTCCCGTTGCAAGTGCGACGCGAAGTGACGGGATTTGTATCTCTAATGGCAGGATGACTTCACACCCGTATACCAAGGAATACAGGGTGGCCCCGGTCGGTGTCCGGATCGTGGTGCGATAGGCCCAAAGAGCCTCGCCGAGCTTGTCGTCCCAATCTCATTTATTGGTTCTTACTAACTTTGCCAAGATCTTGATGATGGTCTTGTTAAAGGCTTCAGCTAAACCATTTGTAGTAGGATTATAAGCTGTAGATAAAACGTCTTGGACTCTGAACTTGCTACAGAATCTGACAAAGGCGTTGCTGATAAACTGGGGGCCATTATCATGCACAATTCATCTTGGGACACCGTATCGATAGATGATATAGTGTTTTATGAATTTGATGACATCATTTGCCTTAACCTCTTTGAGCAGAATAACCTCTTTAAGCGGAATTGCTTCAGCCCATTTGGAGAAGTAATCCGTGATTGCTAAAATAAAGTGATCATCTTTCGCCGACAGGGGGAAGATAGGTCCTACCTCGTCCATTCTCCAGGTTTCGAATGGCCAAGAAGTGGCTGACGGATGTAGGTCTTCTAGTGGTTGATGCATGTAGTTAGCATGTATTTGACACGCGTGACACCGTCTCGCGTATTCAATTACATCTTAGATCATGGTCGGCCAATAATAGCCCAATCTTTTCAGTCTATCTCCTAGCTTAGGACCTGGTTGATGTGCGCCGCAAGCACCATCATGCGCTTCTTTGAGGGCTTCCTCTGCTTCCTCGGTTGAAATACATCGGAGTAGCAAACCATCATATGTGCGATGATAGAGTGTTTGAGTCGCGGCGTTATAATAAAATCTCGGTGCCCTTCTTCGAACCGATTCCCTTTCCTTTACATCTTCCGGTAAAATACCGTGTAAGACGTAGTCTATGATGGGAAAGTGCCAATCTCGAGGCTTGAGTCCGGTTGAATTGGCATGCGATTCTTTGACGTACAAAGCGCATTCCGGTATGAAGAGCTGATGCATTCTTACAGTGACGAACTGTTCTGTTTCTGGGGGTTGTGCCAACGAAACAGCTAACGCCGCTAGCGCATCTGCATAGGCGTTTTAAAGACGTGGTATATATTCGATGAAGAAACTTTCAAACGATTCCGCCATCTCTATTGCCGCTTCATAATACGGGATCAAATCTAGGTTTCTGACTTCGTAGTCTCCCCGGATCTGTCTGACTATGAGTTGGGAATCCCCGAAGGCTTCATATTCGACCCCCAGCTCTTTGACCAAACTGAGTCCAATAAGCAGCGTATTGTATTCGGCCACATTATTGGAGCACGGTTCGGTTAGCGAATAAGCCCGATGCATCACATGCTTCCCCGGGAAAACTAAGACAACTCCGACTCCGGCAAAAATCTTAGAACATCCGGGGGCACTTGCCACATTGATTGCGCGAGAAGCTCCATCAAAGTACAATTGCCATACATGCTCATGAGAAGTATGGTTGACTTCGTAGGTTTCGTCGGGTAAATCTTCATAAAGTTTAGCTTTGTCCTTGGTAGGTCGGAGTGCTAAAATGTCACAAATTGCTTGTCCTTTCACTGACTTTTGCTGTTTGAAGTGAATGTCATATTGCGAAAGGAGCAATGCCCATCTGGCTAATCGCCAATTCAGGGAGGCTGGTTACGTCATGAATATTCGGATCGGATTAACGTCCGAGATGACATGTATCATTTGTCCAACCAGGTAATGACGCATTTTCTGGACCGCGAATACCAAAGCCAGACATTCTTTCTCAATATCAGGATATCGAGATTCAGCACCCACCATTGCCCTACTCAGATAGTAGATTGCATGTTCGTGACCGTTATCATCATCTTGTGCTAACAAGGCACTTAATGAATGGCTCGTCGCTCTGACGTAAATTAAGAACGGCTTCCCTGATTTCGGTGCAACGAGAACAGGAGGATTTGATGAGTATGCCTTGATATCTTCAAAAGCCTTTTGGCAAGCATCATCCCATACGAACGAGACGCCCTTTTTGGTGAGCTTGGAAAACGGTTGGCACTTCCCTGCAAGGTTTGAAATGAACCGTCTGATATAAGCCAACCTCCCTTGCAACCCCCTAAGTTCTTTGAGGTTCTTCGAGGGTTGTAATTCATTGATCGCCTTCACTTTGTCGGGGTCGATATGAATTCCCTTTGACGTGATGACGAAACTCAGAAATTTGCCACTAGCCATTCCTAGGAACGACTTAGTAGGATTCATTTTCAATTGATGACTCCGCATGAGGTCAAACACCGTCTTGAGGCCTTTGATGTGATCACTTTTATTGCGGCTTTTCACCACTAAGTCATCGACATAACACTCAACGGTCTTTCGGAGATGCTCTTGGAAGATCTTCGTCATCGCTCGTTGATACGTAGCGCATGCATTCTTCAAACCGAAGGGCATGACGGTGTAGCAAAAGATGCCTAGAGGCGTCCGAAATGAGGTGTGTTTCTCATCATCGGGATGCATCTTGATTTGATTGTATCCGGAGAATCCATCCCTAATTGACATTCTTTTAAACCCACAAGTGTTGTCTATAATGACATCCGTAATGGGTAGTGGAAAGTCATCTTTTGGGCATGCAAGGTTCAGATCCCTGAAGTCAATGCAGATTCTAATTGTCCCATTCTTTTAGAACATGGATAATATTCACACCCAACTGATGTTGTTCTTCTTGATAAAACCCGATTATATGAGTTTCTTTACTTCAGCCTACAATTGCTTCCATAATTTGTGGACTAAACCGTCAGCCGTTGTTGTTTTACTGTTTGGCTTCCTTTAATATTAAGGCGTGCATCGCCACATCTCGGGTCAAGTCCCGCATATCTTCATAATTTCAAGCAAAACGCCGATATATTCCCCACTGAGCAACCACCTCTTTCTCCTGGGAAGATCGCCACTCATGAATATGGGCTTCGGATTAGTTTCGTCGCCCATATTGACTTGAACCACTATATCTTCGGTCGGAGGTTCTCTCTGTTCAAACTTGTCACCGTATTGAATGTTCAAATGGAAAGTCCAAGGGTCTTCCCAAATCGGTGAGTGATCATCTTCTTCAGGCTTTGCCGAGTTTATCGTGGTCATATTAGACATTAGTCCTTTGAACACTTCACCGAGACTAACATCTGAATCCCACATTGAAGAATCTGATGAATTGCCGTGATCATCAATTTACCAACAACATTCGTCGGAGGATGAAGAGACATAACCCAGTCCTCTTTTGTGTTCATAATAGCGGTCGGGTTTTCCTTTCGGGACATGCGAAGGTCTAGGTGGAACTCGAACCCCTCGTCCGAAACCAAGGCCTGGTCCTTGTGCGAAGTTGTATCCCCATTTCTTCATGTAATGGCGCGCTTACGGGCTATACTTAGAGAAATATTTGTAGGGGTCTTCCTCATTATCATTAGCTTCCCAAAAGAGGTTTCGCTGTGGAGATATTTCCCCTTTTCCAAAGATTGTCTCCCTTGCACCTTTTGAAGGAACAATGAAAGTTGATCCAGTCGAGCTTTGGAGGCATTTCTTCATCTGATTGGACGACGAGAGCGGCACACGTACATCGTAATCCTTATACAGTCCCTGCATTACATTATCAACACTATGCACATATTCTAAATCATCATTTATTATATGTTCATTGGCAAGTTGCTAGTTACAACTTCCTCCTGATAATTCAGATCCGTCAAGATCGATTACAAGCGGTTCAATGTCATTAAGTACAAAGTTTCCATCAATCGAAGCGGCTTGATATCGCCTTCATTTCACTGTCTGCCACGGGCCGATGGTTCAGTATCGGATTCAGCACCATATAGGAGGGAGTCAGTAAAGTAATTTTTCAACCCCTTGAATGGCTGTTTATCCGCGGCCACCATCTTGACCTCATTATCAGTGTCAACATACTTCAAACACTGATGCAATATAGATGGGACTATGAGATTACTATGGATCCAAGGTCGACCTAATAGTAAACTGTACGAAGTCTCTGCGTCGATGACATAGCACGTGACTTCAGACTTGAGATCCCCAAGCTGGCATTTTATTCGGATTTTACCCAAAGGTCTGGACCCACTGGTATTGAATCCGTAAATGACAGTGCCTGTAGAAGCCAACTTGCTAGCCGGAATTCCGAGATGATACATCAATCGGAGTGGCATAATGCTGACTACAGATCTAGGATCAACTTGGATCCGGTTGACGGCAACTGAGCCAATGTATCCGGTAAAGTACAAAGGCCTGTCATGCTTTAAGTTTCTCACTTGCATATCATCTCGAGTGAAGGTTATGCAAGGGAATTGCGTCGCTGTCAAGTTGCAGTATTCGGGCTTCTCTGGAACCTTCTTGACTTGCGTGACAAAAGCTTCTGAGTTAGCCAAAGCTTCCTGTAGAGCCTCTCTGGTTTCTTTGGAGAGGCGGAGCAACTCGTAAAGAGTTATCCTTACTGGGATGTTGGCTAACTGGGCCATGACATCGAAGCGGTACGAGGAGCTTGAATTTCCCGGTTTATCCCTTCCAATCGGACGATTGAATCGAGACTGCTTCGGGACTTGAACCTCTTTTTGCTTAGGTTCCTTTTGCCGGTCGTCACCAACAGGGGGCCGTGAGGATGACTCCTGTGGCCGAGTCTCATTTTCAGGATATTGAAAGTGATACTCATTTCCACTCCTGGTAGCAAGAACTTCCTGCTCATTTTCAAAAGACGAGAGGGTGGAAGTTTTCTCATCTCCTTCCTCCAGAGCTGCTGAGATATGCCCACACGACCTGCCTTTGCTCCTAGACTTTCGTGCCGAGGAAGACCCGGTCCATTGCTCGTCTTGAAGAAGATCTGGATGAACCCAAAGTATCTCGCCATTAGAGGCTATGTGTGATACTAATCCCTTCTGACGTTGCCCATGTGGATCATCGTTAACCGTCTTGACTTCTACCTCTGGGATAATCTTTTGCTGGTATAGCATGGGTGGCATGGAACCAAAGTTGATAGCCACCATGTTCGAGCCGACTTTCTTCTCTTTCTTCGGTGTGATGATACCGGCATCGATTGAAGCCTGGATCTTATCCTTGAGCACGAAATAACTCTTGGTTGGACGATGGACCCTCCTGTGATATGCACAATACTTGGGGTCCGAGATCTTATTAGCCTCCTCCTAGTTTGTGATTGGAGGTAATTTGATCTTGTTATTATCCAAAAGATATTTGAAGATGACCGGCACTTCGTCTTCCTTGAAAGTGTATGTTCTTTGGAATCTTGCATCCGGAACCTTCTGTGACTCTTGAGGTTTTTGTTGAAACCTCAATCATGTTGCCGCCGGTGATTGCCGACGCTATTGCCGAATGTCGATTTCCCACGGTGACCATCGCGGCGCCACGGGCACGGTTTGATTTTGACGGAGCCGTTGGTTCGCTTCTCGCTCTTCTTCCTTTGAGGAATCTCTCGCTTGTTCTCCTCGAAGCTTCAGTTCTTTCCATGTGGTCGGTGCTACGACCCCCATGGCTTCTAGCAAGTTCAGAGAAAGGATGTTGTGGCACATCTGCAGGATGAATTCTCTGGATCGGATCCCTGCGCTTATGGCTTTGTTGCGAAGCGCTTGACGGCGCCGATCGCTCTCCTCCGCTTCGCTTCGCCTAAGAGGGTCCCTATCGAAACTTCTGTATCATCATCAAAGAAGTTGTTAAGAAAGGAACTCTCCATGTCATCCCAGCAATTGATACTCCCAGCCTTGAGTCTTCGATACCAATCGAAGGAAGCCCCACGAAGGGTGCCGACGAATGACCGAACCATCAAAGGCTCATTCCTCGAGATCACCCCCAAGTGCGACTTGAAGTAGATCAAGTGTTGCGTGGGTGAGCCTCTCCCATCGAATGGCGTGAAGTTAATCAGATTGAATTTCGACGGGTAGGGAATTGAGTCCCATTCTCTCGGATATGAACACGAAATGCTGGTCTTCTTGACTTCCTGAGCGGATATTAGAGCATTGATTTTGCCTTCAAGCTCTTTCATCTTTCCGCTATCGTCCTCCCCTTGCTTCAGATTACTCCCAGTAGGGTGGGTTAGGCCATCTCCATTTTGAGCGCCAGTCGCCGTTTTCTTCGGAGGTTGGTCGGCAAGGATGTGTTCATCCACTTCCGTATCGCTATCTTCTATATCGGCTTACTACGCTGATCGGATCCACCTTGTTGACCGGACTCGGCCGCGGCGCTTTTCTCGCTTTGCAACTCCCTCATCTCGCGATGTCTAGCTCCATCTCGCCATCTCGGCTTTAAGCACTTCTCTCTGCTTAGCTAAGGCTTCTTATAACATTTGAGCCAGCGTCTCAGGTGTAATGGTAAAAGCTTCCCTAGCCTGACTCACACTTGATATCGTGTCATCGGACGCTAGGGCTGAGCAGGCATCGGAGGTCTCATCTTTAGATGAATCTCCCTCATGCATTCTCTTATAATTTATGCGTCTCGTAGCCCGCAATTGCAACCGAGACATTCTCTGGGAAATCCGGGTACTAACTTTTCCTCCAGGAGTTAAGTCAGGATCCGCGTCCGTCGCCGCCCCTCCTTTTCCTTTGCTTACCATGTTAATGGTAAATTCAGGGAGTTCGTCTTGTTGAATAGCAGATTTTCTTCTTCTTCGGAAGCATCTTGGTCTTGGCTCCGATTCCTCCGTTGCTGGCAGGAAAAGCCTCTTGAATACTGAAGCTCTTTATGGATGAGCGTTTGACTCAGAGCAAGTACATTCTGATAGCAATGTCTTGATCAGTTGCGCACACGAGCAAGAATAATTTATTTCGTCAATTGTCCTCTTTCATGTGTTGCCACCCCCAGCCTGATGACGCGGTTGGTGTGGTTTGTCACGGGTTGCACTTCCACCCCCAAGTGTAACGTTGCCTCTAACTGGAGGACACGTCTTTTTTTGGGGGCGTCAACCATTCGACCTAGGAGACACTTTGGCTTTGTCATCTGAATCCGCCTCTATATGTATCACAAGTGTCTGGTCATCTTTTGTGACTTTGCGAGTCACACGCTTCACTTTGTCCCCTTCAGCAGACTCGCGGACCCCCTGAGGGATGCTCAAACGAGACACGACGGGAATTCTTGAGGCTTGGGATGTCCCAGATTGTTTGGAGCGCCCGACATTAATTGAGTCCGATTCACCACCACCGTTGTTGTGTGCGGACTGGGTGACCCAAACGTTCCGCCACTGGTGCCTTGTCTTTGCTTTTCGGCTGTGGACCGAGGCGATCGAACACCGAAGTTGAGGGATCAGCAGGAGAAGTGGACGGATGGTGAGGAGAAGAACCCCCTTGGCCGAGACAGCTGGGAGTCTCTCCATGGGTTCCGCGAGCTAGCTAGACTGTCATGTCGGGCAGACAGCTTTAGATCGCCTCGTAGTAGCTGGCCACCGACTGCCTCATGACCGTGAGACAGCTTTGCACCGCCTCCGCCGCGAGATAGTTTCGATCGCCGATGCGCCGGATCCAAACTGCTTTGCTTCGATTTGATTCCCCGTTGATCTTGATTCCCGAAGCTTATGATGATGCGACGCGGCACGCGCCACACGACGCGGACGCTTTTGACGCTGGCCTTCTTCGTCAAACGGGTCCTCTTGACAAAGACCCATTCTTCCTTGACGGGAGTGCTGACGGGTTGAGATTGAGGCGCTGTAGTTTGTTGACGCCTCTGATCACGCGGGTTCGTGTGATAGTGAACTCCATCCGTCGACTCCAGGGCCATGGCAAATTGACGGGCCAACTTCTGATGCTGTCTCTGACGAGCCCTCTTCGTCAGAGTGGTAGAGGTCTTGTAGGATGACTCCTTCTTCAGAACAGAGCCACCATGAGCAGAGGTCCCGGCTTTGTAGCTTGCCGGGGTGTTGTCGTGAGGGGAAACTTCCGTCGCGAGTGGGAGAGATTCGATGCGCACTACGACAGAACAGACTTCTCTCCTTGGAGACGAGGTCCTCCGATGCTTGCGGGGCGAGAAAGACTTCGATGAAGAGGAGGAGAGATATTCTTCGAACTTGGATTGATCGAAGTCATAATCCAATCCATCGACCATGAGGCCGGCTTGGTCGTTGCTAGGCTGCGACACCATAGCCTCAACATTGAGACCATTGGCTCCCACTGTGGTCGCCATCGTGTTTACGCCGAGAACGGGGCTCTTTGTTGCTTCCATTACAAAATGTTTTGAGAATGAAAACAGTGAAAGATTACACGTGTATATCTCTCAATTACAAAGAAAATTGGCTCGCTTCTTACAAACACGTAATGTGATACACTACGAGTGATCTCCGCTATGCGGGTTCTTTGCTTCGCCGGGACGCTGCCGTCCGTGGACCACCGAGCAACGATCGTCGGATTGACGGGGTTGAGTTGTTGCTTCGCAACGGAAACAAGAACTAAAGCAAATATCTTAGCAAGGTAAGATATCTACTCTTCCCAAGAATAAGACCAAGCTTAAACTCGAGGGATCTCCACGTGGATGATGTTCTTGAAAATCTCCTTTGATTGTGTTGAAGTTCGAAATCTCCTTCTCTCTCTCTGCGCAAGGCTCTAGCTCAAAGTTTTGATCTCCGATGTTCTTTATCTCCCCAAAACTCTGACCCTTTTCCCAGGTGGACGTAGGGGGATATTTACAGCCTTCAAGAGGCAAAACTGCTGAAAAGAACGTGTAGAAGATACGTAGTGGCCGAGATAGTTGTTAGTGTTCGCCTAAAACCGTTATGCCGCTGGCGCCGACAGCTTAATGTTTTAGCCAAGAATCGTCGCTAATGGCGACAGCTTTGACCGTCTTCCGGTTATTGTAATGCCTTCCTCTTTTTAGGCACGCCTCAATGCCCTACTTTCACGCTTTAGTGGGCTTTTTCAAGATAAACCGCCACTAACGGGTTGAATATCATCTTACGCTGAAAAGTCAAGTGGGCCCCACGAGCATTAATAGAACACTCTTGAGCACGATTTCGTGACACTCTTGATGTTCGCGAGACTCAAGAAAGTGTTCAATGGCGAGACACAAGGAAGTGTCTCGCCAATGGCGACACAACAAAGTGTTCGCCAATGGCGACACAACAAAGTGTTCGCCAATGGCGACACAAGGAAGTGTTCGCTTATGGCGCGACACAACAAAGTGTTCGCCAATGGCGACACAAGGAAGTGTCTCGCCAGACACAAAAGTCTCTCGCATTGATTTCACCCTGTGGTCGACTTCCTTAGATCTTGACGACGTCGTTCTTCGATCTTCTTTTGATTAAGTCACATTTGGGGCTCTTCAACAATTTTCGATGCCTACAATGGTCTTGATCTTCTTAGGGACTCTACACCCTATTTATCATTCAAAGACACCATAAGTATTAGCGGCATGCCAGCCTCCTCACTTACAGACTTATCACTCAAACGGGTGACTCTTACAATCTCATCTACACCTCCGATCACCTCATCTGATCGATCTGCCTTAGTATCCCAAGGAAGACAGATAGGAGGCCGTGGTGGTAGTTTCTCAGGTCGTGGCGGTGATCTTGGTGGTGAGCGTAGGCGTGGGGTATGCTTTGGAGGACGTGGAGGACGATGAGATAGTTCGTGAGGAGTCATCAGAGATTATTCCTCCAGCATCGCCATTACCGTGAAGGAGCTAGGTCATATGAGGTTTAATTGTCCTCAGTTGCAGGGAGCAAGGAAAATAGCCTCGGAATGCGCATGTAGCAGCTCAGGAAAGTCCTTTAGATGATCAGACTCGTCGTGAGCTTGAGCAATTCCAACAACAGCTATTCTAGCAATTTAAAAAGATGCAGTCCTCTCCCGCTACAGCTACACTTGCCCTGTCGAGTAACCCTATTTCTTGTCTTACATCACCATCGTCCCGTACTTGGTTTGTAGATTCAGGGGTAACTGACCACATGACTGGAAACCGAGGTATTCTATCTTCTTGCACATCTACAACTTCATTTTCCCCCCTGTAGTTTTAGCTGATGGCTCCAATACACCTGTGGAAGGAATAGGCTCTGCTAATACTGCTACTTTTTCCCTTTCATATGTGCTATATCTTCCTCGCTTTCCGTTTAATCTCTTATTTGTCAATAAGATTACTAAAGCATTAAATTATACGGTGATATTTTTTCCTACACATTGTATTTTTAGGCACTTGAGATGAGGAAGACGATTAGCACGTAACGTGAGCGAAAGGCCTCAGATCAACCGACCTATCTTCAAACCAAGTTGTGTGTATCGCTTCTACATTAGCTTGATCAAGATTGTCGGTTTAGTCACTCTCCCTTTCTGCTTTTAAAATAATAACTTCAAACCGAGTCACGCTTGAGTCTTTAGATTGTGAGTCATGTCAACTAGGAAAACATTATCGAATGTCCTATCCTAGTCATGTCAATAAAAGGGTCAATAACCCGCTTCATTTGGTGCATTCGTGATGATGGGGTCCTTATTCTATTTTGTCAAAACTTGGTTTCAGATATTTTATTAGTTTTATGGATGATTTTCCTCACATGACATGGGTCTATCTATTGAAAACTCATTCAAGTATTTTCTATTTTAAAGTTTTTGTGCTGAAATTAAAATTAATTTCATGCTTCTATTAAAATTTTGAGGACGACAATGCTAAAGAATATTTTGACAAATTATTCACAAACTTTTTGGAAAATAGAATTTTACATCAATCATCTTGTGTTTACACATCTCAATAAAATAGGGTACCTGAGCGCAAAAATAGACACTTACTAGAAATTGCTCGAACATTATTATTTCATCGAGATGTTCCAAAATATTTTTGGGGCGATGCCGTTTTAACTGCATGTTATCTGATTAATAGATTGCCATCTCTTTTATACCTTGATAGTGAGTCTTTTCCATTACCCCCTAAGATCTTCTATTCTCTGTGCTTCATTCACAATCACAGTCCTCAAAGGATGAAATTAGATTCGAAATCCCTTTGGTGAATCTTTGTTGGGTATTCTCGAACTCAAAAAGGATATAGGTGTTACAGCCCTTCTCTAGACTATTACATTATTTCTACTAATGTTACCTTCTTGGAAAATAAACCAGGACATATTGCATTTGATACACCCTCACATGCTCAGGATGATTATGATTTTCTTATTTTTCGAGAAATAGTTGTCAGTACTCCTTCCGAGCCTAATGTGCAGGCTAATCCACCATCTAAGTTTGTCGAAGTCGGTCCATGTTTATACATGACGTGCTACTCCGAAATATGTACCAGAGTCCACCTCCAACCAAGGGTCTGATTTACAAGTTAGTCAAGATGTTGTCATACAGCCAAGTGCTACCACTACTGATGATCTTCCAATTGCCCTTCGAAAGGGTAAGAGATCTTGTCATTCTAGATATTCTCTTGCACACTATGTCTCTTACTCTTCATTACCATCATCATATCGTTCTTTCATATCTTCTCTGGACTCTCACTAGGTTCTCAAGAATGTGTTGGAAGCACTATCTATCCCAGATTAGATAGCAGCAATGCAAGAAGAGATGACAACATTAGAACAAAATGAGACTTGGAATTTTATTCCTCTACCGCCTGGAAAGAAAGCTGTTAGGGCAAGTGGGTTTACAAAGTCAAAGTAAATCCAGATGGATCTGTAGCTCGCCTTAAAGCTCGACTAGTTGCAAAGCCGCTATTCACATATATGGACTAGATTACAATGACACCTTCTCTCCTCAGAGCAAAATGACGCCTGTCCAGATTCTTGCCGCCGCTATCATTGGCCACCCATCGCCTAGATATTAAGAATGCTTTTCTAATTGGCATTTTGAATGAGGAAGTTTACATGGAGCAACCACCAAGGTTTGTTGTCAAGGGGAGTATGGGAAGGTTTGCGATTGAAGAAATCTCTCTATGGCTTATAACAATCTCCAAGAGCCTAGTTTGGATGTTTTGCAATAGTAGTTCAGCAGTTTAGTCTTTATCGAACTCAGAAAGGCCACTCTATTTTTTGAAGATTTTATGGTGGGAAGCGGATCCTTCTTGTTGTATATGTTGTTGACATTGTGATCACTGGAGATGATGTAGAGAGCATCACAGACTTGAAATATCTACAATAACAGTTTCAGACCAAGGATTTTGGGCCCCTAAAGTATTTTTTGGGTATAGAGGTGGCTAGATCGAAGAAGAGAATTCTCTTATCTCAGAGAAAATATGTGCTTGACATGTAGACAAATGCCAAGATGTCAGAATGTAAGGGTATTGACTCATCTATGAATGACAAGATCAAACTTCTCCCAGATCAGGAGGAGTCATTGAAAGATGTTGAGAAATATAGGAGATTGGTTGGGAAGCTGAACTACTTGACAGTTACTAGACCAGTTATTGTATTTTCTGTTAGTGTAGTTAGTTAATTTCTATCAGCACCCAGGATACCCCACATGGAGGCTGTGAAGATGATTCTTAGATATCTTAAGAAAAGTTCAGGCAAGAGAGTTCTCTATTCAAATAGAGGACACACGAGAGTTACAGGTTTCTCGGATGCAGATTGGGCAAGATCTCTAGCTGACAGAAGATCGACTATAGGATTTTGTGATTTCTTGGAGGAAATCTAGTTTCATGGAAGAGCAAAAAGCAAAGTATAGTTTCTCGATCTACAGGTTAGTCCGAGTATCGAGCCATGGAGAATCTAACATGTAAGCTTATCTGGGTTAGAGATATATTGACAGAAATTAGTTTTCCTCCTAAATGTCCAATGAGCTTATATGGAGACAACAAGGTTGTCATTCACATAGCTTAGAATCCAGTGTTTCATGAGAAGACAAAACACATAGAGATTGATGGCCACTTGATTCGTGAGAAAATGGAGAAGGGGATCATTAGAGCCAAACATATCCCTTCGTGAGCATCACTGCGATATTCTTACAAAACCTCTTGGAAGAGCGCGAGTGAATTTTATTTGTAATAAGCTGGGCATGTATGATATATATGCTCAGCTTGAAGGGGAGTATTGAGAGTCTTTCCTGTATTTAGTTAGTTTCATGTATTTAGTTCAAATCCCATATTGGCTTTGTCATCCGAATCCGCCTCTATATGTATCACAAGTGTCTGGTCATCTTTTGTGACTTTGCGAGTCACACGCTTCACTTTGTCCCCTTCAGCAGACTCGCGGACCCCCTGAGGGATGCTCAAACGAGACACGACGGGAATTCTTGAGGCTTGGGATGTCCCAGATTGTTTGGAGCGCTTCCGGACATTAATTGGAGTCTGGATTCGACCACCAGTCTGTTGTTGTGTGCGGACTGGGTGACCCAAACGTTCCGCCACTGGTGCCTTGTCTTTGCTTTTCGGCTGTGGACCGAGGCGATCGAACACCGAAGTTGAGGGATCAGCAGGAGAAGTGGACGGATGGTGAGGAGAAGAACCCCCTTGGCCGAGACAGTTGGGAGTCTCTCATGGGTTCGCTGCCGATAGACCGCAAGGGCCGGCGAGACAGCTTTAGATCGCCTCAGCCGCTGGGCTGCCTGACCGCTCATGACCGTGAGACAGCTTTGCACCGCCTCCGCCGCGAGATAGTTTCGATCGCCGATGCGCTGGTGATCCAAACTGTTTTGCTTCGATTTGATTCCCTGGTTGATCTTGATTCCCGAAGCTTTATGATGATGGCATCGCGGCACGCTGACACGCGACGCGGACGCTTTTGGACGCGCTCCTTCTTCGTCAAACGGGTCCTCTTGACAAAGACCCATTCTTCCTTGACGGGAGTGCTGACGGGTTGAGATTGAGGCGCTGTAGTTTGTTGACGCCTCTGATCACGCGGGTTCGTGTGATAGTGAACTCCATCCGCCGACCTGTGGCCATGGCAAATTGACGCCAACTGATGTCGTCTCTCGACGAGCCCTCTTCGTCAGAGTGGTAGAGGTCTTGTAGGATGACTCCTTCTTCAGAACAGAGCCACCATGAGCAGAGGTCCCGGCTTTGTAGCTTGCCGGGGTGTTGTCGTGAGGGGAAACTTCCGTCGCGAGTGGGAGAGATTCGATGCGCACTACGACAGAACAGACTTCTCTCCTTGGAGACGAGGTCCTCCGATGCTTGCGGGGCGAGAAAGACTTCGATGAAGAGGAGGAGAGATATTCTTCGAACTTGGATTGATCGAAGTCATAATCCAATCCATCGACCATGAGGCCGGCTTGGTCGTTGCTAGGCTGCGACACCATAGCCTCAACATTGAGACCATTGGCTCCCACTGTGGTCGCCATCGTGTTTACGCCGAGAACGGGCTCTTTGTTGCTTCCATTACAAAATGTTTTGAGAATGAAAACAAAGGAAAGATTACACGTATATCTCTCAATTACAAAGAAAATTGGCTCGCTTCTTACAAACACGTAATGTGATACACTACGAGTGATCTCCCCGCTATGCGGGTTCTTTGCCTCGGCCGGGACGCCGTCCGTGGACCACCGAAAGCAACGATCGCCGGATTGATCGGGTTGAGTTGTTGCTTCAAGAACGAAACAAGAACTAAAGCAAATATCTTAGCAAGGTAAGATATCTACTCTTCCCAAGAATAAGACCAAGCTTAAACTCGAGGGATCTCCACGGATGATGTTCTTGAAAATCTCCTTTGATTGTGTTGAAGTTCAAATCTCCTTCTCTCTCTCAAGAAGGCTCTAGCTCAAAGTTTTGATCTCCATGTTCTTTATCTCCCAAAACTCGACTTTTCCCGTGTGGACGAGGGGATATTTACGCCTTCAAGAGGCAAAACCGCCGAAAAGAACGTAGAAGATAATGAGTGGCCGAGATAGTTGTTATGTTCGCCAAAACCGCTATGCCGCATGCCAGCTTAGTCGTTTGTTAAGAATCGTCGCTAATGGCGACAGCTTTGACCGCCTTCTCGTTATTGTAACAGCCTTCCTCTTTTTAGGCACGCCTCAATGCCCTACTTTCACGCTTTAGTGGGCTTTTTCAAGATAACCGCCACTAACGGGTTGAATATCATCTACGCTGAAAAGTCAAGTGGGCCCCACGAGCATTAATAGAACACTCTTGAGCACGATTTATTAACTCTTGATGTCTTCTTGGCGACCCAAGAAAGTGTTCGCCAATGGCGAGACACCATAAAGTGTCTCGCAAGTAGCGAGACATTAAAGTGTTCGCCAATGGCGTGACACAACAAAGTGTTCGCCAATGGCGACACAAGGAAGTGTTCGCTTATGGCGCGACACAACAAAGTGTTCGCCAATGGCGAGACACAAGGAAGTGTCTCGCCTAGACACAAAAAGTCTCTCGGGCATTGATTTCACCCTGTGGTCGACTTCCTTAGATCTTGACGACGTCGTTCTTCGATCTTCTTTTGATTAAGTCACATTTGGGGCTCTTCAACAATTTTCGATGCCTACAATGGTCTTGATCTTCTTAGGGACTCTACACCCTATTTATCATTCAGCACGACCATAAGTATTAGGCGGTACAGCAGTCTCCTCACTTACAGAGACTTATCACTTCCTGAAACGGGTGACTCTTACAATCTCATCTACACCTCCGATCACCTCATCTGATCGATCTGCCTTAGTATCCCAAGGAAGACAGATAGGAGGCCGTGGTGGTAGTTTCTCAGGTCGTGGCGGTGATCTTGGTGGTGAGCGTAGGCGTGGGGTATGCTTTGGAGGACGTGGAGGACGATGAGATAGTTCGTGAGGAGTCATCAGAGATTATTCCTCTGTTTACTGTCATTACTGTAAGGAGCTAGGTCATATGAGGTTTAATTGTCCTCAGTTGCAGGGAGCAAGGAAAATAGCCTCGGAATGCGCATGTAGCAGCTCAGGAAAGTCCTTTAGATGATCAGACTCGTCGTGAGCTTGAGCAATTCCAACAACAGCTATTCTAGCAATTTAAAAAGATGCAGTCCTCTCCCGCTACAGCTACACTTGCCCTGTCGAGTAACCCTATTTCTTGTCTTACATCACCATCGTCCCGTACTTGGTTTGTAGATTCAGGGGTAACTGACCACATGACTGGAAACCGAGGTATTCTATCTTCTTGCACATCTACAACTTCATTTTCCCCCCTGTAGTTTTAGCTGATGGCTCCAATACACCTGTGGAAGGAATAGGCTCTGCTAATACTGCTACTTTTTCCCTTTCATATGTGCTATATCTTCCTCGCTTTCCGTTTAATCTCTTATTTGTCAATAAGATTACTAAAGCATTAAATTATACGGTGATATTTTTTCCTACACATTGTATTTTTTAGGCACTTGAGATGAGGAAGACGATTAGCACAGAACGTGAGCGGAAAGGCCTGTATCAACTGGACCTATCTTCAAACCAAGTTGTGTGTATCAGTTCTACATTAGCTTGATCAGCATTGTCGGTTTAGTCACTCTCCCCTTTCTGTTTTTAAAATAATAACTTCAAAACTGAGTCACGTTGAGTCTTTAGATTGTGAGTCATGTCAACTAGGAAAACATTATCGAATGTCCTATCCTAGTCATGTCAATAAAAGGGTCAATAACCCGTTTCATTTGGTGCATTCAGATGATGGGGTCCTTATTCTATTTTGTCAAAACTTGGTTTCAGATATTTTATTAGTTTTATGGATGATTTTCCTCACATGACATGGGTCTATCTATTGAAAACTCATTCCGAAGTATTTTCTATTTTTAAAGTTTTTTGTGCTGAAATTAAAAATTAATTTCATGCTTCTATTAAAATTTTGAGGACAGACAATGCTAAAGAATATTTTGACAAATTATTCACAAACTTTTTGGAAAATAGAATTTTACATCAATCATCTTGTGTTTACACATCTCAATAAAATAGGGTACCTGAGCGCAAAAATAGACACTTACTAGAAATTGCTCGAACATTATTATTTCATCGAGATGTTCCAAAATATTTTTGGGGCGATGCCGCTTTAACCGCATGTTATCTGATTAATAGATTGCCATCTCTTTTATACCTTGATAGTGAGTCTTTTCCATTACCCCTAAGATCTTCTATTCTCTCAGGCTTCATTCACAATCACAGTCCTCAAAGGATGAAATTAGATTCGAAATCCCTTTGGTGAATCTTTGTTGGGTATTCTCGAACTCAAAAAGGATATAGGTGTTACAGCCCTTCTCTAGACTATTACATTATTTCTACTAATGTTACCTTCTTGGAAAATAAACCAGGACATATTGCATTTGATACACCCTCACATGCTCAGGATGATTATGATTTTCTTATTTTTCGAGAAATAGTTGTCAGTACTCCTTCCGAGCCTAATGTGCAGGCTAATCCACCATCTAAGTTTGCTGAGTCGGTCCATGTTTATACATGACGTGCTACTCCGAAATATGTACCAGAGTCCACCTCCAACCAAGGGTCTGATTTACAAGTTAGTCAAGATGTTGTCATACAGCCAAGTGCTACCACTACTGATGATCTTCCAATTGCCCTTCGAAAGGGTAAGAGATCTTGTCATTCTAGATATTCTCTTGCACACTATGTCTCTTACTCTTCATTACCATCATCATATCGTTCTTTCATATCTTCTCTGGACTCTCACTAGGTTCTCAAGAATGTGTTGGAAGCACTATCTATCCCAGATTAGATAGCAGCAATGCAAGAAGAGATGACAACATTAGAACAAAATGAGACTTGGAATTTTATTCCTCTACCGCCTGGAAAGAAAGCTGTTAGGGCAAGTGGGTTTACAAAGTCAAAGTAAATCCAGATGGATCTGTAGCTCGCCTTAAAGCTCGACTAGTT
This sequence comes from Asparagus setaceus, assembly GCA_012295165.1. Lineage (NCBI taxonomy): Eukaryota > Viridiplantae > Streptophyta > Magnoliopsida > Asparagales > Asparagaceae > Asparagus > Asparagus setaceus. The sequence goes on along the minus strand of CM022706.1, from coordinate 66,804,708 downwards.
GCAAAGCGTTATTCACAGATATATGGACTAGATTACAATGACACCTTCTCTCCTGTAGCAAAAATGACGTCTGTCCGTATTCTTGCTGCTCGCTATCATTGGCCACTCCATCAGCTAGATATTAAGAATGCTTTTCTAATTGGCATTTTGAATGAGGAAGTTTACATGGAGCAACCACCAAGGTTTGTTGCTGAAGGGGAGTATGGGAAGGTTTGCAGATTGAAGAAATCTCTCTATGGCTTATAACAATCTCCAAGAGCCTAGTTTGGATGTTTTGCAATAGTAGTTCAGCAGTTTAGTCTTTATCGAACTCAGAAAGGCCACTCTATTTTTTGAAGATTTTATGGTGGGAAGCGGATCCTTCTTGTTGTATATGTTGTTGACATTGTGATCACTGGAGATGATGTAGAGAGCATCACAGACTTGAAATATCTACAATAACAGTTTCAGACCAAGGATTTTGGGCCCCTAAAGTATTTTTTGGGTATAGAGGTGGCTAGATCGAAGAAGAGAATTCTCTTATCTCAGAGAAAATATGTGCTTGACATGTAGACAAATGCCAAGATGTCAGAATGTAAGGGTATTGACTCATCTATGAATGACAAGATCAAACTTCTCCCAGATCAGGAGGAGTCATTGAAAGATGTTGAGAAATATAGGAGATTGGTTGGGAAGCTGAACTACTTGACAGTTACTAGACCAGTTATTGTATTTTCTGTTAGTGTAGTTAGTTAATTTCTATCAGCACCCAGGATACCCCACATGGAGGCTGTGAAGATGATTCTTAGATATCTTAAGAAAAGTTCAGGCAAGAGAGTTCTCTATTCAAATAGAGGACACACGAGAGTTACAGGTTTCTCGGATGCAGATTGGGCAAGATCTCTAGCTGACAGAAGATCGACTATAGGATTTTGTGATTTCTTGGAGGAAATCTAGTTTCATGGAAGAGCAAAAAGCAAAGTATAGTTTCTCGATCTACAGGTTAGTCCGAGTATCGAGCCATGGAGAATCTAACATGTAAGCTTATCTGGGTTAGAGATATATTGACAGAAATTAGTTTTCCTCCTAAATGTCCAATGAGCTTATATGGAGACAACAAGGTTGTCATTCACATAGCTTAGAATCCAGTGTTTCATGAGAAGACAAAACACATAGAGATTGATGGCCACTTGATTCGTGAGAAAATGGAGAAGGGGATCATTAGAGCCAAACATATCCCTTCAGAGCATCAGCTTGCAGATATTCTTACAAAACCTCTTGGAAGAGCGCGAGTGAATTTTATTTGTAATAAGCTGGGCATGTATGATATATATGCTCAGCTTGAAGGGGAGTATTGAGAGTCTTTCCTGTATTTAGTTAGTTTCATGTATTTAGTTCAGTCCCATATTGGTTAGAGTCAAATTATTTTGTAATCATAATATTATTAATAAGACTTGATAGGAGAGGGACAAATCAATCCTCTTTGATGACTCCTTCTACAAGAATTAATGTGAGACCAACCCTTGGGGGTTTTTCCTTTGGTTAGAATTTTAAGTTCTCTTAAGAGGAGTTTGAAACGGGCTCTCCTCTTACGTGAAGGTGTCCCCAATTGGGCGTGGGGTGTAATGCCTCTTCGGGTCTCCTAAGTGTGTCATGGCTCACACTCAAGGCTTCCTCTCTTGATATAAGCTCTTGTGACTAAAGTTTCTCTTGTCACCAAAAAAATTCTACATAATTGCCAGTAACAAATGCAATGTATGGTTAAAACTATTGGGTACTAATATCATATTCTACTTTTCATTGATTTATTTATATTTCAACACAAAAATATTCTATTTGAGGACTCAATAGAAATTGTCCTTTTTCAAGCATAAACGGGAAAATTGCTCTAAAACCTATTAGGATCAAATTATTTGAGGACTCAATAGCTCTTTCAATCATTTGGTAACTACGTAAAGTATTAAAGATTTATGGGACTAATATGGAAAAAACCTTTTACTTTTTCTTCTTTTTTCACTATAAAACAGATCGATGAAGAACAGAATAGATAAGGGTTGCAAACAGATTGATATGTATCGACATTACATCTATATCTTCTTACCAATCATCGATGCATATACAAGTACAAATATGTCTTAATGAGGAAATTCTTTTTCTTATCCACAAAATCTAATATGGATACAGATAAAATAAAATGAATATGAGGAAAATGGATAAAATTTGAAGAATATATACGCCATATGATACAAGAGAGTGCATTAAATATATTATGCATATTAGAAAACTAAATTTAGATATTTGAATCATCAAAATTAACCATAAATACATTCATCTAATGGTCAAAACAAACATAACTATATGATTGACATAATTTGGATCTTTTGAATATCTAACGGTCAACATAATTGCAATTATATGATCAATATATATTTTGAATATTTCTAATACGTAACCAAATATTTGTTTATGTATATTTACATGTATCTGTAATCTATTAAAAATTGATATTTAGTATTTGTATTTGTATCCTAACGGATAAGATATCTCCACAGTAGAGATAATAGTGGACCCAGCCTAACTGTTCCTTTACGGTGGGATGTGAATATATTCATATCTCAGATACCATTTCGCTTCTAATACAGAAGTTATATTAATGGAAAATGTTGAGTGTAGTTTGAACTAATGATTTACGTAATTAGACGTAGCAAATTAAGTTTACAATGAAATCACTAGTGGATATTAGGCTTTATCGACGGCAATATCGCCGACGTAAATGCCGCCGCTGATGATACATTCCCGACGGCCAATGCCGCCGTGGATATAGCCGCCGGCATCCATTTTCCGCCGCCGATGTTAACATCGCCGACGGAAGAACATCGCTGACAGATACCCGCTGCCGATGTTTATCTATAAAATGCTTTACCCCGCTATTTTATCAGAACCCTATTTTTTACCGCGGCTGTAATTTCTTCCGCCGCTTCGCTGGCCAGAAGGTTCAGTTTCGCCACACCGCTCTTCGCTGAAGGCCATCCGCTGAGATCTCTCCAGATTCAACGCCGCCACTATCGCTCATCAACGCCGCCGCCACATCTTCTCCGTCACGCCAACGCCGGGCTTTCTCCGCTAACGCCGCCTCCTCCGCCGAGAGGGTCAGCCCACCACCATCTACTCAAGGTATAATCTTTAATGATTTCTAATTTTATTATAATTTTATGGATTATATACAATTGAATTAGGGTTATATACAATTTTATTACTCTTATTTTAAGAATTGAAATTAAAACCTAATCCCTAACCTTTAATTATAATGATCTACCCTAATTGATATTTATCATAACCCAAATTGATCACATAACCCTAATTAAGATAACTTAAAGTTTGTTAACCCTAACCCTAACTTTAATTTTTATTAAATCTAGCCAATTAAACTTATATACCCAAGTATATAATCCTAATTCAACTAACTTTAATAAATAATTTAGCATTTTTCTAACTCTAATTAATTAATTTAACTTTAATAAATTTAATCCTAACTTTAATAACTCAATAATCTACTTTAATCCTAACTTGAATAACTCAATTAAATTAATCTCGATAAAGAAATATGAGCCTAAGAGTAATCCTAGTTATCTTGTTTTATAACCCTAATCCTAACTTTAATGATTTATAATAATATACTTAAATCTTAACTTTTTATAATCCTAATCCTATCTTTAATGATCTTTCTTAACCTAATCCCGCTAATAATGGTATTAATTAAACTTTAGTTAGCCTAATCCTAATTGAACAAATCTAATCAATTAGAAATCCTAATTATTACCTTAAATTCATTTCCCAAGACAATGACCCGATAATTAAACTAACTCTCACTCAAATTTTATCTTAATCCTAAATATTAATAACTAATTTAAATATATATAACGCTAATCCTAACTCTATGAAGTAACTATCGAAAATAATCCTAATACTAAATCTAATTACATTACCCTAAGTCCCTAACCATAATTAAACTAACTTTATACTAACTTTAACAATAATACAATCATGATTATATTACTATAAGTCTAATACTCTAATTAAACAAAGGATAGTTATGATAAACTGATTCTATTGTTATTGATGCATTCAATTTAGTTAGATATATGATATTGTATTGTGTTATATATCATGATTATATGAATCGAAGTCGCTACCCCTAGTTTCCGCCTAATAATGTTGGATGTGAATCTCTTCTAATATAAACGCATCGTAATTCTAGTTGGATGTGAGAATACTTTTATATCTAAAGAGAATAACATGATTTATGTTAGAAGCATGATCTACATACAATAATTACTAGATCCATATCGATCTATTATCTATCATTGATATGCATTATAACATCCAAGACAAGGTACCTGAGAACAAATGTAGGTGTCACAAATTTTTAAGAAATAAAACGCATAAAGTATGTAAAGGTAGTTGTAGACACTACTATATTCCTAATGGGATAGGTCCATTTCCTATGACACCAAGTAAAGTGTCTTGTTGAAAATATGAGCGCTAGATTTTACGCCACATAATTTATGTTCGACAATTCCCTCCGAGATTATTATAATTTGTATTTCCTTGATGTCGTGGAAAAGTTAATATCACCCAACCGGTATTTGATGCTTTAATAATAAAATTTCACATTACCTAATTATGCTTAATTTCATTTATGAATAATATTATATATATATCATACGATGAGGATAGTTCCCGACAAATCATGGATCGATATTCCTCGCATTGATAGATGGAGGGACAATGATATAAAGATGGAATAAATCAATTCATACAAGACACCTTAGCGCACTCCACGAAAGTTAAATAGTAATGTCGTATTGTCCCCGCCGTTGGTGTAAAAATATGGCATTGGTGGATAAAAGTGATTTACATAAACACTTAATATCGATTTCATGAGGAGTACAAATATTGGATGTTTCATGGGGAAGGATGTCTTGAAGAAATGAAATTGATGCATGAGACCGCACGCCGATGGGAGGATAGATGATACACATACAATGCTTGCTAATATGTTAACAGCTCCTAATATAGATGAAATTGAAGGTGCCGAGGATGCCGGGTTACGAAAATGCTAGAGGTGTGAATGATCACGAGGAGTCGGGCGCAGATAATGAAATTAATAGATGACAATGAAAATGATCTGTATGAGGGTTGCACCGAAGTTCACCAGTTATCATTTATGTCCTTTTATGATAAAGTCTCTTAGCGGAATGGCGATAAATATTTTAATATGTTGCTTGTGTTGTTGAGAAAAGTGATTCCAAATGGAAAAGAGAGCATTCCAAGAAATTATGATAACGAAAGAAGATTGTTTCGTTATAGGACTTGATTACAAAAAATCGACGATGCCCTAATGATTGTATCCTCTACTATAAGGATAACAAAGATCTTCGTGAGTGTCCAGCTTTGTGGAGTATCACGGTGGGTACAACGCAAAAATTATTCGACACATGGGACAAAGAAGGTCTATGCTTAAGCAAAGGAAGATTCCAAAGAAAGGTCCTTCGCCATTTTCCTTAATACCTAGGCTAAAACGGTTGTATATGAATAAAGATACCGCTAAGCAAATGAGGTGGCACATGGAAGAACGATAGATGATGGTAAAGTCGACATCCTACCGATGCAGAGGCATGGAAGCATGTGGATCGAACTTATCCTTGGTTTGCTAATGAGTGCGTGAATGTTAGACTTGTTTTGTCTAGCGACGGATTCAATCCATTTGGGCTTATGAGTTCCGGCTGGTCTACATGGCCTGTTGTATTAACGCCATACAACTTACCGCTTTGGCTTTGCATGAAACAACCGTGATATGATACTTTCATTATTGATACCGAGCAAGCATGCACCGTAATGACATAGATGTGTTTTGGAACCGCTAATTGATGAGTTAAAACAACTCGACTGAAGGGGTTATGACATATGATACTCACGCAGCGTACTTTTAGACTCCGTGGTATTTTACTATGGACAATTAATGATTTTCCAACCTATGCTAATCTATCGGGTTGGTCTACAAAGGGAACATATGCGTCCAAAGTGGTCCGTAATTCAAAGGTCTTTATCCGCAAAGACAACAGAATTTTGTTATTGGTTTAATAGAAGGTGGTTGAACCTAAAACACGATACGTAACAAAAAATGGAGCAAGTTTTTGATGGTACCGTTGAGAAGCGAGATGCTCCACGCCCATTAGGTGGAGATCGATTGTACGCTTGCTTGAGCGGTTCCTCACCGCCGTTTGGAAAGAAGCTTATTCAAAGAAGATTTACTTGGAGGAGGGATCTTGCGATAACAAAAGGATACTAAAACGAAAGAGAAAAGCACAAGTGGTGAGGGATGGGGCTGAAATCGTAAAATTGCCCTCGATGGACAAAATTCAGATTTTTTTCAACTCTCTTATCGAAAGAGCTAAAAATACGACACAACTTGGACGCTATGCACATTGAAAAAATATTTGTGATAATCTTTTATCCACACCGCTGCAATGTGCTAATAAATCAAAGGATGATCTACGCCGCCAAGATCTAATTGCATTGAACATCGAGACTAACCGCAGCCAAAAATGTCGGAAATGACAGATATGAGTTGCCCGTGTCTCATTACTATGTCGAAGATTGAGATGCAAATATTTTGTCAAGTCCTCAAATCAATGAAGTTACCAGAGGGTTACTCCGCAAACATATCGAACAATGTCCAAAAGGTGAAAGGAAAATATTGGGCCTTAAAACTCATGATTATCACGCGCTTCTTCATCAATTGCTACCGTGGCACTACGCAAGCACTATGCGTAATGAAAAGGCAAAGGAAGGTTATTATTGATTTTGTGGATTTTTCGTAAAGCTTTGTTCTAAAGTTATAGACGCCCGTGAGTTTAAGAAACTTGGAGAAATTATTTCTAAACTATGTGTGAAATGGAGATGCTCTTTCCTCCATCTTTTTCACAATAATGGTTCATCTCACACAACATCTCGCAGAGGAGGTCGCAATAGCGTGACCGGTCCATTATCGCTGGATGTATCCAATAGAAAGGTTAGTATTTAGAAAACATTAATCTTTAGCTATCAATCATTACATATGTTAACTATCAATATCTTTACTTCTATATCTAATTAATTATCATTTTTAGATATTTGGGTTCAATGAAGCCAATTATGCAATGTAGCTCTAACCGTAAGGTTCAATAGCCGAAAATTACGTGAGAACCGAAAGTGTTCTTATTTGCCTCTCGCTATATGAGAGGGGAACAAACAAGACTTCAAAACCCGCTGATAACAAGGATAACACATTTCTATATCCTCGATGAACAAAAATTATTCTAACCTCGTTGTTAGATCAAGCGATGCATAATGAGTAAATAATCTTGAAATCTTCTAATACCGGAGGTAAAATATCACATAAGAGTTTTGAATATCATTTAACTAGTAATTTTAAATTTGACAATGACATAGATTGTTAATGGCATTAATAGGCAACATCGAAAAACTAAAGAATGAAGTTACCGTAGTACAAATTGCATACGACATTAAAGAAAGACATATGAAGGAATTCCCTGCTTGGTTGAAGAATGAAGTAAGTATTGTTAAATTTAGCAAAAATAATAGTTTTACTAAAAAAATAAAGACATTGATTTAATAGTTTTCTTATTTTTATATTTAGATCCGTGAACAACTTGTCCTTAATAACCAAATATCGAAGAAGTAAAGGTTCACGCCGCCTTACTATGTCAGAAATCAATATGGTGGGTATCGTGTTAACGGCATAAATTTCATACAATGGAGGTTGATGATAATGAAGGTCACCCGTAATAGTGGTGTCATGGCTACCTTCTCACGGAATGTTTCTCAAATAGAAGAGATCGTAATCCAGCTTGAAAATAATATAACATATTATGGACGGTTGGAAGATGTGGTGGAGATATTCTACGGCTATGGTGGACCAAATGAACATAAATACACGATGTTCATGATTCGTTGGTGCTTTGCAAAGACTCAAAAGGATCCCTTTGGATTTACAATTGTCAATCTCGATAAAGAAATTGATAGTGATGAAAAATTCATGTTTGCATCTCGTGGGACAATGTTTCTATGTGAAAGATCCTATGGTTAAAGACCGCTGGATTGTCCTATACAAGGATTCTAGGGCTTATATTCAACCTCTACCAAAGGAAGATAGTGATGAGAGCTATATAGACAACTTCAATGAGCCAAATGCAAATGATCGATGAATTCTCGCACCTCAAAATGTAGTGTTTGATACTGATGCTCCAACAACTCTGACAGACATTCCAAATATTATCACGCACATTTATAGGAGCTAAATATGTAATCGGCAGCTTGTGTAACTTTTTAGTTTACATATTGTAAAATGAAAACTTTAATATCACTACGATGTATCTCAATTACCTTTTGGACAATATAAATTCCATATAAATATGTAATATCTTCTTTGTATATTCAAATTTGTGATGCCTACAAGCCAGATATGAAATGAAAATTTTATTAATGTAATAATACATTGTAGGCATCAAAATTGTCAAGAACCTCAAATATGACTAAATTATGAGAAGATCGGGACAACGCCGCCGAAATCTCAAGAAGTCAACATGGAAGATTGTGTCTCGCTACTAGCGACATTTGTTGGTGCCTCGCCACGAAGCGAGACACCTTGATGTGTCTCGCTACTAGCGACATTTGTTGGTGCCTCGCCACGAAGCGAGACACCTTGATGTGTCTCGCTACTAGCGACATTTGTTGGTGCCTCGCCACGAAGCGAGACACCTTGATGTGTCTCGCTATAGGCTAGGCACTACTTGTGTCTCGCCAAACGCCAGACACCCGTAATACTTGAAACGAGCTCTTGAAGGGTCTAAATCAATGCCGATGGGGCCCACTTGACTTTATCAACGCCGAGAGACGCTCGTGATACTTTAATGGGTGGTTACACGAAAATACACCCACTAGGCGGATTTTAGGGCATTCAATCGCGCCTAAAAGCAAAGGAAACCGCTACAACAGCTGAAGGGATTTACACCGCCGCCGCTAGCAGGCAGCCCATATTACCTCGCCGCCAACAGGCAGTTCGACACCGCCGCCAGTAGTTTAGGTAGCTTACGCCAGGCGTACCGAAGCCGCCGCTTAACCGCAAATGTGGAGCACTTATGACACCGGTGTTTCTTCAGAGGGCACGCTTCCCAAAGGCTATAAATACCTTCCTACGCCCACTTGGGCAGGGGTCGACTATCGAAGGGGCAATCGAGATCCAAGCTTCCTGAGTTCAAGAACACGATCCACACCTGAGATTCCTCGAAGTTTAAGCTTTGACTTATTCTTGAGAAGAGTAGATATCTTACTTTGCTAAGATATTTGCTTAAGTTCTTGTTTCCTTTAAGCATCAACTAAACCCCGCCGATTCGACGATCGCCGCCGGTGGTCCACGGATTACGCCCCCAAGACAGCAAAGTCCCACTAAAATAAGAGATCTACACTTGTAGTGTCTTTTGTTCGAAGCTTGTGAGAGAGTTATTTAAATTTCTTTGTAATCGAGAACCAAAAGTGTAATTTTCTCAAGTTTTACAATGGAAACAACTTTCGACTCAAACACGATGGCATAATTACAGTGGGAGCTAACGGTCTCGAGCCCGAGATCGTTGTGTCGCAGCCTCAGCCGATCAAGCTTCCTCATGGTCGATGGATCGATTACTTCTTCGATCAAGCCAAGTTCGAAGAATATCTCTCCTCTTCCTCATCAAGTCCTCCTCACCCCGCAAACATCGGAGGATATCATATCCTAAGAGGGAGGTTCGCTTCGTTGTAATGCGTAACGATTCTCGCTCGCTATGCACGGAGGCGCATTTCCTCTCAACAACACCCCTGGATCTCAAAGCCGAGCTCGCTCGTTGACTCCTATCGAAGGAGTCATTCAACAAGATCTCAAACACTCGATGAAGTGGGCTCGCCGAGACAACGCCAAAAGATGGCCCGACAACTTGCAAAGGCCATGGAATCAACAGACGGAGTTCATTACCACACTAACTGCTGGATCGAGGCGCCGCCAGTTACAATGCCTCAACCTCAATCCGCCAACACTCCTCCCAAGGAAGAATGGGTTCTCGCCAAAAGGACCCGATTGACAAGGAAGGAGCGCCTAAAGCCGCACGCTGCTGTTCGTGGCATCGCATCGTTGTTCGCAAGGCGCAGGAGTCAAATCAACCGTGGAATCGACTCAAAATCACAAAGTTTGGGTCCCAAAGTCTACCTCAAAATCGCCCAGATATCTTCCTTCTTCACCAGATTACCGAGCCAAGCATGCAGACAGTTTGCCGCCGGCCAACGTAGGTAAAGTAAACTGCCTCGCCACCGAAAGAGCCAGTAACCGCCAAGCACAACAGGCAGCCTTCCATGCCTTAGCAAGAATTTGGTTTCTTCGCCTTTCATTCACTTCTCCTGCTAAGATAACGACAATTAAGCCCGAAATTTGACAACTTCGTTTAGCCGCCTTGGTCCACCGAAATAAAGGCAAGATACCGTTGAAGAAACGCTTGATTACCCAAATTTAAGAGTTCGAGCAAGTCGAAACATCTCGACTTCCGTAATTCCGTGATGCTTCGCTTGAGCATCCCGCAAGGGTCCGCGAGTCTACTAAAGGGAAGAATTTGAGGCATGTGATTCGTGAAGTCACGAGAGATGATAAAACACTTATGATCCATGCCAAGGTAACTTCAGCAGATGAAGTTAAAACGTTAAAGGTGCCTCCCAAGTCGAATGATCGACGCCTAAAAGAAGACGCGGTCCTCCGCTAAGGACAACGCTACACTTGAGGTGAAAGTACAACCGCTGACAAACCACATCAACCGTGTCATCGTCAGTGGCAACACACCTAAAGAGAACGATTGATGAAATAAATTGTTCTTGTTCGTATGCACAACTAATCAAGACGTTGTTGTCGATGTACCGCTTCAATCAAACGCCAACCACAAAGAGCTTCAAGATTCGAGCCGCTTTTCCTCGCCAAGAACGAAGATCGGCAATGAGTCAAGACGACGCCGAAGATCATCCATCCAATTTGATCAGCTTCCGGCGACTATCAACATGGTGAACAAAGGAAAGGACCGAAATGAAGAAGATCCGTGACTTTACCCCGAGGAAGAGTTAGCTCTGATTTCCGAGAATGTCCCGATTACAATTGGTAGCCAAAATTTTATCACCGATAAGCCACGATTCATCGAGATATCGCTGAACTAAGTCACAGCTTGAAGGCTTCGAGGAAACAGGTAGAATCACAAACACAAAGATAAGATCCAACCAAGAGGTTTAGCATCGCGGTCCAAGCTCTAAACGCTGGAGCTCTTAGCCGCTCAAGCTCTAAAACGCTGAGCTCTCACCGTGGTCCAAAGCTCCAAAACGCTGAGCTCACCGCCCAAAGCTCCAAGCGCAGAGCTCTCACCAAGGCCCAAACTCTAAAACGCTGAGCGCTCACCGCTGGCCCCAAGCTCTAAAACGCTGAGCTCTCACCGCCCAAAGCTCCAAGCGCAGAGCTCTCACCGCCCAAACTCTAAAATGCGGAGCGTTCAGCCGCGTCCCAAGCTCAAAACGCATAGCTCTCAGCCGCGTCCAAGCTCCAAAACGCGGAGCCTTTAGCCGCGTCTAAGCCCAAGACGCTGAGCGCCATGATCATGCTCAAACGCAGATCTCAACCTCGCCAGACGCCAGGGTCATCTAAAAATAAAACGCGAAGTCTTGCGCTGCTTCCTATCTCAGAACACGATTTAAACGGTTCCAAAACCGCTTTCCTCGATTTGAGGGCCACTTAATCCTCATTCTAAGGGGTCAGCTACACCCCTAAAATACCTATAAAAGGGGAGAAAGATCTTTAGCAGGGGATCTAAAAGGAGAGATTGAGGCTAGAGAAAGAAAAGATCCAGAGGATTGATTCGCTAGAGAGAGAGAGCTTGAGCTGGTCAACCCTAGCTCTCCTTCTTCGCCGGGCTTGGCTTGGTTTTCAAACTCGCAGAGTTATTAAACTCGCCCTTCGAAGTTATCAAACTCGTTAGAGTTCTAAAGACTTGCCTCAAGTCTCTTTCTACGTGATTCCACGAGCAAGACGGCCGGATCGCCCACGGATACAAGGATCAAGCTCCTATCGCCGCGGAAGAACCCAGCTTTAAACAAAAGGAAGGATCTCCGCTGACCCTTCCTTCTTTGTAAATCGGCAACCGATCGAGGAGTTTTGTAATTTCTTTTATCTAAGTCGCTTAGAGAGAGAGAGTGCATTCGAGAGTTGTATTTATTCTTTCTTTAAAATCAATTGAAGGGATAATCTTTATTTTACAGCCTTTCAAATTTCCTCGAACAAAAGATGGCGACTACTGGGACTAGCTTCACGATGAAGAAGTGGTGGCTAATCCGACGCCGCCTCATTGGAACTACAAGAGAAACTCTCACGATAGAGTTTGATCAAGCCAAATACTTAAGAGTTGCTCTTCCCGATCCCTTAGCCCTAAGGCTATGCGAAAGTCCGCAAAGTCTCTAGGAGATCAAGACACCGATCGCCTCGTGTCACCTAAAGGGAATTTTGCCGCTGAATCGATGGTTCCGCAAGATTTCCTTTAAGGGTAAAAGACCGCTTCAAACAAAACGCTGAAGTCCCAAGACCGCTTTAAACAAAACGCGAGCCTTTAGCCGTTTAAGCCCAAGACGCTGAGCGCCATGATCATGCTCAAACGCGATCTCAACCTCGCCAGACGCGAGGGTCATCTAAAAATAAAACGCGAAGTCCCAAGACCGCTTTAAACAAAACGCTGAAGTCCCAAGACCGCTGCTTTCAAACAAAACGCGAGTCCCAAGACCGCTTTAAACAAAACGCTGAGCTCTCACCGGCCCAAACTCTAAAACGCTGAGCTCTCACCGCCCAAAGCTCCAAAACGCTGAGCTCTTAGCCGCTCAAGCTCTAAAACGCTGAGCTCTCACCGCCCAAAGCTCCAAGCGCAGAGCTCTCACCGGCCCAAGCTCCAAAACGCTGAGTCCCAAGACCGCTGCTTTCAAACAAAACGCGAAGTCCCAAGACCGCTGCTTTCAAACAAAACGCGAAGTCCCAAGACCGCTGCTTAAAACAAAACGCGAAGTCCTGTGACCGCTTTCAAACAAAACGCTGAAGTCCCAAGACCGCTGCTTTCAAACAAAACGCGAAGTCCCAAGACCGCTGCTTTCTCCAATCAAACGCTGACCGATGTCCGCTGCTCTTCAATTGAACGCAAACCTCGTGGAAGCTGCCACAAACAAAACGCGAGTCCCAAGACCGCTGCTTTCTCCAATCAAACGCTGACCGATGTCCGCTGCTCTTCAATTGAACGCAAACCTCGTGGAAGCTGCCATTAAACGGACTTCGTGCCCACGCTTGTCATGTCCACCCTAACCCAACCCCTTCAAATGATGAGGGATGTGTTCCACCAAACTACCGATCCGAGTTAACATTCCTCAAGTTTCGACTTGAGAGAATTATTATCAAGAGAGAGACCAACGCAAAGAAGTCGCCATTCGCGCCCGCGGCGAAGCATTGATTGCAACGGTCCTCTCCGAATGTCAATGTTGTGCACCTGCACCTAGACGATCGGCCTTTGATCGGTTGATTAATCCACTCGGCCCAAGAGACGGAGGCGATTCCACGTAAGGAGAACCTCGAGACCGAATATCCCAAGTCACCATCAATATGGTCGGCAGAGGAACGCCGCTACCTTCCAGCCGCATTTAATCGAGACTAATCGCCCGAAAGTGTTAAGGAAATCTCAAATAAGTTCAAGGAATTTATCAACAAGACTCAACACGACGGGAGTCATACCCTCATCAATTATCGACCGCCGTGGGTTAGAACTCAAGATGAGCACTCACCATTGCAGAAGTCTCAGCCTTCCACTCGCTCAGAGAACACGAGCATGGTTTATACAACCGAGGGTGCCAAGATCTCAAGAAGAAGCTTGAAGAATACCAGCGATGACGCAGAAGCTATGCGGTCATAGCAAAGAAACCATTAACCAACTTAGAGACATGGTAGCCCAACCGGTTTCGATAGGCTCAAGCTCACGCGGGTCGGTCCGCACTTCAACCGAATCATCGCTAAAGAAAGGTCAATCCGCAGCGTAAGGGAAAGATGGTTGAAACCTCCATCAAGAAACTCACCGTGATAGATTCTTCATCCAAGGAGAGAAAGGCCGAGAACGAATCAAATCTTCAATCACCAAAATGGATGAATTCGGCTCGCCTTAACGCTTATCGCTAATAGGAGTGAGCTCCAAGACGAGGGGTTGTGAGGCCATATCCCGGAGTGGGATGCGACCTTACCCTCCAAAGTTTAAGGCCCCTACCGCAAGCCTTCGATGGCACAGTTCACGAATCAAGACGCCTATTACTTCAAGTCACGATCGGCGATGTAATTTCAAACGATGCTATTTTGAGCCGTTTATTTATTGGCACTCTCAAGGAGTCGCTTTGAATGGTTCATGAAACCGCCGGATCTATTCGAAGTGGGTAGATTTGGAAAGGCTATTTCTAGCTAGATTCTTCAAGATGACACCGGCATCCGCCCCTACCCTCCTCGCCACTAAACAAAAGCCGTGGAGCCGATAAAGGCTTTTGTGGAAAGGTTCCTGAGTGTGGCATTGCGATGCCCAGCAGGATGATACAAACTACTTTGGTGGAAACTTGTCAAGATAACCCGCACTCTCTTGGCTCAAATGGGGTTACAGAGTGTCGCTCCTCGAAACAACTAGTGTCCCAAGGGGAACAGCGAAGATATTGTCGCTACGAAGTTAAAGTCAAGAAACAGACGACAAGAACAACAAAGACCGCTGAGGTCAAGACAATGCCCCTGGCCAAGGAGGAAGGACATTCATGCCGCCGACACTAGTGTTCGATCTCCACCGAAAGCAAGGCAAGCCATCGAGTCAGCCTAAGACCGCCTAAGCAATATTCTTTCAAAGAAGAACATGTCGATACTCTATTCCACCGCTTCTAAGAACAACAAGTTGAAGCTTCCGTAGCAAAGAGACCCGAGGAAGCGTGGAAGGTGGATGATCCCACTATTGTCGATATCACGTAATGTTGGGACACCCGACAAAGAAGTGCTACATTTTTAAAGATATTCTACAAGCACCGGTTGATGCCGAGGTACTCAAGCCGAAACCGAGCGTAAGACCGTGGTCTACTAATATGACAACGGCTCAATTCGAGATTTCCCACTGTAGAAACTCCTAATGGAGTTATTCCCATTCCAAAAGGAGAACTACGCTTGAGAAATACCGATCAACATGGTCAAGAAGGTAAAGGTCCGTACCCCTTACTATTTCAAGTGGAGAGGTAATGTGGGTCCATCCCGACTCGCCAAAGATCAAGAATGGGTGGAGACATTGTCAAAGAAGAAGAAGAATAAGGCTAAAGCTTCCAACATGATTAGTCCATCCATAAATGAAGATGATACTTATTTGGTCCCTCTCACCGACTCGTAGAAAGAGGAGACTATTTTGGTCAGCCGACGGGAAGTCGCACTCCGTGAGCGTGCACGAGGTCGTGGAAAACGCATTTGAAAAAGTATGATCAAGGAGCGCCAGGAGTCCGTGGAGCCGCTTGAGGAGACAGGGGTTCGCCCTAAAAAGTCAATTGATAAAGGGAAGCCAAAGGAGGTTCGATATAATAAAACCTTCTACAGAAGCGTGAACATCAGAAAACCATTCCACTTCGATGTTTTGGCAATACCGGCTAACATTCCCGCCAGAATCACCCTTTACGAGCTCTTGAAGTTGTCCAAATCTACAAGAGCAGCTCTAGGGGAGGCTTTAACGGATACGAGAGCTTCATTACACAAGTTCCTCAGAGTCCCGTGGCTATGGATGAACCTCTTGTGTCAAATGCCTACACATAATGAAAGTCCGCTTTGCATATCATTCACACAAGAAGATATGCAAATCAATCATAAGCATGACAGCCCTTGTACTACACAGATACATGGGGTCTTCGTGAGATCGCCAGGTCCAAGTAGATCCTGCTCAGACTCAAAGATAATGCCATATAGAGTCATGCAAGTTCTCGGGAATCCCGCACTCACCGGCTGAATTCCACTCGCACAACTATCTTTGGCTTCAATGCCAACAAAGACGCACTCGGGAAAAATTAAGCTCAAATGTCAAATTGAGATCTCAAGTCGGTAACTCGCTACATTATAGATGCGGACACATCTTACAATTTGCTATTGGGACGACCTTGGATTCATGCGAATCGGATTGTCCCATCAACCCTTCATCAGGTAATGAAATATGTCAATGAAGAGGGGGAGGTCAAGACCCTGATAGCTGAGAAACATCCTTTCAAAGGAGTAGAGAGTTATCACACTGATTCGTCTTTTACCTTGGCTCGAGCCCGAATCGCCGAGACCAAATGGCGACAATGGGTAACGGGCGATGCCGAACCTGAACCTGAAGAAGAGTGTCCATGGGAATTGCATGTAGTGAGCTCTAATAAGCTTAATAATGAGGAAGATGTACTGAGTGAAGGCGAATGGTACATTAATGAAAATTTCAATTTGGCTTACTTGTCTGATGTTTCATCTGAAGAAATAGATAAAGATACAGGATTGGAGCCATGGCATGCTTATATGACGAGAGATCACTAGATTTGCCACTCAAAACGCCCTCTCCACCTTCGGAGGATGGAGGACGGAGGAAGGCATTCTTTATGGTCCCGGCCCAAAAGAAGGGTCAAACCAATTTATTTTGGTAAAGTGGACCCCGGGTTATCAAACCGTAGAGTTCAAGAAAGCGAGGCAACTCCTCAATTTCATCATTACTAACTTAAGGCTCACATAATGAAGAGTATGGGCTACAATTTCGATAGTCCAAAAGGGTTAAATTTCGAAAGGGAGGCTAACCCCGATTCGACACCTTGTCCCCGAAGGTAAATCCCAAGATTATTACCACAAAACCCGGCGGGTTAGGGTACTTGTCGACACCATCCCTTCGTAAGACTAAGCAGACAATGCTCGCAAGGACCATTCATCCGAACATCACCATGGGATTCGACGTAAGTGTAGGATCAATTTTCGCAAGTATGTCGCTGAACATGACTCACTACCATCCAAGTGATGACGAAGATGACAACCGATTCGCATGATAGTGACCCTTGATTAAACGCCTTGATGTTCTATGGGATATGTGCTTCGAAAGCAACGAGTCGCCCATCAAGATAAGGTGATCCAAATAAATATGGGGATGAGACCAATCCCAAACCAATCTTCGTGAAGCAAAAGCTTGTCGCAAAATGAGAAAGAAGAACTAGTGTCCCTCGTCCGAGTATGTTGACGCCTTCGCATGGAATTATGAAGACATGCCCGGTCTTGATATCGAGGTAGCCATGCACCGCCAATATCGACCAATGCTAAACCCGTTAAGCAACAAAGAACGCAGTTCCGTCCGGAGGTTATGGAGGCAATTGTAGTAGAAATCCAAAAGCTCATTGATGCAGGTTTCATCAGAGAGGAACAACACCCGGATTGGGTAGCCAATATCGTTGTTGTACCCAAGAAGAATGGAAAGATCCTGATATGCATTGATTTTCGTGGATCCGAACGCTGATGTCCGAAAGATGAATTTCCACCCCATCACCGATGTCATGATTGATAACACATGTGGATATGAGAGAATGTCTTTCATGGACGGATTTTCGTGATATAATCAAATCAAAATGTATCCCGAAGACGAAAGCATACGCCTTTAGAACACCGCTGGGGTGTTCTCGCTATACCGTAATGCCATTTGGGTTGAAGAACGCCGAGCAACTTACCAACGAAAGCAATGAATACTATTTTTCATCAACATCTACGTAAGAAGATCGAATGTTACGTAGATGACATTGTGGTAAAAGTCGCAAGAAGGAAGATCACCTATCGACTTGAAGACCATGTTTGACATCATGAGAACACATCAACTCAAGATGAACCCCACAAAATCCTTCCTAGGGTGTCCAAGGTAAATTCCTCGATTCATAGTTACATCCCAAGGAATTTCGCCGATCTCGAAAAGGTGCGCCATCCAGAAATGTCGCCACCAAAGACCATTAAAGAGCTCGAGGCCCGCAAGGTAGGTTAGCGATATCCCAAGATTCATATCAAATCTTTCGGTCGGTGCCAACCCTTTTCCAAATTAATGAAGAAAGGAGTTTCGCTCAGATGGGATGAAGGTTGCCAAAAGGCATTCAAGAAATCAAAACCTATCTTACACAACCACCACCGTGGCCCCTAGATCGAAAACCCTTCCTGTTATATGTGAGAGCCATGGACCATTCACTTGGAGCCTTGCTAGCTCGTAACGATGACCAAGGACATGAACAAGCAATTTATTACCTCAACCGACCATGATGGGAGCCAACACGATACGCCCAAAGGAAAAGGAATGCTTAGCCTTGATGTTTGCCATCCGTAAAACTCGACATTATTTGGTTGGGCAAACAATACATGTCATTTCCAGAGTAAATCCTTTGAGAGTGCTCATGACTAAGCCCTCTTCATCAATTTCTTAGCCAAATGGGCTATACTTCTCTCACAATATGATATGAAGTTTATGCCCCGTATTATTAAGGACGTGCCGTATGATTTCTTAGCGTAACATCCGTCCCCGACTCTTCCAAACTATACTAAGATATACCGTGATGAAATCACCAAGCTTACATGACTCAAGGAGATACTCTGTATGGAAATTATTCTTTGATGGAGCCTCTAGAGCTAATCCAGATGGAGGAATTGCACCGTGTGGGGTTGTACTTGTTTCCCAAACAGCCTTGTGATCCCAAGGGGTTTTCCTTAGTCGAGCCATGCACTAATAATGTAGCGGAATATAACGCTTTATTACTAGGAATGCAGCTGGCCGAAGAAATCAACATCCAATACCTCGAAGCTTATGGTGATTCTCAGCTCATCGTGAATCAGGTTCGAGGAGAGTATGAAGTGCGCAATGAAGACTTAATCCCATATCACTCGGCGGTTCTAGAATTAGCACGAAAGTTCGAAGGCTTTTTCATAGAGTATATTCCACGAGCCCGGAATGCCTATGCAGATGCCCTAGCCTCGTTAGCCACATCACTAGCATTACCTCCAAAGGCCCGCATAATAATATTTGTCGCAGTATGAATTGTACTTTCCTCAACTCATCACAAAAGAAGATCTAGAAGG
Source organism: Asparagus setaceus (assembly GCA_012295165.1). Classification (NCBI taxonomy): domain Eukaryota; kingdom Viridiplantae; phylum Streptophyta; class Magnoliopsida; order Asparagales; family Asparagaceae; genus Asparagus; species Asparagus setaceus. The sequence continues at coordinate 66,785,477 of CM022706.1, read as the reverse complement.
ACCAATGTAAGAGGCCGCTTAGAAACTTCCATTGGGCTCGAACCAAGGGATTGGCGATTCCTTTATATAGACTACGCCCCGTATGGAATCCTACCGATGACCCCAAAGAAGCGCCGCCATTAAACTAAGGCCCTTCGCTTTTATTATGATGTAACTTCCCGTGACTTTGTATCGTAAGTCGCATGACGGAATTCTACTCACGCTTTTCCGAAAGGAGGCAAGAGATGCCTTAAAAGAGGCCCACGACGAATGTGGAGCCCACCAACCGTGGAGCAAGTTGGGGATCGCCACGAGAATAGGTTATTATTGGCCAAAGATGTTTGAAGATGCCGCGGATTACGCTTAAACGATGTCATGCGCAAATTCATGGTGATTTCGGCCCATCGTGCACCGTGAAATCTACACCCAACATCCTCTTCGGCCATTCAAATGGGAATGGATATTGTCGCCTATCTCCCCGCCAACGCCCAAAGGACATCGATTCATCTTAGCCGAATCGACATTTTTCTAAATGGGCGAAGTCGTTCGCTAAAAGAAGTTAAAACTTCAAACGGATCGTTCATTAAGCATCACGCCCTCTATCGCTTATGCATCAGCGCGATAGTCCATGATAACGGTGCAATTCATTAGCTATGGATTCCGAGATTTTGCAATAAGTTCAGATCCAAAGTGTTAAGGCCGACGCATATTATCCCCTACCAATGGTCTAGCGAAGCTTTCAACAAGACCATTGTGAAACTTAAAAGTTCGCCTCTAAAAGTCGACGGATTGGGATGAGAAGTTGGGCAATTGTTTATGGGCTTATCGCGACGACGGTGAGAACCCCAACAAAAGCTACTCCCTTTCTTTGGTGTACCGGATCGTAAGCCGCTCTACCATTGAGATTCAAATTCTTCCTAAGAGTCGCCTCGCGAATCGAATGATGGATGAAGAGCAACATCAACTACGCCACAGAGCTAGAAATGTTAGACGACAAACGACTTCGAAGCTCAACAACAAATCGAACTATACCAAGCTCGATTTCTAAAGCCTACAACAAGAAGGTTAAGGGAAGGATCTTCAAGAGAGGCGATCTTGTCTTAACAGTCACACCTATGGTCATGACACATAAGACTAAAGGGAAATTCAATCCCAAATGGGAAGGACCTTTCAGAGTCGACCGCCTATTCTAACGGAGCTTATCGACTTATCGATTTGAAAGGTGACATTCTCATGATGCCAATTAACGGAAGTTTCTCAAGAAATATTACCCGTAAGGCGTAAGATCCCCGCCTTGTTCATAACTAAGCTTAGAGAAAGAACCGACGCTTAGGTCGGGGTTGATTTATTGGAATGGACTTCATTCATTTCGAAGTCTTGAACGATCATTTATGCTACGCTAACATTACACCTCCGCATTTGTAATTGTTTTCATTATTATAAATCAAAATATTGTGCTAAAAGGAGAAACAAAAGTATCACTTCATTTTTTTAATAACAAAATAAAAGGTGATACATTTGATGCTAGAAAGATTCGGGCCCATCAAGTGAATAACTCAGAAGTCGGACTTAAGCTCCGCAAGCTTTTGTTCATGCTCAAGACGCTTTTCTCGCAACTTCGCCTGAATTGAGTTTCAGCCGCAACATCCTTTTTCATAACTTCTGTATGCTCGCTTGGCTAAGGTTATCAAGAATCTCAAAGACTCGACGACGGTCCCTCTCGGGCTTTTGTTCCCGAAGTCGGCTTGAGCCCTTTTTCGAAGTTAACTCGCCTCCAATTGGGCAATAGACTCAATGGCGCCACGTATGGCAGATGAATCAACTCAAGTTGGGATTGATCATGCCGCTTTTGCAAGTTGGCAACCCGCTTCTTTTCGTGACAAACTCGCTTGAAGGGTTCCCGTTGAGATATTTTCTGCTTGAGCTTAATAAGAGACTTGGTTATCTCCGCTTCTACGCCAACCTCGCGGAAAGCACTCGAAGGCCTCGCAAGTCCGCCCAAACGAAACTTTGCAAAGACAATGATGGAAATAAATGGCGCCGCATGACCGCTTAAGGTAGCCTGATGTTTCATTATATGAGGCTCAGACTTCAAAGGAGCCACGACCGCCATAACAAAGTCACCAAGACGCCAAGATCCTCGCAGCCGGTTTATATCGACTGCGATAGATATCACGTGGAATACGTAGTTTCACAACCACCATGTCCGAATAATTGGGAAGTACCCGTGGTGAAGGAGTCGTGTGACGAAAGCAATTTCCTCTTCTTCTTCATGCAATGCGTATGATCTAATAGCTCCTTGCATAAGCTTCGCTCGCAGAGGATGACCTCGCCGCTATTCGCTGACGAGCCCTCTTCTCATATTGAGCCGCTTCTTCCGAGTGAAAACCCTTTTCCCTCGTTTCTCCGAAGAGCTTCTACCTCCGGTATCCCGCTGAATTTGGCCAACCTTGAGTGCTTCCTCGCCGCAAATCAAATACTGCCGATTCCCCGAGGCTGCCCTTCCCGAATTTCTTTAGATTCAGACAGCCCCTAATATCCTTCAGCAGAAGTATATACATCATATTCGCTAACGCCGAAACTTCACGATACCAGCATAAAACTCAAGAACGGTATGACACCATGGAGAAGGTAGCACAATATCGCGACCGAGCCTCCACCATCCAGCTTATACCAAGCTCGAGCTCCTTCATACAAATTCCCAACGATAGCCAACTTGGGTTAGGGTTCCCAACATATAGTTGGTCATATCCAAATTGTCGAAAGCAAACCGGCTAGGCAAGTAAGGCTCGATGATACACCGTCACCCAAGCGAAAACTAAATACCTGTGCCCGATGGTGATGAGCCACTGTAAGATGCCCTCCGCAATGAGGTGAAGTTACCAGTGCCACATCCATGAAAATCAAGGCCGCTTCTACTCCACCAAAATCGAGAACAAAGAAAAGACTCGATAATTATCCTCCTTCAAAGAAAATCGCCGAAGTTGGGACTATATACCAATGAGTCCACTTGGTCGACTCCAAGCCAGATAAAGGGAACGAAAAGAGCCGGTGCCACTAATTCCGCCATCAACGAGGGCAAGCATGACAAACCAGCCATCAAATAAGAATACGCACCGGCACGCTGGTCGGGAGTTTTCAATCGCTACCTTCCTCCGACCCAATCTTTCTCACATTCAAGAATTCGAGGTCACTCGAAGCCATATTGTATGCAACTTGCCATAGTTGAGAGGAGACTTATCGGCCTTCCATGAGCCAAAAGAATCATGGGTATACCACCGGATCGATGGACTCGATGGGTTTGGAGGGGACCACACAACGCTTCAACCGATCATCGTAAATCCAAATTAGCAATGCCATATCGTAGATAGGAGTCTCCGCTGGCAACGGAAGCTCTCAAATTTCGCATCAGAGGAAAGATATCTTCCAAATACTGTGTTGACATACCGAAAGGGGACTTTGGAGGAGCTCACCGGTCGACGATCACCTACAAGATGCTTACTCAGAGATTTTGAAACAAATATTCAGCCCAAGATGCGGTTTAACAATCACCGATCGTAGTCCAGCCTCTTGTACACGATATGGAAGTGACACATCACTTCCCGTAAGGTGGCATAGACATCCGGTATTCCTCCGCAAAATAGAAAGTTCACGTGCTAGGAACAAATTCTCATACGGCAGCTCACCAAATGGTAAACCCGACATCAGATACATTTCCGGAGAGCAAAGCCTAATTTCAACGGAGTGAAAAGTACAAGTATCGTGGTTATACTTTTCCAAGATGGCAAAGAAACTATAGGAGTTCGATGACACCAATACGCTGCGGCTCTCACCGAATCTCTAACCCGATAAGGTGAGTGGCACTCGCAATTCATTGATAACAAAGTCCACCATACGGACCCACCATCCGCCGCCGAGAATACACCCATCCGTGAGTCCTAAATTTGAGCAACAAATTCGCCTCGGCAAAGAATGAATCGGCGATAAAAGTACTTGCCGGAGTAGCCCTCTTGATTGGGACTTATGCTATGAAACTCACCGGTCTTAGGCCCATCACCTTATAGTCACTCCCCAAAGGATGAACCACCGTGAGTTAGAACCCCAACCGCACCTTATCCCTTTCCTCGACTAGGTCCCAATCCAAACGCCGCAGCAGAGACGCTTTGAAAGTAAGAAAGCGGATGCATCCGCTTCATGTTAGGAAGGAAAAGAAGCGCCGCTAGCTTGATGTAGCATCTTAGATTCCTCGCCGCAGCCCATGTTATCATCCGCCGATACGATCTCCGAAGAAGAACGCCGGCTTCTCGAAAAGTCATGACCTCCGGCCACAAAATCCATATCCGCTATAATGGCCCTAAAGGTGGAAGGTTCACCGATGGATCATCATCGCTCTTTCCACACAATTGTCCCGAAGTCGCTGGAAGCTCCCGCGAAGACCAAGCCACATTGTGGTCCATCCAACCCGAAAGTAACCGGCGATATCTACGGAAAGCGCCCTATCGCGATAGAGAACCGCAGACAAGAGAAGATAAAACGCCAAAAGGAAAGTTACAAGAAAGCCTAAGATGACCCAAGATGAAAATGCGAGGGTGGTCACCGCTCTAATTGTAAGACGCGAGAGTCAGCCCCGCGTTTTAGCTATAAAACGCGAGGGATAGCCCCGCGTTCCAAGCATTAAACGCAAAGAACAACTATGCGTTCCAAGTACAGAAACGCGGAGGTAACCCCCGCGTCCTAAATTCGAGACGCAAGAGTTAGCCCCGCGTCTCCATCGTCAACACCAACTCCGCGTTCGAAACGCAGAGTTCAATTTTGAGTTGGAACCCATTAAAATAAATTCAAAACTCGATATACCTCGATGCGAGGGGTTTATGGCGGCGGCAGCCATCGAAACCGATGGGTCACTCGAGATCTCACGGCTGGGCTTGGAGTCGCTTGAACAACGACTTGATCTTGTGGACAGCTTTCCTTGGAGCCATTGAAGAAATCGCTAACCAAGATGGGGAAGGACCCAAGAAGAATTTCGCAAAGACGAAATCTCTTGAAACCACGAAGGAGATAAAAAAATTTCGTGATTTTTACCCGTGGTAAAATTTCCAAATTTTACCCAAGGGGGTTATTTATACGAGGACTAAGGAGAAGATCTCCACTTAAGATTCTCCAATCACCTCGCCATATGTTAAACACAACCACTTCGTGATAAGGCGGTTCAGCTTTCCCAAAACGCAAGATTCACCTCCGCTTTTTATTTCCAAACGCAAGATTCACCTCCGCTTTATCTCCAAATGAGAGACTTGTCTCCGCCGTTCAATCCCTAAACGCGAAACACACTTATGCATTTCAAGCCCCAGACGCTAAGATCGCCTCAAGGCTTCTAAAGCCATAACGCGAGGCTCACTCAAGCATTCCATTTCAAACGCAGGCTTAAACCCCGCTCTAAGTCTAACACTTAGCCAACTTTTAGACCTTAGCCTAATAAGCCAAGCAACCAAATTTTATCACCCTCTTCAACGAGATAATAGGTCCTCAAATTTGCTTAAATCGCAACTAATCTATCAATCCTCTTTAATAGAATGATGAATCCACAAATTTTATTAAACCACAATCGCCTTATCAATCGACTCACCAATAGACGACAAGCCTAGAAAGCCTTGTTCACAACACAAGCCTAAAGCCTTGTTCACAACACAAGCCCAAAACCTTGTTCACAACACAAGCCTAACAAGCCTTGTTCACAACACAAGCCTAAAGCCTTGTTCACAACACAAGCCCAAAACCGTGTTCACAACACAAGCCCAAAACCTTGTTCACAACACAAGCCTAACAAGCCTTGTTCACAACACAAGCCTAAAGCCTTGTTCACAACACAAGCCCAAAACCGTGTTCACAACACAAGCCCAAAACCTTGTTCACAACACAAGCCTAACAAGCCTTGTTCACAACACAAGCCTAACAAGCCTTGTTCACAACACAAGCCTAACAAGCCTTGTTCACAACACCAACCCTGAAACCTTGCTCAAACCATAAGCCCCAGGTCTAAGTAAAGGTAAGTCTAAAAAATATATATATATATATAATATATGCAACCGGGTGGTCTATTCCCGCAATAAAAACAAAGTCTACGATTCAACGTCAGAGCGCTTAGTCTAGAAGAGTTTAATTCTTTTAGCACAACGCCGGTGTAGAACGGATTTAAATAATCTACATGCTAGCCCAACTCAAACGGTAGTTGGTAAAGGCTCATCAAACCCGTTGAGGGCTGGGGGTTGGCCAATAACCCTAAAGCCGACGCCTAACACGCGTTGCCGGGTGGTCTCTTGCCCGTAAAAGAGTACCAAGCCTACGTATTCAACATCGTAGCATTAAGTCTAAGAGAGTTTCATTCTTTTAGCACAACGTTACGTGCGGAACGGACTTAGACAATCCGCACGCTAGCCCGATTCAAACGGTAATCGGTAAAGGTTCATCAAATCCGTTGACGGCTGAGGGTTTGCCAAAAATCCTATAAGTATTATGGTTGGCATAAGAAATCATAGTGAAAGAGCAAATTGGGGTCACTTTTATTCAAATCCCTAAAAAGACGATACAAAAGAGTGCCATTCAAAAAAAAGAAGGAAAAGAAAGTTCGGAGTTAACACAAGAGTAAGCCTATGATCCTCTGTTGATGGACGCAAGCCGACTTGGCTTTAGCGACTTCTTCCTCATGAGCGCCCGCACCATTGCCGTGGCTTCATTCCTTAATCCTCTTTATCCGGGCGCACTGTGGTAACGCTTCTAAGCTCCTCAAGAGCCCGCAATTCCTCACGATAATCATTGTATGTTTCTACACTTTTACGGTGAGGTCTTTCACATCGCCTTCCTCCCGAGCCGCCTTTGGCCTTCGTTGAACCAACTCCGCTTGAAGTTGAGCGATGGTCTCCTCGCTGGTAACAACCGATTCAAGGGTGGCTCGTGATAATGGAGGTAGTGGAAGTCAACTCATGTTGCTGATCCCACCGAAGTTTTCGAGATGCAACTTGTGTTTCTTTCTCGCTCAAATTCTTCCGGCAGCCTTCATATTGATGCATCGCTGGGCATAGACGCCGCAAGGGTTGATTCAATCCGAGCCTCCGTGTCAAGATGATTCAACTCCTCAAAGCTCGCAGTTTCTTCCGTGACGAGATATCTCGCCGGTACAACGTTGAATGCATTCGTCGCCGTGATACCGATGTTGTTCAAATAGTTCATTAAGATAGCTTGAAAGTCGCAAAGGTGCTCTTTCCAAATGACAATGATCCTCGCAGATCCCGCATCTCCGATTCCAAATGACCGATGTATCTCAAGCAAATTGGGCACGACGGCCGATTCCATGGAAACTGCAGGGGATAACACCACCATGCCAATCACGAGGCCCTGAGAAGGGGTTATAGGTGATGGTATTTGAGCAGGAGGGGAAGTACTAGCATCCTTCCCACTCCTAAGAGAAATCCTAAGAGGGGCTGATCTTATCGGAGGAGAAGTTGCCGCCAAACTTCCGAACGCACTCGTGAATGGACGCCGATATTGGTGCGCCTCTTGGGCCATCGCCGCCGCAACCTCGATTTGCCCTACCGACGAGCCTACAAAAATAATGATTGTCAAAAGAACACGATGAAACAACTATCAAGATTCAAAACAAACAATGCTTACCCGAGAGAAAATAACTATAGGAGCCGGTGCCTTATCGAAGTGACGGCCGAGATCGCCAAAAGTCCATCGCGACTCGCTGAATACCCATACGACACCTCTTCCTCATCATCTTCAAGGATGGGGAACTCATGGTCACGCCGCTTAGGAAATAGACCAGCCAGGGCTAGGTCTTTCGCCCCCGCTGCGTGCATAAGCACCAAGAAGCGTGAGATGAATATCTTGCAGTACGTAAGCTTCAACCCTTTCCTCACTGAGCCTCCTCTTCGTCACTTTGGGAGCAAAGATCGTAAGTCCGGCCCGAATTATCATATCGAGCTTCAACAGCTTGGAATAGACTCGCGATCTTCACGGCGATTCATCTCCACCTTCTTCCTCCAAAGATCGGTGAGAAAGAGAACCCTTAAGGCTGGCCCAATTGAACGAAGACCCCGCTGGTGGGAAATCCCTACAACCGACGCACTCCTCGTGTTCTTCTTCGCCCACCAAAGTCTTGAGGAGCCGCCTAAACGCATCTTGTATTAGTTTGACCTCGCCAGAGCCGGAGGTTTGGTGGGTGACTGGCCGGGCAACCCGGCCATCTTTTCAGACATTGGCCGCTTACTCGCAGCCCTTTCCTCACGGGTTCACCTGAGTGGGCCCAAGAGGGCTCACCTGTAGCTTCAGTTTCTCCTCAAAGACTTCGGTTCACAAGCTAAATATTCTTCGAACCCTCTCACACGGGTGCTTTGAATGCCTCTTTGCTTCATACATCTTTCTCGATCTCTTTTAAACAAGATGAGTTCACCGGTATTCGTGAACTGGGAAGCGATTGATACCAGCTGCGTAAACCCATAGTCGATAACTATTGGCGCCTTGTGAGGAAGTGTAAACTTGGCCCCTGCATCGCCACCACGTATCAATACCGTGCCCTAGCACCTTCATATAAGTTCCCAATGAGCTAAGATGAGGGTTAGGGTTCCAACGCATGCTTGGTCGTAGCCAAACCGCCTAGCAAATCTGAAAGGCCGATAAGGTTCGATGTAACATTTCCCACCTTGGCGAAGATTAAGTAGCCGTGTCTAATGTTGATCACCAACTAAAACACCCCCGCTCAATTGGGTGAAGGAATTGGAGCCTTTAGTATCCCGATACATCTCCCCATATCCACCTCCCTCAAAATCGAAAGCATCCAAAATGTGGTAGTTGAGATCCTTTGATAAAATTTGCCTAACCATGACCATGTACCAACCTTCCCATCGAGATGGCCATAACCGCTGAACCCACGGAACTAAAGAATCGCCACAAGCGCAGCCGCGCACATCAAAGAAGGGCAATGCAAAACAAACCAGCTACCAAATAGGTATACCAGAAAGGCACTCGCTGGTTAGGAAATTTCGTAGTCTTTCTCCAAGCACTAACCGCTTTGACCTCGAGTGAAATCATGACATAATTCCTCAAGCCGCCTCGCAAACCACACGCCATCGCAGAAAGAAGGTTGAGTGGTCTTCCATGAGCTAAAAGAACTGCCGGGTAAACAACCTCGCAAAGAAGAGAGTCAATAGGCCGAGGGCACCACACACCGCCTACCATAACATTAAGAAGCCGCAAACAGAGCAACATCGAAATAGGAGTCAAAGTTTGGTAATGAAAACTCTCAACTCGTGGAATGGCGGAAAATGTCCTCTTGAGCTTCATTTGTATAATGAGAGGAGGCGCTCTAATGAGATCTCTAACTTCGCCAGAGAGCTCGCAGAAGGCTAACAACGCCGCGATCCTTGCTATGCAAATTTTTGAATAAATAGTCACCAAGACGCCGCTGACTCGGCCCACGTAACCCTCGCTAGTCGGGCACAAGTTTGAAGTGGCACATCAACTCCCAAAAGTATCAGATGTCTGAACCGCCGCCTCAAGATGGCCAACTCTTCGCCCGAATGAACTCCTCATATGGCAGCCCTCAAAAGGCAAGCCCGAGACTTCAGACATCTCGTGAAGAGCTTAAACCTAGTTCTCCGACGGTGTAAAGAATGTACAAGTCTCCGGTTATACTTCTAGCATAGCAAAAGGTTATAAGGGTTCCGAAGCGATGCCATATCGCATAGCCACGATCGGATTACCCGCACCAAAGAGTCAATAAGTCTCAGAGCTCGCCCATGACAAAGTTCACAAGACGGGTCCACCACATTCCGCCGGGCTGAGTGTACCCATCCCGGGCTCAAGTCTTGAGCAGAAATTCCCTTTACAGCCTATAAATCTACGAGCAAAATGCCGGGCGGAGGGCACCTCGCCACTGGATATTCTCGAGTGACCAACCCCGCCTTAAAGCCGCCACTTGTCGGCTGACCGCAGGCGACACCTTGATGGGTCAACATCCCAAGCGATACCCCACCTTGATTCTTGACAAGGTCCCAATCCATATGCCGGGATAGAGGCACACCGCAGATAAGAGAGTGGGTACATGCGCCCATGTTAGGAAGGAAGAGGAGTCGGTCACCAACTTTTAGCAAAGATTTTGTAGTCCCCGTCAGAAAAGATTTTGGCATCAAGTGCCACGGGTCTCCAAAGAGAAAAGCGGCTTCGAGAGGCTTTCGTCCAAATGCCTCGATTTTGAGATCCGGACAATGGCCCCGACTCTCGTGAACTAGCCTCTGACAAACTTTAGTCGATCTTCATCTTTATCTTGAACAATGGGAAGCTTTTGGCGACTGAAGTTAACCTCGATCTTCACCTCCTTCATGGCCAAAATGGTCGCTAAAAGTGAGAGGATCACTTGAGTAGCGACCGCATGAGAATGAAAGTCGCTAATACGGAGGAAAATAAACGCCAGGTTAATAAGGTCAAACCCGAGATGCAGGGTCACCCCCGCTTTAAGTACAAAACGCGAGGCTAACTTCGATTCCAACGCCAAAACGCTGAAGCACCGCCCGCTGCTTCATTGTCAAAACGCTGGTGTCAACCCTGTCTAATTGCCAAAACGCGTATCAATCCCGCTTATTGCCAAAACGCTGGTATCAATCCCGCTGCTTCATTGCCAAAACGCGGTGTCAACTCCGCTTCATTGCCAAAACACGGTGTCAACTCCGCTTATTGCCAAAACGCGATATCGATCCCGCTGCTCCATTTCCAAACGCTGAAGCCGCCATCGCTTCCGCTGTTTCACGAAGAGGAAAACTTGACGGCAAGTTATGGCCAAAAGTCAAACTTACCACCGAAAGCAAGGGGTGTGCGAGGCTATAGGCTCGACCGAGGCGCCACGGCAGCCCCAGCCGGCCGGGCGTGCTCGAGGAACTGTGAGCGCCTTCTTGACTTGACTGCCGATCTCTTGGGAGACATTCTCGCCGAGAAGAAGCCGAAAAGCTTGTGAAATGATCCGAGATTGAGATGATCACCGAGAAAGAAGGAATGCAATTTCCTTGGGAAAAAGTCCGCTTTCGATTTGACCCAAGGGTCTATTTATAGGTCGCTAACCCATCAAATCTCCACGAGATTTTAGGCAAAGAATCCCGCCCGAGATCCCCGCTGCCTCTTAACCAAATCGGTTCGACTTCAACCCCGGCCCAAACTCCAAAACGCTGACCTCATCGCCACGCCTTAACTCCAAAACGCTGACCTCATCACCGCCCAAACTCTAAAACGCTGGATCTTATCGCCACGCCAAAAATAAAACGCTGAGATCACCCCCACGCTTCAAGAGGGTATTACTGCTTCAAGCTCCAAAGTTGAGCACAACTTCTTCAAGACAAAATGAAGAGCAATACCTCCTCAAGATCAAACAGGAGAAGTCCAAAGTGTTCCAAAAGCTCGCCCTACCAACCGCAAGCTTTCAAAACTTTGGAGGGGGTTCTCAGAGGGTCACAAAATTTTATCACCGATAAGCCACGATTCACTTAGATATCGCTGAACTAAGTCACAGCTTGAAGGCTTCGAGGAAACAGGTAGAATCACAAACACAAAGATAAGATCCAACCAAGAGGTTTAGCATCGCGGTCCAAGCTCTAAACGCTGGAGCTCTTAGCCGCTCAAGCTCTAAACGCTGAGCTCTCACCAGGTCCAAAGCTCCAAAACGCTGAGCTCTCACCAAGGCCCAAAGCTCCAAGCGCAGAGCTCTCACCAAGGCCCAAACTCTAAAACGCTGAGCGCTCACCGGCCCCAAGCTCTAAACGCTGAGCTCTCACCGGCCCAAAGCTCCAAGCGCAGAGCTCTCACCGCGATCCAAACTCTAAAACGCTGAGCGCTCACCGGCCCCAAGCTCAAAACGCGATAGCTCTCACCGCCCCAAGCTCCAAAACGCTGAGCCTTTAGCCGCAGAGGCGGAAAATTACCAACCCCGCCAAAAGAGATGAACTCGCCGCACGAGCTCAACAGCCTTATTGGGCGAAGTTCACCTAAAACTCAAGAGCCGCCGTCCAACAAACTCGCCAAGACGAGGTTGTTCGCCGCTGAGCTCTCCCGAGCTCGGCCGCTTGTTTAACAAGCTCGCCCACACGGGTCGTTGCTTTCAAGAGCTCGCCGCAAGAGCTTAAGAGCCGCTTAACGAATCCCGCCACCAGGTCGCCCCGCTCAAGTGAACTCGCCGCAAGAGCTCAAGTGCCGCCGCGACACACGAGGTCGCCCCACGCCATGAGCTCGCCCACATGAGTCCAACGCCGCCATCGGGCCACTGCTCAGGCGCTTCAAGCACGCCGCAAGGAGTTCGCCAAAGACAAGGAGCCAACTCACACTTCGAGGGGTCCACCAGCTGGTCGCTTTGTTCAAGAAGCTCGCCTCAACAGCTAGAACAACTTAAGCTCGCCACTGACCGAACGGTGCCAATGGCGCTTAGAGAAGCGGGCCCACCCGCCTCATCACCCCTATAGTGGTCACATCCCGCAGCCTAGAGGGCATGGCGCCCTTCACCAATTAGCGTCACATCCCACGAAGTCGAGGGAAGACCGCCGCTTGTCAAAGCCCGCCGATTAGGGAGAACTCGCCATGCAAGTTCAATCACCAGACGCTTCGCCACTTAACCGAAAGCACGCGAAGAGGCCCGCCAGCTGACTCGCTCGCAAACTCGCCAGAAGCTCGCTCGAGCACTCGACAGCTCGCCGCTACCCACTCGCACATCCCGGGTTAGGATAAGGCATGGTCTTCATTACCTCATCGCTGGTCACATCCTACGCTAGAGAAGAGTATGGTACCCTTAACCGCCGCTGGTCATATCCCACAAATCGTGGAAGTGGCCATGCCTCTCCTTGCCTATTTATAAGCCACCATCTCCACATGAGAAGGGCCGCAATCGTTGTGAGAAACCACCACCGAGAAGAGAGAGCAAGCGTAAGAGTTACTCTCTTGCACCTCAACTCGCCTGAGCAAAGGCTTGATTGTTGAAGTAGACTCCATCCAACTCTCGTGTTTGAGGCTCTCGAGCTTTTTGCAAACTCTGCATCAGAGCCCTTCCAAGCAAGCTCGGTAGAATCAACTCAACCGCCCGAAGCTTCTATCACAGATCGAAGCCCGACCGCGACGCCGATCGGATCGCCCAAGGGAAGCAAACTCGACTCAAGCATCGAGGGAGGCGCCCTACCGCTACCAACGAACCCACGTTAAACAAGAAGGGCCTTCCTTCGCTTCATAAAGCCAATTTTGATTTGTAACAAACAACTCGACCAATACAAACCAGAGGATATTTTACACCAAACGTAAGATGGCTACCACAGGGGAGATCCATTTCATGCCGCAGAACTGGCCAAAGGGCAAGCTATCTCGCGATCTCATGGCCACCACCCGATCAGTCAAACACGGAATTATTCAAGACATGCCGCATTTAAACCCATGAGGTCAACACGACTTCGCTGAAGGGAATTACGGCTCTACTCGACTCGCTGCCTGCCTGACTCTGGGCTATCGGCGGTGAGGGTAGTCTTGGTCTCCCCGCAAAACCACGTGATACCCCAAGCCTTCTAACGGAGCCGCGTTCAACAACGGTCGAGTACAATGCGATGCTCATTGACTCAACCTCGCCAAGGACTTGGGGGTGAAGCACCTCGAGGCTTACTACGATTCTCACCATCGCCGACGATGACGGAGAGTATGAAGTTAGAATGATGATCTAATTCCATGCCACCGAAGCCGCTATCGAAATAGCCAAATCGCTTGACAGCCAGATCGAAAGCACGGCTTCGCTCCAAGAACACGCACGCAGATGCTCTGGCTTCATTGGCAGCTAACTTGGCTCAACCGCTAGGAACGAGCCAGCACGTCACCGTTGCGAGCCGACGGCTCTTCCACCGTGAGTCCGCCCGTATGAACACGACTCGTGGCAATGCACTACCGAGCCAAGAGACTGGCGCTTCCCAATCATTGACTATGTCCTTTACGGTATGCTACCCGAGGACGCTAAGGAACGGGATTCTCTCCGCAGACGCGCCCCGAGGTTTTACTTCGATTCGACGACGAGAACATTGTATCGAAGGTCGTACGACGGCATGCTGCTCCGATGCCTCGCACCGACGGAAGCACGGGAGGCCCTACAGGAAGCCCATGATGGTACCTGCGGCGCCCACCAACCGGGACCCAAGCTCTGGGATCGCCTACGAAGAATGGGCTATTACTGGCCCAAGATGATTAGCGATGCTGTTGCCTATGCCAAACGCTGCCACGCGTGTCAAATCCACGCTAATTACATACGGCAGCCGCACGAGGATTTGCATCCGACAAATAATTCGCGGGCCATTCGAGACATGGGGCATGGATATTGTCGGCCAATAGCCACCGCCGCGAAAGGGCATCGCTTATACCGGGCGATAACCGACTACTTTTCCAAGTGGGCCGAGGCGTACTCCGCGAGAAGTCAAGACTAGCAGCTGATAAGGTTCATCGTGCACCATATCATATACGGCATACGGCCCCCGTGACGATCATCCACGCATAACGGACCGCAGCTCGCTAGTCTCGCTCACCGATTCTCGCGACAAGTTCGTAATACGTAACTCGCCATCCACAAATTTTATAACCCATCACCAACGGGTTAGCCGGCCTTCAACAAGACGATCATCAAGATCCTAATCTGCTAACATCCCATAGCAAGCGACCGATGAAAAGCTCGGGAAAGCTTATGGGCTTATCGCACTACAACCGTGATCCCACCGTACAACACCGCATCATTAGTATACGGCTGCGGCCGCATTCACCACTTGAGATTCGATCCCGGCCCTATTTGTCGCCGCGCAGGGATGACGAGTGAAGAGAATCATCGCCGCCTCGCAGAGCTAGAGGCATTAGACGAGAATCGCTTAAGGCTCAACAACACATTGAGTTTTACCAAGCCCGATTTCCAAAACCTTCGCAAAAGGGTCGCATTAATCGGCCTTTCCGTATATGAAGTTAGTCTTACGCCCGCGCCAATGATCCTCAACTCCAAGAAGAAAGGAAAGTTCCAACCCAAGTGGGAAGGTCCGCTTGTGATAGAAACAGCCTATTCAATGGAGCCTATCGCCACAAGCCGGACGGCGATAAGATCATGATGCCCATCAACGGAAATTCTTGAAGAAGTACTATCCGTAGTCTTTCAAACTCCCATCAATTATCATGTTAACAATCACCTCGATAGTTCCTCCATATTTCCTCCGCCGATCCTCCCCAATAGATGACGGACTACTCTCACCGCCATGTTAACATTACACCTCGACAAAATCAGCCTTACCAATCCTCGCCAATAGGATGGTGGGTCCTCAAAGTTGCCTGATCGCAACTAACTCCACCATGTTAACACTAAACCTCTCGACAAAACCCTCCAATCCTCGCCAATAGGATGGCGGGTCCTCAAAACTATCATGTTAACGAAAGTACCTCTGATAGTTAGATCGCCGCCACACTCACACGCCATCGAACGTTTGATCCTTTCTCGCACATTCTAATTCTATTAGAATGATCGAAAGATGGTAGCCTACCATGCGATGAGCTACTATATCAATCAATCGTCACAAACGGTACCGACGATTTGATTATCCTAACACCGCCATTCCCGCTAATGGCGCTGTCCGCCGACATTGGCCTACCAAGTGATGTGCCACTGACATTCATCCCACCACTCGCGAAAGTGACCGGTCGACCGGCCGAAGCCGCTGTAATCGCAAGAACACTACCAACCCGATACGACTTAACAGCTTGTAATTAACCCGACGCCATAATGTAAGGGTAGAGAAGAAATTTTAGCATTGAGTCTAAAAGAAACTTCGACAACTCATCATACCGAGGGGAATAGTATGGCTAGTCCGATTCAAACGGTAATCGGTAAAGGCAAATCAAACTGCTAACAAACGAGGGTTTGCTAAAAATCCTAAGAGTCGCCACCCAAAAGATGAGAACCAAGGACCGCTGCGGTAATGAAGCCATTCGAGACAAAACAATCAAGTGACATGAAAGAAAAGGAGTCCGCTTCATTTATAATAAAGGAAAGGGGACGGATTACAAAAGAGGGAGGTACACTCAAATTGGAGGTCAAAATTTAAGGGCCGACTCTGATCCCGAACCTCTCTTGTGCTCCTCCTCCGTAGTAGTGAGAACCTTTTGCCTGATGTCCTCTTCGTGAGAGAGACGGCATTGTGGAGCTCCCTTCTTGTCTTTTCCAAGACCCCGCTTTCCTCAAATCAGCAATAACCAATTGCCGTTGACCTCGAGCTCCTCCAGCTTCCTTCAAAGCCCGCCACGAAGCCGTTTCTTTGACGGCTAGGAAGGCTCGCAGCTTGGCAATGGTTTCTTCGCCTCGATATGGATTTGTCGCCCGCCAGAAGGCGAGGGCCTTCGGCGCCTCTTCCATCTTTTGCCATCGGCGGAAACTGCTCCACTTCGCGTCACCAGCTTCGGCGGCTATGGTTCTGTCCAAGAACCGCTTCGCTTCCTCCGTGATGGATTGCGCTGCTCAGAGGCTAAGTCCAAGAGATTCTTAGAGCGAAGAGCAATCAACTCTTCGGCGCTCTTTCTCACATGCCGCTGAAATGGCGGTCAAGATCCGCTACCGCCAAAGTACTCGTTACCTGTGTACATTTCCAAAGATGGGTTTGAGCTCACCAAAAGAGCAGCTCCATCCAATACCACTTGACGCTTATCATGAAGAAGGGTCTGAAGATCCTTGATCGTAGCCTCCACGAGTTTCCGTTTGAGACGAGCAGGAGGAGAGAGAGGAATATCCTCTGTAGGCGGAGCCGAGACCAGAGTGCTGGCCGCGACGACCATATGAGTCGACACTTCCCCCGGAGCCTCCTCTACCTGGGCGGACCCCTCTTCACCAATGAGCGCCCCTCCCTGAGCGAGCGCCTCATCTTGAATAGCCGCCCCCTCTTCGACAGGGGATACTTCGACTTGGGCCGATTCTCGCCGCCAAGCAGCTGCCTCTCCGCCTCCTCCCCTCAGGATGAGACCACTTCAGGATCCGAAGCGTGTCCTTCTTCATCCTCCGAAGAGACTTGAGCGGTGGCGCCGGTTGTACCTGAGAAAGAAAGGGAAAAGCCCGAGTTAATCACCTGCAACTTATCAAACAAAAAGAGGGACCTGAGAACGCATACCTCCCGAAGCAAGCGACGCATCGGGCCGGGTCAACGCCTGTTGCTCGTGCGTTACCACCAAGACCCCCGATGTGGTTACCGCAGGCTCAATGGAAGGAGAAACCTCGCGGGCGGACCCTCTGGCCACCCTCTCACCGGGACTTATACCCTCCTCCCCTGACGCCTCGCTAAGGTGAAGGAGTGGGGTGGCAATCGGCATCTCTAGCCGACCGGCGGTGGCATCCCTAGCCCTCCAAACGCCTCCACTCTAACCAGCTTGAGGGACCCCGCCGCAAATGTGTGGACGAGGGGTCGTAGGGAGTGTGGAAGGACAACATGAAGTCATCACCCAAGCCTCCGCGGAAAGCCCATGTCCCAGCCTAGCCTCGAGGACTCCCTGGCCGGAAGTGCTTCAGACCCCTCACCGAGTCACCCTAACTTCCTCCCTCCGAGATACGCCTCCTCAATATGGTGACGCTCCCCGCCGAGGTGTCCGAGAGCCACTCTCGACGGCTGCAGCGCCGGTCAAACACGAGGTATATAGGTCGAATCCCTCCGGAAGTACTCACTCGATACCACTTGCGTAGGGTGAACGAGTGGCTAAGAACTCGGTCCCTCAAGGGCAGCTCAAGCGACACCAAGCATAAACCAACAGACGCCCAAAACCACGCCCGCCTACCAACCCCTTCAATTTCACCGAGGGTTGATATTCCCAACATAGAGCTGGTCGATCCAAATTGGCGCGAAACGCTAGGAAGGTAGGGTTCCAAGAGGCATGACCGGACCCGCGCTAAAAGAGATGGTAGCCAGTCGTGATATTGACCACCCACCAAGCCACCAAGAGTTAAGAGGGTGTGCCGATCCGTAGTAGAACCATCCCTGAGAGACTCCGCCGCGACCACCGCCTCGAGAAATAGGAGAAACACCGAAGAAGTCGAGTCGCCAAAGAAGGAGAGCTTTCCTCATTTCCACGACATCCCTGAACTTCCGTGAACAAGTCTCGAAATTGAGGAATGGAACGGTCCCGCCTCGACGCCACAAGCACTCATCAAGCACTCGCAGCGGCAACACCTAACCATGCCATCGTATGTGTATGGCAAGTCGATCCGAGGGTTGGGGTCTTGGCAATCTCCTCTCCTCCGCCTACTTCAACAAAGGAGACGCGACAAAATTGCGCCGACAACCTCCTGAGTCCACTCAGATGCAAGCCGCCATGGCCTACACCGCATATGATCGCCTCGTAGGCCGCCGGACGCCGGATAGACGACATCCATCGATCGCCAACGAGTGCGGCACCACACACCTCTTCAACCACAACATTAAATAGCCGCCAGTGGCCTTGATGAGATCGAGTCCCCTACCGATAGTGGTAGGATGCAAAAGTAGTCCCCACCGGGAATCCCCCTTCGTCGTGATCTATGGTCTCCGATTCGCCACCCTCAGGCAACCGGGAGCGGATCGTCTCCACGTCGCACACGACCAGCGGGAGAATGGGCCTCTTCCCGCCTTCGCTATGAGGGAACGTAGTCCGCCCAATTCTGTGGTCGATCCCTAGCCCTCTTCTTGTCGCTTTATGGTCTACGCACCAGGGTGTCCAGGCAAATGTGGTAGTGGCAGAGAAGCTCCCATAGGGTTTCCACCACTTGAGGGAAATGGGTGGAAAGATGATCGAGCTCCATTTGGCCAGGAACGTACTCTTCATATGGGAACTCCCCATCTGCATCTCGATACTTCGCGGCATCTCGCGGAAGAGCCAACCCTAACTCTCCGCAGTGAGTAGAAGGTACCGTCCGACAAGAGAGTTCCAAAGATGCTTTGAAACCGAGGAGCGCGGAATCTTAATGCCGGCCGAGTGGCTCGATGGCCCGTAACGCGCGCATCCTTGGAGATCGAATTTCTCCTTAACGAATCGGCTGATCCTATGCCACCAAGGACTGCCACCGATGAACGCATCCACCCAGCGCTGAAACTTTTGAGGAAACCGCCTCCCGCTTTGAAGAAGCGGTGACGGAAAGTCTCCGCCGCTGTCGGCGTTTCACCCATAGGGAACTCATTTTGCAGAAGACCAGGATGAAGAGCGGTCACGCCTCGATGGGAGCCGCCGACCCCATACTCAAATTTTGGAACCCGTGGAAGGTTCCGCAAGTGACTCCATCCCGAAGCCGAGTCAAGTCCCGCCATCTTTCCGGGAACCGAAGGGGCGAGCTCGACTAAAGAAAATCCCCGCCATGCCGGAAGAAAGTATCGCTCGCCAACTTCACGCAACCATTTGCTTTCGCCAAGGAGCGTGACTGAAGGATCAACTATGGCATCGCCGAACATGAAGTCAGGCTTCACCATTTCGCTACGCTGATCGCTTAGCATCGCCGCATCAGTGGTCAACTCTCGCAGCTGCCGATAGTGTCCTCGATACACGCCGCAAGTCCGAGTTCGACGGCATGGAAGACCGCACCGGTCAAGGAAGGGAAACCCGAGGAGCCGAGAAACCCGCATCGCCGGGCGAGGCCAATAGCCGCATTTTGGGAAGAACTTCATCGTAAAAGGTAGCCGCGAAATGAAATGAAAGAGTGTTAAAAGACCGACAACTTGAAGCAGCGAGCCAACTCGCCAAACTTTGAAGCAGCGAGCCAACTCGCCAAACTTTGAAGCAGCGGCCAACTCGCCAACTTTGAGACAGCGAAGTCAACTCGCCAACTCTTTGAAGCAGCGAGCCAACTCGCCAACTCTTTGAAGCAGCGAAGCCTTTTCAGAGGCGGCAATCGAAGCTCGCCAACAAAAGGCAAAACCTCACCAAAGCAAGACACGCTATCGTGGACGAGCCTCGCTAAACAATCGAAGCTCGCTAAAGGCAAAGGCGTAAGTCCGCTTGTCGTTTAATTCGCCAAGATAATCGACTCACCAATAGACAAGGCCCACCGAGGGACGAACAGGAATCTGTCCGCCCCTAGTTCCACCACCTTACCAGCAGAGGCGGCGACGGCAGCGCCAGCGGTAGCGGTGGCGGAAGAGGAAGCAAGCCCCTTCCCTTTGAGGTGGTCTTCGACTTGGGAGCCATTACGGCCAAAGTGGAAATCTCGGGTTTTTCTTCGAAAAAGCTTGAGCGGAAGATTTTTGGAAGCACGGTGGCCTCTTAACGAGAGAGACGAGCGCTTTATATAGGCGAGTCTCTACGGTCGAGATTCATCGGCTTAGATAAATCTCGCGCCGGATTCATCGGCTGAGCACTAATTTCGCAGACGATCCTCGCCGCTTAACGGGCCGGACAGGCCGCCAATCAAGGCTCGATCGAAGGCAGGAAGATTTAGGCGCTCCGCCACCACATTTAATGCGAGCGGACACGCCCACGTTGCCCCATCCGGGAGAAGACACGGGCCCGCTATCCCGAAGGACGAGCTCGCCACCCAAATAGCGCGGCTCGCCTAAAAGAGGAAGCTCACCACCAACGGATTGAGCTCACCAAGACAGCTCGCCACCCAAATGGTTTGAGTCACCGAGAGAGAGTCACACCCAAATGGTTTGAGCTCGCCCAAGACAGCTCGCCACCCAAATGGTTTGAGCTCGCTTGAGAGAGGAAGCTCACCACCAACGGATTGAGCTCGCCCAAGACAGAGCTCACACCCAAATGGTTTGAGCTCGCCCAAGACAGAGCTCGCCACCCAAATGATTTGAGCTCACCTGAGAGAGAGCTCGCCCACCAAATGGTTTGAGCTCGCCCAAGACAGAGCTCACACCCAAATGGTTTGAGTCACCGAGAGAGAGCTCACACCCAAATGGTTTGAGTCACCGAGAGAGAGCTCACACCCAAATGGTTTGAGTCACCGAGAGAGAGTCACACCCAAATGGTTTGAGTCACCGAGAGAGAGCTCACACCCAAATGGTTTGAGTCACCGAGAGAGAGCTCGCCACCCAAATGGTTTGAGTCACCGAGAGAGAGCTCGCCACCCAAATGGTTTGAGTCACCGAGAGAGAGCTCACACCCAAATGGTTTGAGCTCGCTTGAGAGAGGAAGCTCACCACCAACGGATTGAGCTCGCCCAAGACAGCTCGCCACCCAAATGGTTTGAGTCACCGAGAGAGAGCTCGCCACCCAAATGGTTTGAGCTCGCTTGAGAGAGGAAGCTCACCACCAACGGATTGAGCTCGCCCAAGACAGCTCGCCACCCAAATGGTTTGAGTCACCGAGAGAGAGCTCGCCACCCAAATGGTTTGAGCTCGCCCAAGACAGAGCTCACACCCAAATGGTTTGAGTCACCGAGAGAGAGCTCGCCACCCAAATGGTTTGAGCTCGCTGAGAGAGGAAGCTCACCACCAACGGATTGAGCTCGCCCAAGACAGCTCGCCACCCAAATGGTTTGAGTCACCGAGAGAGAGCTCACACCCAAATGGTTTGAGTCACCGAGAGAGAGCTCACACCCAAATGGTTTGAGTCACCGAGAGAGAGCTCACACCCAAATGGTTTGAGCTCGCCCAAGACAGCTCGCCACCCAAATGGTTTGAGTCACCGAGAGAGAGCTCACACCCAAATGGTTTGAGTCACCGAGAGAGAGCTCACACCCAAATGGTTTGAGTCACCGAGAGAGAGCTCACACCCAAATGGTTTGAGTCACCGAGAGAGAGTCACACCCAAATGGTTTGAGTCACCGAGAGAGAGCTCACACCCAAATGGTTTGAGCTCGCTGAGAGAGGAAGCTCACCACCAACGGATTGAGCTCGCCAAGACAGCTCGCCACCCAAATAGCGCGGCTCGCCTAAAAGAGGAAGCTCGCTCACCAAACGGATTGAGCTCGCTTAATAATGAAGTCACCGAAGTTTCATCAAACCCTCTCAAGGTGCTCAAGACAATAAAGGGATAAACAAACACAAAGCCACATTCATCAAGTGATTTTGAGACAATACATTCAACAAAGTTATGACAACACATGCAAACGTAAGTCATAACAAATGTATTGAAGCCTAAACAACGCCAAAGACCGAACCGCATGCGGCTACCTAGATTCACTTGCAAGAGGCCTAGTCGCCGCCGTAATCTTCACTGTAGAAACCTGTGGGTCCTTCTTCAAGCCACTTCAAACGAACGGTCTTGCTAAGAGCACGCACTCAAGACTCCACGCCGCCCCTATCACGGTCCGGGCCTCACGAGCCATCGATTGATTGAGAACGATGCCCTCAAGCATTTCCTTCTCGCTAATAGTAGTTCGGTCAAGCGGCGGAATATGCGGAGCTCCTCCAAGGGATGACCCCGAAGCTTGGGTCACTTCTGACGGTCTCGCGGATCTCTCGTGACTTCGATTGAGAGGCACTTCCGACCGCAACGGCAAGCAGCCCATAGGTTTGCCAAGGAAAAGAAGAAGATGAGGGGTGGCAAAATGTGGGTAAGATGATCCACCATTTATAGCCCCTTCCAAGTTGGCGATGGGACCTAACAAAGAGGCTACATCCTAGCCTCAAAATTCGTCAAAGCCTCAACAGAGGGCACTAATCAAGAGGCTAACCAAGCCTCCTCGAGATACAAGCTCGCCACCCAAATGGTTTGAGCTCGCTTGAGAGAGGAAGCTCACCACCAACGGATTGAGCTCGCTTAATAATGAAGTCACCGAAGTTTCATCAAACCCTCTCAAGGTGCTCAAGACAATAAAGGGATAAACAAACACAAAGCCACATTCATCAAGTGATTTTGAGACAATACATTCAACAAAGTTATGACAACACATGCAAACGTAAGTCATAACAAATGTATTGAAGCCTAAACAACGCCAAAGACCGAACCGCATGCGGCTACCTAGATTCACTTGCAAGAGGCCTAGTCGCCGCCGTAATCTTCACTGTAGAAACCTGTGGGTCCTTCTTCAAGCCACTTCAAACGCCGAACGGTCTTTGGCGAAGAGCACGCACTCAAGACTCCACGCCGCCCCTATCACGGTCCGGGCCTCACGAGCCATCGATTGATTGAGAACGATGCCCTCAAGCATTTCCTTCTCAGCTAATAGTAGTTCGGTCAAGCGGCGGAATATGCGGAGCTCCTCCAAGGGATGACCCTGAGCTTGGGTCACTTCTGACGGTCTCGCGGATCTCTCGTGACTTCGATTGAGAGGCACTTCCGACCGCAACGGCAAGCAGCCCATAGGTTTGCCAAGGAAAAGAAGAAGATGAGGGGTGGCAAAATGTGGGTAAGATGATCCACCATTTATAGCCCCTTCCAAGTTGGCGATGGGACCTAACAAAGAGGCTACATCCTAGCCTCAAAATTCGTCAAAGCCTCAACAGAGGGCACTAATCAAGAGGCTAACCAAGCCTCCTCGAGATACAAGCTCGCCAGCGCAGACAAAACTTGCCCGACAAATCGCTCGCCTCGAAAACACAAAGCCTCGGCCTCGAGTAGGCTTAAATTGAGAATCGAGACTACCGGCGAACGGCCTCGCCCCAAATGAACGATGAATGTTCATCTCATCTCCAAAACTTACCGTAGGGAGTTCGAGCCGAGCGCCATGGCAGAACGACGCCGCATCACGCGAGGAAGAGGGAGTGGACCTCCTTCCTTTGACACGGTCTTCTTGAAAGCCATGGCGGAGTTCCGTTCTCCTTGTAAGAACTTGGGCAAGAAGAATCTTGAGTACAATGGCCTCGACAAGGGAGGAGATCGACTTATAGAGCGATCTCAACGGTTGAGATGCGATACCACTTGATCGACTGCTCACAACGATCCTATTCAAACAGCTC
The DNA here is from genome assembly GCA_012295165.1 of Asparagus setaceus. Classification (NCBI taxonomy): domain Eukaryota; kingdom Viridiplantae; phylum Streptophyta; class Magnoliopsida; order Asparagales; family Asparagaceae; genus Asparagus; species Asparagus setaceus. Next base: position 66,761,616 of record CM022706.1, on the reverse strand, counting down.
GAAGTCGAACGGTCGTGAATGAGGCGGACGGTTAGCATTCCGCATCTAATGGCCAAGATTTGGCGGTTCCAACACGATCTCGCCCAAACTACGGCGAGACCGAAAGCCGCTAAATCAACGACCATTGAGTGCATGAAAACGGACGCCGCCGTATCACATTCATGTAACCGACACGACTATCGCCTCGAAGCCGGGCTAATCACGGGTTGTCTCACTGGCCAAACGCCGAGCTCGCCCTGGCACGAAGTTCGCCAAAACCTCGCCAGAGTCAGTCCAAGAGCGAAACCGCATCTAAGATGGTTAGATGCTTCCACGCTGCTAAGTTTCTCGTTCATTCAAAGTGTTTCGCACTATATCCAAACTTGATTTAGGTCCAAAACTTTGAAGGGTCTTGTAGGCGGAAAATTACCAACCCCGCCAATAAAGAGATGAACTCGCTCGCACGAAGCTCAACAGCCTATTGGGCGAAGTTCACCTAAAACTCAAGAGTCATTCAACAAACTCGCCTCAAGACGAGGTTGTTCGCCGCTGAGCTCTCCCGAGCTCGGCCGCTTGTTTAACAAGCTCGCCCACACGGGTCGCGCTCGGCGAGCTCGTCAGCAAGAGCTTAAGAGCCGCTTAACTAATCTCGCCTACCGAGGTCGCCTCTGCTCGCGAATCCGCGCAGAGCTCGCGCCGCCGCACACACGAGGTCGCCTCCACGCTGGCGAGCTCGCCCACATGAGTCCAACGCCGCCATCACGCTCTGCTCAGGCGCCAAGCACGCTCGCAGGAGAGCTCGCCACGTTGAGCTAACCACAGGGGCCTACCCGCCATTCCCTCGAGCCAGAAGCTCGCCTCAACAAGGAATAACTTTGCTCGGGCCGCCGCCGACCGAACGGTGCCAATGGCGGCTTAGAGAAGCTGGCCCACCCGCCTCATCACCCCTATAGTGGTCACATCCCGCAGCCTAGAGGGCATGGCGCCCTTCACCAATTAGCGGTCACATCCCACGAAGTCGAGGGAAGACCCGCCGCTTGTCAAAGCCCGCCGATTAGGAGAACTCGCCATGCAAGTTCAACCGCACGCGCCGCCATTTAACCGAAAGCACGCCCGCAGAGGTCTGCGCCAGCTTGACCTCGCCTAAGAACTTCTCGAAAGCACTCGACAGCTCACCGCTACCCACTCGCACATCCCGGGTTAGGATAAGGCATGGTCTTCATTACCTCATCGGTCACATCCTACGCTTAGAGAAGAGTATGGTACCTCTTAACCGCCGCTGGTCATATCCCACAAATCGGAAGTGGCCATGCCTCTCCTTGCCTATTTATAAGCCACCATCTCCACATGAGAAGGGCCGGCAATCGTTGTGAGAAACCACCACCGAGAAGAGAGAGCAAGCGTAAGAGTTACTCTTTGCACCCTCAACTCGCCTCGAGCAAAGGCTTGATTGTTGAAGTAGACTCCATCTCAACTCGTGTTTGAGGCTCGAGCTCTTTGCAAACTCTTGCATCGTAGCCCTTTCCAAGCAAGCTCGGTAGAATCAACTCAACCGCCCGAAGCCATCACAGATCGAAGTCGGACCGCGACGCCGATCGGATCGTCTGGGAAGCAAACTCGACTCAAGCATCGAGGGAGGCGCCCTACCGCTACCAACGAACCCACGCTAAACAAGAAGGGCCTTCCTTCGCTTGTAAAAGCCAATTTTGATTTGTAACAAACAACTCGACCAATACAAACCGAGAGGATATTTTACACCAAACACCGCTGTTTAAGCCCAAGACGGAGCGCCATGATCATGCTCAAACGCAGATCTCAACCTCGCCAGAGACGCGAGGGTCATCTAAAAATAAACGCGAAGTCTTGCGCTGCTTCCTATCTCAGAACACGATTTAAACGGTTCCAAAACCGCTTTCCTCGATTTGAGGGCCACGAATTCTCATTCTAAGGGCCAGCTACACCCGTAAAATACCTATAAAAGGGGAGAAAGATCTTCAATGGGGATCGAAAAGGAGAGATTGGAGGCTAGAGAAAGAAAAGATCCGAGGATTGATTCGTTGAGAGAGAGAGAGCTTGAGCCGTGGTCAACCCTAGCTCTCCTTCTTCGGGCTTTGCTTGGTTTTCAAACTCGCAGAAGTTATTAAACTCTCTTCCTTCGAAGTTATCAAACTCGTTAGAGTTCTAAAGACTTGCTCGCAAGTCTCTTTCACGCGATTCCACGAGCAAGACAAATGGATCGCCCACGGATACAAGGATCAAGCTCCTATCGCGCCGTGAAGAACCAGTTTTAAACAAAAGGAAGGATCTCCGTTGACCCTTCCTTCTTTTGTAAATCGGGCAACCGATCGAGGAGTTTTGTAATTTCTTTTTATCTAAGTCAGTTAGAGAGAGAGAGAGAGTGCATTCGAGAGTTGTATTTATTCTTTCTTTAAAATCAGTTGGAAGGGATAATCTTTATTTTACAGTTTTCAAATTTCCTCACAATGAAGCACGCTACGCATTGACTATAGAAGAATGCATGAAGGAGAGTCATCCGAAGATGAAATTTCCGACGCCTGCTCAGCGATAGCTTCAGACGATACTGTTTCAAGTATTAGTCGTCATCATAGGGAGGCTTTTACCATTACTCCCGATGTCCTGGCTCAAATGTTACAAGAAGCCTTAGCCAAGCAAAGAGAAGAGCTTAAGGCCGAAATGAGAACAGAGATGGAGCTAGCCATGCAACAGATGAGGGAGTTACAAACCCATACGGTTGCACAACCTGGGTCCAGTCAACAGCCTGAAACCAGTCAACAAGGTGGAGTTACCCACCATAATGTTGAAGACAGCGATTCGGAGATTGATGAATACATTTACGCTGATCAACCTCCAAAGAAAACTCCATCTGGTGCTCAAGGTGGAAATGGTCCGATTCTTCCTATTGGAAGTAATCCAAAACAGGGGAGGATGATGGCGAAAGGATGAAAGAGCTTGAAGATAAAATCAATGCTTTGATGTCCACACAGAAGTCAAAAGGACCGTATCCCGTGTCCAGATCCGAGAGAGTGGGACTCAATCCACCACCAAATTCAATTTGATCAACTTCACGCCATTTGACGGAGAGGGTCACCTACACAACACCTGATTTATTTCAAATCACATTTGGGGTGATCTCGAAATGAGCCTTTGATGATTCGGTCATTCGTTGGAACCTCATTCATGCCTTCGATTGGTATCAAGACTCAAGGCCGGTAGCATCAACTGTTGGAATGATATAGAAAGCTTGTTCCTCAACAACTTTTTCGATGACGACAATCAAGTCTCAATTGGAAACCCTTGGATGAAAAGCGTAAGAGTGGAGAGACGATTGATCAAGCTTGCCGCCGTTAATAAAGCCGGAATTGCGTAGACCCACCATCAAGAGTTCATATTGAAGACTTGCCACAACAATCTTTCTATAGAATTGTTGGAAGTCATGGGGTCGCCCCACCAACTACATGGAAAGATCTAAAAATACGAGGAGAACAAGCCTAACGCTTCCTCAAAAGGAAGAAAACTGAAGAGGCTAAAAGGTGGTCGACCCTCGAAGTAAATTTTTCCTCTCGTAGTAGAGGAAAGGCATCTCGGATCGCCGTTAGTCAAACGTCGCAACAACGATCGCCAAAAAGCTTCTAAATCGTAATTCCACAGACATACTCTTCGAGACCTAAGAGGTTCCAATCATCTTCAAACACCTCCTTGATAATAACAAATCAAGTTGCCACCTATTACAAATCAGAGGAGGTCGACAAGACTTCGGACTTAAATATCGCGGCGCATCTACGAGGATCCTCCATCCTACTAAGGATTGCTTAGCTCTCAAGGCCATCATCCAAGCTTTATCGGCCGCCTTAACAAATAAGTTTAATGAGGAAATCCTCCGATGAGTACAAGAGGTTAAACCGCTTCTCCTTCTTACCATCCTCCAATGAGTACAAGAGGTTAAACCGCTTCTCCTTCCTACTCCAATAAGAATATGAGTATAAACTATTCTAAATGAGTCACCTTTGCAAAGAAAGCCGGGTGGATAATCCATGAACGAGAGGTCCACTTCTAGATTGAGCGATCAAACCTTCCTACGCTTAGGATTGTCTCAAAATTCCTATCCCGGTCAAACCTTCCTACGCTTAGGACCAAGGTTAAAATCCTCTCGATTCCTTCCATGAACGAGGTCCACTTCTAGATTGAGCGATCAAACCTTCCGACGGTTAGGATTGTCTCAAAATTCCTATCCCGGTCAAACCTTCCTACGCTTAGGACCATAATCAAAATCCCTCTCGATTCCTTCCATGAACGAGGTCTACTTCTAAATTGAGCGATCAAACCTTCCGACAATGATTGTCTCAAAATTCTTATCCTGGTCAAACCTTCCTACGCTAGGACCAAGGTTAAAATCCTCTCTCGATTCCTTCCATGAACGAGGTCCACTTCTAGATTGAGCGATCAAACCTTCCTACGCTTAGGATTGTCTCAAAATTCCTATCCTGGTCAAACCTTCCTACGCTAGGACCACGGCCAAAATCCCCTTCGATTCCTTCCATGAACGAGGTCTACTTTCAAATTGAGCGATCAAACCTTCCGACAATGATTGTCTCAAAATTCCTATCCCGGTCAAACCTTCCTACGCTTAGGACCATAATCAAAATCCCTCTCGATTCCTTCCATGAACGAGAGGTCTACTTTCAAATTGAGCGATCAAACCTTCCTACGCTAGGACCAAGGTTAAAATCCTCTCGATTCCTTCCATGAACGAGAGGTCTACTTTCAAATTGAGCGATCAAACCTTCCTACGCTAGGACCAAGGTTAAAATCCTCTCGATTCCTTCCATGAACGAGAGGTCTACTTTCAAATTGAGCGATCAAACCTTCCTACGCTAGGACCAAGGTTAAAATCCTCTCGATTCCTTCCATGAACGAGAGGTCTACTTTCAAATTGAGCGATCAAACCTTCCGACAATGATTGTCTCAAAATTCCTATCCTGGTCAAACCTTCCTACGCTAGGACCATAATCAAAATCCCTCTCGATTCCTTCCATGAACGAGAGGTCTACTTTCAAATTGAGCGATCAAACCTTCCTACGCTAGGATTGTCTCAAAATTCCTATCCTGGTCAAACCTTCCTACGCTAGGACCAAGGTTAAAATCCTCTCGATTCCTTCCATGAACGAGAGGTCTACTTTCAAATTGAGCGATCAAACCTTCCGACAATGATTGTCTCAAAATTCCTATCCCGGTCAAACCTTCCTACGCTAGGATTGTCTCAAAATTCCTATCCTGGTCAAACCTTCCTACGCTAGGATTGTCTCAAAATTCCTATCCTGGTCAAACCTTCCTACGCTAGGATTGTCTCAAAATTCCTATCCTGGTCAAACCTTCCTACGCTTAGGACCAAGGCCAAAATCCTCTCGATTCCTTCCATGAACGAGAGGTCTACTTCTAAATTGAGCGATCAAACCTTCCTACGCTAGGATTGTCTCAAAAATTCCTATCCCGGTCAAACCTTCCTACGCTTAGGACCAAGGCCAAAATCCTCTCTCGATTCCTTCCATGAACGAGAGGTCCACTTCTAGATTGAGCGATCAAACCTTCCTACGCTAGGACCATAATCAAAATCCCTCTCGATTCCTTCCATGAACGAGAGGTCTACTTCTAAATTGAGCGATCAAACCTTCCTACGCTTAGGACCAAGGCCAAAATCCTCTCTCGATTCCTTCCATGAACGAGAGGTCCACTTCTAGATTGAGCGATCAAACCTTCCTACGCTTAGGACCAAGGCCAAAATCCTCTCTCGATTCCTTCCATGAACGAGAGGTCCACTTTCGTGTTGAGCGATCAAACCTTCCTACGCTAGGACCAAGGTTAAAATCCTCTCTCGATTCCTTCCATGAACGAGAGGTCCACTTTCGTGTTGAGCGATCAAACCTTCCTACGCTAGGACCAAGGTTAAAATCCTCTCGATTCCTTCCATGAACGAGAGGTCCACTTTCGTGTTGAGCGATCAAACCTTCCTACGCTAGGACCAAGGTTAAAATCCTCTCTCGATTCCTTCCATGAACGAGAGGTCTACTTCTAAATTGAGCGATCAAACCTTCCTACGCTAGGATTGTCTCAAAATTCCTATCCCGGTCAAACCTTCCTACGCTTAGGACCACGGCCAAAATCCCTTCGATTCCTTCCATGAACGAGAGGTCTACTTTCAAATTGAGCGATCAAACCTTCCGACAATGATTGTCTCAAAATTCCTATCCCGGTCAAACCTTCCTACGCTAGGACCATAATCAAAATCCCTATTGATTCCTTTTATGAATGAGAGGTCTACTCCAATAATGTGGTTCGCTACCCCAAGAGAAAACACAACGGGTTCGTTTTCACCTCAAGAGAAAACACAACGGGTTCGTTTTCACCTCAAGAGAAAACACAACGGGTTCGTTTTCACCTCAAGAGAAAACACAACGGGTTCGCTACCCCAAGAGAAGACACAACGGGTTAGTTTTCCCCAAGAGAAGACACAATTCCAAACCGCCTTGGCAACTCGAGGCTCAAGGCAAGATATTCAAAACAAATCGGTTCCATATTCCATATAGAAGCTTCCCCGAAATCGATGTTCAAAACCGCACGACGCTTTTCTCTGAATGATTCTCAAGGCATCTCAATTACAACCCAAGTGGTGACTTTCAAGATGAAGATGATTAGTCCAAAATCGACTTCGACATTTCAATCCATTCAAATACAAATGCAACCGTTATTGAACTCAGAATATGGATAGCGACATCGCGTACCCAGGGTTTAAGAAACTGAAGCAAAACACGGGCCTCTTCTACAAAGTTCAACGTTGAACAGAAGCAAGGCGCATCTTATCCAAAGTATTCCAGACCCCTCGACAAAATACAGAGGAGTCTGAAAACTTTGGAGGGGGTATCTGTAGGCATCAAAAATTGCTGAAGAACCTCAAATATGACTAAATTATGAGAAGATCGAAGGACAACGTCGTCGAAATCTCAAGAAGTCAACACAGGGGAAGATTGTGTCTCGCTACAGTGCGAGACACTTGTTTGTGCCTCGCCACGAAGCGAGACACCTTGATGTGTCTCGCTACTAGCGAGACATTTGTGTGTGCCTCGCCACTAGCGAGACACTTTTATGTGTCTCGCTACTAGCGAGACACTTGTTTGTGCCTCGCCACTAGCGAGACACTTTTATGTGTCTCGCTACTAGCGAGACATTTTGTTGGTGCCTCGCCACGAAGCGAGACACCTTGATGTGTCTCGCTACTAGCGAGACATTTGCTTGTGTCTCGCCAAACGCCAGACACCCGTAATACTTGAAACGAGCTCTTGAAGGGTCTAAATCAATGCCGATGGGGCCCACTTGACTTTATCAACGCGAGAGACGCTCGATACTTTAATGGGCGGTTACACGCCGAAAATACCACTAGGCGGATTTTAGGGCATTCAATCGCACCTAAAAAGCAAATAAAACCGCATAACAGCTGAAGGATTTACACCGCCGCCAGCTAGCGAGGCAGCCATATTGCCTCGCCGGGCCAAATAGGTAAAATTACACCGCCACCAGCAGTTGGCGTTTTGGCGAGCTCGAGCCGCCGCTTAACCGCAAATGTGGAGCACTTATGACACCGGTGTTTCTTCAGAGGGCACGCTTCCCAAAGGCTATAAATACCTTCCTACGCCCACTTGGGGTCGGCTATCGAAGGGGCAATCGAGATCCAAGCTTCCGAGTTCAAGAACACGATCCACACGGAGATTCCTCGAAGTTTAAGCTTTGACTTATTCTTGAGAAGAGTAGATATCTTACTTTGCTAAGATATTTGCTTAAGTTCTTGTTTCCTTTGCGAAGCATCAACTAAACCCCGCCGATTCGACGATCGCCGCCGGTGGTCCACGGATTACGCTGGCCCCCAAGACAGCAAAGTCCCACGAAAACAAGAGATCTACACTTGTAGTGTCTTTTGTTCGAGTTTGTGAGAGAGTTATTTAAATTTCTTTGTAACTGAGAACCAAAAGTGTAATTTTCTCAAGTTTTACAATGGAAACAACTTTCGACTCAAACATACATCTTGTTTTTATTTTGGCCAATATAAATTGCATCTATAATATATTATTTTTGTATATTTATTCAACTTGCAGATGTCTAAAAACATTAGCAGGAGGCTATCATTCGAAGAAGCCAATCCAGATCAAGACCAATCTACCGAGGAAGAGCCACCGACTTCAACAGAGATCGGAGGTATAACTTCACATAAGTTACGTATTAATTATTCATGATATATGCACAATAATAATTTATTTTTTTTATTTCTTTAGGTGAGGGCGAGGATGAGCCATCTCCTGTACCATTATATGCAGATCCTCCAGTAGTACTTGATGCATATATTCCTGGGATTGAGCGTGGGCCTTTACCAAAGATGTGCGAGAGGGGCTGCACTCGCTGCATGAGAGGTACAAATTGGCCAAAAACGATTGGATGAATGGACGCCACGATTGATGAGATATTAGCCGATGCAAAAATGAAATCGACAAAGATTTGGTGAGTTTAATCAATTATTTTCTAGTATTGGAAAATTAATAATAAATAATAGTAATAATTTTAATAGAAACAAAGAATTCACTATAATACTTTGATTTTGTTTGATCCAATACTATCACAATTATGAGTTCTAAACATGCTTTCATACACACCTAGATCCACAATTATGAGCACATGTGGACAAAAGAAGAATGTAAACAATTTTCACTTTTGCTTTTATTTTCGAAGTTTTGATATTTAAATTGAATTCGAGAGCTTAAGGTTGAATAAATAAAAGTGGTACATATTTATATCTTCTACAAATATTTTTCTTTATTGTAGGAGAAAAAATATTCAAGAAAAAGGCCACATGGAAGTGACTTTAAAAAAGTTACCACCGGATGGCTTTCGCACTTGTAAGGTGGGAACATAATGGGATTCCAACCGCAATGGGCTAATAATTTTAGCTCATATCTTGGATGCTTGATAATGAGAAGTGATAATCAATCCTTACTATGAGGTCGAGGAGCAGCCCTTTGATGTCCTCGAAGTCTATCTATCGCATCTTTGGGTAAAATTCACTATTATTTATAATTATTTTACCTTTCTCGTCAATTGGCCATGCTTAACTATATGTTAATATTTAGAGATATTTCAATATCAAGATAATCCCGTGAGGGTGGGATTTTTATTTGGTTACATGGGAAAGTTTAAGCATTCTCTTCGAGTGGAGACATGAGATAAAGAAGAAATGCTATGAAAGTTGCAAAGGAGAACCGAGAGGATCTACAAGCGAGATAAGAGGGTTGAGCCAGATCATTTAGCTGCACTTATAGTATTGTGGGGCCAGGAGGAGCACCAGGTAAATATGTATAATAGAAATTAGATTCAAGTTATTTATCTAAATGTTGTATATTGAAGATTGTACTAAAATCCTCTTTGTTCATGTTGAAGAAAAAATGTCGGAGAAATAAACTGAACCGATGGAAGAAAGATTATGATCATCATACGGGACTACTTCATTTGCCCGATTATGGATCAATTTTGCAGACAACGGTATAAATTATTTTAATATTCTATATATATTCTCTCCGCTTCCTAAAATATTTGATAAATAAAACTAATAAATATGTTTTGTAAATCTTAGAACGCCCCTATATCCCGCCTTAACCGCATAAGAGGATGATGGTTCACTTTAAGAAGGGGTACGATGCCAACAAGGATAGGAAAGAAAAGCTAGAATTTGCTAAGAAAACGCAGGTAAACATATCTATTTATACGTACTTGGCATAATTTTCTTTATTCAATACATATATATATACACATTCCTACCAATTTTGAATTTCTCATTCGTGGTGTAGTAAATACTAAATATAAGTATCTCACCATTTGCAAACAAGTAATGCTTCTTAACGTGATTTTGATAGTGTAATTATATTTTCTTTATTTTTGAAATGCCAATTCATAAATTTATTTATTTATTCCATTTCTTAAATTTATTTTTTTGTTTTTTAGGCAGCTCTGGAAAACACATATGCTGAGGTAGTTGCACAGAGCCAGAGGCCCCTAACTATAGAGGAGAATTATAACGTGAGCCATTTGGTTTGTGGACTTCCCAAAAAAGGGAGGACCAGTGGATGGGAGTTGGAGCTCGAGGGTGTCTACACCATTCCAGCCTCCGCCGAGTTCAACGCCATCGACAATGCCCTCAAGACCCTCTTACATGCCGCAGGAGGATTGCACTCCGCAGGCGATGCAGCTTGTTTCATCGGTGATGAATATTTTGGATGGTAATATTCTCGAGGAGATGTGGGAGGATATTCAAGAGGAGCTTATGCGAGTGATCCACCCTACCGCTACTTTTGCAATGGTTTCCAGGCAAATATTGAAATCATGCGACGGCGGTTCCTACTGCCTCAAAGTCGATTATGAACTTTTGGGCTCTCAAATGCATTTGGTGGTAGTGGAGAGAGTAGTAGACAGGTATGTAGGCAATAAAAATTGCCTTGATCCCTGCACAGCAACTCGGAACAAAGCAAAAGAGCCTAAGGGTTCATCTGAGTGAAGTCAGGCCCACCTGAGGGTTAAGTTCACCTGAATGCTTGACTTTACAAAATAGACAAAAGTGATGATATCTCTCAAACCGAAGGAATTGGGCAAAATGACCGAGCAAACCGAACCCTTCGTAGGTTTGGTTGGCTCCGCCTCGCCGAGATAGTCGATTTTCATATATAATTGGCCCACCCGACGCACGGATTGAAAGTTACGACTGTTCTTCGTAGCATGATCCGAGCTCGCTCAGAGCAAGCTCGCCTGCAAAGGAGCTTAGCTCGCCTCAAGCGCAAGCTCGCATGAAGACCTGGAGCTCGCCTGCGTGCTTGAAGCTCATCTGCACAAGGCAAGCTCGCCCGCAAGCTCGCCTGGAGGGTTGGAGCTCAAGCTCGCCTAAAGGCATGAGTTCGCCTGAAGGCCAAGCTCGCCTGAACCAAGCTCGCCTGTATGATCTAGTCTTGCCTAAAGACCAAGAGCTCGCGCTGTAGCTGGAGCTCGCCCGGACTTGTGCTTGAGCTTGCCTACACTGTAGCTCGAGCTCGCCATCCATATCTACCTCGCCTGCTTGGAAGAAGGCCTGAAGCTCGCCTGCAGACCTTGGTTCGCCTGCATGCCAGAGCCCGCCAAAGACCAAGCTCGCGCTGATCGCCCGGCTCGCTGCCAGTCGCCGGCTTCGCCCGCATGCTTGAAGCTCGGCTGCATAAGGCAGGCTCGCCCGCAGGCTTCCCAAGACTGCCCACTTGAAGCATGGGAGATGTCACATCCCATAGTGGTCACATTCCACAGAGGGCATGGTGCTCCTCACCCATTAGTGGTCACATCCCACAAGTCAAAGGGATGGCACCATAGAGAGTATGGCTCTCCTCAACTGGGCATGGCCATATCCCACAAATCAAGAAAGTGGCCATGCCTCTCTTTGCCTATTTATAAGCCACCATCTCCACATGAGAGGGAGGTCAGCATTTTGGGAGAGGCTTGCTGTGTTTCTAAGACTCTCAAGCTAAACGCCTGGTCTTGGCCTTCCTTAGGACTTGACCTTTTAAGAGGCTCTCGAGCTCTTTGCAAACTCTTGCATCGCAGGCTCGCAGCCCTATCCAAGCAAGCTCGGGCAGAACCGAACTCAACCACGGAGCTTCTATCACAGATCAAGCTCGACCGCAACGTCGATCGGATCGTCCAAGGGAAGCAAACTCGATTCGAGCATCGAGGGAGGCATCCTACTGCTACCGACGAACCCACGTTAAACAAGAAGGGCCTTCCCTTCGCTTCTGTTGTAAAAAGACCTATTCTTGATTTGTAAACAAGCAATTCAAACAATACAAATCCGAGAGGAGATTTTTACACCAAACAAGGTATACGTATTCCAAACATAAAACATGCATGATTACACTCTTTCTCACAATATGATATTCTAAATTTCATTTATTTTTGTGTTAGCATGAGGATGATATCAATGGGAGCACGAGTCGTAGGGATGGAGCCGCCGGTGGCAATGCGGATGATGACATGGATAGGGCGGACGACCTGTCTTAGTGAGTTATATCCTAGACTCGTGTTTGTATATTGGAACTCTTTATATTGGAGATTATGATATGCTTGTATGCTTAACATCCTAAACTCGTGTTTCTTGGAATTGCGAGATGTGTGGGCATGCATGTGAGCACGATGATATATTTATGGATTTTAGCTTGTTTGTGCGTATGATATATATATGGATTTTAGCTTGTTTGTGCGTATGATATATGTGGATATATAACTTATTTGTGTCGGCAACTTATCGTATAAGTTATGGAATGTTGTGGTTTGTTATTTGTTGTTTGTGAAATTTGGATTGGAAATTTATAATTTGTAATGGAATGTGCGAAAATTAATTGGTGGTTGCATATATTTGTGAAATATGGATTGGGAGTTGTTTGTGCACGATTTTTGTGAAATTTCTTACGGAGCGTGTATATTTTGAATGTTTCTTTGGATTGTTGTGAAATATGGATTGTGTATATTTGGAATGTTTCTTTGGAATGTGCGTGGAATCGAATTTAGTTTGTATGAACAGGAATCGATCAACTGGAAATATTTTTTACCACCGCAATCATCGCCGACGGACTCCCCGCCGCTGATATATATCGCCGACGGCTTTACCGCCGCTGATATATATCGCCGACGGCTTTACCGCCGCTGATATATATCTCGACGGCAACGCCGTCGGTGATGTTTAATCATCGCCGACGGGTTCCCGTCAGTGATATATATCGCTGACGGTACACCGTCGGCGATGTAAAACACATCGTTGACGGGTAAATCATCAGTGATATACATTTCTGACGGCTTGGCCGCCACCGATATGAAAACATCCTCGACGGGTTGCCGCCGTGATGTTCATACATTCGGACGGCTGCCGTCAACGACTTGCCGCCGCGAATAGATATTATCGACGGCCGCCCGCCGTGGATGTTACCGACGGACTTTTGCCGACGGGTTATCTTTGACGGCGCGTCAATGATAGTCATCGCCGACGATTTGTGGTATTCCCGACGGGAAACCCCGTCAAGAATGCTTACTTTTCCACTAGTGAATCTATAAATCATTAACTGCTCCGATTCAGTACCTCTGTGGTAAGAAAAATCAAATTTTGCTTATAAATCACGGATATGAATACAAATATGCATGAAGATATTTATATGCCGATATACATGCGAATAAAAAATTAACATATTTGTTATATCTCAAAAGTTAAAATTAGATCTCTTGGTTATCAAAATTAAACTCAAATTTATTAATCTAAGGTTTAGAACTGTTGCAACATATGTGTATCAGTAACCGGTGGTGGATCTAGGAAATTGGGAGGAGGGAGGCGGACAACAAGTATCTGTTTATCTAAAAATAAGAATATAACATTATAAAATAGAAAAATGTTGCATTTTTTATATGATACACTCTAGTCAATTTTCAAATTCATTAAACAAACTATGATTGAAACGACATAAATCATTTCCAATTTTGGTTTGTAGAACTTTATGTTGGTGCGGTTAACAAGGACCTTTTTATAAATTAGCTCATGAATATCATCTCGATCATTGGGATGATAATCTAAGATATTCAGTTGAAGCTCCACATCCGCCTGAAAATCTTTCAAGTTCAATGTGTTGCTTTGCTTTGTACTAGGTTGTAGATTTCAAAGTTGCTTAAATTTGAAGTAGTTAATAGTTGCTCCATTAGTGGCTTTCTCTTCAGATATTTATCTATAACTAAAAAGTTAAGCAAGATACCAATATCAAATTATTATTTTAATTAATTAATAAACATCTTTTTAATTATATTTGGTTACCATTTCACGTAATTTTTACTTCTACCATGTCCAATTGATATATGATTCAAATTCTCAGAGAAAGAACTATCCATTAACTATATAATCCCTTTAACTTTAATATACCTGATTTTTAGTGAAATTCAAGAAACTATTTGACAAACAAAATTAATTTATTGTATAGCAGTGTGTACTCTTTACACGTGCATTATTTGCTTTCAGATCCTTTGAAAAGAGAAAATTGAAATTGAGAGGGAGGGTTTGGGTTTTGTGTTATTTTTAGATCATGGACTCTTGGGTCTAGTTGTATACTTTTGGGCTTTAATGTTTCAGGTCCATATCACTCGTAGAAATTTAATGTTGACGCTTTTAGCGTTTGGAGCTTCTAGATATGGGGTGCAATTTCTAAAATTTCAGGGGCACAGAATGTAAATATTAATGGGGTTTATATATGTTAATAACGAAAAATGTTAGGGGTGCAACTGCACCAGAAGAGTATATAGATCCATCCCTGCCGGTAACTATATACTATTGATTATATTTGTAACCATATCCAAATCCTATTGGATACGGATGTTTTATGTGATACCCAATTGTAGCTGAGTGGGCCCAAAGATTTAGCCCAAAGAATTTCAAAAAGGACAATTATCAAAAAACCCCGTCTTAACTTTGGAGGATTATTATTAGAAAACGCTCCTTAACTTCCGAAGTATCAAAAAAATAAAAACAAAAACCAAAAAAAAAAAAAAAACCCCCCATTAAATATATAGTGATCATCACAAAACTCTCCTTTAACTTTTAACTTTTATCAGAAAACCCTCTAAATTAGGAGGGGGATTTCTGATAAATTCTCAAAGCTAACCAATAACCCATAAACTTAAGGGCTGTATCTTGATATTTGTAAAGTTAAAGGGGATTTTCTGATAATTGTCCAAAGTCAAGGGTTTTTTTTTTATGATATTTAGCCAATCTCAAAACTATAGAAGAAACACGTCTGGAAAGAACCAAACCCTAAACCCCTACTTGCTCCTCCATTCTGGATGGCGAAGGGCTGACTGGACTCAGCTCTCCAGCGACATCATCCTCCAGCTCGCCGAAACCCTAACCATTGCCGGTCTCCTTTGCTTCTTCAGCCTCTTCGACCGAGAATAAATCCCCCAAACCCTCGATGCTCCGCTTCTGCATCGCATCCGGCGACGACTGGCTCATCATCACCGAGGTTGACCCTGTAGCTCTTCCCTCTCAACTCATCACCAGAGCTACGCTGGGTGATGAGAGAGGCTTTACTGTGTTTTTCACTCTGCGGTTGCCCCCGATGGAGCTCACATATGCTAAACCCGACGATGAGACGGTAACGGTACAGTTTTGGCTGGGAAGTTGGGAGGAATCCATCAATGAAGGCAGAGGACAAGAAAGAAGATGAGGGATAGATTAGGAGAAGTTAAATTAATCGGGATATCTCGATATATTTGACTTCATCGCCTTCGGGTAAACTTTTGAGGGTGAGGATGTATAAGGGTCAGGATTCATGGGTTGTGAAGATCCACGAGGTGAAGTTTGATGAGAGGCAGTTGGAAGTTGGCGGATGGAGGTGAAGAGTTTGGGGGATGATGCAATATTATTGGGAGCTAATTGTACGATGTGCATATCCTCAACTGATGCCCCGGGGATGACAGGGGATTGTGTGTACTTTGCCAATCGACGTGCACATCAATATGAGTTCGACGTCGGCATATATAGTTTGAAGGATGGGAGCATTGAGCCAATCTTGCCGAATATGGGGACGGTGGGGTATCCTCAACCCTCTTGGTATGTGCCTAGTATGTCTTAAGAAGAAGAAAATTTATGTGAAAGGTATGCAATTATTATATGCTATTTATGCAAAATGTTTGTTGCTAATTATACTACATCTGGTGGTTATTATTATTATTATTATTTGCTTGCTTTGAAGTTGCGATTACTTAATTGGAGTATATAGAGTTATATTAGTTGCACATATTAACACATATGCAATTGAAGTGGTGAATCTTTGTGAAATCAGACCATGTGTGGGATATATCTATGATGAGTCATGCTTTGCTAGAATCCTCCATCATTATGCAATTTCATGCTCAAATCCCATTATATGAATTTTATACTCAAATCTATAGTTTTCTTTCTTCTGTCTTTTCGCATGCTCTCAGTGTAGGAGGCATGAGTGATGGAAAATAATATCTACAAACATATGCTTGTGCCTAACAATATTGTGCTTGTCATTGAATTTTGACTTCTTCCTAAGCCCTCTTAGGATGAAATGCATGGTAGTGAGTGTAGCATATAATCATCCATGACACCCTTTAGTTTGCTAATATAGTAGTTATCTTTCTATTCCTTCTAATCCTAATGCATGATGTAAGTTCACTTGTTATTCATGGTGTCATCTTTGCTAGGTATATCCCTTTCTATGTGTAGTTCCAATTTGTACCATGGATGCTATATGTTTCATCCATCATAGAAACAATGTAGTATCCCTTGAATGTGGCACTGATGATATATGACAAATGAGTTATGACCAAAATCATCTCTATTCTTTTGGAACTAAAGAGGGCTTCATTTTTTTTTTTGGGGGGGGGGGGGTACATGTTTTTTAGACTTGTGGATATTAACAGCTATTATATTACTGATGTGAAACAATGCGATTGCAGGTATGAAGATTAGCGACAGCAATGCTTCACCAAATCGGCGATCGATCTAGGCAGGAAGCTCAAAAAAAATAACGCGACGTTGATGATGGTTTTTAAGCAAAAGTTGCAATGTATTCAGTTTATGACCTTATAAATTATTCAGAAAATAATTGTAATGATTTATTCTTGTAATAAAGTTCGACTTGTAATATTTAGATAAGCAATTGTACGCAGTCAAACAGAATCACTCGCTCACTTATTCAAACAGAATACAGCACAATCGCAACTGATAATAAAATTGATAATAATATGCACGCAATAACAGTTCCGAAAATATTAGAGCGAAAGAAAGTAAACCTTCGTCGGATTGAACTGGGTCGATGAGGGAGCTTCATACGTGCGACGACCAATAAATCAGATCCAAGTGAACCAAATCCAATTGAGCCAAACCAGATCTAATGGAACCAAGCCACAGTGACCCAATTCCAATTAAACCCAAATAATGAAATAAACCAAATCAAATAAATAGATCTGTTCACCAACAGATCATCCACTCCCTTCTCACTCCGATCGATCAAGAGGGGGTCTTCGACGTGACGGCGGGAGGCGGCGACGACGATGGTGGTCCGTAAGCGGCAACGGACAGCAGCAGCGGCGAAGCGGCAACAACAACATGATAACAACAACAGCGAAGCGGCAACGTCGGACGGGAGATCGGCCAGCGAATCTGGACAAAAGGCTTGAGCGGCAACAGCAGCGATAAGCGCGGCGAAGTAGACGAGGACTTGGTAGGGATTTTGGCCAAGGTGAAGCGATGCGGTCAGAGAGATAGAAGCGTCGGCTAGGGTTTCACACCCGAGAAAATACAAGGTTTCACACCGAATTCAGTAAACACGATTTTTCTTTAATTCAATTCAATTTATTCGATTTGATTCTCGACATGCTAGGTTTAAATAAGATTACAAAATCAAATCTCTCACAAATCTACCAAATAAATAACTACCAAATAAAACGTAAATTCAAAATTCAAATCTAATCTACCAAATCTGAAAACACCGCCAAATCAAAGCTAAATCAAAACATTGCTAAATCAAAACCATATCATGGACCCATTTGTGAAATTTGAGCTTCGGCGTCTCTGCGATAAACTCGGCGAAAGTCTAGGTGGGGCGTCGAGATGTCCTCATCATTCTCCCTGTGGAAAGAACTCGACCGCCGAGTGTAAGTCGAAGCAGTCGTCATCGCTCAAGAAGATCCGATCCACCAGAAGTCGCCTCGACGAGCCAAGTATCATCGGACTCAGTCGACCTTTCCAACGCACTAAGTACTCGGATACCACCATTGCTAGTAGAAACAATATTATCATCAATAATACTATCAATGTCATGTGTCAGATATGGGGTGATATCTGGGAAGTGGTGGTAAATGAAAGCTCTCTAAATAGGCTCGTGGTAGGCTCATCAACCAAAGGTTGTCGGGTTCAAATGGGGCCTTTGTATTCTACTAAATCTTCAATATTAAAAGTCGAACCAATATTAAAACCTTCGTGAAGGTCAAGAACATAAGCATTATCATTAATTTTCTTGAGAATTTTGAAAGGTCCCGTGACTTCGTGCATGCAACTTTTAACAGCTCCTGAGGAAACCGTTCGACGATCCCACCATCACATGATCACCGACACTAAATTCTTTGAACCTCCTTTTAGATTTGCACGCAGCTTATAGTTGGCATTGTTTGCATTGATCTTTTCACTTATTTCTTTATGCAAATCATGAATGCGAGATGCAAATGCAGATGTCGACTGATACCCTATGATGTGCGCATGGGGACAAGATCTATAGGTTGCCTAGGCTTATACCCATACACCCACCTCACCGGGCTAATACCAGACCTATTCACGAGTTATTATAAGCAAATTCAGCAGTAGGCAGATGTTGATCCCAATCCCTAAGATTCTCACCAACTAGCGATCTCAAAAGATTACCTAAGCTCCTATTAACTACTTCAGTTTGACCATCGGTCTGAGGATGAAAAGCCGTTGAGAATTGAAGCTTAGTTCCCATTTTGTGCCACGTGGTTTTCCAAAAATAACTTGTAAACTTAACATCCCTATCGACACAATTGTTTTGGTAGTCCGTGCAATTTAACAACTTCATTAAAATATAGCTTGGCCACATGAGAAGCGTCGGAAGTTTTGGAGCACGGTATGAAGTGGGCCATTTTAGAGAATCGGTCCACAACAACAAGGACGGAATCGTGTTTTCTAATTGTTTTAGGAAGTCCTAACACGAAGTCCATGCTGACGTCTTGCCATGGACAATTTGGAACGGGAGAGGAGTGTATAAGCCCAGATTCGCTTATGTTGCTTAGCCGGTTGGTGTGTGACATCGACCCACTAACCTAACAACGCCACGCTTTAATACTTGGCCAATAAAACGAGATTCAACCGCCTCAACAGCCTTGCTACTCAAATGTCCCGCAAGGCCTCCAAAGATGTAGTTCCCAAATTAGAAATTCTCTCGAGATGTGTTGGGAATACACAACTTGCGAAGATGAAAAGATATCCATCCTTCAGAGAAAATCATCTATTTCACGGGTCACTTCATCATTCAAAGAAAGCGAAAACTTCACGAAAATCGACACGACTCATACCGATCTTTGATTTTCTCAAAGCCGACTACTTCTCAAGCCATAATGGAAAGAAGATGCATGCGGCGACTGAGTGCATCAGCGGCCTTATTTTCTACTCCCGCTTTATGTTTGATCAGATAGGTGTAGTCCCGAGGAATTCAACCCATCGACCATGTTTGGCATTCAATTTCTTTTGAGAGTGAATATATCGAAGGGCCTCATGGTCCTAATAGATGACAAATTCTTTCGTAATAAGTAGTGACGCCTTGTCGAAGAGATTGTATCACCGATAGAATTCTTTATCATAGGTAGAATAACGCTGCCTAGTGTCATTCACCTTCTCACTAAAGTAAGCAACGGATGTCCTTCTTGAGATAGGACTCCACCTATACCAATACCGAGGCATCACATGCAATTTCAAAGACCTTAGAAATCCGGCGAGCATTCAGAGTTACTGCGACATTCTCGCTTGATCTCCACAAATGCCTTGGTAGCGCCTTTGACCACTCAAATTCACCCTTTTCAAGCAATCGGTAATAGGGGCCATGATGGTACTGAAACCCTTAATAAACCGACGATAAAAGTAGCGAGTCCATGGAAGCTTCAACATCTCTAATGTTCTTGGGCTCGGCCACTCTTCGATTGCTCTAACTTTCTCGTGGTCACGGATACTCCTTCGTAAGAAACTACAAACCCTAGAAAAATAACTTGTTGTGTAAGAAAAGTACATTTTTGGATTGGCATAGAGTTGTTCTTTTCTTAACATGGTACAAACTTGACGCAGATGGTCTACGGTTGCTCACGAGTTACTATAAATAAGGATGTCATCAAAGTATACCACTAGGAATTTTCCTGAAGGGCGAGTACTTGAGTCATCACTCTCATAAAGGTGCTCTGAGCATTAGTCGCCAAAGGGCATGACCATCCATTCAGATAATCCATCTTTCGCCTTGAAAGCGTTTTCCATTCGTCGCCGGAACGGATACGAATCTGATGGTAGCCACTCTTAAGATCAATCTTAGAAAAGATAGTGGCTCCAGACATTAAGTCAAGCATATCATCCAAACGGGGAATGGGAAAACGGTATTTCACCGTGATCTTGTTGATCGCGCGGCTATCCACACACATACGCCATGTTCCATCTTTTTTGGCCGCGAATGCGGGACCGCGACAGGACTCATGCTTTCTTTCACAAAGCCTTTCTTCAACAGCTCATCAACTTGCCTCTTCAGTTCTGCATGTTCATTGGGGTTCATCCTGTAGTGAGGCAAATTGGGAAGAGTTGCTCCCGGGACTAGATCAATTGCGTGTTGGATGTCACGCATCGGGGGAAGTTGATCCGGAGGTCCTCGTGGAAAATGTCAATTCTTCCAACAAAGGAGCGACTTCTAGAGGAATCATATCGGCTTATTCTTAGGAGTTTCTCTAGCAACAGGATGAAGAATGGGGTTCCATTTGCTAACTCTCTACGATCTCTTTGGCTCCAATCGTTAACGCTTTGGAAGATTTAGCCGAGTGGGCTTCTTATCACTAACTTGTGGTTGAAATGGAAGGATTTTGACCTTCTTCCCATCGTGCTCGAACAACAAAGATGTTTGACCGTCCAAGATATGAACATCGTTATCAAACGCCGTGGTCTTCCAAGAATGATTTGACCCACGCCCATCTTCGTAACATCGCACCAAACTTGGTCCTTGTAAATGGCGAATTGAAGAGGGACTAGACATCTTTCTTGAACATGAAGTGCAGTATCATTGATCCATGATACATTGTATGGGTTAGGATGTGGTACGGCCTTAAGACCAATCTTGGCTATCACAGCTGAGGAGACCGCATTAATGCAGCTTCCACTATCCACGATCACTTTGCAATTCTTATCGCCAATCTTGGTGAACGTGTGGAAAATGGAAGTACGTCTCCAATCATCAACAGGCTTAGGTTGGGAGATGGCGCATCTAACAACAGATATGGGGATTTTAATTTGCCTAAGACAACTTAGAATATGATCACCTACGCCATCCTCAAAATCATCGGTATCATCATCAATTTGATGGACAAATTCATCGTCGTTAAGCTCGTGCTCAGATGCATTGGCCATCGATGATAGAATCTTGTGGTGGACAATTATTTGAAACATGTCCATACCCTTGACACTTGTAGCATTTGACATGAGGGACGATCTTGGAGAAATCTTTCTCGGGCTCCTTGCCCTTGGCGTCGACCCTAGGTTGGGAAGAATTAGGGTTAGATCGATTCGGTTTGACTAGAGGTAGTGGCACGGGAAGTCCGGGAGGAATAGGATCTGAAATCTTGACTCTTATGGGATTGGTGGGACTTAGCTTCATCTAAATCTTGAACTAAGGCGTAGGCTTTTCAAGGGTATCTACTCCTCTAGCAAAGAGTTCAGTTTGGAGGTCGCTTCTCAATCCAAATTAAACTTTGATAAGACCTTCATTGGTGCCTCTTGCTCGATGGTGCCGTGATCGCGTAAACAATTGCCAAATTGAGCAACGCACTTTGCGCACTTGGTCCCTTGAGTGAGGCGATGCCACTTGTCAAGCAACCTCGATAAAAGGACGGCGGAAGGTATTTTGTTTCAATTGCCGGCCATCTCGCCAAGTCGATTGGTAACTCGCCTCTAATATGCCTTAGCATCTCGAGGTTGGACCAATATTGGCAGTCGGTAAGCTTCATTGCGGCTAATTTGACTTTTGAGGCTCGTCGGTCGCGTACCGGTCGAAATAGCGATCCATGTTTTTCACCACCAAGAAAGCTTATGGTCGAGCTTGCCATCGAATGTTGGTGCTTCAACCTTAATACTCCTCGTATTGGCGATCGGGTCGCACGGTTGATGGAGAGGACGATGAACGATATGACCATGTCCATTTCCTTGATCTTGCGGCGGCGGAGTTGTAACACGCACTTCTTCAAGCCTAGCGAGCCTATCGTTGGTTTCGTTCTGAAAATTAGCCAGGGTCTCACGGGTAGTTCTACATTCGTGAGCTATGGCACCTAATTGTCCTGCTAGCTCATCGAACTTCTTAAGGATTGCGGAATCTTCACTGCCTGACATGCTGGACTCACTAGATGATTCACTTGACTCTCCTAATCGATATGGTAAACCCGTGCGAGTGGGCATGCACTAACAACTAAATGAGGTGAATGGTATGCGCTATCAACTAAATGAACTGAATGGTAATTTTTATTTTTATTTATTTATTTTTTATTCTATTTTTTTTAAATAAGACTCAATTAAACTAGTCTAAGTTTTCCTAACCTAGAACCACGCTCTGATACCAAAAATGATGTGAAACAATGCGATTGCAGGTATGAAGATTAGCGACAGCAATGCTTCACCAAATCGGCGATCGATCTAGGTAGGAAGCTCAAAAAAAATAACGCGACGTTGATGATGGTTTTTAAGCAAAAGTTGCAATGTATTCAGTTTATGACCTTATAAATTATTCAGAAAATAATTGTAATGATTTATTCTTGTAATAAAGTTCGACTTGTAATATTTAGATAAGCAATTGTACGCAGTCAAACAGAATCACTCGCTCACTTATTCAAACGTAATACACAATCGCGAATCGATAATAAAATTGATAATAATATGCACGCAATAACAGTTCCGAAAATATTAGAGCGAAAGAAAGTAAACCTTCGTCGGATTGAACTGGGTCGATGAGGGAGCTTCAATGCAGCGACGACCAATAAATCGATCCAAGTGAACCAAATCCAATTGAGCCAAACCGCATCTAATGGAACCAAGCCACGCTGACCCAATTCCAATTAAACCCAAATAATGAAATAAACCAAATCAAATAAATAGATGTTCACTGCGGATCATCCTCTCTCTCCGACGATCAAGAGGTCTTCGGCGTAAGCGGCGGGAAGCGGCGACGATGAGTAGTCGATAAGCGGCAGCGGCGAACGGCAGCGGCGGCAAGCGGCAACACAACGGCAGGTAACAACGCATGAGCGGCGTCGGGCAGCGAGATCGGCTTGGCAGCGAATCAGACAAAACCAGGCGGCAACCGGCAGCGATAAGGCGTGCGGGCCGAGGACTTGGTGGGATTTTGCCAGTGAGGCGTTGATTCGGAGGAGATGGAAGTCGGCTAGGGTTTCACACCCGAGAAAATACAAGGTTTCACATCGTAATTCGTAAACACGATTTTTCTTTAATTCAATTCAATTTATTCGATTTGATTCTCGACATGTTAGGTTTAAATAAGATTACAAAATCAAATCTCTCACAAATCTACCAAATAAATAACTACCAAATAAAACAAATTCAAAATTCAAATCTAATCTACCAAATCAAACATCACAAATCAAAGCTAAATCAAAACATTGCTAAATCAAAACCATATCGCATGGACCCATTTGTGGTGGCTTCGGCGTCTCTAGCGATGATAAACTTCGAAGTCTCGTGGGAGCCGAGATGTCCTCATCATTCTCCCGGTAGGAAAGAACTTCGACCACAGTCAGTGTAAGTCGAAGCAGTAGTCATCTTGCTCAAGAAGATGCGGATCCGACCTCGTAAGTCGTCTCGATCGAGCCAGTATCATCGGACTTCGAGTCGACCTTTCCAGCACTAAGTACTGCGGATACCACCATTGCTAGTAGAAACAATATTATCATCAATAATACTATCAATGTCATGTCTTTATATAGGGTGATATCGGGAAGTGGTGGTAAATGAAAGCTCTGAAATAGGCTCGGGGTAGGCTCATCAACCGATGGGTTGTCGGGTTCAAATGGGGCCTTTGTATTCTACTAAATCTTCAATATTAAAAGTCGAACCAATATTAAAACCTTCGTGAAGGTCAAGAACATAAGCATTATCATTAATTTTCTTGAGAATTTTGAAAGGTCCCGCGACTTGCATGCAACTTTTAACAGCTCCTGAGGAAACCGTTCGGACGATCCCACCATCACATGATCACCGACACTAAATTCTTTGAACCTCCTTTTAGATTTGCACGCAGCTTATAGTTGGCATTGTTGTCATTGATCTTTTCACTTATTTCTTTATGCAAATCATGAATGCGAGATGCAAATGCAGATGTCGACTCGTGATACCCTATGATGTGCGCACATGGGGACAAGATCTATAGGTTGCCTAGGCTTATACCCATACACGACCTCACCGGGCTAATACCGTAGACCTATTCACGAGTTATTATAAGCAAATTCAGAAGAGGGCGATGTTGATCCCAATCCCTAAGATTCTCACCAACTAGCGATCTCAAAAGATTACCTAAGCTCCTATTAACTACTTCAGTTTGACCATCGGTCCGAGGATGAAAAGCCGCTGAGAATTGAAGCTTAGTTCCCATTTTGTGCCACGTGGTTTTCCAAAAATAACTTGTAAACTTAACATCCCTATCGACACAATTGTTTTGGTAGTCCGTGCAATTTAACAACTTCATTAAAATATAGCTTGGCCACATGAGAAGCGTCGGAAGTTTTGGAGCACGGTATGAAGTGGGCCATTTTAGAGAATCGGTCCACAACAACAAGGACGGAATCGTGTTTTCTAATTGTTTTAGGAAGTCCTAACACGAAGTCCATGCTGACGTCTTGCCATGGACAATTTGGAACGGGGAGAGGAGTGTATAAGCCCGTATTCTGTTTATGTTGCTTAGCCAGTTGGCAGGTGTGACATCGACCCACTAACCTAACAACGTCACGCTTAATACTTGGCCAATAAAAACGAGATTCAACTGCCTCAACAGCCTTTGCTATTCAAATGTCCTGCAAGGCCTCCAGCATGTAGTTCCCAAATTAGAAATTCTCTCAGAGATGTGTTGGGAATACACAACTTGCGAAGATGAAAAAGATATCCATCCTTCAGGAGAAAATCATCTATTTCACGGGTCACTTCATCATTCAGCAAAGCGAAAACTTCACGAAAATCAGGACACGACTCATACTGATCTTTGATTTTCTCAAAGCCGACTACTTCTGCGCTCATAATGGAAAGAAGATGCATGCGGCGACTGAGTGCATCGGCGGCCTTATTTTCTACTCCCGCTTTATGTTTGATCGTATAGGTGTAGTCCTGGAGGAATTCAACCCATCGACCATGTTTGGCATTCAATTTCTTTTGAGAGTGAATATATCGAAGGGCCTCATGGTCCGAATAGATGACAAATTCTTTCGGTAATAAGTAGTGACGCCAGTGTCGAAGAGATTGTATCACCGCATAGAATTCTTTATCATAGGTAGAATAACGTTGCCTAGTGTCATTCAGCTTCTCACTAAAGTAAGCAACGGGATGTCCTTCTTGAGATAGGACTCCACCTATACCAATACCAGAGGCATCACATGCAATTTCAAAGACCTTAGAAATCGGCGAGCATTCAGTGCTGCGACATTCTGCTTGATCTCCACAAATGCCTTGGTAGCGGCCTTTGACCACTCAAATTCACCCTTTTTCAAGCAATCGGTAATAGGGGCCATGATGGTACTGAAACCCTTAATAAACCGACGATAAAAAGTAGCGAGTCCATGGAAGCTTCGAACATCTCTAATGTTCTTGGGCTCGGGCCACTCTTCGATTGCTCTAACTTTCTCAGGGTCAGCGGATACTCCTTCAGAAGAAACTACAAACCCTAGAAAAATAACTTGTTGTGTAAGAAAAGTACATTTTTTTGGATTGGCATAGAGTTGTTCTTTTCTTAACATGGTACAAACTTGACGCAGATGGTCTACGTGTTGCTCACGAGAGTTACTATAAATAAGGATGTCATCAAAGTATACCACTAGGAATTTTCCGGTGAAGGGGCAGAGTACTTGAGTCATCACTCTCATAAAGGTGCTCGGAGCATTAGTCAGGCCAAAGGGCATGACCATCCATTCGTATAATCCATCTTTCGTCTTGAAAGCGGTTTTCCATTAAATGCGAGGCGGATCTGAATCGATGGTAGCCACTCTTAAGATCAATCTTAGAAAAGATAGTGGCTCCGCACATTAAGTCAAGCATATCATCCAAACGGGAATGGGAAAACGGTATTTCACCGTGATCTTGTTGATCGGCGGCTATCCACACACATACGCCATGTTCCATCTTTTTTGGCCTGAATGCGGGACCGCGACAGGACTCATGCTTTCTTTCACAAAGCCTTTCTTCGGCTCATCAACTTGCCTCTTCAGTTCTGCATGTTCATTGGGGTTCATCCTGTAGTGAGGCAAATTGGGAAGAGTTGCTCCCGGGACTAGATCAATTGCGTGTTGGATGTCACGCATCGGGGGAAGTTGATCCGGGAGGTCCTCAGGGAAAATGTCAGCGAATTCTTCCAACAAAGGAGCGACTTCTAGAGGAATCATATCGGCGCTATTCTTAGGAGTTTCTCTAGCAGCGAGGATGAAGAATGGGGTTCCATTTGCTAACTCTCGGTCGATCTCTTTGGCTCCAATCAGGTTAACGCCTTTGGAAGATTTAGCTGGAGTGGGCTTCTTATCACTAACTTGTGGTTGAAATGGAAGGATTTTGACCTTCTTCCCATCGTGCTCGAACAACAGCATGTTTGACCGTCCGAAGATATGAACATCGTTATCAAACAGCCAGGGTCTTCCAAGAATGATTTGACCCACGTCCATCTTCAGAACATCGCACCAAACTTGGTCCTTGTAAATGGCGAATTGAAGAGGGACTAGACATCTTTCTTGAACATGAAGTGCAGTATCATTGATCCATGATACATTGTATGGGTTAGGATGTGGTACGGCCTTAAGACCAATCTTGGCTATCACAGCTGAGGAGACCGCATTAATGCAGCTTCCACTATCCACGATCACTTTGCAATTCTTATCGCCAATCTTGGTGAACGTGTGGAAAATGGAAGTACGTCTCCAATCATCAACAAGCTTAGGTTGGGAGATGGCGATCTAACAACAGATATGGGGATTTTAATTTGCCTAAGACAACTTAGAATATGATCACCCACGCCATCCTCAAAATCATCGGTATCATCATCAATTTGATGGACAAATTCATCGTCGTTAAGCTCGTGCTCAGTATGCATTGGCCATCGATGATAGAATCTTGTGGCGAATTGGGACAATTATTTGAAACATGTCCATACCCTTGACACTTGTAGCATTTGACATGAGGGACGATCTTGGAGAAATCTTTCTGCCCTTGCCCTTGGCGCCGACCCTAGGTTGGGAAGAATTAGGTTAGATCGATTCGGGTTTGACTAGAGGTAGTGGCACGGGAAGTCCGGGAGGAATAGGATCGAAATCTTGACTCTTATGGGATTGGTGGGACTTAGCTTCATCTAAATCTTGAACTAAGGCGTAGGCTTTTCAAGGGTATCTACTCCTCTAGCAAAGAGTTCGGTTTGGAGGTAAACTTCTCAATCCATTTCGAAACTTTGATAAGACCTTCATTGGTGCCTCTTGCTCGATGGTCTTGCATCGTAAACAATTCGTCAAATTGAGCAGCGTACTCCTTGAGACTTGGTCCCTTGAGTGAGGCGATGCCACTTGTCAAGCAACCTCGATAAAAGGACGGCGGAAGGTATTTTTGTTTCAATTCGTCGGCCATCTCTCGCCAAGTCAGGATTGGTAACTCGCCTCTAATATGCCTTAGCATCTCGAGGTTGGACCAATATTGGCGGCTGGTCCGTAAGCTTCATTGCGGCTAATTTGACTTTTGAGGCTCGTCGGTCGTGCCGTCGAAATAGCGATCCATGTTTTTCACCACCAAGAAAGCTTATGGGTCGAGCTTGCCATCGAATGTTGGTGCTTCAACCTTAATACTCCTCAGGTATTGCGCATCGGGGTCAGGCACGGGTTGATGGAGAGGACGATGAACGATATGACCATGTCCATTTCCTTGATCTTGCGGCGGCGGAGTTGTAACACGCACTTCTTCAAGCCTAGCGAGCCTATCGTTGGTTTCGTTCTGAAAATTGGCTAGGGTCTCACGGGTAGTTCTACACTCGTGAGCTATGGCACCTAATTGTCCTGCTAGCTCATCGAACTTCTTAAGGATTGCGGAGTCTTCACTGCCTGACATGCTGGACTCACTAGATGATTCACTTGACTCTCCTAATCGATATGGTAAACCCGTGCGAGTGGGCATGCACTAACAACTAAATGAGGTGAATGGTATGCGCTATCAACTAAATGAACTGAATGGTATTTTTTATTTTTTATTTATTTATTTTTTATTCTATTTTTTTTTAATAAGACTCAATTAAACTAGTCTAAGTTTTCCTAACCTAGAACCACGCTCTGATACCAAAAATAATGTGAAACAATGCGATTGCAGGTATGAAGATTAGCGACAGCAATGCTTCACCAAATCGGCGATCGATCTAGGCAGGAAGCTCAAAAAAAATAACGCGACGTTGATGATGGTTTTTAAGCAAAAATTGCAATGTATTCAGTTTATGACCTTATAAATTATTCAGAAAATAATTGTAATGATTTATTCTTGTAATAAAGTTCGACTTGTAATATTTAGATAAGCAATTATGCGATCAAACGAGAATCACTAGCTCACTTATTCAAGCGAGAATCTGCACAATGATATGATAATAAAATTGATAATAATATGCATAATACGGTTCGAAAATATTAGGCGAAAAGTAAACCTTCGTCGGATTAGGCCGGTCGATGAGGGGAGCGAAGGCGGTCGCGGCGACTCGAATAATCGAGATCAAGTGAACCAAATCCAATTGAGCCAAACCATCTAATGGAACCAAGCCACGCTGACCCAATTCCAATTAAACCCAAATAATGAAATAAACCAAATCAAATAAATAGATCTGTTCACCAACAGATCATCCACTCCCTTCTCACCCGACGATCAAGAGGGGTCTTCGACGACGGCGGAGGCGGCGACGACGATGGTGGTCCGATGGCGACAGCGACGACGACGAAGCGGCGGCGACGGGCGACGAGCGACGACGCCGGACGGCGGGATCGGCTTCGAGCGCGGATCTGGACAAGGCTTCGCGACGGCTTCGACGGCGATGAGGCGGCGGAAGTCTAGACGAGGGACTTGGCCGGGATTTTGTGACCGGGTCGGGCGATTGCGCCGGGAGGGAGATGGGCGCCGGCTAGGGTTTCACACCCAGAGAAAATACAAGGTTTCACATCAGAATTCAGGTAAACACGATTTTTCTTTAATTCAATTCAATTTATTCAGTGATTTGATTCTGATTACAGCAGGGTTTAAATAAGATTACAAAATCAAATCTCTCACAAATCTACCAAATAAATAACTACCAAATAAAACAGAAATTCAAAATTCAAATCTAATCTACCAAATCTGAAACACTGTCAAATCAAAGCTAAATCTGAAAACACTGCTAAATCAAAACCATATCGCGTGGACCCGCTGTAGAGCTGAAACTCGACGTCTCCTGCGCTGATAAACTCGGCGAAAGTCTCGTGGGAGCGTCGAGATGTCCTCATCAATTACCCTCTGTGTAAATTATCAGTCCCTTCAATTTTATCGTTGTCTCATCATCATGATTTCCTAATTCCAAGTATGATGTGTCAGATGCACCGTGTGCATCCTCATCCGGCACCCATCACATGTCTATCAGATCATTAAATTTTAGTTACTCAAACTAGTTAGGACATGTTTATAGGAAAAAAGGCTAATTAGTACTTACATACCTTATAGTTTCACATACTTTGCACTTATATATCTGTAGGCATCAAAAATTGCTGAAGAACCTCAAATATGACTAAATCATGAGAAGATCGAAGGACAACGTCGTCGAAATCTCAAGAAGCCCAATACAGGGGAAGATTGTGTCTCACGCTAGACATTATGTGTGCCTCGCCACTAGCGAGACTTTGATGTGTTCACCGATGAAGAGAGACATGTGTGCCTCGCCACGAAGCGAGACATTTGATGTGTCTCACGCTAGCGCAGATACTTTGTGTGTCTCGCCATAAGCGAGACATTTGATGTGTCTCGCGACTAGCGACATTCTACTTGTGTCTCGCCAAATACGGACACCCGTAATACTTAAAATGAGCTCTCAAGGGTCTAAATCAATGCCGGTGGGGCCCATTTGACTTTATCAACGCAGAGACGCTCGACACGCTAATAGGCGGTTACATCGCGAAGATACCACTAGGCGTAATTTAGGCATTTAATCATGCCTAAAAGCGTGGAAACCGTTACGCGAAATGAAGGGACGATATTGCTCGCTTGTCACGGTGTTTCATACCGCCGCCGCTAGCTGGTAGTTTGCACCGCCGCCGCTAGCAGTAGCTGGCCAGGCGCTCGAGCCGCCGCGCTAATCGCAAATTTCCGCACTTATGACACTTGTGTTTCAAGAGGGCACGCTTCCCAAAGACTATAAATACCTCCTATGTCCACTTGGGCGTGAGGTCGGCCATCGAAAGGGAAAATCGAAATCCAAGCTTCCGAGTTCAAGAACACGATCCACACCGGAGATTCCTCGAAGTTTAAGCCTTGACTTATTCTTGAGAAGAGTAGATATCTTACCTTGCTAAGATATTTGCCGCAGCTTCTTGTTTCCTTTGCGGCACTAACTAAACCCCGCCGATTCGACGATCACGCCGGTGGTCCACGGATTACGATCCCCAAGACAGCAAAGTCCCACAAAACAAGAGATCTACACTTGTAGCGCCTTTGTTCGAGTTTGTGAGAGAGTTATTTAATTTTCATTGTAACCGAGAACCAAAAGTGTAATTTTCTAGTTTTACAAATGGAAACAACTTTCGACCCAAACACGATGGCTAATTATTGGGAGCCAACGGTCTCGAGCCCGAGATCGTTGTGTCGCAGCCTTGCAACGATCAGGCCGACCTCATGGTTGATGGGTTAGACTACTTCTTCGATCAAGCCAAATTCGAAGAGTATCTCTCCTCTTCCACATCGAAGTCCTCCTCACCCCGCAAACATCGGAGGATGTCATCTCTTAAGAGGGAGGTTCGTTCTTGTTCGCTATGCATGAGGCGATTTCCTCTCAACAAGATCTCAACCGATCTCGACGAAGAGAGCTCGCCAAAGACGACGCCAAAAGATGGCCCGCCGGCCGCCAAGGCTCGAGTCAACGGATGGAGTTCACTATCGAACTCACGTGATCAAAGGCATCAACAAACCGCACTCTCAACTGCTAGCACTCCTCCCAAGGAAGAATGGGTTCTCGCCAAAAGGGCCCGATTGACAAAGAAGGAGCGCCTAAAGCGCCGTGGCACGCTGCTCATGCACGCGCTATTGTTCGCAAGGCGCAGGAGTCTAAATCAACCAAGGAATCGACTCAAAATCACAAAGTTTGGGTCCCGGTCGACATCAAAATCGGCTCAAGAGTCCGCCTCGCCAACGCTCACCGAGATAAGCAAATCGCCGCCGGCCAAAGACAGCGAGCCGCCGCCAACAAATGGTGTTAGAACCGCTCAGGCCACCGATAAATAACCGCCCGCCAAAAGCCAGGCGCCCTCCATGCATTGACAAAAGATGGGCTTTTCCGCCCTTTCTTCCACTTCTCCGATGAGGTATCAACCTTTAAGTCCGGAACTGATAACTTCAAGAGTTTAGTCGCTTGGTCCACAACCAAGAAATAAAAGCAAGGTTCCAAAGAAGAAACGCTTGGATTACCCAAATTAAGAGTCCCGAACAAGCTAAAATATCTCGTGTCTTTAGAATTCCAATTACATCTCGCTTGAGCATCCCACAAGGGGTCCACGAGTCCGCCGAGAAGAATAAGTTGAGGCAAGTGACTCGCAAAATCACGAGAGATGACCGGACCCTTGTGATTCATACGTAGCAACTTCAGATGACGGCTAAGCGACGGAAGTTGTCTCTCAAGTCAAAGAATCGCCGTCCCTAAAAGAAGACGGTCCTCCACTAAGGACAACGCTACACTTGGGGTGGAAGTGCAATTTGTGATAAACCACACCAACCACACCATCAGCCGGGGTGGCAACACACCTAAAGAGGACGATCGATGAAATAGATTGTTCTTGCTCGTGCAAAATTGATTAAGACGGTTATCGATGTGCCTCGCTCGAGCCTAACGCCACCCACAAAGAGCTTCAAGATTCGAACGGCTTTCCCCGCCAGAATGTAAGATCCAAGCCAGCCAAGACGACGCCGAAGAAGAAAGAGATCATCCATCCAGCTTGATGAATTTCCAAATGACTATCAACATGGTGAACAAAGGAAAGGACCGCGACGGATGCGATCCTGACTTCACTCCTGGAGGAAGAGTTAGTTCTCAGATTTCCCAGAGATTGTCCCGATTGCAATTGCGAGCTACGCGACGCATCGACTATAGAAGGATGCATGAGGGAGAGTCATCTGATGACGAAGCTTCCGACATCAATTCGGAGATAGCTTCCGATGACACAATGTCAAGTGTTGGTCGTCATCCCAGAGAGGCTTTTACCATTACTCCCGATGTCCTGGCTCAAATGTTACAAGAAGCCTTAGCCAAGCAAAGAGAAGAGTTTAAGGCCGAAATGAGAACAGAGATGGAGCTGGCCATGCAACAGATGAGGGAGTTGCAAACCCAAACGGTTGCACAACACGGGTCGATCAACGGCTGAATCCGACCAACAAGGTGGAGTTACCCATCATAATGCTCATAATGTCAAGACATGATTCGAGATTGACGAACACATTTACCGATCAACCTCCAAAGAAAGCTCCATTTGATGCTCAAGATGGAAATGGTCCAATTCTTCCTATTGGAAATAATCCAAAACAAGGGGAGGATGATGGCTAAAGGATGAAAGAGCTTGAAGATAAAATCAATGCTTTGATGTCCACACAGAAGTCAAAAGGACTGGTATCCCGTGTCCAGATCCCAGAGAATGGGATTCAATCCCTTACCCACCAAATTCAATTTGATCAACTTCACGCCATTTGACGGAGAGGGTCACCTTCACAACACCGATTTACTTCAAATCACATTTGGGGTAATCTCGAAACGAAGCTCGATGGTTCGGTCATTCGTTCGGCATTTTCGGAGTCGCCTTCGATTGGTATCGAAGACTCAAGGCGGAGTATTAGCTGCTGGGAGGACATGGAAAGTTCTTTTCTCAAAGAACTTCTTCGATGACGACATCAAGTCTCAATTGGAACTCTCCTAGACCTAAAAGCAAAGGTGGGGAGACAATCGACACCTTCGTTAGTTTATTCCGCAATAAAGCTATGAATTGCGTGGATCCACCATCAACAGTTCATATTGAAGACTTGCCACAACAATCTTTCTATAGAATTGCCGGAAGTCATGGGGTCGCCCCACCAACTATGTGGAAAGACCTAAAAATACGAGGAGAACAAGCCAACGCTTCCTCGAAGGAAGAAAGCCGAAAGAGGCTAAAAGATGGTCGACCCCTCGTAGTAAATTTTTCCTCTCGTAATAGAGAAAAGGCATCCGCGGATCGCTGTTAGTCAAGCTGCCGCAACAACGATCGCCAAAAGCTTCTAAATCGTAATTCCACAGACATACTCTTTCAAGGACGAAGAAGTTCCAATCATCTTCAAACACCTCCTTGATAACAACAAGATCAAGTTACCTCCAATTACAAATCAAGAGGAGGCTAACAAAACTTCGACCCTAAATACCGTATGCACTACGGAGGATCCTCAATCCTACAAAGAATTGCTTAGCTCTCAAGGCCATCATCCAAGCCTTGGTTGAAGCCGCCTTAACAAATAAGTCAATCAAACTTGACTGGCGTGTATACGAGTATAAACCGCCCTCTCGACTCGGCTGTATACGAGTATAAACCGCCCTCTCGACTCGGCTGTATACGAGTATAAACCGCCCTTTACCTCCGATGAGTATAAGAGGTTAAACTGCCCTCCTTCTTACTCCAATAAGAATATGAGTATAAACTATTCTAAAATGAATGCAACCCAGCTTTGCAAAGAAAGTCGGGGTGGATAATCCATGAGCGAGAAGTCCACTTCCACATTGAGCAATTAAACCTTCCTACAGTTAGGATTGTTTCAAAAATTCCTATCCTGGTCAAACCTTCCTACAGTTAGGACCACAGTCAAAATCCCCTCTCGATTCTTTCCATGAACGAGAGGTCCACTTCCAGATTGAGCGATCAAACCTTCCGGCGGTTAGGATTGTCTCAAATATCCGCCTCGGTCAAACCTTCCTACGCTAGGACCATGGTCAAAATCCTCTTGATTCCTTCCATGAACGAGAGGTCCATTTCAGATTGAGCGATCAAACCTTCCGACAGCTTAGGATTGTCTCAAAACTCCTATCCCGATCAAACCTTCCTACGCTTAGGATCATTTTTTATTTTAATTTTCACTCCCACTTGGTCAAACCTTCCTACGCTTAGGACCACGGTCAAAATCCTCTCGATTCCTTTTATGAATGAGAGGTCTACTCCGTATCAGGTTCGCTACCCAAGAGAAAACACAACATGGTTCGTTTTAGCCCCAAGAGAAAACACAATTCCACAAGTACGTATTCAAGATTCGAGAGGCTTTCCCTCGCCAAAGAACGGAAGATTTGAAGACGGAGTCAAGGCGACTCAAGAAAGAGAAGATCTACCATTCGAACAGATGAATTTCCTGAAGTTACTATTAACATGGTAAACAAAGGGAAAGGATCGGCGACGGATGCGATCCCGACTTCACCCCGGAGGAAGAGTTAGTTCTCAGATTTCCCAGAGATTGTCCCGATTGCAATTGCGAGCTACGCGACGCATCGACTATAGAAGGATGCATGAGGGAGAGTCATCTGATGACGAAGCTTCCGACATCAATTCGGAGATAGCTTCCGATGACACAATGTCAAGTGTTGGTCGTCATCCCAGAGAGGCTTTTACCATTACTCCCGATGTCCCGCTCAAATGTTACAAGAAGCCTTAGCCAAGCAAAGAGAAGAGTTTAAGGTCAAATGAGAACGAGATGGAGCCGCCATGCAACAGATGAGGGAGTTGCAAACCCAAACGGTTGCACAACCCGGTCCACCAACACCAATCCACCAACAAGGTGGAGTTACCCATCATAATGCTCATAATGTCAAGACAACATTCGAGATTGATGAACACATTTATGCCGATCAACCTCCAAAGAAAGCTCCATTTGATGCTCAAGATGGAAATGGTCCAATTCTTCCTATTGGAAGCGATCCAAAACAAGGGAGGATGATGGCTAAAGGATGAAAGAGCTTGAAAATAAAATCAATGCTTTGATGTCCACACAGAAGTCAAAAGGACTGGTATCCCGTGTCCAGATCCGAGAATGGGATTCAATCCCTTACCCACCAAATTCAATTTGATCAACTTCACGCCATTTGACGGAGAGGGTCACCTTCACAACACCGATTTACTTCAAATCACATTTGGGGTAATCTCGAAACGAGCCTCGATGGTTCGGTCATTCGCCTACTTTCATGAGTCGCCTTCGATTGGTATCAAGACTCAAGGCCGGAGTATTAACTGGAGGACATGGAAAGTTCTTTTCTCAAAGAACTTCTTCGATGACGACACCAAGTCTCAATTGGAACTCTCCTAGACTAAAAGCGTAAAGGTGGGGAGACAATCGACACCTTCGCTAAGCGATTCCGCATAAAGCTATGAATTGCGTGGATCCACCATCAACAGTTCATATTGAAGACTTGCCACAACAATCTTTCTATAGAATTGCCGAAGTCATGGGGTCGCCCCACCAACTATGTGGAAAGACCTAAAAATACGAGGAGAACAAGCCAACGCTTCCTCGTAAGGAAGAAAGCCGAAAGAGGCTAAAAGATGGTCGACCCTCGTAGTAAATTTTTCCTCGTAATAGAGAAAAGGCATCCGCGGATCGCTGTTAGTCAAGCTGCCGCAACAACGATCGGCCAAAAGCTTCTAAATCGAATTCCACAGACATACTCTTTCAAGGACTAAGAAGTTCCAATCATCTTCAAACACCTCCTTGATAACAACAAGATCAAGTTACCTCCAATTACAAATCAAGAGGAGGTTAACAAAACTTCGACCCTAAATACCGTATGCACTACGTGAGGATCCTCCATCCTACAAAGGATTGCTTAGCTCTCAAGGCCATCATCCAAGCCTTGGTTGAAGCCGCCTTAACAAATAAGTCAATCAAACTTGACTGGCTGTATACGAGTATAAACCGCCCTCTCGACTCGGCTGTATACGAGTATAAACCGCCCTCTCGACTCGGCTGTATACGAGTATAAACCGCCCTTTCCTCCGATGAGTATAAGAGGTTAAACTGCTCCTCCTTCTTACTCCAATAAGAATATGAGTATAAACCGCCCTTTCCTCCGATGAGTATAAGAGGTTAAACTGCTCCTCCTTCTTACTCCAATAAGAATATGAGTATAAACTATTCTAAAATGAATGCAACCCAGCTTTGCAAAGAAAGTCGGGGTGGATAATCCATGAACGAAGTCCACTTCCACATTGAGCAATTAAACCTTCCTACGCTTAGGATTGTTTCAAAATTCCTATCCTGGTCAAACCTTCCTACGCTTAGGACCACGGTCAAAATCCCTCTCGATTCTTTCCATGAACGAGAGGTCCATTTCAGATTGAGCGATCAAACCTTCCGACGCTTAGGATTGTCTCAAAATTCCTATCCTGGTCAAACCTTCCTACGCTTAGGACCATGGTCAAAATCCTCTTGATTCCTTCCATGAACGAGAGGTCCACTTCCAGATTGAGCGATCAAACCTTCCGACGCTTAGGATTGTCTCAAAACTCCTATCCCGATCAAACCTTCCTACGCTTAGGATCATTTTTTATTTTAATTTTCACTCCCACTTGGTCAAACCTTCCTACGCTTAGGACCACGGTCAAAATCCCTCTCGATTCTTTCCATGAACGAGGTCCACTTCCAGATTGAGCGATCAAACCTTCCGACGCTTAGGATTGTCTCAAATATCCGCCTCGGTCAAACCTTCCTACGCTTAGGACCATGGTCAAAATCCTCTTGATTCCTTCCATGAACGAGAGGTCCATTTCAGATTGAGCGATCAAACCTTCCGACAGCTTAGGATTGTCTCAAAACTCCTATCCCGATCAAACCTTCCTACGCTTAGGATCATTTTTTATTTTAATTTTCACTCCCACTTGGTCAAACCTTCCTACGCTTAGGACCACGGTCAAAATCCCTCTCGATTCCTTTTATGAATGAGAGGTCTACTCCGTATCAGGTTCGCTTCCCCAAGAGAAAACACAACATGGTTCGCTACCAAGAGAAAACACAATTCCACAAGTACGATTCAAAATCGTAGCATAGATGTCATTACCTAATGACACCTAAACTATGCTTTTATGCATAGGATGTTATCTCGCCCCTTATCGAGATAAGTCGCCTAACACACGCCGGGTAATCAATTCCGTGATAATTGATCGCTTCACGATTCAAAATCGTAGCATAGATGTCATTACCTAATGACATCTAAACTATGCTTTCATGCATAGGATGTTATCTCCGCCCCTTATCGAGATAAGTCGCCTAACACACGCCGGGTAATCAATTCCCGTGATAATTGATCGCTTCACGATTCAATATCGTAGCATAGATGTCATTACCTAATGACACCTAAACTATGCCTTCATGCATAGGGATATTATCTCGCCCCTTATCGAGATAAGTCCGCATCTAACACATGCCGTAATCAATTCCCGTGATAATTGATCGCTTCCACGATTCAATATCGTAGCATAGATGTCATTACCTAATGACACCTAAACTATGCCTTCATGCATAGGGATATTATCTCTGCCCCTTATCGAGATAAGTCGCCTAACACACGCCGGGTAATCAATTCCCGTGATAATTGATCGCTTCACGATTCAATATCGTAGCATAAAGTCTAAGAGAATTCACTCTTTAGCACAACGTAACATGTAGAACGGACTCGATAATCTACATGCTAGCCCAACTCAAACGGTAGTTGGTAAAGGCTCATCAAACCGTTGATGGTCGAGGGTTTGCCAAAATCCTATATCTATCATACAAGCAATAACTTGAGACAATGGTTCACTCTTCCCCGGGTCAAACACTTTCTCCTACCGTGATTTTAATGCACTTTGTAACTCATTGCTAATGCAAATGTGCCATTACATCGCCTCCGAAGCTCAAGCATGCTCGCATGCATTCTGTGGCGGTCCTTTTGAGCGAGACACTGCATTGCCCCGCCGCTTCTTCAAGTGGGACAATTCTAGATATTACATATAGAAGCTTTCCGAAATCGATATTCAAAACCGACGACGCTTTTCTCTCAATGATTCTCAAGGCATTTCAATTATAACCCAAGTGGTGACTTTCAAGATGAAGATGATTAGTCCAAAATCGACTTCGACATTTCAATCAATCCAAATACAAATGCAAATGCCTATTGATCCCAAAGTATGGTCACGACGCCACAGAGCCGTGATTCAAGAAACCAAGCAAAACATGGGCCTCTTCTACAAAGTTCAACGCTGAACGTAAGCAAGGCGATCTTATCCAAAGTATTCCGCACTTCGACAAAATACGAGGAGTCCAAAACTTTGAGGGGTATCTCAGAGGCATCAAAAATTGCCAAGAACCTCAAATATGACTAAATCATGAGAAGATCGAAGGACAACGTCGTCGAAATCTCAAGAAGCCCAATATTGGAAGATTGTGTCTCGCCACAAAGGCGAGACACTTATGTGTGCCTCGCCACTAGCGAGACACTTTGATGTGTCTCGCGACTAGCGAGACACTTATGTGTGCCTCGCCACTAGCGAGACACTTTGATGTGTCTCGCGACTAGCGAGACACTTTGATGTGTCTCGCGACTAGCGAGACACTTTGATGTGTCTCGCGACTAGCGAGACACTTACTTGTGTCTCGCCAAATAATGGTGACACCCGTAATACTTAAAATGAGCTCAAGGGTCTAAATCAATGCCGTGGGGCCCATTTGACTTTATCAACGCAGAGACGCTCGTGACACGCTAATAGGCGGTTACACGCGAAGATACGCCCACTAGGCGTAATTTAGGCATTTAATCATGCCTAAAAAGCGTGGAAACCGCTACAGCGAAATGGCGGATACGATATTGCTCGCTTGTCGGCCGTAGGTAGCCATACCGCCGCCGCTAGCAGCGGTAGTCGCGACCGCCGCCAAAGCATGGTAGCCACAGGCAGCTCGGCCGCCGCTTAATCGCAAATTTCTCGCACTTATGACACTTGTGTTTCAAGAGGGCACGCTTCCCAAAGACTATAAATACCCTCCTATGTCCACTTGGGCGTGAGGTCGGCCATCGAAAGGGAAAAATCGAATCCAAGCTTCCAAGTTCAAGAACACGATCCACACGGAGATTCCTCGAAGTTTAAGCCTTGACTTATTCTTGAGAAGAGTAGATATCTTACCTTGCTAAGATATTTCTTTGAAGTTCTTGTTTCCTTTGCGAAGCACTAACTAAACCCCGCCGATTCGACGATCGCCGCCGGTGGTCCACGGATTACGCTGGCCCCCAAGACAGCAAAGTCCCACAAAAATAAGAGATCTACACTTGTAGCGCCTTTTGTTCGAGTTTGTGAGAGAGTTATTTAATTTTCATTGTAACTGAGAACCAAAAGTGTAATTTTCTCTAGTTTTACAAATGGAAACAACTTTCGACCCAAACAATATCCTCAGTTGTTTTACCACAGAACTTATATACCCTAAGTTGTTTTAGAACGGCACATTAATACTTAGTACCTTCCGTTAGCAAAACGTGAGAATATTTCCATATAAACTCTCATGTGAGTTTCACATGACAGGTTTAGTGTATTTTTTTACTCCCATTGTTTGCTGAAACTACAACGTAAGCTATTCCAACTCCATTTTAAACCTCGCCCATTTTAATCTAAAATTTCATCTTCTTCCCTGTTCTTCTCTTTGCAGAAAATTCGAAACCCTAGAGGTCAGCCATGACAATCCCCACTGCTACAATAAGCTTTTATGTAGAGAGACTGAGGCTTTAGACTGTCACATTTCTCTTGTTTTCCTCTCTAATCATCTCTGTTTTTTCCTCTAATCGTCTCAATTTTGTTTATACTTGCTTCTTATTGTTACTTTAGCTGATCATGGGGTTTCAAATTGAAGAATGTGGATTGATACTAGTTTTAGTCGGTCAGTCACAGCTTCAGTGGATTTTGATGGGATTTGATGACATTATTGAGCGATTGTGGTTGATAATGAGGCCCTACGCCCTTGACTTTTTATTGCCCATTTCAGGTTTTCGATTGATTAATTACTTGTCAGCAAAATCCAGCTTTATTTTTGGCTCGGAATAGTTTTTGGGGAAAAAAAAGGGGCAAAAGACGAGAAGTTGTTTTTAATACAGTCGAGGTTCTTACAAACAAGGGTAATTTCATCCAACCACTGGAAAACTTGACAGAGTTAGCAAATTCTAACGAAGGACAACTGAGGGTATTTAATTTCTACGAGAAAAAAAGGGTGTATAAGTGCAAAGTCAGTGAAACTATAAGGTATTTAAGTGCTAATAGCCAACAAAGAAGCGTACTAGCACTAAATCTTGCATTTCACATGTTATTGAACATTAGTTTGATGCTCAACAAGGTGGAGTATTGGATGCACACTGCCACCCTACTCTATATGTCTCCTGTACACTTGACTTGTATTTCCATGTTCAAAATCCAAATGTAATGCGGTATGATTCTATTCCGTTGCATGAATTCTTTCCGCACATAACTCCTCTTCGAGTTGTTTCAAATATAAGCTACATTATTGATCTTCTTTTGTTTTCTAATGTTCTAGAGTTTGCAAGGGTCAACTGGTCGGAATCCAGAGTTTACATTCTATGTTTCTTTTGTTCTGTTATATGTAATCGAAAATTGGGTTAATACAAGTGAACGCTGAGTCATTTTGTAGCTCTACTTTATTAAGTATGCAGACTTAGTGGAGTCGGATATCTAGTTACTCTGAACTTTGTGGAGATGGATGTTTTAGTTGTCTGTGAACTCTGTGAAATTGAATGTTGACCCTATGGAGTTGGA
The DNA here is from genome assembly GCA_012295165.1 of Asparagus setaceus. Lineage (NCBI taxonomy): Eukaryota > Viridiplantae > Streptophyta > Magnoliopsida > Asparagales > Asparagaceae > Asparagus > Asparagus setaceus. Next base: position 66,720,471 of record CM022706.1, on the reverse strand, counting down.
TGTTTGGTTATATATTTGTGTCCCGATGAATCTCTTTGTGGCTGAAGTTTTCTTTCTATGTGAAATCTGAACTTGTTCAATGTACATGTAGTTGTGTATACAAGTGGTGGGCTTGATTTATTGCATGGACTTAAGTTTTGCACACAGCCATTGTACCTAAATGCCAATACACGAGTTAGGGTTTTTAGAGACCTGTGTAGTATTTGAAACTGTTTTTTTGCTCGAGTTTGTATATTTGTACTTGTTTAGCTGCAATATTTGGCAACTTTTTATATGTAATCACTGAATGATGTTGTACCAAATGCTGGGCCAAAGAGAATTGATTCTCAAGCTCCTGTGAGAACTTTAATTTACTGTTTCAGTGATTTTATGTACTTGATGTTTCTCGAGGTTGGGGGTGTAATTTTGAAAACTTTGCAACGGACCGAGTTCATTCCATATACGTCGTGGTTCAACGAAAAAGTTTACCTCCAAACACCTCATTGTTTTGAGTTGATCTAAGAATTGTCGTTCACTGGATATGGTTAACTATAAGGCTAACTACATACTTTGTCTAGTTATGGTAAACTATAAGGCTAACTACATTCTTTGTCGATGTGATAATATGTTATTAATGGTATGAAAATATGATATAATGTCAGCTTCAGGAGATGGCATCTAGATTTTACGCATTCGAATTTGCTGCGAAAGTTTAGTCATCTTGGTAAATTCCTGATTTTTTTTTCGCCCAGAACTACTAACCAAGTTGCAGAAACTTGTTGAAGTTTAGATATGCGATGAGCTAAGGTTACATTGATAAAATTCACCAAATAAGCCTGAACAAAAATTGTGACAGCTGTCCATCATCCTTCTTTGCAGAAATACAATATGGACAATCTAAGGATACTTGTACACAACGAAAATAATACAACACCCTTCACTCTCATTCTTGAATTCACTGGTCCTGAAGTCTTTGTTGAGATCATTGAGATACCTCCAACAATAAGACTAAAACGATAAGACTAGGGTAATTCCATTGAAAACAATTAAGAAAGATGTGATAGTGAATTAAACCAATAAAACACGCGCAAAATCAAATAGAATGATAGGATATATAAAGCCTACTCGGAGAATTTGGGATAAACACCTAATCGATGATGATGATGATGATGATGATGATAAATTGTGAATCTGAGTATACAAGACGTGTTATTTCACAATTGAGCCTATAGTGTCGCGCTCTGGGCCCGTGACCGATTGGGGCAGTATAAGCCATGGGATTCATTGAGTGCATCACATTAATTGGCGCAATCTATTTTTAAAATTGACTAGCTAATATTATACTTGAATCTTTAGCTTTTACAGTACAAAACCACTCAAATATTCACGCATCCAGTGACGTGGGACTATTCTTTTTGGGCACTACTTGTAGCATGAATTCACTGTGAGCCTATATGACATAAATTCACATTGGGCCTATGACTCTTAGCTCCCGACTTTCAACCAAAAAAACAAAAAACGAATAATAATAATAATAGCCCTTCCTAAATTTCTAATCTCTAGAGTTCTATTGGTCTCAAACCCTTCACATGGGGCAGTCGGAGGGATTAACTGTGTTCTTAACCCCTGTGGATGACCCGGATGGGGCTAGCATGTGCTAAACCCGATGACGAAAAGATCAAGGGCAGAGAGATCAATGATGCGGGGCATGATAATGAAGAATTTCTCCCCATGTGCACTTGATTTATTGTGTACAAATCCAAGGGAACAATATTATTTATTTTTAGATCAAGTGAGGGCACTTCCACCGTATTTATAGTGAAAGCTTGAGTCCCGAGAACCAGAGGCATAATAATGAATCATGGGGCCCACTAGGTCAAAAATAGCAACATTTTAGAAGACGGTGAGCCCTAGGATGTAGGGGTGTCCATCCAGCACAGCCCGGAAATCCAAGTCAGTGTGCGGTCGGGCTCGAGTCTGGGTTGTTCTGGACGGGGCGCTGGGCTGGACCGAATTTTTACTTCTTTTTTTGTTGCTTTTTTTCTCAAAAAAATTTTAATTTTTATGAAAAATCACTAAAAACTTTTGCAAAAAAAATGTAACTTATAAGTATTATAAGTATATACTTACATATAAGTGTATAACTATATATTATATATACAAGTAGGAAATAATGTATATGAGGTAGCGGCTCATTTTGCTAAATGAGCTATCAAGAGATAGCCATGTGGTGAAACCCACATTGTTAGTCACATCAAAAGGTGTGGACCTCACCACTCTATCTCTTGGTAGCTCATTTAGCAAAATGAACTGCCACCTCATATACATCATTCCTATACAAGTATCATATATTCACATATATGTATATACTTATATATGTACTCTAAGTATTGTTGATGTATGAGATCACACAGTCACTAAAACTCTGCTGGATTAGTTTTTAATTGAATGGAGTCCGCCTTCTCTTTTAATATCCGGTGATGGTGTCAGACTGGAAGTTCACCTACGCCAGAGAAAGAACCTGTGGAAGGGCGGAGTTGGGATCTCCGGTGGTCCCTCCGACGGTCAAGTCAGTATGTGAAGAGAATGCATTGAGCAAAAATGGAGGAGGAATTTAATTGGGAGAGATTACTTACTTGGTTCGTTGAACAGTTCGCTATTTATACCTAGGGTAGGAGGGTATTTTCGTCTCTTCATCTAGGGAGAAAACTTATAATCGAGTCAGCCCATCCCTCCACGTGTTGATTGTCTACTGGATAGATGTCTTTTGTTGTCGGCCACGGCGGCTTGCCTTTACAGGTGTCAAGCGATGGGATGACTTAAGAGTTGGGGCTGTTACTTCGTCATTAATGAGTTCATTAATGAGATGGGATTGGCGACGTCCGCAGCCGAATTAATCCAAGGTGCCTTAAATACTGTGAGAGATGGAGGAATTAAGGGACTGACAATGCATTTAATGCGATATAGACGCATTGTCAGGACCAAACTTCATGTAACCGTCATTTAGATTGAGGGAGCCACTTGGGGTGAGGAAGACGGGAGTCAAGGCTGTGTGGCCGACTTGCACCACCTTCCGAGTCATTCCTGAGGATAGTTGGTTGAAGGGACGACAAGTACCGCCTTTCGCGTCGTCTATGAGGACAGATAGCTGAAGGGACGACGAGTACCGCCTTTCGCGTCGTCCACGAGGATAGATAGCTAAGGGGACGACAAGTACCGCCTTTCGTGTCGTCCACGAGGACAGATAGCTAAAGGGACGACAAGTACCGCCTTTCGCGTCGTCCATTCGGCTCGGCCGGCGAGTTTGGATCGCCTTTTAGTTAATCGGGTTAAGATGTTTGTTTGCCTAAAGCATGTGGGGTTTTCCCTTCTAATCAGGAATTAGCGATTATGACCATAACAAGTATATATAAACATACCTATAAGTATATAATTATTAAGTATATACTTATAACTTATAAGTATATATATTTATAACTATATAATATAAGTATTAAGTATATATATTTATACTTATATACTTATATGTATACAGTTATAAATATATATTCTTATATACTTATGTGGTATATATGTATATATTTGAAGTATACACTTATAAGTATATAAATATATATAAATATACTTATCTATATATATGTGTTACATAGTTATATATGTATTTTTATATACTTATATTATATTTAAACCTCAAAATCCAATTTTCCCTATATATTTATAATAAAATATATATATATACACCTAGACCTAGGTTGGGCTTCAGCGAAAGGGCTTGGACCTAGGGTTTTGCCCGAGCAGGGGCCGGACGTCGGCCCTGCAAAACCAGATTGGGTCCGAGTCCGTGGGCTTTTTGGACACTCCTACTACGATGGAAGAGCCTTGAAAATGATCCAAGATCGAACGAATGCTGACTTAATAAGGAGGAATATCGAAATCAAATCTCTCCCTTACAACGTGGCGTGATTTTATTGCATCACGAAGAAGTTGAGGAGACGCGCTCCAGATTTTATTGGATCATGAAGAAGTCAAGGAGACTCGCTATAGTTATCATGAAATCACAATGACGGCGAAAATCTCTATGCATAATAGAACGATGCGCCTAAGATCTCCGCAATTAATATGTTTTAGCGGGATGTGGCTGATATGGACTCGAATGGATCTACTTCCAATATGAACTTCTTCTCAGCTAGGGAGTAAAGGGCACTGTTATGCATACAACATAGATTTGACATTCAGATTAGCCAGACCACACTATGCATGTAGGCGATTTAACAACCAGATAAACACAACTCAAACTGACACTTGTAGGACATCTTCATCAAGCTACATTGACCAAGACTCAGCTCAAGCCCGATCAACAAGCCCGGCTAAAATAGTGATGGCCCATGAAAATACTGGACTCATCTCAATCTGGAGACCATACCTTACTCTAGATCGACCCAGTTCTATGGTGGTTCGTCTAATTCGAGATGATTGAATCGAATCATATCATATCCTCAACACTCATGTTAAGAGATATTAATTGGTAACCAATCTCTTTACTTAGTAGCTTCCATAGATGCTTCATCTATATACACGTTAGAGGAACCTTCCTTAGCAAATGAGGTCGGGCCTCGTGGACTTACTCGTAGGCCAAGTAACTTTCATAACTACCTTGGCCATGAGGATGGTGACACATGTACTAACTAATTTGCCCAGGTAAATTCCTATAAATATGTTACCCTCTATCTAGATAAGCGGATCCTTCATACTCGATCTTTTGGCATTGCCAACCTAAATCTATGAACCTCACTCTAAAAACCTAACCTAGTTCCTAGTGTTTAGTCATCTTCATCAAGAGACTTACTAGACATCAGAGGGGCGTTGGTGAATAGCCCACCTTTTGTCAATCAGGCGCTTTTCTATCCTACTCTTAGACAATCTCATCTACAAAATCATTAGTCAAATAAGACAATCTAGGGGCTCTCAATCTCAAGTCCAATCTTATGGACTCAACACATCAGGTTTTTCCTAGCATAAATAAGAGTTAATATTGATAATTTTGAGAGATCAGAAGTAATAATATACCACTAGCTATATTTAACACATGAGCATGCCACATGTGTTGTCCAAGGAACCTATCCCATTTTGAGGGCCTATTAACGCTGCTAACTAAATACTTGATAGTAAATGAATTAAATATATACTAAATTCTTAATTTATAAATTGAATATTAAAATTATTTGCTGACTGTTAATGAATTATTGAATCAAATATAACCAAATAATTAGACAATCAATTAACGAACTATTTATTAATTAGTTCATTTTCTCCTTAAATTAAGAATTACAGTCAAATCCAAACATGAGGAGACCTATTATATCTATGAATTAAGAGATATGGAATGTTTTAAATGTAAGTCTTTTGAAGGATTTATTTTAAAATACGAAGGAAGATGAACTGGGGACAGATATCAGCAAAACCCATAGGCGTATTTGTAACTTTGATGCTATGAAGTTTACATCTTTTTTAACTACGATATCCTAAAGTTTTTATTTGACACTTTAATATTTCAAAGTTTACACCTTTTTCGAATTTAATACCCTAAATAATTTCCTGACACTTTGATATTTAATATTTTACACATCTTTTATCTTTAATACCCCAAATTTTATATATATATTTTTTAACTCTGATACCCCAAAGTACTTTGGGATTTCAGAGTTAAAAGAGGTGTAAAATTTGGGTATCAAAGTGTCAGATAAAACTTTAGAGTATCAAAATTAAAAAAAGGTATAAGCATTGGGTATCAGAGTGGCGAAAAAGAACTTTGGGATATATCAAAAATAAAAGTGAGGTGAAAACGTTGGAGTGCTGAAGTGCAAATAACCCAAGCTGACCGCTTCGGTACTCCAATGGAGTACCTATGGCAAAAGTTATAAATAACTTCCTTAATTTTAGCTCTCACAATTTCGGAGCGGGCCCCACCAATAACAATTTGGAGTTCCACTGTCAAACTAGTAATTAACTCCACTTATGAGGCTATTAATTGGGTCATGACTAAATCATTCAGGTAAGGTTTGTGCGTCGTCTTCTTCCTTTCCGTTTCCTTCTCAAAAGACTCCACTGCTGCAAATAACACTATGTTCGCGAGGAAAATTTTGGGAGAAAATTGTAAAACAAATGTTATTCCTTCTAATCGACTTTAAAGAAAGAATAAATATAATTCTCTCAACAAGTAATCTCTCTCTCTCACTGATTTTTGAAAAGAAAGAAATTACGAACTCCCCGATCGGTTGCCCGATTTATAAAAGAGAGAAAGATCAACGGAGATCCTTCCCTTTATTTAGTCTGGGTTCTTCACGGTGGCGATAGGAGCTTTAATCTTGTATCCCGTGGACGATCCGACTGTCTTGCTTGTGGAATTACGTCGAAAAGAACTTGCAAGGCAAGTTTAAGAACTCGCCAAGCAAGTTTATAACTCTAACGAGTTTTATAACTCAAAGAATGAGTTTTGTAACTTTGTTCGAGTTTGCAAAACCAAGCCAAGCTGAAGAAGAACCGGCGTTGAAGTAGCTCAAGCTCTCTCCCAAGTTGATTCACTCCTCAAGTGCTCAACTCTCCGATCTTTTTTCCTTCACCTAGCCTGAAAAGTCTCCTCTCTCTCGAAAAATCTTTCCCCTGCCTTTTTATAGGTGATTTAGGGGTGTAATTGACCCCTTAGAATGAGGATTCGTGGCCCTCAAATCGTGGAAAATGATTTTAGAACCGTTTAGGTCGTGTTTAAGGAGTCAAAACGCGAAAGACCCGCGTTTTTAGATGACCCCCACGTCTCTGTCTTAGAACTACGACGCGGGGGTTGAGACTTGCGTTTTAGGCTTTGAACGCGGCCGTATGCTCCGCATTTTTTTAGGACTTAGACGCGGCGATAAGCTCTGCGTTTTGAGCTTTGAACGCGGTCATGATGCTCCGCGTTTTGAGCTTGGACGCGGCTAAGAGCTCCGCATTTTGAGCTTTGAACGCGGTCATGATGCTCCGCGTTTTGAGCTTGGACGCGGCTAAGAGCTCCGCATTTTGAGCTTTGAACACGGCTGAGAGCTCCGCGTTTTGAGCTTGGACGCGATGTTAAACTCTTTGGTTTGTTCTGAAGAGGTTATTCTCTTGGTTGAATCTTATAAGGATTTGTCAAGTTGTAATCCCTGTGTTTGTAACTCTATTCTGTCGCCGTAGAAGCCTTTAAATTCTAACTTCGTTCGACAGTATTTAGTGGGTCGTAGTAAAACTTTTGACAGCCTACAGAACCCCCTCTAAAGTTTTCGAAAGTTCGTGGTTAACTAGGACGGGCTTTCGAAATACTTTGGATATTTCCTTTATCTGATTTTGACAGGGTACTGCTCCTCGTTAAGGGAATTGCACGCTGGTCCTTTACTTTTTGAATGTGCAAGCAGATGGTGGCATTTTACTTTTGAACCGCGAGGGTGACTTAGGCATTTTGCTTTTGAAACGCGGGGCCAATTTTCGCGTTTGAAGCTTGAAACGCGAGGCAAAATCCTCGTATAGTGAACTTGAAATGCGGGGGTGATCTCCGCGTTTTGACCCTGAACGCGATGATGAGGTCCGCGTTTTGGAGTTTGGACGCGGTGTTGAAGTCAAACCGACTTGAACGCGAAGCTGAAGTCAAACTGATTTGAACTTGAACGCGGGGCTGAATCGACTTGGGCTCGAACGCGAGGCTGAAGTCGAACTGACTTGGTTAAGAACGCGGGGATCACGTTCGGGCGGGATTTCTTGCCTAAAATCTCGTGAAGATTTGATAGGCTGGCGGCCTTATAAATAGACCCCTGGGTCAAATTAAAAGTCTTACAGACTTCTTATCAAGAAAATTTTCTTCCTTAATTCTCTGGCGAATGTCTCCGCTCTCAGGTCTTTCGACGAACTTCTTCAGTTCTTCCTCGGCAAGAATGTCTCCCAAGAGGTCAGCAGTCAAACCCAAGAAGACCGCTGTAGCTTCTTCGAGCGCACCGGCGACTGGAACTGCCGGCGGCACTTCAATCCGAGCCCCCACAGCCTCGCACACCCCCTTGATCAGTGGTAGGTTTTGACCTCTGATAATAACTTGTTTCGACAAGTTTTCTTTCTCGTGAAGCACCAAAAACGACGAGCGAAGCTCGCATTTAGAACATGGGGCTGACGCCTTTGTTTTTCAGTATGAAACGCGAGGCCCATCCTCGCGTTATGGAAATGAAACGCGGGGGTCGACATCCGCATTTTGGAAATGAAACGCGGAGCTGAGCTTCGCGTCTGATGTTAGAACGCGAAGTTGGCATCCACGTTTTATACTTAAAACGCGGGGATAACCCTCGTGTCTGAGGTTTGATTTTCTCAAACTTGTGTTTATTTTCCTCTGTAATAATTGCTTTTTATCCTCTTGTGCAGTGCGCTACTCAAGTGACCCTCTCACCTTTAATAGTCATTTTGGCCATGAAGGAGGTGAAGATTCAGAGGTAATCTTCAGTTTGCGCCAAAAGCTTCCCATCGTTCAAGACAAGGATGAAGATCGACTAAAGTTCGTCACTGAAGCTAGCTTACCAGGAGTCAGGGCCATCATCACAGATCTCAAGATCGAGACGCTGGACCGAAAGCCTCTTAAGAAGCCCACATTTCTCTTTGGGGACCCCGTGGCACTTGATGCTAAGATCTTCTACGACGGGGATTACAAGATGCTGATAAATGTTGATGACCGATTCCTTTTCCTTCCCAACATGGAGTGCATGTATCCACTCTCTTATCTGCAGTGTGCTTCCATCCCGAGGCATATGGATTGGGATCTTGTCAAGAGTCAAAATGGGGTATCGCTTGGGATGTTGACCCATCAAGGTGTGCGTCCTGTGGGCCATCGATAAGTGACGGCTTTGAGGCCAGGCTTGGTCACTCGAGAGTATCCAGCTGCTGAGGTGCCCACTCTCGCCAACATTTTTGCTCGTCGATTCATCACTGTAAAGGGGGAGTTTCCTGCTCAAGACTTCAGGGCACCGGGATGGGTGCATTCAACCGATGGAATGTGGTGGACCCGTCTTGTGAATTTCGTAATGGATGAGCTACGAGATTCATTGACTCTCTCCGGTTTGGGCACTCCAGTCTTGGCTATGCGACATGGTATCGCGCAGAATCCTTACAACTTTTTTGCTATGCTGGAGAAGTATAACCCGGAGACTTGTACATTCTTTACACCTGTTGGAGAGCTGGGTTTTGCTCTTCATGAGATGTACCAAGTCTCGAGCTTGCCTTTTGGGGAGCTTCCATATGAGGAGTTTATCCCCGAAACTGAAGAGTTGGCCATCTTGAGAGCAGCCAGTCCTGACATCTACGAGACCTTTTGGGAATTGATGTGTCACTTCCAAACTTATGCTCAGCTGACAGGGTTACGTGGAGGCGGAGTCAAGCAGGCATCTTGGGCTGACTATTTATTCAAGAATTTGCATACCAAGGATGCTGATGTGGTTCGTCTTGCTGCGAGCTCGTCTGACGAAGTTAAAGATCGTATCGGGAATGCCTCCTCTCATTAAACCAATGAAGCCCAAGAGGATATTTTCCCGCCATTCACAGAGTTCGAGAGTTTTCATTACCAAACTCTGACCCCTATTTCTAACATGGCTCTGTTTGCTGGCTTCCTAATGTTATGGCTGAAGCGATGTGTGGTGCCCTCCAGCCCATCGAAGTCTATTGTCACGAGGTCGCTTACCCGCCAGCTTCTTCTTGCTCATGGGAGACCAATCAACCTTCTTTCTGCAATGACATGCCGTTTACAGAATGGCTTGAGGGAATTATGCTATGATTTTACCCAAGTCAAGGCAGTTGGCTCCGGTGAGAAGAAGACTCTGAAGTTTCCCAACCTGCGTGTGCCTTTACCATATACCTATTTGGTGGCCTAGTTTGTTTTGCATTGCCCATCTTTGATGTCTGCCGCGGCTTCTTACAGCGATTCTTTCATTCCGTGGGTTCAACGGTTAGGGCTGTCTCAATGGGAGGGCTGGTACATGGTCATGGTCCGACAAATTTTGTCAAAGGACCTTAACTACCATATCTTCAGATACTTTCCCGATTTTGAGGGAGGCGGATATGGGGAGATGTATCAGGACACTAAGGGCTCCAACTCTTTCACCCAATTGAATAGGGGTGTCTTTCGTTGGCTGATCAACATCAGGCCTGGCTACTTAATCTTCCGCCAGGGTGAGAAATGTTAACTTGAGTCTTATCAGCCTTTTCGCTTTGCTCGATAAGTTGGATACGACCAGCTGTACGTTGGGAATCCCAATCCCCAACTTGCACTCGTCGGGAACTTATATGAAAGTACTGTGGCCCGGTATTACTCAGAGCCTACAAGACCGGGCTAAATTTACAGTTCCTCATAAGATGCCCAACAGTTATACGACTATGGGTTTTTGTAACTGGTACCAATCTGCTTCCCAGATCCCTGAATACAAATTGAACTTGTCTTGTTTAAGAGAGATTAGAAAAATGTATGAGGCGAAGAGGCATTCTAAGGCACCCCGCGTGAGAGGGTTTGAAGAATATTTAGCTTGTGAGCCCGGGGCTGGTGCTGAGGGAGAAGCTGAAGCTACCACGGTTGGGCCTACTGGGCCTACTCTGGCTGAGACCCGTGAGGAAAGAGCTGTAGGTAAACGGTCAGTGTCTGAAAAGGACACGCGCCGCCAAAGCAAGCGGGCTCGCCGACAGTCACCCACCAGACCTCCTGCTCTTGAGCAGGGGGTCAAGCTAATGCAGGATGCGTTTAGAGCTGCTCCTCCAAAGCCCTCGATGGAAGAAGAAGAACCCCAGGAGTCATCGGTTGCGGGGATTTTCCACCAACGGGGTCTCCGTTCAACTGGGCCAGCTTTAAGAGGTTCTCTTTCTCACCAATCTTCAGAGGAAAAAGGTGGAGATGAATCACTTCGTGAGGATGCAGAGTCTATCCCAACTGTAGAGCCTCTTGACATGATAATTTCAGGCCAAACTTCAGCCGCTGCTCCCAGGACAACTGAAGAGGAGGCTCAAGCGGAAAGGGCTGAAGCTTCTGTACCTGTAAGATATTCGTCTCCTGCTTCTTCGGTGCTCATGCCTACATCAAGGGCTGAGAGGCCTAGTCCTACAACTGGACTATTTCCTAAGTCGACCGCAGCTACAAGTTCCCCACATCCTTCAGGAGATGATGAGGAGAAGGTGTCGTATGGGTACTCTGCAGGGTACGATGACCTTTTCGACGACCTCCCAGCTGTCACTTCTGAGAAGGCATCAGCTCCTGTAGCTATTTCCCCTTCGGGTAAACATTATTCGTTTTGAATTTTGATAGCTATTTCTTACATGTCTTTTGACAAAAAAAATTTTTTATGCAGGTTCGCCGGTGAGGCAACTCAAGAGGATGCGGCAAAGAATGGCTCAGAAGTCGTATCAAAGAAGAACTTCTCCTTCCGAAGTCGGCCTGAGGTTTCGTGAGTAGTAGTTTTTCCTCTGACAAAATCAACTCCTCTTAGGATTTCTCTTAGGACTGGGAAGGATGTTGGTGCCTCCCATACAACTCAAGCACTATCACTTACAACTCCTTCTCAGGGTCTCGTGACTCAATATGAGCTGGTATTATCTCCTGCAGTTTCCATAGAGTCGGCCGTTGTGCCTAATTTGCTTCAAAAATACGTCGGTCATTTTAAAGCTGAGATGCAAGATGCCGCGAGGATCATTGTCGCTGGAAAGAGCACCTTTGCAGCTTTCAGGCCTATTTTAATGAATTACTTGAATAACATTAGGTATTTGGGTGACACTGAATGCATCCAACGCTGTATCGATGAGATATCTCGCCTGGAGGAGAGCTTGAAAAGCTTTGAGGAGTTGAATCATGTTGATCTGGAGGCTCGGATTGAGTCAACTCTCACTGACATTTATGCCCAAGCGATGCATCAATATGAAGTTGTCTAGAAGAGCTTGGGCGAGAAGGAAATACAAGTTGCATCCCTGAAAACTCAATGGGATCATTGGCAACATGAATTGACTTCCACGACCTCTATTATGCAGGCCACTCGCGAATCAATTGCTACCACTGAGGAGACCATCGCTCAACTCAAAGCAGAGTTGGCTCAGCAAAAGGCCAAGCTGGCTCAGGAAGAAGCTGATGTGAAAGATCTCACTCGTAAGAGTGTAGAAACATACAATGATTATCGTGAGGAATTGCAGGCTCTTAAGGAGATTAAAAGAGGCGTTAGTGCCGCTGCGCCAGACAAGGAGGGACTAAGAAGAGAGGCCACAGTGATGGTGCGGGCCGCTCATGAGAAGGACGTTGCTGAAGCCAAATCCCAGCTCGCGTCCATCACGCTTAGGGGACCATAGGCTTACTTTTGTGTTCACTCCCGGTCTTTTTTTTCCTCTTTTTTTTTGAATGGCACTCTTTTGTATCGTCCTTTAGTGATTTGAATAAAAATGATACAATTTTACCTTTTCATCGTTGCTTATTATGATTTCTCATTTCAACCATAATACTTATAGGATTTTTGGCAAACCCTCAGTCGTCAACGGATTTGATGAGACTTTACCGATTACCGTTTGAATCGGGCTAGCATGCGGATTATCTAAACCCGTTCCGCACGTGACGTTATGCTAAAAGAATGAAACTCTTTTAGGCTTGATGCTATAATGTTGAATTTATAGGCTTCGTCTTTCTCACGGGAATAGACTACCCGGCTGCATGTATTAGATGCAGGCTTATCCTTACTTAGGTTTAGGGCTTGTGGTGTGAACAAGGCTTGGGGCTTGCGGTGTGAACAAGGCTTTTAGGCTTGTGTTGTGAACAAGGCTTTAGACTTGTAATGTGAACAAGGCTTTTAGGCTTGTGTTGTGAACAAGGCTTTGGGGCTTGCGGTGTGAACAAGGCTTTTAGGCTTGTGTTGTGAACAAGGCTTTGGGGCTTGCGGTGTGAACAAGGCTTGGGGCTTGCGGTGTGAACAAGGCTTTTAGGCTTGTGTTGTGAACAAGGCTTTGGGGCTTGCGGTGTGAACAAGGCTTGGGGCTTGCGGTGTGAACAAGGCTTTTAGGCTTGTGTTGTGAACAAGGCTTGCGGCTTGCGGTGTGAACAAGGCTTTTAGGCTTGTGTTGTGAACACGGCTTAGGGCTTGCGGTGTGAACAAGGCTTGGCTTATCATCCTATTGAGCAGGGTTGATTGATAAGCTGATTGCGGTTTAAGCAAATTTGTGGATCTATCATCCTATTGAATAGGATTGATAGATTGGTTGCGATTTAAATAAATTTGAGGACCTATCATCCTATTAAAGAAGACTGATAAGTTGGTTGCTTGAAGCTTGTTAGGCTGAAGTCGGGTTTCAATAGCTTAAAAGATTCCTTGTCAAAGGAGTTATTAAGTCCAAAATTGACTAAGTGTTGGACTCAAAACGCGGGGGTTGAAACCCGCGTTTGAAATTTGAAATACGTAGGTGAGCTTCGCGTTTTGACTTTAGAACGCAGAGGTGAGCCTCGCGTCTGGGGGTTTAAAACGCGGAGGTGAGCCTCGCGTTTGGGGATAAAATGCGGAGGTGAGCCTCGCGTTTGGAAGCTGAACCGTCTTATCTTAGGTAGTTGTGTTTAACCGCCTTAGCTGAGGTGGTTGAAGATTTTAAATGAAGATCTTCTACTTAATCTTCGTATGAACAAACCCTTTGGGTAAAAATTAAAAATTTTACCAAGGGTGAAAATCACGAATTTTTCATCTCCTTCGTGGTTTCAAGAGGTTTCGTGCTGTCGAAACTCTTTCTGAGTTTTTCCCCCATCTTAGATCTGCAAGATTTCTTCAATGGCTCCAAAGAAAGCCGTTCACGAGATCAAGGGCGCCGCTCGCTTACTCCCAAAGACAACGCCGAGATCTCGAGTAGCCCATCGGTTTCGATGGCGCTGCCGCCACCGTAAACCCCCTCACATTGAGGTATACTAGGGTTTTGAACTCATTTTAATGGGTTCAAACCCAAAATTAAACTCTGCGTTTCGAACGCGGAGTTGATGTTGATGATGGAGACGCGGGGCTGACCCTCGCGTTTTAAATTTAGAACGCGAGGGTGATCTTCGTGTTTCTGTAGTTGGAACGGGGAGTTGTCCTTCGCGTTTTATGCTTGGAACGCAGGGCTGACCCTCGCGTTTTATAACTAGAACGCGGGGCTGACCCTTGCATTTTCATTTTGGGCTATCTTAGGCTCTCTTGTAATTTTTCTTTCTGACGTTTCTATCTTCTCTTGTCTGCAGTTCTCTATGCTGATAGGCCGCTTTCCCTTAGACATCACTTCGGTCATTCGGGTTGGATGGACCACGATGTTGCCTTTGGTCTTCGCCGAGAGCTTCCACTGACCCGGGACAATTGTATGGAAAGAACGATGATGATCCATCGAACTGAACCCTCCACCTTTAGGGCCATCCTTACAGATATGAATTTTGTGGTGCCAGAAGGCCACGATCAGATCGAGAAGCCCGCGTTCTTTTTTGGAGATCGTATCGAGGCAGATGATAACATGGACTGCACTGAGGAATCCAAGATGCTACATCAAGCTAACGATCGCTTCCTCTTCCTTCCTGGCATGAAGCGGATGTATCCGCTTTCTTATTTTCAAAGCGTCTCCTGCTGCAGGCATTTGGACTGGGATTTAGTTGAGGAAAGGGGCAGGGTGTCTGTTGGGGTTTTAACTCACTAGGCGGTTCGTCCTTTGGGGAGTGACTATAAGGTGAAGGGCTTAAGGCGAGGAGAGTTTCACAGAGTAGGTCCCAATCAGGAGAGGGCCACTCCGGCCAATACTTTTATTCGCCGATTCATTGCTGCTCAAGGCGAATTTCTTACTCAAGAATTTAGGACCCCTGGATGGGTGTATTCTCCTGATGATGGATGGTGGGTTTGTATGGTAGACTTCGTTATAAATGAACTGCGAACGCCACTCACTTTATCCGGGCTAGAGATGCCAGTGAGGGCCACGCGTATCGGCGTCATCCAGAACTCCTACAGTTTCTTTGTCATCCTGGAGATGTATAATCCCGATACTTGCACTTTTTTCACACCTGTTGGGGAGTTAGGTTTTACTCTCCAGGAGATGTATGCAGTATCGGGTCTACCATTTGGTGAACTGCCGTATGAGGAATTTGTTCCTAGCACCGCTGAGCTTTCTATTTTACGGAGGGAACATCCGGATGTCTACGCCACCTTCTGGGAGGTGATGTGTCACTTCCATATCTGTGTGCGAGAGACTGGATTACGATCGGGCGGCGTTAAACAAGCGTCTTGGGCGGAATACTTATTCCAAAATCTGCATAGCAAGAATGCAGCGGTGACTCATCTACCGGTGAGTTCCTCTAAAGTCGTCACTGCCCAATATGTCAACGAAGCGCTGGAAGATATCTTTCTCTGTGGCACGAAGTTTGAGAGTTTCCATTACTAAGCGGAGACTCCTATCTCCGATACGGCATTGTTAGCCGGATTTCTGATGATCTGGCTAAAGCGTTGTGTGGTTCCCTCCAAGCCCATCGAATCCATCCTGATCTAGGTGGTATACCTTGCAGTTTTTCTGGCCCATGGGAGGCCGATAAGTCTTCTTTCAACTATGGTAGGTTGCCTGCAATATGGCTTACGGGAACTGACTTCGGAGTTCTCGGATGTAAAAAAGATTGGGCCGAAGGAAGATAGAAGATTAAAGACTCCCCAGCCGCGAGTACCAGTGCCGTATACCTATTTGGTCGCCTGGTTTGTCATGCATTGCCCCTCATTAATGATGGGGGTTAGTGATGTCAACTCTTTCTTCATTCCCTTTATACAATGGCTTGGGTCAGCTAAATGGGCACACTGGTACATAGTTCCGACTCGACAGATTTTGCTGAAGGAGGATAACTATCGAGTTTTTTGCTGTCCTCCTGATTTTGGTGGAGTAGAAGAGCGATGCCAGGTGTTCATGAATGTGGCGCCTGGTAGCTTCACATCACTGCCGAAGGGCATCTTCTGGTGGCTCATTACCATCAGGTCTGGGTATTTGGTCTTCCGCTTGGGTGACCGGTGTATCATCGAGCCTTACTTGCCTAGCCGGTTTGCTTGACAATTTGGGTATGACCAACTATATATTGGAAACCCTAACCCCAAGCTGGCCATCGTTGGGAACTTGTATGAAGGAGCTCGGGCTTGGTATAATTGGATGGCTGGAGGCTCCAATGCAGTGTTTACGCTACCTTCTTCCACGCCCAACTGTCACACCATTCTTGGGTTTTGTAACTGGTATTGCGAAGCTTCGAAGCTCCCTGAATATGACGTATATACTTCCTGTTTGAAGAATATTAGGGAGATGTACGAATCTAAAAAAATTCAAAAAGGACGCGCCTTAGGGGAATCGACGAGTATTTGATTTGTGAACAGGAAGCACTCAAAGTTGGCCAAGTTCAAAGGGAGACTATGGAGGTTAAAGCTCCTGCAGAGAAAATGGCGGGGAAAAGGGCTCTCACTGCAGAAGAGATGACCCAATATGAGAAGAGGGCCCGTCAACGAGTAATGACAAGGTTACATTCTCACGCAGGGCCGAAGCTTATGCAAGGAGCTATCAGATTCGCCTCCGCATTGCATGAAGGAGGAGAGGGGAAATCACTCGTCGCACCGATTCCTCCACCACAGATGCTTCCACCAATTATTCCAGACATGGTGGTTGACGAAACTACGCACATTCCACGTGGTATCTATATAGAGTCTAATGTAAATCAATTACGAGGGATACTAACGTGCGCGGCTGACTTTGTCATGGGCGGTCGAGGCTCCTTTGAAGTTTACAGGCCCCATATAATGAAACATCTGGGCTACATTAAGCGGTCGGGCGAAGCTGAATGGTTCCAACATTGTGCCGCAAGAGTTTCTCATTTGGAAGCGGATTTGCAAGCCTTTCAGGATCTTACATGTGTTGACATAGAAGCAGAGATAACCAAATCTCTCGTTAGAGCTCAAACCGAGAAGACATCTCAACAGAAAACCCTTCAAGCGAGTTTACTTAAAAAGAAGGCGCAGGTTGCAAGCTTACAGGAGCAGCATGATCAATCCTAAATTGAGTTGATTAAATCTACCACCTCCGTGACTGCAACTCAGGAGGCTATTGCCCAATTAGAAACTGAGTTGGCTCAGAAAAGGGCTCAACTTGCTCAGGAACAAGAAGCTGCAGAGGGGCTTCGTCGCCGAGGTGCTGATATTCTTGATAACCTTTATCAAGAGGTGAATGCCCTGGAGGCTATGGAAAAGAAAGTTGCGGTGACTGAAACTCAGCTTAAGGAAGACGTTGCTGAGAGAGTGCGCGCTGAGCACGAACAAAAGCTTGCTGAGCTTAAGTCACGGCTTATAGTCATTCACTTGACGGGCCCAGAATCTTGCTAACAACAATCTTGTATCACTTTTTATTTTGCTATTGGAAATAAAATGATACCTTTGTTCTGTCTTTGTTTCTTTTGTGCATAATAGCAATGAAAATAGTTACAAATGCTAGAGGTATGATGTTAACTTAGCATAAGTGATAAACAAAGTTCGCTTCAATAAATCAATCCCCAGCCTGCAAGTTCAATTTCTCTTTCTAGGCTTGACTAGGGATAAGAAAGGGGGTCTCACAGCCTACGGGTAATATTTCTTGAGAAATTTCCCATTAATTGGCATCATGAGGATGTCACCTTTCAAATCGATGAGTCGATAAGCTCCGTTTAAATAGACCGTTTCGATCACGAAAGGTCCTTCCCATTTGGGGTTGAATTTCCCTTTCGTCTTACGTGTCATGACCATAGGTCGGCGGACTGCTACGACAAGATCACCTCTCTTGAAGATCCTTTCTTTAACCTTCTTGTTGTAGGCTTTAGAAATTTGAGCTTGGTATAGCTCGATTTGTTGTTGAGCTTGAAGTCGCTTGTCGTTTAACACTTCTAACTCCTGCAGGCGTAGTTGATGTTGCTCTTCATCCGTCATTCCAGTTGCAAGGGCGACTCTTAGGGAAGGGATTTGAATTTCTAGTGGTAAAACGGCTTCGGACCCGTACACCAAAGAAAAGGGAGTAGCCTTTATTGGAGTTCTCACCGTCGTACGATAAGTCCACAAACATTCGCCCAACCTTTCATCCCAATCACGTCGACTTTTAGAGACAAACTTCTTTAGAAGCTTCACAATGGTCTTGTTGAAAGCTTCCGCAAGGCCATTGGCTGGGGGATAATACACTGTCGACGCGACACTTTGGATCCTGAACTTATCGCAAAATCTCTGGAATCGTAGCTGATGAACTGTGCACCGTTATCGTGGACTATCCGCCGCGGTACGCCAAAGTGATAGATGACGTGATGCTTAATGAACTTGATCAGGTTCGAAGTTTTGACTTCCTTCAAAGGAATAGCCTCCGCCCATTTAGAAAAGTAGTCAGTTACAGCTAGGATGAATCGATATCCTTTGGACGTTGGCGGAGAGATAGGCCCAACAATATCCATCCCCCACATTTCAAATGGCCATGAAGAGGACGTCGGGTGTAGATTTCCTGGTGCTTGATGGATGAAATCACCATGAATTTGGTACGCATGACATCGTTTAGCATAGTCAGCGGCATCCTCAAACATCTTTGGCCAATAATAGCCAATTCTCCAGAGTCGATCTCCTAATTTACTCCCAGGTTGATGGGCTCCACAGATTCATCACGTAGGTGAACCTCTGCTGAATATCGAGATTCACTGTTGTAGGTGAACCTCGGTTGAAAGTCGAGATTCATCGCTGTAGGTGAACCTCTGCTGAATATCGAGATTCACTGTTGTAGGTGAACCTCTGCTGAATATCGAGCCTCGGTTGAAAGTCGAGATTCATCGCTGTAGGTGAACCTCGGTTGAAAGTCGAGATTCACTACGTAGATGAACCTCGGTTGAATATCGAGATTCATCACGTAGGTGAACCTCTGCTGAATATCGAGCCTCGATTGAATATCGAGATTCATCACGTAGGTGAACCTCGCTGAATATCGAGCCTCGGTTGAAAGTCGAGATTCACTGTTGTAGGTGAACCTCGCTGAATATCGAGCCTCGGTTGAAAGTCGAGATTCACTGTTGTAGGTGAACCTCGGTTGAATATCGAGATTCACTGTTGTAGGTGAACCTCGGTTGAAAGTCGAGATTCATCGCTGTAGGTGAACCTCTGCTGAATATCGAGATTCATCACGTAGGTGAACCTCGCTGAAAGTCGAGATTCACTGTTGTAGGTGAACCCTGCTGAATATCGAGATTCACTGTTGTAGGTGAACCTCTGCTGAATATCGAGATTCATCGCTGTAGGTGAACCTCGCTGAATATCGAGATTCATCACGTAGGTGAACCTCGCTGAATATCGAGCCTCGATTGAATATCGAGATTCACTGTTGTAGGTGAACCTCGGTTGAATATCGAGCCTCGGTTGAAAGTCGAGATTCATCACGTAGGTGAACCTCTGCTGAATATCGAGATTCATCACGTAGGTGAACCTCGGTTGAATATCGAGCCTCGATTGAATATCGAGATTCATCGCTGTAGGTGAACCTCGCTGAAAGTCGAGATTCACTACGTAGATGAACCTCGGTTGAAAGTCGAGATTCACTGTTGTAGGTGAACCTCGCTGAATATCGAGCCTCGATTGAATATCGAGATTCACTGTTGTAGGTGAACCTCGGTTGAATATTGAGATTCACCGCTGTAGGTGAACCTCTGCTGAATATCGAGATTCACTGTTGTAGGTGAACCTCGCTGAATATCGAGCCTCGGTTGAAAGTCGAGATTCATCGCTGTAGGTGAACCCTGCTGAATATCGAGATTCACTGTTGTAGGTGAACCCTGCTGAATATCGAGCCTCGATTGAATATCGAGATTCACTGTTGTAGGTGAACCCTGCTGAATATCGAGATTCACCGTTGTAGGTGAACCCTGCTGAATATCGAGATTCATCACGTAGGTGAACCTCGGTTGAATATTGAGATTCACCGCTGTAGGTGAACCTCGGTTGAAAGTCGAGATTCATCGCTGTAGGTGAACCTCGCTGAAAGTCGAGATTCACTGCGTAGGTGAACCTCGGTTGAATATCGAGCCTCGATTGAATATCGAGATTCATCGCTGTAGGTGAACCTCGCTGAAAGTCGAGATTCATCACGTAGGTGAACCCTGCTGAATATCGAGATTCACCGTTGTAGGTGAACCTCGCTGAATATCGAGCCTCGGTTGAAAGTCGAGATTCACTACGTAGATGAACCTCGGTTGAATATCGAGCCTCGTTGAAAGTCGAGATTCACTACGTAGATGAACCTCGGTTGAATATCGAGCCTCGGTTGAAAGTCGAGATTCATCACGTAGGTGAACCTCTGCTGAATATCGAGCCTCGGTTGAATATCGAGATTCATCACGTAGGTGAACCCTGCTGAATATTGAGATTCACCGCTGTAGGTGAACCCTGCTGAAAGTCGAAGTCGAAGTTTCATTGCCGTAGGCTAAATCTCGATGAAGATCGAAGCCGCTAGGTGGGCTTAACCTCATATGAATGTCGAGCTTATTTGCCGGTGAACCTCCTCTTTTAATGTGGAGCCTCGCAGTTTTGCTAATTTCCTCATATTTGAGTAAGCCTCAACATTCTTTTGTCTCTTAGCATTTTTTAATGCTTACAAAACCCCCTTCAAAGTTTTCAGACTCGAATTAGGTTGTGCAGGGTCTGAAATACTTTGAATCTTCTTGATTGCTGCGAACGAGGCTTGCTCATCAACTTCACCGGAACTTATAATACGAGGCTGCAGTAACGAACCCCGCATTATTTGAATTTCATTTCGTATTGATCCTTATTAAAGCCTATGTCCACGTGGCGGCCTAGAGATTTGATATCTTTCAAACGTCCCATAATATCCGTGAATCTTGTCCGCAGATCTCGCCTTGGGGATTGTGTGGGTCGTTTCAGTCGCGTTTTTCGGCCGTCGCTTCGTTTCTTCCACACTCTATATATAGCATTGAAGGGTCTAGAAAAACACCTCCTGCTCATTTCTTCCAAGCTGTTGAACTTCTCCTTTGCACTTGAAATTTTTACCTTCTTCAGCCATGGCCCCCAAGACTTCCGCTGGCAAAGGTAAGAGGACCGCTAGGCCAGTCGATGCTTCCACCATTCCGTCCGCTTTCTCAGGTAAAAGCTTTGAAGATCTGACTTTTAACAGCCTTAGGGTTGGTTTTCTGGAGCAATTCTCACCCTTGAGACGAAACCCATCGAAGGTAGCGTTTTCCAATCAAGCAGAGGCAGCTTCAACGAGGCTTGCCTCATTTGACTAACAAACCTCGTCTTTATTGACGAGGT
The DNA here is from genome assembly GCA_012295165.1 of Asparagus setaceus. Lineage (NCBI taxonomy): Eukaryota > Viridiplantae > Streptophyta > Magnoliopsida > Asparagales > Asparagaceae > Asparagus > Asparagus setaceus. Next base: position 66,699,166 of record CM022706.1, on the reverse strand, counting down.
TCATGCACCCCCAGTTCACTTGTGTTGTTGGGCAAATGAACCTCCAGATTCACCTGAGGACAACTCTGCGAGACTTGATTTCCACAGAACTCCGCCCGGAGTTTATTTGAAGTTTGTCTATCTAGCGAAGTTCGAAGTTCGTATATTTAGCGAAGCTCGAAGTTCGTCTATTTAGCGAAGTTCGAAGTTTGTCTATTTGGCGAAGCTCGAAGTTCGTCTATTTGGCGAAGTTCGAAGTTCATCTATTTGGCGAAGTTCAATTCTTTGAACGACATTCCTCCCTTTGGCGAAGCTCATTTTTTTTTGTCAAACGAGGCTCGTTTGGCGAAGTTCGTTTTCTTGTCAAACGAGGCTCGTTTGGCGAGGCTCGTCTGTTTAACTAGCATTGCTGTCATAATAGCCCTAGTATTTTGGAGTAATAACTCAATCCTTGTAATAACTCAATCCTTGGACTGACTTATTTTACCTCATTTGTCTTATGTGCAGTTGTGCATTCGTCTGCCCCTGTCCCACATCGGGGTGCTTTTGGCGCAAGCAGTGCTCAGGGTACCGACCCTGATGTTTACTATTCCTCTCTTAGGGATGTTCCTATATTCGAGGATAGAAGCGAGGAGGCCCTCAGAATGCTTTCAGAGCTTTCGACCTCTACGTTAAGGCGATTAGTGACGGATGCCCTTTAGAACTCAACGACTTCATTAAGAAATCTGCTTTTTTGTTCGGTGATGATTCAGAAGACCCCGACTTGCTTGACTTGGGTTCTTACCGGTGGCTTAGAACTGTGGGCCAACGTTCTATGTTCCTCGCCGCATGGAACGGATCGCTCGCCATCGATTTGAGGGTCGCTCAGCCTCCGTGCAAATGAACTGGGATTTAACTTCCTCCCAAGATGGAGTGACTTGTGGCCATTTTTCCGGAGATGGTGCGCAAGTAGACCGCCACGCCGCTACATAACCGGCTCGATCCGGATTATTTCTAAAGGATTTTCCGTCGGCGAAGTCACCGCCGGCCAATACTTTTGGTCGGACTTTTCATGCTTCTCAGCGTCAATTTCCTACCAAAGATTTCAGGACTCCTGGTTGGTCTCGTTGGGGTTCTTCTCAATGGTGGCCGCGTGTCACCGAATATATCCTCAAGGAGAATCTCAAAGATCTTCAGAGATTTGGACTCTATACGATCGTATGACTCAATTTGGTCCAAGACCAACTCTCACCAATTCTTTGGCATTCGAGTTGTACAACTCGACACCAAGACATTTTTCACCCCTGACGGTGAATTAGGCATCACTCTGCACGAGATGGCTGAGGTTTCGGGACTACCGTATGGCCGGTATCCTTATGAGGAGTACGTCCCAAGCCACAAAGAGCTGGTAAGCTTGGAGAAGGATCACCCCCAAGTCGTTGAGACTTACTGGGAGGTAATGTGTCATTACCATGTCTGTGCGTGCTCCCAAGGCCGTGCAGATAAGAAAGGTGAGAAGACTGTCAGCCACAGTATATGGGCTCATTATCTTTTCACTGGTTTGGACAACAAAAAGGATCCTGTACTTCCTTTAGGCCCCCTTGAAGCAGGTCCTTTATCGAAGCTAGTGCTCAATAACCTCCCGCTTTCCTATGTACCCTCCACAAATGAGCACGGTTTTCCAGCGGGAATGACCTTTGACACCTATATTTATCAGGCCGGGGAACCCATTTCTTCGAAAGCGGTATTAGTAGGTTACCTCATGCTGTGGCTGAAACATGTTGTAGTTCCTTGCGGCAGTTTTGATATACTGCCCGTTGACGTGATTTTTCCAGCTGTTTGCATAGCTCACGGCCATCAATATCCTATTCTTCCTGCTATGATCACCCGCCTTCATTGGGGATTACGGTGTCTTTGCGACGCTTTCACTCAAGGCGCTGAGAACCCTAGAGTAGAGCTGCCCTATGCCTACCTTATGGCATGGTTTGTCATGCATTGCCCTACGCTTATGAGTGCACCTTCTACACAGGTGGATGGATAAATTACCCCTTTTGTCCAAAGACTGAAAATTCGTAATGGAGCGCATTAATCGCATGGTCTCCGTGCGGCGTGCTCTCGGGATTATAAAATTATTCCTTCAACCTGCTTTCCCCGCCTCGGGCTAGCTATGGGCGATCAGAGTGGATGAATCTAATGCCCAAGGTTATACCACTTTGTCATTGGGCTATTTCCTGTGGCTCTTGAACATCCGTCAGGGGTATTTTATTTACCGCGTCGGTCCAGTGTGTGTGGTAGAACCTTACCTACCATGCCGCTTTGCCTGTCAATTCGGGTATGATCAATTATATATAGGTAACCCCAACACTCGCCATAACTGATGGTCGCAACTGATTATCGGAGCCCGCCCGGTATTGGACCGCTATGGTGGCACGGGTGTTCGTTTTTCACTTCCACAGCGGGATCCGCAATCCCGGGTGACTTTTGCCTACTGTAAATGGCACTGTATAGCAAACGCGGAAATTCCAGGCTTCAACATCAATTCCTCTGGGCTACGATTGATTCGGCGCCGTTATAGAGAAGGACAGAGCTCAACTAAGAGTCGCATGCCAGGACTGAAGGAATTCTTGCATGCCGAGAAGGATGCTGGAGTTGCTGAACCCCAGACGAAGGTTGGTGCGGATACATCACGCCAATCTAGCCCTCACGAGACTCAGGTGGAGATAGACGAGGCTCTGGATGACAGCATGTTTCCAAGCCCCTCTAGATTGAACGAATATGGCAGTAACATTCCTTTTGCTGCCGGCGCTGTGGATACTACTAGGGTTGCATCTGCATCTGAGGCACCCAGAAATTTCATCCCCACAGATGAACCGTCGGAGCATCCTCCACAGGAATCTCTCGAAAGTCATGACTCGCCTAGTCAGCCTGCTGGAGCTATGCCCGAGGAGACCATTCCCATTCCAGGGTCTGCTGGTATGATAATTTTGACTTGTCATAATCCTTTAGACTATTACCTCATCTAACTCTTTTCATCTCCTTATGATTTTTTTTATTAAAAAGAACGAACTGGAGAAAGCGAAGCTTCGGTGCCATCAGTCCGAGGATCCAAAAGATCAGGGCCTCCACGGACCAAACGTTTGGCCAAGCGGGTAAGGCAAGAGGCTCTAATTGGTCCTGCCACCGGTTTGAGTATGACTGCTGAAGGCGCTCCTGACGTTGTCGAAAGTGCTCTGGTCTATGCTGAAATGTCCACAATGCCGCTGTCGCTTCGAAGTTGGAGACCCTAATCAAGATGATGATCTGATGATCCCTGCAGCGATTGTGCCTGACACTTCACTCGCTTTGACTGTCATCACCACTCCCTCAATTGAAGTTCCGCCAGTCCTGGCATCGGTTTGTCAGTTGGGGTCAAGTCCTTCTACTGCTACCCCCTCTTCTTTCGACTTGTCAAAAGAATACGGGGTGTCTATGATTCGCAATAATTTCTGTAGGATCGTTGATCTAACTCAATGAAACACTAGAGGGGGGGTGAATAGTGTTTTATAAAAAATTGCAAAGTAGATTATAAATTGCAAGGAAAGAATAGCAACAATCTCGAAATTGAACATCACAAACACAAGAGATTTATATCGGTTCCACCTCCCTGTACATCCAAATTCCCAAGCAAATCCCGCTTGAGATTTTCCACTATGATTTTGAAACCTTACAAAATCAAACACAAACCCCACCAATTTGCAAGCCCATGCAAATTGCAACAATCTCAAACCCGAGATTAACAACTCTCACACCGAGAATTCCTTTGAAGAAGCAAAGTACAAAGTCCTATAAGCCTTGAAGTGTTGATGATGTGCGCAGTTGGCTTAAGAACTTTTAATCTCAAAATAATGTTTAACTTTTGAATCTTGCAATTGAATCAATGGCAAGAACAGCTTTTGACTTTTGAACTTTTGAACTCTCTTTAATATCAAAATTCAAGATCAATGTATATGAATTTCGTGTTCTTTTTCTCAAGTTTTTACTTATATATATCTCTTGAAAAGACACAATTTAAAACCAAAGAAACGGATATAAACCGATAAAAACGCTCAAAAATTCAAATTCAAGAGTCGAAAATCAGACTGTAGCTCCACTATAATTTCATATTAGTCGACTAACTGGTTTACACGCACTCAGATAGCAGTTTACTTCTTAGTAGTCGACTACTATATGTATTAGTCGACTAACTGTAATTTTACAGCTTCGAAAATTGTTCAAGATTCATTAGTCGACTACTATTATCATTAGTCTAATTAATCAGAAAATGACGTAAACTCAAGATTCTCGTTAAAACTATGATTAGTCGACTACTCAAGATTAGTCGACTATACCGTAAAAACGTAAACTTATATTTTAACACACTAAGATGAATAGTCGACTATAATTGCTATTAGTCGACTACTAAATACTTAAAATTATATAACTTACATATTTTTAGACTTATTCTTTAACTTTAACTTCTATTGATTAACAAAGGGATTTCGTTTGTTAATCCACACACTAAGCATGTGTTAGTGTGTTCTAAAGATATATATGTGTGTGCATGTGAGTGATCAAGGCTTGTACAATTGAATCTAAGCAAAGAAATAGAAATGTACATTACAAAGAGTATCTTCTTTACTTCTTTTTGCCTTGACTCATCCAACACTTCACTTGTACATATTATTTGATGTGAAGATCTGCATAAATATGTTAGTGCATAATAATATGAATAAATTGTTATCATCAAAACACTATCTTGAGAGATTTGATATTCAACATTCTCCCCCTTTTTGATGATGACAATCAATTTATGCATATGTAAGTATATATGAAATAAGATAGTTATGAACAATATATATATACTTACTCCCCCTGCACATAAGCATTATCACATTGTAGTGTTTCTCCCCCTTTGTCATCAACAAAAGCAATAACATAGCAAAGTGCGATTATATAAGCAAACCTCACAGAGTTTTAAACCAACATAACATAGTGTTAAACATCAAAACAAATACTACATAGTTTTACACATAAGTCTCAAACACACTAAAGACAAGCAAATAGCATAAGAAAATCTATTCAGACGGTCCCGTGGTGGCGGATATCCACGAAATACGAAGTCAAACTTAGTATTGAGATCTTCAAACATACGCATCATGAGTTGTTGGTTTTCACTGAACTCACGTTGGTTGTTCATGATTGCGATGTTCTGATCAAAAATCAAATTTTGACTAGTTTCCAAATTCAAGATACGAAAGCGCATTAAGGTGTTGTATTGTGCATCCGAAAAGCACGAAGAATCTGGTTGCCTAGGTGGTGGAATATTACTCCAAGATGGTCCAGTCATGTGATGATTGAGGGATATCTTGGGTTTGTGAAGGTTGAGGATCTTGATGATGTTGTTCTTCGTGTTGAGGGTCGTTGGTGTTGTTGAGGAAGTTCAAAATTTGGAATTTTCATCCTAGTTAGGGCATTGGAATCAAAGAACTCGATGGAACTAAGCATAGAAGATTCGTGAGTCTAACTCCACACCTAAAAGCCTCAAAAATTCTAGTTAGGAATGCACCAAATGGAATAGACCCTCTAGGAATAACAAGAAGATTATCGAAATAAACTTCACCAATTAACTTGAATATTAGCCATAATCACAGATAGCTTTAGCTAATTCTAAAGAAATAAAATGAAAACTCCCCGCTTTTGGATATAGATTATATGCTAGAATTCTAGCGATAAAGCGAGGAATTGGTCAATTTTGTTTGAATGATTCAATACTCCTCCTTGACCGGTAAGAAAATTAAATTTTGAAGAATATTTTCATCATCCATAGAAACATCATGAAGACTAATTCCTCTATAAGGAATGTTGAACATTTTTCCTAGAAGTTTAGGTGTAAAGGAAATTTCTTTTCCTTTCACCAAACCGACTATCGCGATCTTTGTTATTATCAAGTTTTTATGGGAAATGTTAGCATAAAACAATTGAACAAGAGTTGGATAATAAGGTTTTCGATTTTCTCAAGAATATAGATGTGCTAATCCCACATTTTCAAAATAACTCCTAAAATTATAAAGTTCAAAGTCTTCATATTTGATAAACCTACCAGGAGTATTTCAAAAGTTTGTAATTCCTTAAATTTATCTAAGAGATTTGGATCTTTAAGATAAATTGTATAATCCTCCACAAGTTGTGAAGAACTGTGACGAGATCTCTTAGATCTAGACATGATTTTGAGGATTAAAAAAAATAAAAAGATCAAGATTAGAAAACTTACAAAGCAAGAGAGAGTCGATTGGATATTAGTCGACTAATAACCGTGTAGTCGACTAATTAGGCCGACAGAGATGAGAAAGACCAAGATTTGAAGAAAGAAAAAATGAGAGAAGAGAAGTTGCCCTTAACCCGATTTTGAAGATCCAAGAGGAACTAGGTTTGGTCGGTTTTGGGAAGATGAAGAAGTGGGTAAAGAGAAGTTAGGGTTAGTTTTCTTTAGATAACAATTGAATGGTTGAGATTAGATGTTAAAATCAATGAATGGTCATGATTTTATCCAAAGAAAAATAGATTTAGGGCTAGGATTTATCGATAAAAATAAATGGTTGAGATCAAAAGTAACTTATGTTATTGGATAGTGGGTTTGAGTTGAAAAGAAACAAGATCCAATAACTATTTGTTCGTAAAAGTAATGAGTAGTCGACTAACTGTAAGGTGTAGTCGACTAATCTGCATCTAACGTAATATATGTTTCGCTTTGAAGCTAGTAGTCGACTAATCTGAATATATAGTCGACTAATAAGACATTGACGTAATAAAACTATATGTATGATTGTGCATGTAGTCGACTAATGAAGTAGTTAATCGACTAATAGCTATTTTTAAGAATATGTATTTAAATGTACTTATTTAAAACTAATTTAAATCAGAATTGATCATATACCTAATTCTCTTCTTAATTTAACATAAATTTCTTCTTTTAATGGTTTTGTTAAAATATCGCTATTTGATTATTAGTAGAGATAAAATCTAATGTAATATCACCCTTAAGAACATGATCACGTAAAAATGATGTCTTATATCAATATGTTTTGTACGTGAATGTTGAATAGGATTTTAGATAAATTAATTGCACTAGAATTGTCACACATTATAGATGATGTAGGACAAATAATACCATAATCGATAAAGTTTGTTTCATCCATAGAATTTGTGCACATGCTAAACTAGCAAAGAATATATTCTCGCTCAGCTTGTAGATAATGATATCAATTTTATTTTTACTAAACCAAGATACAAGTGAGTGTCCTAAGAAATGACAAGTACCACTTGTACTTTTTCTATCGATTTACATCCCAAGAAAATCAAAGATCACTATAAGTTAATAAATCAAATGTGCTATTCTTTGGATAAAATAAACCAAAATCAAGTACCTTTAAGATATCTAAAAATTCTTTTAACAAATTTTAAGATGTGATTCTTTAGGATTAGATTGAAATCTAGCACATAAACAAACACTAAACATAATATCGTCTACTAGCAAGAATGTAAAGAAGTGATCCGATCATACCTCGATATAGCTTTTGATCAACATTCTTACCATTTTCATCCTTATCAAGAGATGTTGTAGTACTCATTGGTGTACTTTTACTTGTTGTATTGTCCATTCCAAAGCGCTTAAGTAATTCTTTGGCGTATTTGCTTTGATTGATGAATATACCTTCCTTCAATTGTTTGATTTGAAGTCCAAGAAAGAAGTTTAGTTCACCCATGTGACTCATTTCAAATTCTTCTGCATAGTCTTAGAAAACTCTTGACAAAGATTATTGTTAGTAGAACCAAATATTATATCATCTACATATATTTGTATTAATAATATATCTTTATTTATTTTCTTAATAAATAAAGTAGAATCAACTTTTCCAATTTCAAAACCGATGTTAAAAGAAAAATTTTAATCTATCATACCATGCACGAGGTGCTTGTTTAAGACCATATAAAGCCTTTTAAGTTTATAAACATGATCGTAAAATTTTTCATGTTCAAAACCGGAGGTTGTTCTACAAAACTTCTTCTTTAATAAAACCATTTAAAATGCACTTTTAACATCCATTTGATAAAGATTGAAATTCATAAAACATGCAAATGCAAGTAAAATTTTATGGATTCTAAACGCAACAGAGCATAAGTTTCATCATAATCAATTCCTTCTTCTTGATTATAACCTTGTGCAACTAATCTAGCTTTATTTCTAACAACTTGTCCCGATTCATCTAATTTATTCCTAAAAATCCATTTTGTTCAGATAATGGATTTATTTTGTGGTCTAGGTACAAGATCCCAAACATCATTTCTTATAAATTGATTTAACTCATCTTGCATAGCATCTATCCAAAAATTATCAAGTAAAGCTTCTTTTACATTTTTAGGTTCTATTTCGAAACAAATGCAACATGAGCAATTAAATTAAAATGAGATCTAGTTGTAACTTTATCGTAAATATTTCCAATAATTAAATTATGTGGATGATTTTTGACTTCTACAAAATCTTTTGGTAATTCATTTTGTAAATTTTCATCTTTTGAAATATCTAACATAGGAGTATCATGAATAGTATCAATTAAATCATCATCATTACTTGAAATAGAAGATGTTTTTATAAAATTTTCATCAAAAGAAACATGCATAGATTCTTCAATGACTAAGGTTCTTTTATTATATATTCTATATGCTTTACTATGATTAGAATATCCTACAAAAATTCCTTCATCGATTTAGAATCAAATTTATCTAAATTATCTTTTGTATTTAATATAAAACACTTACAACCAAAAACTTTAAAATATGAAATTTTAGGAATTTTATTATAAAATAATTCATATGATGTTTTGTTTAAAATAGGTCTTAATAAAACTCTATTTAAAACATAGCATCTTTGTTGATCTGACTTACGCCCAAAAATATTTTGGTAAATTACTTTCACATAACATTGTTCTAGCACATTCTTGTAATGTCCTATTCTTCCTTTCTACAACTCCATTTTGTGAAGCTGCTCTAGGAAAAGAAAAAGTATGTGAAATACCATTTTTATCACAAAAATTTGCAAAAGTTCATTTTCAAATTCTCCTCCATGATCACTACGATAGTAACTATAGAAAGAGATTTTGATTTTGAATTCTTTTACAAAATATAGAAAACTCATTAAAAGCATCATTTTTATTTTTAAGAAATATTACCCATGTAAATCTTGAAAAATCATCAACAATTACAAATGCATATTTACTTCCATTTAAAGACGCTTATCCTAGAAGGATCAAAGAGATCAATATGAAGTAATTCAAGTGGTTTACTAGTAGAAATAATATTTTTAGATTTAAAAGAAGATTTATGCATTTTACCTTGTTGACATGCATCACAAAAATTATCTTTATAAGAAAGCTTAGGTAAACCATTTACTAAATCATATTTAGAAATTTTAGAAATATGTTTAAAATTAACATGACCAAAACGCTTATGCCATAATATAGAATCATTTGAAGATGCAATAAGACAAGGTTCATTTGAAATATTATTTAAAGATAAAACATATATATTATTCTTTCTATGACCTTTATATAAAATTGTAGTCCAATCAATATCATAAATTAAGCAAGAATCTTTTTCAAGACAATTTTAAAACCTTTATCACAAAGTTGACTTATACTAAGCATTATGTTTAAGACCTTCAACTAATAAAACATTATTAATAATAGGTTTATTAGAATTACCAACGGTGCCAATACCAATCACCTTTCCTTTGTTATTGTCTCCAAAGGTGACTGTACCACCATCTTTGTCTTGAATTGATGACAATAATTGAATGTTCCCTGTCATATATTTTGAACAACCACTATCTAAAATCCATCTATCTTTCTTTGGTACTGAAAAGATAAACATTTATAATCTTGGTACCCATTTTACATTGGGTCCTTAAAATTAGTCTTTAGGAAACCAAACCCATGAAGAGTTTGATTTTCCTATGTAATTAGATGATAAGCAAACATCTTTAATAAAGCTAGAAATATAAGACTTTTTCTTATTATAATTTAAAACTTTAGGAACCCAAATAGATAAATATTTTGGTTTTCTTTTATTTAAAATATTATTTTTAACATTTTGTTTATATACTAATGAAGATGATTTTACAAAAGTGGTTTTCTTATGAATATCTTTTTCAACTTGAAAACCCAATCCTTTTGTCTTTTGAGTTTCTTTTGATAAGAAAGTAAAGTTTTAAATTTTCTTTACCTTTATTAAACTTACTAACATTTAAATATATGTCATCATATTTTGATTTAATCAAAGAAATATCTTTATCTAAAATACTAATAATGAAGTCTTTAAATTATTACATTCTCGATTTTAGATACAAATTTTCATTAGTTAAAAATAATTTTCTTTAAGTAAATTTTTATTTTCTTCTTTTAATTTAATTTCTTGTGAATTAACATAAGAAGAATTTAAATTAGAAATTTCCTCTAATAATCTCTTATTTTTATTTTTAAGAAAATTATGTGAGACTTTCAACCTTACAAAAGTTTCATATAATTCATTAAATGCATCTAAAAGTTCATCATTATCATTTACCTCATCTTGTGCCATGAAACTTATATGAGCACTTTCATTTTCTTCAATTTCTTCATCGATGAAGAGTCATCACTATCATCCCAAGTGGTCGCCATTGCCTTTCTTTTCTTGTTATTTTGAGTAATGTTGAAATTGTTGAAATGATTTGACTTTTGCTTATTCTTCAATAAAGGACAATCTTTCATATGACCTGCTTTGTTACACTTGAAACAAACAGTGAGTTATTTGAATTTGAAAATTTAGATTTAAACTTACCTTGTTTTATAAATTTTCAAATTTATGCAAACATGCTCATTTCTACATCTTCATTATCCGAATCTTCCTTATCGAAGATATGTTGAATGCAAGGATTTTCTTGTTCTTTGTCTCATCTTCATTCTTTCTATCTTCAATTTGAACTTCATATGCCATTAGATTACCGATTAAGTTCTCCATCGATAAAGTTGATAAATCATTTGCCTCTTCTATTGCGGTAATCTTCTTTTCCCATTTTTGAGTAAGTGAACTAAGTAACTTTCGCACCATTTCAACTTGTGTATATGTTTTACCCAATCCAATAAGAGAATTTGTGATATCGCTGAATCTTGTAAACATCTCTCCAATGGTTTCATTTTCCTTCATTCTAAATAGTTCAAACCTCGTACAAGAACGTAAATTTTAGATTCTTTAACTTTATTAGTTCCTTCATGAGTTACCTCAAGTGTGTGCCAAATATCATATGCGTAGTAGCCGCTGACACCTCGTTGAACTCATTCCTATCAAGTGCACAAAATAAAGCATTCATTGCTTTTGAGTCCAAATTTGCATTATTCCTTTGAGTTGTAGTCCATTCTACAAAAGGAGTGGTTGGCTTCTCATATTTTGTCTCCACGACATTCCAAAGTTCATATCCAATTGATTGAAGATAGATCTTCATTCTGCACTTCCAAGAGTTGTAGTTAAGTCCATCAAACATTGGAGGACGATTAGTCGACTACTATATGTATTAGTCGACTACTATTATCATTAGTCGACTACTATATGTATTAGTCGACTACTCAAGATTAGTCGACTACTCAAGATTAGTCGACTATAATTTCATATTAGTCGACTAACTGTAATTTTACAGCTCGAAAATTGTTCAAGTATTCATTAGTCGACTACTCAAGATTAGTCGACTACTATTATCATTAGTCGACTACTCAAGATTAGTCGACTACTATATGTATTAGTCGACTAACTGTAATTTTACAGCTCGAAAATTGTTCAAGTATTCATTAGTCGACTACTCAAGATTAGTCGACTACTATATGTATTAGTCGACTACTATATGTATTAGTCGACTACTATATGTATTAGTCGACTACTATTATCATTAGTCGACTACTCAAGATTAGTCGACTACTATATGTATTAGTCGACTAACTGTAATTTTACAGCTCGAAAATTGTTCAAGTATTCATTAGTCGACTACTCAAGATTAGTCGACTATAATTGCTATTAGTCGACTACTCAAGATTAGTCGACTACTATATGTATTAGTCGACTACTATTATCATTAGTCGACTACTCAAGATTAGTCGACTACTATTATCATTAGTCGACTACTATATGTATTAGTCGACTACTCAAGATTAGTCGACTACTCAAGATTAGTCGACTACTATATGTATTAGTCGACTAACTGTAATTTTACAGCTCGAAAATTGTTCAAGTATTCATTAGTCGACTAACTGTAATTTTACAGCTCGAAAATTGTTCAAGTATTCATTAGTCGACTACTCAAGATTAGTCGACTACTCAAGATTAGTCGACTACTCAAGATTAGTCGACTACTCAAGATTAGTCGACTACTCAAGATTAGTCGACTACTATATGTATTAGTCGACTAACTGTAATTTTACAGCTCGAAAATTGTTCAAGTATTCATTAGTCGACTAACTGTAATTTTACAGCTCGAAAATTGTTCAAGTATTCATTAGTCGACTAACTGTAATTTTACAGCTCGAAAATTGTTCAAGTATTCATTAGTCGACTACTCAAGATTAGTCGACTACTCAAGATTAGTCGACTACTATTATCATTAGTCGACTAACTGTAATTTTACAGCTCGAAAATTGTTCAAGTATTCATTAGTCGACTACTATATGTATTAGTCGACTACTCAAGATTAGTCGACTATACCGTAAAAACGTAAACTTATATTTTAACACACTAAGATGAATAGTCGACTATAATTTCATATTAGTCGACTACTCAAGATTAGTCGACTACTATATGTATTAGTCGACTAACTGTAATTTTACAGCTCGAAAATTGTTCAAGTATTCATTAGTCGACTACTCAAGATTAGTCGACTATAATTTCATATTAGTCGACTAATGCATGTTTACAGACTACGTATAGCAGTTTACTTCTTAGTAGTCGACTACTATATGTATTAGTCGACTAACTGTAATTTTACAGCTCGAAAATTGTTCAAGATTCATTAGTCGACTACTATTATCATTAGTCGACTAATCAGAAAATGACGTAAACTCAAGATTCGTTAAAACTATGATTAGTCGACTACTCAAGATTAGTCGACTATACCGTAAAAACGTAAACTTATATTTTAACACACTAAGATGAATAGTCGACTATAATTGCTATTAGTCGACTACTAAATACTTAAAATTATATAACTTACATATTTTTAGACTTATTCTTTAACTTTAACTTCTATTGATTAACAAAGGGATTTCGTTTGTTAATCCACACACTAAGCATGTGTTAGTGTGTTCTAAAGATATATATGTGTGTGCATGTGAGTGATCAAGGCTTGTACAATTGAATCTAAGCAAAGAAATAGAAATGTACATTACAAAGAGTATCTTCTTTACTTCTTTTTGCCTTGACTCATCCAACACTTCACTTGTACATATTATTTGATGTGAAGATCTGCATAAATATGTTAGTGCATAATAATATGAATAAATTGTTATCATCAAAACACTATCTTGAGAGATTTGATATTCAACAATTTCCTCACCATCCTAAAAGAATCTCCTATTCAAGTGTTGGAGCGTGGTAGGGATTTTACTGGGATCAAGGCTGTGTTGGAACCTCTCCTGGATGTGATGCAGAACTTGACCAATGCTACGGCTACGTTGCCCCACCAACACGCCCGTACGTAGAGGCCCTCTTCAACAAATGGCAAAGTCGGCGATCAGCCCTTCATTCCGTGATTGAAGATCGTGCCATGCGGCTTATAAGACAAAGGGATGATTCCCAATTTGAGCTCCAGCCAAATACTTGAGAAGAAGCAGCTCACCGGGAGATGACCACAACTATATTTAATGAAAACAAGAGGATTGCTGACATCGAGCGCAACCAACAACTCCTGGTTGACTCCTACAAGGCTGAGCTCATCGATATCCAGGCCAAACTAGCGAAGGCAGAGAGTGAATTAATGGCTGTTACCGAGAGGCATCGGACTCTGACAGCTCAATGGACAGAACACCAAGCGACAGTGCAAGCCGAATCTGATGAATTGGAAAAGCTAAGTGTTGCTGTGAGCCACATGCCGATACTCTCTGACAACGATCTTCATAATCAAGCTACGGAAGAGGTTAAAACCGCCCACCAGGAAGCTATGGTCACACTTGCTGTAGAGATCCGTCAGGCCGTCGAGCACTTATAACTTATGTATCTTCGATTAAATTATGAATAAAATTCCATCATTCGTGTTCACTCAATATTTTCTTGTGCAATTTGTATCTGCAATTTGGAATTTTTAGCAAACCCCCAGCTATCAACGGACTTGGTATGTCTTTACCAGCTGCCGTTTGAACCGGACTAGCCATACTTTTCCCCTCAGTATGGTGAGTTTTCGAGGAGGTTCTTTTAGGCTTAACTGCTAAAATCTCTCCTCTATTTACAAACAATTAAATTATAAACGAGCCTCGTTCATGAAGATGACGAGGTTGAAATATTGGCATATCACTGAGTAGGCCTATACGGGATGACGAACTTTATTCGACATAAATAACGAATGTCGAAAAGGTAAAATATTGGCGCATCGCTTGGTAGGCCAATATTAGCCCATGAATATCATTTACGAGAAATGACGAGCATTAAGGAATTGAAATATTGGCACATTACTTGGTAGGCCAATATTGGACAATGAACGTCATTTATGACAGATGACAAACATCGAAAAGATAACATATTGGCACATCGCTTGGTGGGCCGATGTCGGACAATGAACGTCATTTATGAGAAATGACGAACATCAAAAAGATAAAATATTAACACATCACTTGGTAGGCTAATATCGGACAATGGACGTCATTTATGAGAAATGGCGAACATCGAAATGATGAAATATTGACACATCACTTGGTAGGTCAATATCGGACAATGGACGTCATTTATGAGAAATGGCAAACATTAAAAAGATGATATATTGGCACATCACTTGGTAGGCTAATACTCAGAAATGACAAGATAACGAGTCAACACATGGCAGATCATTATCCCTGATAATTAGATACGGGTGATGTTCTTCGCATGGTAGAACACTATATAGCACAGAGGTAACTTTTAACGTGATAACATTTTGTAATCCCACCGTCCTATTGAAGAGGATTGATGAGTGAATTATGCGAGCTGAAGCTACTATCTTGCAGAACTGACAAAAAGCTAAGGGTAATATTTCTTCAGAAACTTACCGTTAATAGGCATCATGATTTTGTCGCCTTCTTGATTGGTTAGGCGGTATGCTCCATTCGAGTAAACAGACTCCACCACGAATGGTCCTTCCCATTTTGGTTCGAATTTCCCCTTCTTTTTGGAATTCAAAATCATTGGGCGTCGGACAGCAAGAACGAGGTCGCCTTCCTTGAAAATGCGACATCTGACTTTCTTGTCAAATGCTTTGGAAATCCGGACCTGGTAAAACTCGATATGTTGTTGAGCCTGTAGTCGCTTTTCGTCCAACATTTCAAGTTCCTCAAGACGTCGGCGATGACTTTCTTCAGTCGTCATTCCGGTGGTTAATGCTATTCGTAGCGATGGGATTTGAATTTCCAACGGTAAAATAGCCTCATGACCATAAACTAGAGAATATGGGGTGGTACCGTCGATTGTCGCGAACCGTTATGCGGTAAGCCCACAAACTTTGCCCCAGCCTTATCATTCCAATCCTTTTGTTTGAAGAGACCATCTTAGTAAGGATCTTGATGATCGTCTTATTAAAAGCTTGACTTGTCCGTTATAGCGGGGTAGTAAAATTTGTTGATGCTAAATTCGGATCCGGAATTTATCGCAGAATCGCGTGAAGGCATGACTTACAAATTGTGGACCATTGTCGTGGACAATCTGCCTTGGCACACCATATCGGTATATGACATGATGTTTAACAAATTTGATCACATCACTTGTCTTGACCAATCTCAATGGAATGGCTTCGGTCCACTTTGAGAAATAATCAAGAATCGCCAATATGAAGCGATGTCCTTTTGAAGAAGGCGGAGAAATTGGACCAACAATATCCATTCCCCATGTTTCAAATGGCCAGGACGTGGCAGTAGGATGCAAGTGTTCCGGCGGTTGATGAAGGTAGTTAGCATGTATCTGGCATGCATGGCACCGTTTAGCGTAAGCCACGGCGTCTTTTACCATTGTTGGCCAATAATAACCAAGTCTACATGTCGGTCCCATAACTTAGGTCGGTGGTGTGCTCCACAAATGCCATCATGAGCTTCTTTCAAGACTTGCTTTGCTTCCTTAATTGACAAACATCGGGCAAGAGTCTGGCCATATGACCTTCTATATAGAGTGCGTAATTGGGAGTCGTAGTAAAACCTTGATGCTCGCCGACGAATAGACTCTCTCTCTTTTGTGTCTTCAGGCAATATCCCGTGCAAGACATAGTCGATGATCGGGAACCGCCAATCTCGTGCTTCGAGTGACTTAGGATTGTCCTCGACTGCTTGGATCTGCAATGCGTATTTTGGCCGGAATAATTGTCTACTAGACACGATAATCTGCTGAGTAGCGTTCTCAGGCAAGGCTAGTGTAGCTGTGAGTGACGCCAATGCATCGGCATAAGTGTTCTGTAGACGGGGTACATGATCAATGTAGAAACTTTCAAACGAGTCAGCTAAAGTCATGGCTGCTGCGTGGTGAGGTACTAGGTCTTCGTGCCTGACTTCGTACTCCCCCCTTACTTGTTTCACGATTAGCTGTGAATCCCCAAATGCTTCCAGGTGTCTCACATTTAATTGTTTGGCTATGTCGAGACCAATCAATAACGCATTGTACTCTGCTACATTATTGGTACATGGTTCTGATAACGACACCGCTCGTGGTACCACATGATTCTGTGGAGATACTAATACCACCCCCACTCCGGCTACAACAGGGCCGTTAGGGGTTGCTCTCGCGGCTCCGTCAAAGAATAACTGCCATACCTGTTCCTTAGACACCAGATTGGCTTCGTAAGGTTCATCAGGCATGTCCTGATATAATTCAATTTTTTCTTCCAATGGATGGTTAGCCATAAGATCGCACACAGCTTGACCCTTCATGGCCTTCTGAGGCTTGAAGTGAATATCATATTGAGATAGTAAAAGTGCCCATCTAGCCATTCGACCATTCAATGTGTCAGGATGGGTCATGAATACCCGTATAGGATCGATTTTGGAGATGACGTGTATGGTGCGCCCCACTAGATAGTGCATCTTTTGGATGGTAAAGACCAAAGCTAAACATTCCTTCGAATGGGAGGATATCGATATTCAGCCCGACGAGTTCTGGCGAGGTAATAGACCGCTGTTCGTGGCCATTGTCGCCGCCTTGCGCTTAAGAGACTCGCTAACGATACTCAGAAGGCGAATATAAATCGAAGGGTTTTCCGATGAAGAACTAGCAATGTGGGGATTGGAAAAATATGTTTTAATCTCTTCGAATACTTCTTGGCAATCTTTATCCCAAACAAAGGATACCCCTTTCTTCATGAGTTTCAAAAATGGCTGACATTTTCCTGATAAGTTGGAAATGAACCTGCGAATGTAAGCCAAACGCCCTTGGAGACCACGAAGCTCTCTGAGACTTCTAGGAGGTGGAAGTTCCTGGATAGCTTTGACCTTGTTCGGGTCAAGACGTATACCATCTGCTGTGACCACGAACCTTAGGAATTTACCACTTGACATCCCCAGGAAAGACTTGGTTGGGTTCATCTTCAACTGATGTGCCCGCATTATCTCAAATGTTATCTTCAAGTCATGCAAGTGATCACTTTTGTGACGACTCTTGACTACTAAATCATCTACGTAGCATTCCACTTGTTTTCGTAAATATTTTGAGAAAATAGTGGTCATGGCACCGGTATGTAGCCCGCGTTTTCAAGCCGAAGGCATGGTATAACGGTATATTCGGCGGTGTTGGGAAGCGATGTGCTTTTCATCATCGGGATGCATTTTAATTTGATTGTATCACGAAAAGCCATCCATAAAGACATCCTTTCAAATCCACATGTGTTGTCGATAATAAGATCCGTGATTGGTAGAGGAAAATCATCTTTCGGACATGCTAAATTTAAATCTCGATGTCGGCCTTGCGGTCGGATCTGTTAGCTTTTCTTCAAAGCGGGTACTATATTGGATACCCGGTCGGTGTTGCACTTCTGAATGAACCACTGCTTTGATTAGTTTTTAATTTCTTTCTCGATGGCCTTCATGACTGAGGGAAAATCGGCGTTATTCTTTGTTTAGGGCTTAGCACGGCTTGATATTAAGGCGGTGCATAGCCATGAGGTCTAAGCGGGCATATCTTCATAATTCCATGCGAAGACATCGATGTATTCGTACCAAAGCAATAGGGCTCTCCTTTTCTTTAGCGGTCAAACTATAAACTTATGAATATGGGTTTTGGATTGGCTTCATCCCCCATATTAACTTGGACTATTTTGTCATCAGTAGGCGGTTCTCGTTGTTCAAAATGATGTTCCCATTGCATTCCAAGCTGTTGACTTAGCGGATCCTCGTATAGTGGCAAGAGGTCATCTTCTTGAATCTCAATTGGGCTGGCTAAGGTCATATTGGCCATAAGGGACCTAAATTCATGTCCTATCTTGGCGTGAATCGAGCTGCTTGAAGATGAGTGATCAGATAAGCCCTCGGTCGTGACATGCCATGAGTATGGCGTGATTCATATCCCGGCCGTTCTGAGTTTTATGATAATAATCATCAGGCTGACCTTCCGGGACATAAGCAGATCAGATTGGTGTCTTGATACCTTTCCCGTAGTTTAAGCCTTCTTTATGAAGGAGATCATACCGCATTTTCTTCATCAAATTTTGCGTTGTTGGCGAGAAATATGAGAATTGGGGTTCCTTTTCTTTCGCTTTGGGTTGTTCTAACTCAGTTTGCAATGGCTTATTGACCTGCCCAAAGATAATGTCTTTCTGATCATTATTCTTGGCCCGTATCACAAAAACCGCTTGTGAAGAATTAGAGTACCGTTGGCTTGTCATAAACGACAACTGAATTGGCATGTGCAATGCGGGTTTAGCATGCAACCGTGGAAGAATTTCTGACATCAAGTTAGTATGACTTTTAACACCCGATGCGTCAGCTAAATCATAATTATTATTGAAAATAACTACATCGCCATCTGGCTCATTCAGATCAATTACAAAGGGTTTTACATCATTGAAGATAACTGTTTGTTCGGACTCTGTATCAGCTTCATTTCCGCTGTCAGAGTCTTCGATCTGTGGTTCTTCGGTTTGGCCTTCCTCAAGGTAATGGACAGAATCAGTAAAATAATTCTCCACACCCTTGAATGGTTGCCTTTCCGCGACCAAGGTTTTAACAGTCCCTTCCTCATCCACATACTTCATGCATTGATGCAACGTAGATGGAACGATCAAGTTTTCATGGATCCAGGGTCGACCCAAGAGCAGATTATAAGATGTATCTGCATCAATGACATAGCAGGTAATGTCTATCTTCAAGTCTCCTATTTGGCATTTGAGTTTGATCTTGCCCAAAGGACGGGAATTGGTGGCATTGAAACCATAAATGGTGGTCCCTGTTGTTGCCAAGCGATGAAGCGGTATCCCCAGATGTTGTATAATTCTTAAGGGAATGATACTCAATGCAGACCCCGGGTCAACTTAAACCCGATTGATTCGGAGAGAGCCAATATATCCAGTAAAATAAAGGGGTCTACCATGCTTCAGGTTCTTCACTTGCATGTCTTCCGATGAGAAGGTGATGCAAGGTATTATTATGAAGACTTGGTGACATTGGGTGCAAATTTTATTGACTTCTCAGGAAATAAGTGAGGAAAATTTCGTTATTCGCCAATGCTTCTCATGAGCTTCTCTAGTTGATTGAGGCGATGCAAAAGTTGAATAGCGTGATTCTTGCGGGATGTTGGAGAGCTAGAACATCGAACCGAAAGGGCCTTCAAGTTTCAGCGATCCTTTCGAAAGTGTTTTATTGTAGCGGATCTCTTTTGTCCTGGGTTCACCGGCTAGTGCTTTTGCTGATACGTCGGGTGTCACCTCGGAGTATTCCCTTAAGTACTCTTTCCCGCCTCGGATGCCCAATGCTTGTACAGGTTGTGCGACTAGGGTGACTTGCTCCTCTTCCGGTACAGCGGAGATGGTATTGCAAGCTTTTCTTTTGGACTTGGAAGAGGTCCATTGCTCATCTGATAACAGGTCAGGATGAACCCACATAATTTCGCCTTTCGGCGTAGTGTAAGGGACCATACCTTGCGCCTCCCGCTGTTGGAGGTCGAAGTTCACGATTCTGGCCTCTGCACGAGGATCGGCTTCTACGATCTGCGCGGAATTCGCCAAAATCACCAAATTGGAGAACGACCATATTTGCAGACACTTTCTTCTGATCCTCCCGAAGAGTCATAACACCTACTTCTAACAAGACTTGGATCTTGTCTTTCAAAATGTAACATGCTCCCGTCAGATGATGCACCATTCGATGGTACATGCAATATTTTGGATCATCCGTCCTTGAAGCTTCCTCCGGCTTTTTTATTTCCGGCAGCGTGATCTTGTTCATCTTGAGCAAAGTCTTGAAAATCGGGATAACTTGATCATCCTTGAAATCATACTTCTTCAGAGGACGGCTATCGGAAGCATTTGATTTCTACTTAAAAGACCTTGAAGTAGGTTGAGTCTCTACAGCTAGAGTCTGTAGGCAATAAAAATTGCCTTAATCCTGTGACAACTTCGAATGAGAAAAAAGCTTAGGGTCCATCGAGTTGAGTCGAGGCCCACGAGGAAAGACAGCCCGCCTAAAGGTTAAGTTCACCTGAATGCTTGACTTTACAAAATAGACAAAAGTGTCGATATCTCCCAAACCGGAAGGAATTTGGAAAAATGACCAGAGCAAATTGAACCCTACAGGTGGGTTTGGTTAGCTCTGTCTCGTCGAGATAGTCGATTTTCATATATAATTCGTCCAATTCCGACTTACGGTTTGAAAGTTACGACCTGTTCTTCGTAGCAAGTTCTGAAGCTCGCCTGTAGAGCAAGCTCGCCTGCAAAGGAGCTTAGCTCGCCTCAAGCACAAGCTCGCATGAAGACCTGGAGCTCGCCTGCATGCTTGAAGCTCATCTGCATAGGCCAAGCTCGCCTACAACTTCAAAGTTTGACGAGGCTCGCCTACAGCATCAAAGTTTGACGAGGCTCGCCAATGTAGACAGTCAAAAAAAAATCCATGTAAGCCTGAAGACGAGGGTCATAAGCTTACTAGTTGCAGAGCTTGAGATTGAGGTTCGCCTAATTGGCGAAGCTCAACTCTCAACCGAGGTTCGCCCAAGTAGCGAAACTCTTTACTCAGCCGAGGTTCGCCAAGCAGCGAAGTCCTTCACTCAGCCGAGGTTCGCCAAGCAGCAAAGCTCTCCATTCAGTCGAGGTTCGCCACTCAACAAAGCTCTTCATTCAGTCGAGGTTCGCCACGCAGCGAAACTCGTCATTCAATCAAGGTTCACCTACCAATGAAGAGCGAAGCTTGTCATCTAACGGCTCAAGCTTGCCATAACAAAGAAAGCCAACGACCACGAAGGCCACGGCGCCACGCGTACCACGTGAACTGAATAGTGGATATCAGTTATACCCACGTCCACATCAATTAACTCACGTTCCCACGATTATAGCACACCAGTTGTGTGCTTAACTGTTATAAATAGTCTTGAACGACTATTGCAAAAGGGGGGAAGTTTTTAGACTTGGAGATTTAGACACTTGCGCAGGAGAGAGATCGGAAATCTCATCAGCAACCTCTAGAGCGTTTGCGGCTTTGATCTGATCGTCAACGGGAAGTAATCTCGACTTGAGCATCGAGTGAAGCATCCTCTCGCCACCAAGAACCCATACAAAAGAGAAGTCAAATCAATCTTCTCTTCCTCTGTAATCGAGAGAATTTGATTGTAACACATTCATTCAATCAATAAACTTTTTCGACTCTACAGAAGATGGCAACCACAGTGGGAGTAACCATTCATTCCGATGAACTGGTGGTGGCGCAATCAGACAAGGTTGCAGTTGGAACCGAGGTTCAAACCTTGGTCATTGAGTTTGATCAGAGTAAGTATGAGGAGTTCCTCTCTTCTGGGGCATCTAGCCCAGTGAAGACGCGCAAGTGTCGACGAGTCTCGTATGAGACTTCAGCCCCCGTGGCTCACATTGAATCTTCTCGAGCGAATCTCGAGAACCAGCCTATGTCTCTCGACAAGGCTCCAAAAGCTAGCCAGCAGGCTAAGAAGTGGGTGGTTAAGCAGCCCAATCCAACCTCGGAGGCCATTAGCCAAACTTTGGCTTCTGCGGGCGAACCTCGCCTGGCCTGTGGAAAGGCAGGATATGCCAAGGGTCCAATTTCACGACGTGCTAAGCGGCGTCAGCAGCGAGAACCAAGCTCGCCGTAGGGCTCGAAGCTTTGGTCTCGCTGGACGGCTTCACTATCGCCCAAAGATGGCCAAACGAATCGAGGGTCGAATCGACGAGGAACGCCACGAACCTCGTAATTGCACCCCAAGTCGCGGAACCTCGCCTTCATCTAAGGGTTCATTCAAAACAAGACTAACGCCGCCTACCGCTAACTCGCCCACATGGCTAACCTCGCCAACGTGAGGTCCCTCCAAAGGGATGAGCCTCGCCCAAGTGGCTAACCTCGACAACAACACGGTCCGCTTGAAACACGACGAGCTCGCCCAAGTGGCTAACCTCGCCAACAATATGAGGTCCCCTTGAAAAGAGAGGAGCTCGCCCGAGTGGCGAAGTTTCGCCAACAACATGAGGTTCCATCAAAACCGCATTTAACATCGCCTGCTGACTAACCTCGCCATAGCAAGCGCCAAAATGATGAACCTCGTCATTTTGAACCTACCCAACAATATGAGGTCCATTCTAAACAAGATGAACTCGCTCAAACAAATAACCTCGCCATAGCAAGCGCCAAAATGATGAACCTCGTCATTTTGAACCTACCCAACAATATGAGGTCCATTCTAAACAAGATGAACTCGCTCAAACAAATAACCTCGCCATAAGCTTCGCCGCCAGAACCAAATGAGAAGACAACTCGCCAAGCTCGCCAACCTCTATCCGAGGGTCACTGCTAAGCTCGATTTTAGAATCAGCGGGGGTATTCCCGCCGATCTCGTGAATACCTCACTCGCAAGCTGATGCCAATCAAATGCAATCTCATTGCCGTGGAGAAACTCATATCATATGCGCCAATGTTCATCGACACATCAACCTTACGTATTTGGCGATTATCGACTGTCAACTAGGCGAAGCGGTTTCGCCATAAGAAACAAGCGCCCGCTGTGGTCATTCCCTAGAGTGACTATTAACATGGTTGGGAGAAGCGGGAGCAAGACCCCAACAGGCAGTCCTGAATCGTCTGACCCTGAGTATTCCCTAGGGTTACGAGGCGCATTAATCAATAGTCAAAGCACCTATCGGCACCCGCCTTCGCATCGAGCGACAATCCCGCTTGACTATAGCCAATTGGTCGGGGTACCCGTGAAGAATCCGAGAACTCGGCATGGCCACATCTCAACCTTCAAACACCGATATAAGTGATCAAGCCGCCCTCATGGTCGATAAAGAGGAAGAGATGGCAAAGAAGATCGAAGAGCAACAAGCTCTTATTGTTGCTCAACAAGAGTCTATCAGACGCTTAGAAGTAATGATGGAGAAGCTCGTCGACAAGAAGAAAGTAGACGAGGGAGGTTCCAAATCAAAGCATGAAGGCTATGAAGAAGATCGGATGTCCACTGGGTCATCCGAGGCGTAGTCGAACCCACGCATAAAAGAGAGAGATCATAAGTTACATGATTTCCAAAAGCAGCTGGATGCCCTTACGCTCCAAGGGCGATCTAAAGAGCTGGGGGTGACTAGACCATACCCTGCGGAATGGGATGATGTCCCATATCCGCCAAAATTCAAGCCACTCAATCTAGTGCAGTTTGATGGAAAAAGCTCTCCATCACAACATGTTTATTATTTCCGTGCACAACCGGCATATAATGTAATGATCCTATCATGACCGATTGTTCATTAGCACTCTTAAGGGAGTTGCTTTCGAGTGGTTCCGGAGGTTGGAGCCTGGTTCCATACACTCTTGGAGAGATTTGGAAAAGCTTTTTATGGCCAGATTCTTCGACGATGACACAGGAGTATCTATGGCAACCCTGCTAGATGTAAAGCAGAGGAAGAAAGAATCTGTAAGCAACTTTGTCAAGAGATTCAGGAACCGATCGCTGCGTGCCCGTGATCAGATTTCCGAGGCCACTCACATCGAGCCACTCTCATCGAGATGTGTCAGAATAATCTCTCCATCAACATTCTGTCTAATATGGGCGCTGTCGTAGCTCGCTCGTGGAAAGACTTAACCCGCCAAGAAGAACAAGTCGAGAGCGTGCTCAAGCGTATGGAGGTTGAAGAACTATTTGAATTTCGAGGAGGTGACGACCAAGATACCTTGGTGGTGGCGACCACTTCCTCATCAAAACTCTTTTCAAGTAAACCCCTGATGGCATCTGCCGAGCTCGCCAACGCGGAACCAAGCTATGGGACCGACTGTGAAGACTTGGCTACAATCGGCCAAAGATGATCGTTGATGCTTATATGCATCAATCGCCAGAGGACCAGCATCCGACGGTAAATTTTTAAAGAAGTACTATCCGTAGTCTTCTTTCAAACTCCCACTAAGTTATCATATTAATAGTCACATCTGATAACTAATTTCCTCCAAATTCCTTCGCCAATCCTCCTCAACAGGATGGCAGGCCCACATAACTGTCATGTTAACAATCACCTCTGATAGTCCGCACCGTCATTCCCGCAAATGACGTTGTCCGATCAAGTCGTCATACCCCTATTCCCATCATAGTTGTTATACTTCCGAGTTACTGAACAACTAGATTCTTCTTGGTCATATGTCATCATACTTCCGTGTCACTGAGCGATTTGATCAATTCCACATTGTCATTTGGTAGTGGCCTACCACGTGTTGTGCCAGTTTGTCAAATTACCACAAACGATATCTATTACCCTATCACAGTTGTTATACTTCTATGTCACTGAACAACTTAATGTTTTTGATCAAATGTCGTCATACTTTTATGTTACTGAACGATCTGATCACTTCCATATTGTCATGTACCCTAATGACTTTGTTTTAGACAGGGGCCTACCTGGTGATGTGCCCCTATCAACCCCCTTACCGAATAGTAGCCTACCATGCGATGTGCCTCTATTTCAACCATAGTCGTTATACTCCCATGTCACTGAACGACTTGACTACTCCCACAAGGTCATTCCTCTAAATGATTTTGTTCGTAATC
This sequence comes from Asparagus setaceus, assembly GCA_012295165.1. Lineage (NCBI taxonomy): Eukaryota > Viridiplantae > Streptophyta > Magnoliopsida > Asparagales > Asparagaceae > Asparagus > Asparagus setaceus. The sequence continues at coordinate 66,673,723 of CM022706.1, read as the reverse complement.
ATTGTTGTTATACTCTTATGTCACTGAACAACTTGATTGCTTTTTGATCACGATCGTTATACTTTTATGTCACTGAACGATTCGATCATCCCCACATGATTTTATTCCTAATAATGGTCTACCAGCATTTGCCCTATCTTTTAATCCAACGCCTTGAACGGCTAAGGATAGAGGGAGATTTTAGCACTAAGCCTAAAAGAAATTCTCGAAAACTCACCATACCGAGGGAAAAGTATGGCTAGTCCAACTCAAGCGGCGGTTGGTAAAGACATACCAAGTCCGCTGATAGTCGGGGTTTGCTAAAAATCCTAGAGGGCTTATCATTAGTCATGAGTGAAAAATTCAACTTTACCAAGTTCGTTAGAAGGTTCCTCGCTCCGTCTGCACGGCGGCCATGTTGCAAGTCTTCATATCCAAAGTGTTCCAGACTCCATTCAACCACATTCGTGTCCAAAACTTTGGAGGGTTTTGTAGGCAATAAAATTACCTTAATCCTCGCAAGAAGAACTCGGAATGAGCAAAAGAGCTTAAGGGTCCATCTCGAGTTGAGTCAGCCCACCTGAGGAAAGACAGGCCCGTCTAAAGGTTAAGTTCACCTGAATGCTTGACTTTACAAAATAGACAAAAGTGTCGATATCTCCCAAACCGGAAGGAATTTGGCAAAATGACCGGAGCAAATCAAACCCTACAGGTGGGTTTCTTTAGCTCTGTCTCGTCGAGATAGTCGATTTTCATATATAATTCGTCCAATTCCGACTTACGGTTTGAAAGTTACGACCTGTTCTTCGTAGCAAGTTCTGAAGCTCGCCTGTAGAGCAAGCTTGCCTGCAAAGGAGCTTAGCTCGCCTCAAGCACAAGCTCGCATGAAGACCTGGAGCTCGCCTGCGTGCTTGAAGCTCGTCTGCATAGACCAAGATCGCCTACAACATCAAAGTTTGACGAGGCTCGCCTACAGTATCAAAGTTTGACGAGGCTCGCCGACAACATCAAAGTTTGACGAGGCTCGCCTACAGCATCAAAGTTTGACGAGGCTCGCCAATGTAGATAGTCAAAAAAAAAATCCATGTAAGCCTGAAGATGAGGGTCATAAGCTTACTAGTTGCAGAGCTTGAGATCGAGGTTCGCCTAATTGGCGAAGCTCAACTCTCAACCGAGGTTCGCCCAAGTAGCGAAACTCTTTACTCAGCCGAGGTTCGCCAAGCAGCGAAGCCCTTCACTCAGCCGAGGTTCGCCAAGCAGCAAAGCTCTCCATTCGGTCGAGGTTCGCCACTCAACAAAGCTCTTCATTCAGTCGAGGCTCGCCACGCAGCGAAACTCGTCATTCAATCAAGGTTCAGCCAGTCAATGAAGAGCGAAGCTTGTCATCTAACGAAGCTCGAAGCTTGCCATAATAGCAAAGCCAACGACCACGAAGGCCACGACAGCCACGTGAACTGAATAGTGGATATCAGTTATACCCACATCCACATCAATTAACTCACGTTCCCACGATTATAGCACACCAGTTGTGTGCTTAACTGTTATAAATAGTCTTGAACGACTATTGCAAAAGGGGGGAAGTTTTTAGACTTGGAGATTTAGACACTTGCGCAGGAGAGAGATCGGAAATTTCATCAGCAACCTCTAGATCGTTTGCGGCTTTGATCTAATCGTCAACGGGAAGCAATCTCGACTTGAGCATCGAGTGAAGCATCCTCTCGCCACCAAGAACCCATACAAAAGAGAAGTCAAATCAATCTTCTCTTCCTCTGTAATCGAGAGAATTTGATTGTAACACATTCATTCAATCAATAAACTTTTTCGACTCTACAGAGTCTCCTTCCCCTTCGATTATTTTTTAGGAGTAAAATTGCTCTGATTACCCCCTTTTTTAGGATGATAGTCCTGAGGTTCTTCTGCCTCTATTCTCTTAAGCATGCTTTCAACCTGTTCCCCTTGCCTCACCAAGTCTCTCCAAGAGCGTGCTTCAACTGCGCCCATTTTTGAAAGTATGTTGATTGAGAGGTTGTTTCTGCACATCTCGATGAATGTCGCTTCCGAGACTTGGTCACGGGAGTGCAATGACTGGTTTCTAAACCTTTTGACAAAAGTGCTGACGGACTCTGTCTTCTTTTGCTTTTCGGCCAGCAAAGTGGCCATAGACACTTCAGTGTCGTCATCGAAGAATCGGGCCATAAAAAGCTTTTCCAAATCTCTCCAAGAGTGAATAGAACCAGGCTCCAACCTTTGAAACCACTCGAAAGCAACTCCCTTAATAGTGCTAATGAATAATCGGGTCATGATAGGATCATTACCTATTATATGCCCGGTTTGTGCTTGGAAATAATAAATATGTTGTGATGGAGAGCTTTTTCCATCAAACTGCACTAAATTGAGCGGCTTGAATTTTGGAGGATATGGGACATCATCCCACTCCTCAGGATATGGTCTGGTCACCCCCAGCTCCTTAAAATGCCCTTGGAGCTTGAGGGCATCAAGCTATTTTTGGAAATCATGTAACTTATAATCTCGCTCTTTTGTGCGTGGGTTCGATTCTACTTCCGATGACACAGAGTGGACATCCCGATCTTCTTCATAGCCTTCATGCTTTGATTTAGAACCTCCCTCGTCTACTTTCTTCTTGCCGACGAGCTTCTCCATCATTATCTCTAGGCGTCTGATAGACTCTTGTTGTGCGAAAATAAGAGCTTGTTGCTCTTCGATCTTCTTTGCCATCTCTTCCTCTTTATCAGCCATGAGGACGCTGGCTTGATCACTTAGATCAGTGTTTGAAGGTTGAGATGTGGCCATGCCGGAGTTCTCGAATTCTTCATGGGTACCGCCACTCAATTGTCGGTAGTCAAATGGAACCGCCGCTCGCATTTAATACGGTGCCGGTAAATGCCTTGACTATCAGTTAGCGCCCCTCGTAACCCTGGGGAATATTCAGGGTCAGATGATTTAGGACTATCTGTTAGAGTTTTGCTTCTGCTTCTCCCAACCATATTGATAGTCACTCCGGGGGAATGACCATTGCGTGGCGCTCGCCTCGTGACGAAACCGCCATCTAGTTAATGGGTCGGATAGTCGCTCAAGACCGCCGGCTTGTGTATCGGCGGGCACCGAGCAAACATTGCGAGACGAAGCTCGACAACAAGAGCGGATCGCATTTGATCCATATCGCGCTTTCGTGTTAGATAATCACGGAGATCAGACGTGGGGGTACCCCCAGTTGATTCTGAAAATCGAGCTTCGCACAAGCGAGACCCTCCAGATAGAGGTTGGTGAGCTTGGTGAGGTCGTCTTCTTGTTCGATTTTGGCGACGAGGATCATTGTCTGGACGAGGTTTGCCCTGTTTCAAGGGAACCTCGCGTTGAAAACGAGGTTCGTTGTGGGGACGATGTTCATCTTGCCTCGAATGAACCCCTAGTTGAAGGCGAGGTTTGTTATTTGGGGTGCGAAGATGAGGTTCATTATGTTCCTCATCAGTACGACCCTCGGCTTGTTTGACGACCTTTGGACGATAGTGGAATCCGTCGAACGAGACCGAAGCTAGAGCCTTTCGGCGAGCTTGGTTCTGTCGTCGACGTTGCTTGGCACATCTTGAGAGTGGACCGTTAGAAGGTCCTACCTTCATACAGGCCGAGCAAGGCTCGCTGGTGGAAGCCAGAGCTTGACTAGTGGCCTCTGAAGTTGGTTTGGGCTGCTTAACAACCCACTTCTTAGCCTGTTGGCTAACTTTTGGAGCCTCGTCTTTGAGAGACGGAGACTGGCTCTCGAGGTTCGCTCGAGAGGATTCAGCAGAAGCCACAGGGGCTGAAGTCTCATACGAGACTCGACGACACTTGCGTGTCTTCACAGGGCTCGATGCCCCAGAGGAGAGGAATTCCTCATACTTACTTTGATCAAACTCAATGACCAAGGTTTGAACCTCGGTTCCAATTGCAATCTTGTCTGATTGCGCTACCACCAGTTCATCGGAAAGAACGGCTGCTCCCACTGTGGTCACCATCTTCTGTAGGATCGAAAAAAGTTTTGTTTGATTGACTTTGAAAAGGTTACAATCACACTCTCTCGATTACAGAGGAAGAGAAGGTTGATTTGACTTCTCTTTTGTTATGTGGGTTCTTGGTAGCGAAAGGATGCTTCCTTCGATGCTCACGTCGAGATTGCCTCCCGTTGACGATCAGAACAAGGTTGCTGATGATCTTGAGATTGCTGAATGATCTTTTCTCCTTTGTTAGCTTCTGCGTCTAAGTCTCTCTCCGTGCGTCAGTGTGTAAGTTCCCTCCTTCATAGCTGCTCAAGGCTATTTATAAGGTTTTAGGCATGTAACTGACCACCCCCCATGGTGGGAATGTGGCTCCTTATTATCAGCCGTTGATGGGTTAAAGTCGTGGGAACGTGGTCGACGTGGGCGTTTTGGTTGAGTATGGATGAACTGAAGCCACGCATGGGAGAACCTCGATGATGGTCGAAGCCATCGCTATAGGTGAACCTCGTTGAATATCGAGATTCACTATCGTAGGTGAACCTCTGCTGAATATCGAGCCTCGTTGAAAGTCGAGATTCACTATCGTAGGTGAACCTCGCTGAATATCGAGCCTCGCTGAAAGTCGAGATTCATCGCTGTAGGTGAACCTCGGTTGAATATCGAGCCTCGGTTAAATATCGAGATTCATCACGTAGGTGAACCTCGCTGAATATCGAGCCTCGGTTAAATATCGAGATTCATCGCTGTAGGTGAACCTCGATTGAATATTGAGATTCATCGCTGTAGGTGAACCTCTGCTGAATATCGAGCCTCGTTGAAAGTCGAGTCGAGTTTACGTTCTTTGTGGCGAAATCTCGGATGAAGATCGAAGCCGCTAGGTGGGCTTAACCTCATATGAATGTCGAAGCCACGCTGTGGCTTAACCTCCTCTTTTAATGTGGAGCCTCGCAGTTTTGCTTATTTCCTCATATTTGAGTAAGCATCAACATTCTTTTGTCTCTTAGCATTTTTTAATGCTTACACATACGCATTCTGAACTCGCGGAATATACTCTATGAAAAAGCCTTCAAACTTTCGTGCTAGTTCTAGGACCGCTAAGTGATATGGGATTAGGTCTTCGTTGCGTACTTCATACTCTCCTCGAACTTGATTCACGATGAGCTGAGAATCACCATAAGACTCGAGGTATCGGATGTTGATTTCCCCGGCCAACTGCATTCCTAATAATAAAGCGTTATACTCTGCTGCATTATTAGTGCATAGCTCAGCTAAGGAAAACCCCCTTGGGACCACAAGACTGTTTGGGGAAACGAGTATAACCCCCACACCGGCTGCAATTCCTCTATCTGGGTTTGCTCTAGAGGCTCCATCAAAGAATAGCTTCCATACCTGAGTAACCTCTTGAGTAATGCAAGCTTTAGCGATTTCATCTGGTAGATCTTCATGCAGTTTGGAAGAGTCAGGGACAGGATGGTCTGCTAAGAAATCTGCCAAAGCTTGTCCTTTGATAGCCTTTTGAGGCAAAAACTTCATGTCATATTGTGAGAGAAGTATTGCCCATTTTGCTAAACGGGAATTCAACGAAGAGGGTTTGGTCATGAGCACTCTCAGAGGATTTACTCTGGAAATGACATGTATTGTTTGCCCGACCAGGTAATGTCACATTTTCTGGACGGCAAACACTAAGGCTAAGCATTCCTTTTCCACCGGGTTGTATCTGTGTTCGGCTCCCATCATGGTTCGACTGAGGTAATAAATTGCTTGTTCGTATCATTGGTCATCGTTCTAAGCTAGCAAGGCTCCAAGTGAATGGTCCATGGCCCTCACATATAGCAGGAATAGTTTTCCTGATACCAGGGCCACGAGGACTGGCGGCTGTGTGAGATAGGTTTTGATTTCTTCGAACGCCTTTTGGCAACCTTCGTCCCATACGAACGAAACCCCTTTCTTCATTAATTTGGCGAAGGGTTGGCACCGACCTGAAAGATTTGATATGAATCTTCAGATATATGCTAACCTACCTTGTAGGCCTCCGAGCTCTTTAATGGTCCTTGGTGGTGACATCTCTTGGATGGCGCAAACCTTTTCTGGATCAAGGGAAATTCCTTGGGACGGAACTATGACTCCCAGGAATTTACCACTGGATACCCCTAGGAAAGATTTTGTGGGGTTCATTTTCAGTTGATGTGTTCTCATGATGTTGATCATGGTCTTCAAGTCTGAGAGGTGGTCCTCCTTCTTTCGGCTTTTCACCACAACGTCATCTACGTAGCATTCGATCTTCTTACGTAGATGTTGATGAAAAATAGTATTCATCGCTCGTTGGTAGGTTGCTCCAGCATTCTTCAACCCAAATGGCATTACGGTATAGCAGAATACCCCCAGTGGTGTTCTGAAGGCCGTGTGTTTTGCATCTTCAGGATACATTTTGATTTGATTATATCCTGAAAATCCGTTCATGAAAGGCATTCTCTCATACCCACAGGTGTTATCAATCATGACATCCGTGATGGGGAGTGGAAATTCATCTTTCGGACATGCTGCGTTCAAATCACGAAAATCAATGCATATCCGGATCTTTCCATTCTTCTTGGGTACAACAACAATATTGGCTACCCAATCCGGGTGTTGTTCTTCTCTGATAAAACCTGCATCAATGAGCTTTTAGATTTCTGCTACAATTGCCTCCATAATCTCCGGACGGAACCTGCATTGCTGTTGCTTAACAGGTTTCGCATTCGGGTCAATATTGAGGCGATGCATGGCTACTTCTGTATCGAGACCAGGCATGTCTTCATAGTTCCAAGTGAAGACGTCAATGTACTCTCGGACGAGGGACGCTAGCTCTTCTTTCTCATTCTGCGACAAGCTTTCACTTACGAAGATTGGTTTGGGATTGATTTCGTCTCCCATATTTACTTGAATCACCTTATCTACGGTGGGCGGTTCTCGTTGCTCGAAGCACATATCCCACAGAACGTCAAGGCGTTTAATCCAGGGATCATTGTCTGATTGAATCCAATCGTCATCTTCATCATCGCTTGGATGACTGGCTGAGGCCATGTTTACAGACATGCTTGCGAAAATTGATCCAACACTCACGTCGGAATCCCATGATGATGTTACAGATGAATCGTCCTGCCCGGAGCAGTGTCCTACTTCATCTTCTGAAGGAGAAGGTGTTGATATGTATTCTAATCCTCGTCGGGTCTTGTGATAATAGTATTGGATTTTACCTTCAGGGACAAGGTGTCGGATCGGGGTCCGCCTCCCTTTCCCAAAGTTTAACCCTAAACTACTTGAAGTCGTACCCCATGTTCTTCATTATGTGACGAGCATTAAGTTCGTAATAATGAAATTGAGGAGTCGCTTCATTTTCCTCTGAACTCTCTGGTTTGAGAACTTCAGGGTCGACTTTACCAAAATAAATTGGTTTCTGGTCTTTCTTTTTGGACGGGACCATAAACAATGCCTTCCTCACGTCCTCCATCCTTTCGAAGGTAGAGAGAGACGTTTTGAGTGGCAAGTCTAGTGATCTCTCGCCATATAATGCATGCCATGGCTCCGATCCTGTATCTATATCTATTTCTTCAGATGAGACATCAGACAAGTAAGCTAAATTGAAATCTTCATTAATGTACCATTCGCCCTTACTCAGTACATCTTCTTTATTATTAAGCTTATCAGAGCTCATTACATGCAATTCCCATGGACACTCTTCTTCAGGTTCGGATTTGATATCCGCTTCATTGCCGCTATCGATGGCTGGTTTCGGCGACTCAGGCTCCGGAGCGCCAAGGTAGAAGACCGAATCAGTGTGATAACTTTCTACCCCCTTGAATGGATGCTTCTCAGCTATCAGGGTCTTGACTTCTCCCTCTTCATCGACATATTTCATTACTTGATGAAGGGTTGACGGGACAATTCGATTCGCATGAATCCAAGGTCGTCCTAATAGCAAATTGTAGGACGTGTCGGTATCTATGATGTAGCAAGTCACTTCTGACTTGAGATCCCCAATTTAACACTTGAGCTTAATTTTACCCAAGGGTCGTGTGCTGTTGGCATTGAAACCAAAGATAGTTGTCTGGGTGGAGTTCAACCGATGGTACGGGATTCCCAAAACTTGCATGACCCTATATGGCATTATGCTGAGCACATAATCCGAATCTACTTGGACACGACTGATCTCTGAAGATCCCATGTATCCTGTGTAGTACAAGGGTCTATCATGCTTGTGATTGATTTGCATATCTTCTTGTGTGAATGATATGCAGGGCAGACTTTTCATTGTGTGCGGGCACTTGACACAAGGAAGCTCACTCATAGCTTCTGGGACTACAGGAACTTGTGTAATGAAGCTCCCTGTATCCGTTAAAGCTTCAACTAGAGCTTCTCTTGTAGATTTGGACAATTTCAGGAGCTCGTAAAGAGTGATTCTGGCAGGAATGTTAGCCAACTGTGCCAAAATATCGAAGCGGAACGGTCTTCCTGATGTTCCTGCTTCTTGTTGTAGAAAGTTCTTATTATACCGAACCTCCTTTGGCTTCCCCTTATCAGCTGGCTTTTTAGGGATGGAACCCCCTGCCTCCTCAGCTTGCTCCCTGGATTCCTGAGCAATTTGATCATACTTTTTCAAGTATGTCTTCCCTGACCTCGTGCCTGCTCCTGGGTCCACTTCTCAATCAGCAGCCAAAATAGTCTCCTCTTTCTCTGAATCGGTGAGAGGGACCAAATAAGTATCGTCTTCATTTATATACAGACTAATCATGTTGGAAGCTTTAGCTTTATTCTTCTTCTTCTTTGACGATGTCTCCGTCCATTGTTGATCTTCAGTCAGGTCAGGATGGACCCACATTACTTCTCCATTTGAAATGGTAAGGGGTACCAGCCCTTTACCTTCTTGACCATGTTGATCGATATTCTTCAAACGTAGCTCTCCTTTTGGAATGGGGATAGCACCATTAGGAGTCACTACGGGTGAGAAGTCTCCGAACTGAACCGATGTCATATTAGTAGACAAGGTCTTCTGTTCTGGTTTCAGCTTGAGCACCTCGACATCAACCAGTACTTGCAGAATGTCTTTAAAGATGTAGCACTTCTTCGTCAGATGTCCCAACATTCTGTGATATCGACAGTAGTTGGGATCATCCACCTTCCCTGCTTCTTCAGGCCTCTTTACTTCTGGGAGCTTCAACTTGTTGTTCTTCCAAAGCAGTTGGAATAGAGTATCGACATGCTCTTCTTTGAAAGAATATTGCTTAGGCGGCCTTGGCTGACTCGACGGCTTGCCTTGCTTTGTCGGCGGAGATCGAACACTAGTATCGGCAGCATGAATATCTTTTTTCCTTGACCGAGGGGCATTATCTTGACCCCGCGGCACTGGCTGTTCTTGTCGTCCTGCTTCTTCAGCTTTGATTCGAGCAACAATCTCTTCCGCATGTTCTCCCTGAGACACCAATTGCTTCCAGGAACGGCACTCTGCGACCCCCATTTGAGCCAAAAGATGGATCTGTAGGTTATGCGGATAGGTTTCCACCAGAGTGGTTTGTGTCATCCCTGCTGGGCATCGCAATGCCATACTCGATTCCCCTGGCTTTTGTTTAGTGGCGAGGAGAGTAGGGACGGATACTTCAGTGTCGTTTTCGAAGAACCTGGCTAAAAGCAGCCTTTCCAAATCTACCCACTTCCGAATGGATCCGGCAGGCAGTTTCATGAACCATTCAAAGGCAACTCCCTTGAGAGTGCCAATAAATAGCCGGGTCAGAATAGCATCGTTCGATATTACATCTCCAGTCTGTGACTTAAAATAGTAAACGTGCTGATTTGGTGAACCTGTGCCATCAAAAGCTTGCAGAGTCGGGGCTTTAAACTTTGGAGGGTAGGACGCCGCATCCCACTCCGCAGGATAAGGCCTCACAACCCCCTCGTCCTGGAGCTCACTCCTATTAGCGATGGCATTAAGACGAGCTTCGAATTCATCCATTTTAGCCGATTGAAGATTTGATTCGTTCTCAGCCCCTTTCTCTCCTTCGGATGAAGATTCTATACGGTGAGTTTCTTGATCGGAGGTTTCACCCATCTTTCCCTTCTGCTTTGAAGATTGATCCTTCGTTTGTGATGATTCCGGTCGAGGTATTGGACCGACCATGTGAGCTTGAGCCCTATCTGTAACAAGTTGGGCTACCATGTCTCTAAGTTGGTCAATGGTCTCCTGTTGTGACCGCATAGCTTCCTGCTGCAACCGCATATTCTCCTGCGTCATCGCCTGGTATTTTTCAAGCTTCTTCTTGAGATCTTCGGTATTCTCAGTTGTATAAGCAACGCTCTCATACCTCACGAAAGAGCTGGTGGACTGAGATTCTGCAATGGCTGAGTGCTCATCTTCAGGTTCTAACCCCCTGGCCAGCCTCTGATAATTGACAAGGGGTATGACTCCCCGTCGTGTTCGAGTGCGCTGGTAAATCCCTTCGAATTTATCAGAGATTTCCTTAACACTTGGAGGGTGATTAGTCTCTGATTCGTCTGAACTAGAAGCTAATGACATCCCTCTGCCAACCATGTTGATGGTGACTTCGGGATATTCAGTCTCTGAGGTCTTCCTCCTGTGGAATCGTCTCTGTCTCTTGGATGGAGCCGGATTAGTCAATCGATCAAAGACCGATCGTCTACGTGCAGGTACAGAACATTGACATTCGGAGAGGACTGTAGCAATCAATCACTCGCATGGGCATGAACGGGTGACCTGTTGCGTCGGTCTTTCTCTTGACAACAATTCTCTCAAGTTAAAAACTTGAGGAACGTCAACCACCGGATCGGTGGTTTGAACTGGAACCTGTCCCTCATCATTTGAACGGGTTGGCTCTGGGTTAACTTGAATCTTAAATCCATGGTCATCTTTCTGAATACGACGAATCTCATCGTGTTTTGCGGTGCAGACATGAGGGTCGTGCTTTTTTTGTGGAACGCAGGCCTGAGGGTCGCGTTTTGTTTCTAAAACGCCCTCCTGAGGTTCGCGTTTGGTTGAAGGAACGCGACGCCAGTCCGCATTTTGTTTGAGAAACGCGGTCTTAGGACTCGCGTTTTGTTTGGACAGCCAGCGCCAGCGAGGGCGTCTTCAGCGGTGGCGTTACGTAGCGGCTCTGGCTTCGAGTCGCGTTGTCTTGAGGATCGATTTTCTCGGAGTTGTGCTCGACGTAGGGATCTTCTCTTTCGTCGAGCAGCGTTCTTCTTATCCTGTCTTAAGGCTTTTGCAGCATCCACATCTACGTCGGCTAGGTTCCAGCGCGATAGGCCTCTTATGACCGATACGTCGTGTAGGCTCGGGTGTAGGATCTTCCACCTTCTCAGTCGAAGCCGGCCTTTTACCCTTAAGGGAAATACTGCGAGAACCATCTGATTCAATGGCAGAATTCCCTTTAGGTGACACAGGCCGATCTGGTGTCTTGACCTTCCGAGACTTTACGGATCTTGGCGCATAGCCTTGGGGCTAAGGGATCCTAAGAGAGCAATTCTTCAGATTTGGCTTGGTCAAACTCTACGGTGAGAGTTTCCCTTTGTAGTCCCAATGAGGTTGACGCCGGATTGCACCACCACTTCTTCATCGTGAAGCTAGTCCCCAGCCGAGTCGCCATCTTTTGTTCACGAGGAAAATTTTGGGAGAAAGCGTAAACACGGCTCGTGGTCGCTGTCTTGAGGATCGATTTTCTCGGAGTTGTGCTCGACGTAGGGATCTTCTCTTTCGTCGAGCAGCGTTCTTCTTATCCTGTCTTAAGGCTTTTGCAGCATCCACATCTACGTCGGCTAGGTTCAACGCCGCGATAGGCCTCTTATGACCTGATACCCGTCGTGTAGGCTCGGGTGTAGGATCTTCCACCTGCTCAGTCGAAGCCGGCCTTTTACCCTTAAGGGAAATACTGCCAGAACCATCTGATTCAATGGCAGAATTCCCTTTAGGTGACACAGGCCGATCTGGTGTCTTGACCTTCCGAGAGACTTTACGGATCTTGCGCATAGCCTTGGGGCTAAGGGATCCGGAAGAGAGCAATTCTTCGTATTTGGCTTGGTCAAACTCTACAGTGAGAGTTTCCACTGTAGTCCCAATGAGGTTGACGTCGGATTGCACCACCACTTCTTCATCTGTGAAGCTAGTCCCCAGCGGAGTCGCCATCTTTTGTTCACGAGGAAAATTTTGGGAGAAAGCGTAAACACGGCTCGTGGTCGCTGTCTTGAGGATCGATTTTCGGAGTTGTGCTCGGCGTAGGGATCTTCTCTTTCGTCGGCGGCGTTCTTCTTATCTGTCTTAAGGCTTTGCGGCATCCACATCTCGTCGGCTAGGTTCAACGCCGCGATAGGCCTCTTATGACCGATACCCGCCGTAGGCTCGGTGTAGGATCTTCCACCTTTCGGTCGAAGCCGGCCTTTTACCCTTAAGGGAAATCTTGCGGAACCATCGATTCAATGGCGAATTCCCTTTAGGTGACACAGCCGATCCGTGTCTTGACCTTCCGAGACTTTACGGATCTTGGCGCATAGCCTTGGGGCTAAGGGATCCTAAGAGAGCAATTCTTAAGTATTTGGCTTGGTCAAACTCTACGGTGAGAGTTTCCCTTTGTAGTCCCAATGAGGTTGACGCCGGATTGCACCACCACTTCTTCATCTGTGAAGCTAGTCCCAGTAGTCGCCATCTTTTGTTCACGAGGAAAATTTTGGGAGAAAGCGTAAACACGGCTCGTGGTCGCTGTCTTGAGGATCGATTTTCGGAGTTGTGCTCGACGTAGGGATCTTCTCTTTCGTCGGCGGCGTTCTTCTTATCTGTCTTAAGGCTTTGCAAAGATCCACATCTACGCCGCTAGGTTCAACGCCGCGATAGGCCTCTTATGACCGATACCCGCCGTAGGCTCGGTGTAGGATCTTCCACCTTTCGGTCGAAGCCGGCCTTTTACCCTTAAGGGAAATCTTGCGGAACCATCGATTCAATGGCAGAATTCCCTTTAGGTGACACAGGCCGATCTGGTGTCTTGACCTTCCGAGAGACTTTACGGATCTTGCGCATAGCCTTGGGGCTAAGGGATCCGGAAGAGAGCAATTCTTCGTATTTGGCTTGGTCAAACTCTACAGTGAGAGTTTCCACTGTAGTCCCAATGAGGTTGACGTCGGATTGCACCACCACTTCTTCATCTGTGAAGCTAGTCCCCAGCGGAGTCGCCATCTTTTGTTCACGAGGAAAATTTTGGGAGAAAACTGTAAAACAAATGTTATTCCTTCTAATCGACTTTAAAGAAAGAATAAATACAATTCTCTCAACAAGTAATCTCTCTCTCTCACTGATTTTTGAAAAGAAAGAAATTACGAACTCCCCGATCGGTTGCCCGATTTACAAAAGAGAGAACGATCAACGGAGATCCTTCCCTTTATTTAGTCTGGGTTCTTCACGGTGGCGATAGGAGCTTTAATCTTGTATCCCGTGGACGATCCGACCGTCTTGCTCGTGGAATTACATCGAAAAAAACTTGCAAGGCAAGTTTAAGAACTCGCCAAGCAAGTTTATAACTCTAACGAGTTTTATAACTCAAAGAATGAGTTTTATAACTCAAAGAATGAGTTTTATAACTCAAAGAATGAGTTTTATAACTCAAAGAATGAGTTTTATAACTCAAAGAATGAGTTTTATAACTCAAAGAATGAGTTTTATAACTCAAAGAATGAGTTTTATAACTCAAAGAATGAGTTTTATAACTCAAAGAATGAGTTTTATAACTCAAAGAATGAGTTTTATAACTCAAAGAATGAGTTTTATAACTCAAAGAATGAGTTTTATAACTCAAAGAATGAGTTTTATAACTCAAAGAATGAGTTTTATAACTTTGTTCGATTTGCAAAACCAAGCCAAGTGAAGAAGAACCGGTGTTGAAGTAGCTCAAGCTCTCCCAAGTTGATTCACTCCTCAAGTGTTCAACTCTCAGATCTTTTCCTTCACCTAGCCCTAAAAGTCTCTCTCTCTCTACATAGTGCATTGGGACCCCATAAAATTGTAAAAAATAATTTCATATGGGTCTCAATGCACTATAGAGAGAGAGTGTAATTGATTGTAAAGTTCCCTATCATTATTTTATCTACTATTGTGATACTACTTTGGCTATAAGAAATAAAAGAGTGTGGTCATGTTGAGTCATCATTTCTTTTTACAACAATCAAGAAAGGACCTTACCCTTTTATTTCTTATAGTGTCAAAGTAATAGTACAAGAATAGTACGCATATCATTTTTCGGGCTCAAATAGCCAAAGATTCCCATCATTAAAACTTAAAAAGTACAAGATTTTGCACAATAAATTGACTCAAGGGTGGATATAAGAATTGTGGAGGATAGAGTGTACGAAGAGCGGTTGTTTTGGGAGAGAAGTATCAGCAAAAGAAAAAATTAATAGGAAAGGACAGATATACCCTTCCTATTTCTCAGTTCATTTTCTGTTTTTAATCATTTAAAAATTATGAAAATGCCTATTATCGGTGTAGCGAAGCATTCCCAAATCAAATCTAGTGTAGCAAAGTGGATCATGTAAGACAACCGACCCGGATCCACTCCTGCCACACAGAGCCCCAAAACCAAAACGTCAAGGCCCGACTTTAAAAAAAATTTAGACAACTTTCTGCTCTCTCTCTCTCTACATAGTGCATTGGGACCCCATAAAATTGTAAAAAATAATTTCATATGGGTCTCAATGCACTATAGAGAGAGAGTGTAATTGATTGTAAAGTTCCCTATCATTATTTTATCTACTATTGTGATACTACTTTGACGCTATAAGAAATAAAAGAGTGTGGTCATGTTGAGTCATCATTTCTTTTTTTACAACAATCAAGAAAGGACCTTACCCTTTTATTTCTTATAGTGTCAAAGTAATAGTACAAGAATAGTACGCATATCATTTTTCGGGCTCAAATAGCCAAAGATTCCCATCATTAAAACTTAAAAAGTACAAGATTTTGCACAATAAATTGACTCAAGGGTGGATATAAGAATTGTGGAGGATAGAGTGTACGAAGAGCGGTTGTTTTGGGAGAGAAGTATCAGCAAAAGAAAAAAAAAATTAATAGGAAAGGACAGATATACCCTTCCTATTTCTCAGTTCATTTTCTGTTTTTAATCATTTAAAAAATTATGAAAATGCCTATTATCGGTGTAGCGAAGCATTCCCCAAATCCAAATCTAGTGTAGCAAAGTGGATCATGTAAGACAACCGACCCGGATCCACTCCTGCCACACAGAGCCCCAAAACCAAAACGTCAAGGC
Source organism: Asparagus setaceus (assembly GCA_012295165.1). Lineage (NCBI taxonomy): Eukaryota > Viridiplantae > Streptophyta > Magnoliopsida > Asparagales > Asparagaceae > Asparagus > Asparagus setaceus. The sequence continues at coordinate 66,658,455 of CM022706.1, read as the reverse complement.
CCGACTTTAAAAAAAAAAATTTAGACAACTTTCTGCTCTCTCTCTCTCTCTCTCTCTCTCTCGCTCGCTCTCACTCATCGCTTTGAAGCCCTCTTCCATCAAATCCATTCGAAACCCTCATCGGCCATCAGATTGCTTGCTTCAGCTCGCCCTCTCAATTTTTGAACAGACGTTTTATTAACAGGTAATTTCTATTATTTATCAACTTTCTGTGTTTTTACTAATTTTTTTTCGCGTTAAAACATGAGATCAGATTGAAGATTTATTGGATTATGATTTTAGGAGTTCTTATTAGAGATTATTAGACATACCCATCTCACTTTTTCTTATTTTTAATTTGTTGTTGTCTCCCAATTTTGATCGTTCAAAGAAAATGGGATTATTCTAATTGAAGTTTATGAAGTACATAATAGTTACAACTTTGTAGAAAATGGGTTTAGCTTTCAAATTAGTTTAATGTACTGTAGAATTAGTTTCAACCCTTAACAAAAATGAGATTAGATAGAGGATTTGTGGGATTTAGGATTTTAGGATTTGTAAATAGAGGATACTAGACATGCCCATCTAACCTTTTCTGACTCTAATTTGTGTTTGTCTCTCAATTTTGATCATTCAAAGAAAATGGGGTTGTTTTAAATGAAGCTCGCGAAATAATGTATAATAGCCTATTCTGTGAGTTCCTTGGAATGATTTTTCTGGTTATGAAAAAGGGTTTTTGAGCAGGTAGCATAAAATGTTCTAATTTAGAAGTGTTTTCCATACAAACTACTCATTTTACTGTTGGAATAAGTTCGATTCCTTGAGAAAACGTCTTTATATTAGTTCAGTCACTGAACCTGTCATTATACTTCCGAAGACGAAGAATGAAGAAGTATTTTTTTAGGGTTTAGAACTCCCCCGGGTCCTTCATTTTGAATTGACTGACACCATGAAGCACTGATTGTTATATTTTCATCCCCGTCATATTTTGATTTTCAATTAGTTTGAGAATTGGTCGAATACTCTTGATTGTCTTTCTTTTAAATTTGTTCATGTTATGCTCATTTCTGAAGTTTGTTATCAGCCATAGAATCTCCTTTGACAAAGATTTAGCTTTTTGTTTTGTCATTTGAATGGAATTAGAGATGAGGTAAAAAATTGCCCCTTCCCTATTGTGTTCTTTGTATTTTTCCTCTATAGTGGTACTGAATTTTAAGAATTTTATTATCATTTTGTCGAACTTGAATTAAAATTGACATTAGTTCATTTTTTTCTTTCTCTTTCCCTGTTCTTTTTCAAACTTTATTAATTTTTAACTACTATGTTAAAATATGTAACCCAAATTGTATATCCCTGTTCCCCTCCCCTCAAGTAAACGGAATAGGATATGGATTTATGGTGAGCATTAGTACTTGCTACTATTTGCAAGGAGGTTCTTTATCTTGAGGTCTTTCAGAACTTCTATGTTGTATACATTAGTTCCTTTTGACCATTTGCTCATTTAGAGAATTGAACCATGCTTCCTGTCAATATGTTTTTTGTAGTCATTCGACACCATAAACCTGACCACCCTTTTAGTTGAATTTACTTTGATTGTAGTTGTTGATGGATTGGAGAATAAACTTGGCCTTAATTGCTAAAATATCCTGTAATCCCCCCCCCCTCCCGTCTTTTTTTTGTGCGCTTTTGAATTGCGTAATGTAGTTTCAGCCTTCATTCTCATATCCAAGTTGATTCAGGTCTTAGAGCCATGGATGGAACCCTAAGCGAAGATGATGGCTTGATAAGAGATAGCCACATGGATCTTAACGATTCCATTACCGACCCTCGAATGGCACTTGCTTTCAATGCCTTAGGGGTTGAGCTCAACACTACTATGATCCCAACTCACCTTCTCCACATGGAGACTGCTGAAGTTGGAGAGCCGACCATTGGCATGGAGTTTGACTCTGACGAGGCGGCGAAGGAATACTATGTAGCCTACGCCACTCGCATAGGTTTCGGTGTTAGAATGAATAAATCTCGTCGATCTAGGAAAGATGATACTGTTATCATGCGACGGTTTGTGTGCACAAGAGAGGGATTCCACTCCAAGAGGGTAATTTATGACGATGGAAAGAAGAAGAGGAAGCGGGGGACAACCAGGGAAGGATGTATGGCCATGATTGAAGTAATTAGAAAAGGTCACGGGAAATGGGTGGTTACTAAGCTCATAACCGATCATACTCATATGGTTGCGATCCCGGCCAAGGTCCGACCTCGTGTTGATAGATCAATGGTCTCCGGCAATGCATCGTTGCTTCATGGGGAATCAAGTGGGGGATTTAATAATTTAAGGAACTTTAATAGAGGAATCAGGGTCAATCCCTTTGGAGAAGGAGGAGAGGCTCAGGGTCTGCTAGAGTACCTTCAGAGGATGCAAGCTGAAAACCCTGCTTTCTTTTATGCTATTCAAGTTGATAACAACAATTGTATGACCAATGTATTTTGGGCCGATGCTAGGTCTAGAATGGCCTACCAGCATTTTGGTGATGCTGTCACATTTGACACGACCTACAAGAAGACTAAATACATGATGCCTTTTGCGACGTTCAGGGGGATGAATCATCATATGCAGTCGGTTACCTTTGGGTGTGCCTTGCTTATGGATGAGACCCGGGGTTCATATGTTTGGCTCTTTGAGACTTGGATTGCAGCAATGGGAGGCCAGCATCCTGTTTCTTTGGTTACTGACAGAGATAAAGCCATGGAAGGAGCTATCCTTAGGGTTTTTACAAATACCCGTCACTTGTTTTGTAAACGGCACATATTAAGTAGATCAAAGCAGAAGCTCTCTGATATCTATTTGAAGCATGGTACTTTGAAAAGGGAACTTAAAGAATGCATTAATGGATCTGAGACCACCGAGGACTTCGAGACTCGCTGGGAGTACATTCTTGATAAGTATAATCTTTGGGAGAACCCATGGTTACATTTACTTTATGAAATCCGGGAACGATGGGCCATAGTGTACCACAAAGACATCTTTTTCCCCGAATTGTTAGCATCTCAAAGATCGGAGAGTTTGAACAAGTTTTTCAAGAGGAACTTTAATACAAAGACCTCTCTACTTGTGTTTATAACAAGATTTGATCAAGCCATGTCATCTCAGTATGAGAAAGAAGCACAAGCTGATTATGCCACAGTATATTCAAAGCCTCTTTTAAGGACCCCTTCGCCTATGGAGAAACAAGCTGCCGATATTTACACGAATGCCGTGTTCGACAAGTTTCAGGAAGAATTCGTTGAATCCTTAGGCTACTATGTTGAGAAAATCGAGGATGGACCTGTTAGCAAGTACAATGTGGCTAGAGAGGAGGATAATGGTAAGAGCTACATTGTGAGTTTCAGCGATTCTGAAAAGAAAGCAAACTGTAGCTGTTACAAGTTTGAATACTGTGGGATTTTATGTAGACACGTGTTACGGGTCTTTTTTATTGTTGGCATCCGTATTCTACCAGAACAGTACATATTTAAACGATGGACGAGGAACGCCATGAGCAATGTAGTTCTAGATGAAAGAGTGGTTGATTCTGGACTTAGTTTTCAAGAGTACCTTGTTGCTTGGTATAATGATCTCTGCCTTGATGCGGTTAAATATGGGATGGAGGGGGCTACCTCTGCTGAGGTTTACAAGGTCGCAAAAATTGCGATTCAGAAAGCTTTTGCTGAAGTTGTTGGTGCAAAGAACATGCAAAGAAAGGGACAGCAGAATAATCAGAGGTTTGCTAGGATGCAGAAGATGCAATACAAAATGCCTTTACCAAAGTTGCAGCCGAAGAAGACGTCCTCGAGAGTAGTTCAACATGAAGAAGCTGGTAGGAGTAAAAGAAATGCTAAAGAAGACATACTGTAAGTATTGATAATAATTTGCATTTATTTTTGGTTTTTCTCATAGTAGACCATAAATTCTATCATACTCTTTTATACAGGCCACTAAATCTTCATAATTTAGTTTACACCGAAAATGTAATTCCCTTTAAATGTGTTAGAATGGTGTATTGGTGTGGTAAATCTTAATTACTGACGTCGAGATATAGTGCACTGATTTAACCCTTAGTCTCTCCTCTAAGCTCACTGCACTAATATCTCCTATTCAAATCAATGATTGAATTAGGGAAAGGAGAAGAGAAGAGGAGAAATTTGGAATATATTTTGGTTAAATAGAGGAAAAAGAATGTGAGGGTAGGAATTAAACCACTGTAATACACTAATCAAGGGTATTACGTACACTGCCAACAACTGTTAAACTTTAACCTTACCACAATTACAGATTCAAATTCAATGGGGGATATAATTTAAACAACCTAAAAAATTTAGGGAGGAAATTAAGAATATGAAAATTTAAGGATCAATATAATTATGATAGAATACAGGGTCTCATATGAGAAAGAAACCCATTTATTTTCTTGTTCCCATTCAAAATTTAACCATTATGAAGGGGATATAAGTTGAGTTATTTGTCATTTCTGTTTTTTCTAATGGTGTTGCAGGGATGCAAATGATCCTGATCTTAATAGAGATGCTCACTGATGAAAGATGCAGGCCTCTTGTGATTGACTACTTCTTATACACAGGCCTCGAGGTACGATGTAAATTTATTTTACCTCACATCAAATATTTTACTGTGTATTAAAAGTTCTAGTCCATTTTAAGCTTTGTAAATTTAGTGATGAAGTGAAGCTTATGGATAAAATTATCTCATGTTCAACATATGTTTGAAGTTTATGGCAAGCTTATGCCCATGTTTTCATTATGTAGTTAATGTAGTTAATGATTAGAGTCTGAAAGATTCTATAAGTCCTTGGTACCTTTAACGTTTATACAGTCTGATAAGTATTTGCAGTTGACTTATGACAATGTGGGGTAGTGCTTTGTCCAGGGTCTCAAATTGTTGGAGGTGATTTTTCAGTAAGCAGATTATAATTTTTTTTTCTTTTCTTTTTTTCTTTAGAGAAAGGATGGGGCCCCAAAATCGAGAGCCCCAGCTGGCTACCGCAGTAAGCAGATTATAATTTCTCTTAACAATTCTTTTGTTGTAAAACCTTAAGAACAATATCAAGTTACGGCTTTCATGATCATTATTTTCTTTGGGTATAAATACATATGTGGATAATGGACATGAAGTATGAGGCCATCGTCATTGAAAACTTGCGCACATGTTCAAACTTCACTTTTCTTCTACAAGTTAGCAGTGACGAATTTGTCTAGAGCACTTCCTCACTGGTTGATTTTGTATTCCTTACTATACTATTAATTATGTTTTGAACTAATGAGGAAAATATATATTACAACTCAGGTGAAAATGAGGAAAATGGTATCTTACACCCTGAGGGAAAGTGGATAATCCCGCATGAGACATAAACTAGTGAGGTCTCTGGGATATATTAGATCCTGTGTAGTTAAGTACTTATCTTGATTGTATCAGGTATCATATACCAAGGACATTTCTAAGCCACATCTCATATGAGACTATTCGATTGGGGTGTAACAATCTCTCTCTCCCATTTTTAAGGTATGAGTTCTCAAATACTTCACTAGGTGATCATTATATACCAAGGGTTCATGAGTTCATAAAAATTATTATATGCCAAAATCTCTTCCAGTACACACTCCATTCAACTTGGTATTTGTATTCTTGAGTAGCAAAAGGAGAACCAGGACCATTTGGAGATTCCGTAAGATACTTGATCATCATAGATTGGTTAAGACATGTCATTTAGTTAACACTTTAACTCAAAATATTTATCTATTTAAACCTAGTTAGCTATCCTCACTATACAAATTACGGCAAGTGCACCCTAACATACATATATACAGTTGATGGAAAGGGTTAAATTCACAAACCCCTTTGAACTTTGGGGGGTTTTGCACATAACCCCCCTGAACTTCTTTTATCTCACATAAACCCCTTTGACTTTGGGATGTCTCTCAAAATTCCCATGAACTTTGAACTTTTCTCACCTGTTCTCCTACCTGTAATTGGTAAAAATAAAACAAAATTTGAACCCCGGTTTGGGGGGGGGTGTTGGGGGTGCTGCCTGTAAAATGACTACATTTTATAGTTTTTTTTTCCTCAAGGACATTTTTTTGGTTACTTACCAATTACAGATAGGGGGGCCGACGAAATAAGTTTAAAGTTCAAGGGGTTTTTTTGAAACACTGCAACGTTCAGGGTGATTATGTGCAAAACCCCCAAGGTTCAGGAGGTTTTGTGAAATTTACCCTAATGGAAAAGCAACCTAGCCCCTTCTCTTCCTTCATCGCGCCTCTCCCCTCTTTCATTCTCCATATGTACAGTGGTTCCTCCAGTATTAAGTCATGAGTCATATTTTAAAGTCTGTGGTACGTATTATTTTGAGAATCTGTTAGCAACAATTTTACTTGTGTACATATATTAAGTCACATGTAATACTGACATAAGTAAAGTTAACGAGGAATTTCGTTGATTCGATCTGTGTGATGCCTTGAAGCAATGGAGTGTTTAATGTGAGAAATGTATTTTACATTGTGCTTATTGTTATGTTCTCTTGGGCTCCATATAGAATCTATTGAGATAGTGTTACAGTGAGTCTTATGTTGTAATGTTGTTTTTTTGGCAGAGTAAGACTTATTTTTTGCAATTATTTGCTCCGGATAGGGCTTGTTATGGACTTCGTATTATTGACCGTATGGGTCGACGTACAGGTTGTTTTACCTCAGATATCCTCGAATTATTTTATTGGCAATTACACCCTCTAAACTTGAACTATTTTATTGTGCTGGAGCATTTCTCCATTCTCGTCCAATTGGCTGTAACTTTCATCTCCCAGTTCAATGTAAATTTGGGACTGAATTTACATAAGGGGGTAGAATGCTTATGCACTGAAACTTTAAAGGTGCAGTGTGCTAAAGACTATAATTTTATTGTCTAACATGTTTCCATGTTGAGAATTCAACTATTCTATGCATTAATATCATTTTTTAATAATATATGTTAGACCTGTAGATAGTGGGATTTGGATTTGGATTGCTTTGTTATCTTCTCAAAGCTCGATTTGCTGTATGAAAACTTTAATGTTGTGGTGAGGATTGTGGGTCAGAATTTTATACTCTAATGTAAAGTTCCACTTTCGTACTCCTCTGACTATGTTGCCCTTTGTGGTATCATCTTATGATTTTATATACAGAGTATTGCATATTTGTATTATCATGATTTAAAACTATATCCAAATGATAGTCCAATATTTTCCATAAATCTTTGCTTAGAGAATAGTACGTCAATCAAGAGTCCTACTTGCAAATAGAATTTAATTGGATTCGTCGCCGACTATTATAATTTCGAAGTGTTTCTAAAATCCGTATGTATGAACACTAGGGTAAAACTCTAGTTTATGAATCTGCTTTTCCAGTGAATAAATGTATGCGCATAGTGTGGTTTTCCAGTGAATAAATGTATGCGCATAGTGTCTTTTTTTTTTTTTTGATCGTGTGTATGCTCATAGTTTGAATAGTATAGATTTAGTTGAATACACGATTAAAGAAACAAAAATCCTAAGTTAGATACGCACACACATACTAAGGCTTGGATATTTGTGGGGAAAAAAAGCTTATCTAAGGGTTAAAAAGTGAACTGTTTTCTTGCGTTTTAATTTCTACAAAATTAGCTAAAATTATGATAATAGAATATGACTATTATATGTAGTAGAAATTCGACAAGTGCAGTACGAGTGCACGTGACACAAAAGCATGTCAGAGGTGTTTTGAGCACAATGATATGTACAGACTCTGAAGCAAATTTTGTGTTTATGTTGCTAACCTAGATGTAAAATTTATTGATGTAAATTGTTTTAAGAGATACTTGAAGTTGTTATTTATGATCAGTATGTATTTCTTTATTATATTTTTGCAATTTTTATTAAGATATACTTAATACTTTCAGATCTATTCTTTTCAATTAATTTTGATAACGTTTAAATATAATAAGTGTGTTTTGAGAAAAAAAACTGTTATATATATATAATTATAACAACTGATATTATTTTCAAAAAAATTTGATGCCTCTTTTTTTATAAATTGAAATAAGAAACTAAGGGTGTATTATGACAATAAATAAAAAACTGGGTCAGGAACAACCCTAACCCAGTTTCATCCTAAACTGGTTTTAGTTTATACTAGGAAAGAGTGGTCAAAACTAAAACCAATTTAGTGGATATTTTTTGGCCTACAAAATCTGCGCTAACTTCAACCCAGTTTTTTGCGAAACAAAAAAGCACCCAAAATTGGACGAGGTTCATTTCTAAACCAGTTTTAGAGGATTGCCAAACGCATCATAAGTGTCACTGACTCACTTGGAGTGTGCGCACAAACTCCTCTCATATTTGGAAATTCCACATAATGCTCTTGAACTTATCTATATATTTATGATTGGCACAATTTTATGGGGTTTTTGCATTTATACCTATAATTTGCAAAATTACCCCTAAAATATTGATATTTGCAAAATTGCTCCCCACTTCTGTCGAATTTGGATTTTCTACCCCACATTTCACATTGTTAATTTTTTAAAGTTGTGATGGGTGCTTTGACGTTTGTACCCCTCCCTCTCAAAATCAGAAGCGCGTTCTTTATTTATTTATTTATTACAAACTCTCCTTTATTGAAATAATGGGGCAAACGCTTTGCACCTAGAATCTCTACATAATTCATGGGATTCGAAGTGATCCTCTTCAGCCATGTGAAGAGTCAACACCTGAATAGAAACTTGGACATCCATAGAACTTTGGCGGGTAAAAGCTTTAGCAGGAAGCCCACAATAGCAGAAATTTATATTTGATTCAGTAGTAATCGATGAAGAGAACTCAAGCCAACAAGAGAAGAAGAAGAGATGAGGAAGAAGAAGGTAGGGAGAAGAAGAAGCAAGAGGAAACTGGTGAGTGGGAGCGTGTGGCTTTGACGTTGATTTTTAAACTTGAGGAAGGGGAGGGAAGGGTATATTAGTCATTTTAAGTGATGTTTAACCAAATTAATAGAATTTTAGATAATATACCAGAAATATTCTGTTACAGAACATATGAAGGGTAGAAATTTCCAATCTGAGAGAATTGAAAGGTTAATTTTGCAAATACCAAGGTTTGAGGGGTAAATTTGCAAATATGAAAATGTGAGGGGTATATGTGCAAAGAACCCCTTAAATTTAACATTCTCACTCATAAAAAAATTTCAATATTTTCATTTCTGATCACCACATAAAATTGGTCAGTGCATTTATTTTTCCTCCTCTTTTTGAGAGGAGCTATTTTAGATGTTGACCTCATACTTTGACTCTTGGTAATCATGAATTTTCAAAGTGCAAGGAGTCTTGTGAAATTTCTTGAAGGTCACGAGGACTTTTCAGAATTTACAAAGTTTAGAGGTTTTGCAAAACCCCGAAATTCAGGAATGTTTTTGAAAATTACCTCAATAAAATCCACCCAGAAATATCAAATGGGCCCAAAATTGTAAATGGCTATCAGTACCAGGACCCACTGCTTACTTCCCATCATCTAATCAATCAAACTATAAATATATAAAAGAATTTTTCGATGAAAGTCCCTTTAGATAATAATTTGTAACTTAGTCCCCCTAATCATTAAAATTGCTATTAGGTTACCTAATTCTTTATGTTTTGCAACTGTTGCCCTTAATTTGAGGGTTAATTTGAAATCACCTATAAGGATAAGGAACCCAATAATAAATTTCAATAACTTTAGGACTAGCTGTGAAGTAACTTATAGGTGCTGTTTGGAGTCTTATAGCTTCTTTGTCCTCTTCTTTGAACTCAATTGCAAGTGTCCTCGCTCGCAATGTTCATCCTATGCGAACGTGTCTTAAATCAAGAATTGTTGTATCTTGCAACATTTTATCATTACATAAAATTTCTACCGACATTGAACCAAATAATTACACTGAACACTTGGCAATTAGTTCTGTTTGATGAACGGAAAACCCTAATACCTAGCCGGCCTTAAATAGCCTCTGTTTTGGCTTCCTAAATAAATCCAATTTGTAAATAAATTCCTACTCCTAAACAATTCCGTACCTCCTAAAGAAATCCTATTTGCCTAAACAATTCCCTACTGCCTAAACAATTCCTACTTCCTAAAACAAATCCTATTGTAATCAAATCAAATCCTATTAATACTCAGATTCCTTCATTATGTAACCATTATGCACCACACGAGCACAATTACTCTTACGCACTGATGGCTCCGGAATCATATCACATATCAACCATCATAAATACATTAGTTTATGAATAAATGCTCATAGGATAAGGTTAGTGTATTGGATATTCTATTTCTATTTAAAAAACAATCAATTTTAACAGGTTTGCAGCTTTAATTCAATTAGGCCTATGACAGCATATTGAATCTTTTATTTAATTCTATTTTTATCTAAAACGCAATCAATTTAAACAAGTTTGTAACTTACATTGAGCAATTAGGCCTATGGCAGCACATATATGGGCTTGGTTCTTACGGGGTTGTGTGCAAATATAGGATTTGGTGGAGTTAACTGTAAAGTAAAACTTATAATTGGTGCTGCATGAAAGGACGCCAGGAGCTAACATGGGGAGAAGTTCACATGATGAGGACTTTAATCTAGAGGACATGCGTTGGTATATTTCTATGCACGATGGGCCTTGAGACATTTATGCAATTAAGGAGTTGGAAGGGGGTTCATGTGCAAAGTTGCACTTGATTTGTGCGGCCAGAAGTGACCTAGAATTAATTCTCTTGAACTATTGTTAGTATTCATCTTTAATTAAAGATAGGATAGATTATTAATTTAAAATTTGCAATTAGGATTAGGACAATTATAAGATTTGATTGGGATATGAAATCCAGAGGGAGAATGTGTTAACTCCTATTCTTGGACTTTATTGTAACATATATAATTTATATACATAAAGACTAATAAGCTAAATGTAAGCCCACTTGAAGCTAAGATATCACAGCATAAGGAAAAGCATAACATCATATGGAAAACATAGGTGATGCTGACTTTGAATTATCGAACACATTCCAGAAAAAGATTCGAATCAAATATGCTATTTAAGGAAAGAGTTCTGGTCTATGGCATTGAAAGAAAAAGATCTTGAGCATGCTATATGTTTAAAAAAAGTGTACATAAACATATACCGGCAAAGAGAATTGAGAGTTTTAGATCATCTAAGCATCTAAGAATTTATAGGAGAGCCATTGCTCAGGCAAATTATAAATATCTGATACATCATATAAATTTAAGTATTTATACATGCCACCACTTTTAGTTATTTTCCACTACTTTCTTCTCAGGTTATACAAGTTTTTACAGAAATTTCAGCAACTCATTTCCTAATGATTTGTTGCTTATCCTTTACGGTCAATAATAATATTTAACCACGTGCATTGCACGTGCATCCCACCTAGTATAAATAAATACATATCCAATATTATCTGAACATTGTAGTGGCAATGGTTTAAATAAATTAGAAAATAAACATCCATAACCCTTTACTTAGCATCTGAATGACTAATCCAATAACACTCATTGGATAAAGCAGAAATAGAAAGTAGAAATATAACATGGGGGAAAAAATTCCGCTTAATCGTTAATTTGCTCGTTATCTTATGAACTTTTAGGAAATTAAACTGATTGATTTCTAATGAAGAGGTTGTTGTAAACTTGATGACCAAGTTTTATTAGGTTTCGGAATCCCAGACCAATTAGGAGTAGGGCCAAAATCAAGAACCGAGGCTATAAAAGTTGTTATAAGTTTGCAATATTAAACTGCATCACACACGTAGAAGAAAAAAAAAAAAAAGAAAATTCTCTCATTCTTTCAATTTCTTTGAGTGGCCATGAATCCCATAATAAAGCCCAGAGATCATTCACACGGCAACGGCAACACCCTGATGAGGCTCCAAGCGTGGCCATCGTCAAGAAACAACGCCAACAACACCGTCGCTCCTGCTGACGCTTGCATCTCTTTCGAAGTCCGCCGCGTTATTCACTTCCAGCAGCAAGGGAAACCCGACGATGTATGTCACTTTCCACCGGAGTACAGGCGACACTTTGAGCCCCTCGCCACATTCCTCGAATCTCCTTCTTCCGAAGTTTGCGTGTCGAAGATGCTTTCTCAAGTTCCCCTTATCGACGCTGATATATTCGAGCTGAAGAAGTTTCTGTCGGACTTCGCTTCAGAGGCATCGAAAGCAGCGGTAGAGAAAAAAAGCGGCCTCAACTTGTCGGTTAAGATTTACCTTCGGAGTGACATGAAGATGGATACTGATCAACTTTTCGATGAAGACACGGACTTGCCTTGGTTATGATAATGTTTTCTTTAGAGTCTAGTCTTATTATATTTTTCTGTAACTAATCTGTTATCTGTATGTTTTAAATTTTGCAGACCTGTAGTTGTTTTCTTGTGATTTCAGAAATTATTTTTGGGATAAAATTTATAATCGGATATCCTACGTTTTCCTGTAATTGAGATTACTTTATCTTCCTGGCCTTTGTTGCTTATGATATTATGCTGTAGAGTTTAGGGTTGAACAAAAGTGGGGGAACATATAAAATCGAATCACTTAGAATAAATGCTGCAATGTGAAAATATCACAGCAAAGTTTATTTTATCGTAAATCTTTCTTTTCCCTTGTGTACTCTTTCTTATAGATCTAGAAACAAATAGTGGCATGATTCAAAACTAAAACTTTTGAACAGTAGATTGAATAACAAAACAGAAGTAAAAAAAAGGGAAAACTAAGTCTGCATGTTTGATGCACAGAACAAAAAGTTCCAAAGCCAACAAAATTGTGGAAATAAAGGGGGGGAAAGGAAAATAGAAAAAAAAAGAGAGATTGACATAGACGAAAAGAGACACAAAGCACGAGCAACCAAAAGACAATAACATATCAAAGAACAGATTACTTTTATTATAGTATTAATTTTTATTTATAGTATTAGTCATAATTTTAAGTAGAACACAGTTTTTATAAGAAAGAGAAAACCCTCATGGACTTCTAGATTATGGAAAACTCCCCGAACTATGAAATCGTCATAAAAGGTGCTAACGTGATTGGTACAATGTTTAAATCACCCTTATTACTCTCTACCTATCATAACCAAAAAGAGGGTATATGACAAATATATTAAGCACATATGGGAAAACTTGTCTAAAACACGTCATGCAACTTCAACTAACTTCCACTAGTCATGGAATTTTAGTAAACAATTTCTAGGTAGTTTCCTCTAATTTATAAAGTTTAGGTGGAGTTTTTCGACGACCCCAAAGTTTAGGGAGTTATATGAAATTTACCCTTTATGATTCTATATACAAACAAACTTCAGAGGAATTATATGCAGCACCCTAATCAAGGGGGTTATATGGAATAAGCCAAATGATGGGCATATCATACTCTTCATATAAAATCCTCTTCGATCACCTGCTTCTTTCGACCTGCTTCTCCTATTTGAATGGGGCCCACATGAATCGCTTGGCCCAGTTAATTTCATTGCCACCTCCTGCGTACACTCCTTTCTTCGTTGCCCACATGAATGGCCTGGCCCATTTAATTTCATTGCCACCTCTTGCTTACATTCCTTTCTTCGTTGCCACCTCCTGCTTAGGTGGAGAAAACAGCTGTCGTCTCTATCTTTCTTCCTCATTTTCTTCCTCCCTGTGCTTGTTCTGGCTCTCTAAAGGTAACGATCAAAATTTTATGGGTTTTTATGAAAATTTCATTAGAAGTAGACTATCTCCTTCTTCTCCATTGAAGCTCTGTAGAATTTGCCATGAAGAAGAGCAGCTACCTTCTTCTCCATTGAGGCTCAACAGGCATGGAATCTCCCTGTGCTTGTTCTGGCTCTCTAAAGGTAACGATCAAAATTTTATGGGTTTTTATGAAAATTTCATTAGATGATCTAATTTTGATTATATTACTGATTTTGGTTCTCTTTATATTTTGTTTCGGTTATAGTTTCCTCATAGAGGATGCATACAAAGATGGTGTAATGAGAAAGGGAGCTCAGTTTATGAGATTTGTCTCCTGGTTATATCTCAAAATAACCCAAAAAAGGGTTTTGTATGAAGCTTCCATTGTTATTCTTTTATGGGAAATTTTGGTTTTTAGTAAATCAAAGTAGCATAAGCTCTATATAACTATATTCTTAACCTATAAAATTGTTCAAAGTTTAATAGAGGTGGGTTTCTTATAGTTTTCCTAATTAGTTGTTCATCTAAATTTATATTTTTTTAGCATATGTCTTAATGTCATTCTACAGATATTCATATCTCCCCCAATTTAATTTGGTTGCAGTTGAGTCTTAAAATTTGGTGTCGTTCCTTAATCTAGAAAACTAGATTTATGTCTGTTCTTATTGTTTTTATCGACCTAATTTCTCATATAGATTGCAGGTGGAATTTCTCTTTCCCTTATTTTAGTTAAAGTTAGGGGAATTTTTTTAATAATTACCTAATTAAAGTCAGAATTTGCATCATTTTCATATTTTTTTTCCGCTAATCTTGTGTATTTTTTGTTTGTGCAGAAATGTGAACCAGGTGTCGGTTATGCCAAAGTTAAAGAAGAGCCTTGATCTAAGGCCAAGTGATATAATTGATAGAGTGAATGCTTCAAAATTCATTGAAATATTATATAGTAAAGCATGGAATGCAAGGAGAATTGCGATGACAAAAATATTTGGTGATTGGGAGAAGTCTTACGCGACACTTCCTCAATATCTTGATGCGATCAAAAGAAGCAATCCTGGAACTGAATATAAACTTATAACCAAAGTGATCCATCCGGGAGTTGAGCAATTCACCTTCGTATTTTGGACATTTGGTCCTTCGATCGAGGGATTTAAATTTTGTCGACCAGTTCTTAGGATTGATGGCACACACTTATATGGTAAATACAAAGATGTATTGCTTGTTGCTATAGGAGTAGATGCAAATGGTGGTTTATTTTCTTTGGCTTTCGCGGTTGTGGAGGTCGAGAATTGTGAAAACTGGGAGTGGTTTTTTTCCTTGTATTCAATTATATATTCTTAATGTTTTACCTCTTAGAAAAATTACTTTTATATCCGACAGGATGAAAGGTATTTCTAAAGCATTGTATAGGAGATTTGGTGCACATCACTACCACCGATATTGCTTAAGCCACGTGAGAGATAATTTTAAAAAGAGGCATGGTGAGATACATTTACAAAATCTTCTTTGGCAAGTTGGTTATGCACCGGAAGCAAGTACACATGATCGGATAAAGGATCAAATCAAGGCAACATCTCAAGCTGCACATGACTGGATTGAGAGTAGTTTGGGAAATGAGTATGTCGACCGGTGGGCACTAAGTAAAGATGGTGGGAATCAGTTTTGCATGATGACAACTAATTGTTCTGAAAGCGTCAATGGTGTACTTAAGGGTGCCCGAGCAATGCCCATACAGGCGTTGGTTGCAAGGACATTTTATAGACTCAATCACTCTCTTTTGTCATGCGGCAGGAGGATGGAGCAAATACTTCATACTACACATACGCTTCTGAATGGTACCAATCAAGTCACTATAGAGATTCATACAATCCGTGTTTCCATCCTATTGTAGATAGTCGGCAATGGCCATCCTATAACAGCCCGCATGTGTTATCTCCTGACTATAAGAGACAAGCCGGACGCCCACGATCAGTACGCATAAGAGGTAGAATGGATGAAGGACGGGAGGGGTTCCAAAGCAAAATAGGTGTGGGCATTGCAGAAAATCGGGCCATAATAGATCTCATTATCCTACCAATCCTAATAGATGTAGGGATTATACTTGGCCTCAAAGTGGATGGGGATGCTATCACGGGAACCGATGACTTCAATTGGAGAGGAGTGTGTGAACGATTATTGGGTCAAGCTCCTACTATGAAGGGTGGTAAGATCAAGCTCGAGTGGTTACGAAAAAATTACATGAATGTACTGATCGATGCCACAGATGAGATCGTCAAGACATATGCCCGTGCATATATACTCCATATGACCGGTACCATTATATTTCCGGATTCAACTAAGAATTCAGTGCACGTTAGATGGTTGCCACTTCTTGAGAATCTTGAGGAGTGTGGAGAATTAGCTTGGGGGATTGCAGTTTTAGCTTATCTCTATAGGGAGATGACAAAAGTGGCATTTGTGCAAAATAAAGAATTCAAAGGTTGCCTCACTTTATTTCAAATATGGTCATGGGAGCGATGGCATTTGGAAAGACCAGATTTGAGGGAGACCCGAGTTCTCGATGGTCAGATTCTATTAGGATACAGGGATATGAGTTTTTAATATTTATTTCTAATATTTATGATTACATGTAATTTTATACATTTATTTCAATCTATACTAAACCTTTATATATCAAATAGATGGAATGTTTCTAGATATTGGCAAACCTCCCCAAAGGGTCATGAAAACTTTTATAGGAACGAGCTTGATCAAATGGAGGATGAACATGTATAAAATCTTAATATCTAACTATATTCAAGCAATATATCATATGTTACTGCTATGTATATTTCCGTAATTTTTTTATAGGTCAAATGGCGGCCCTATGAACAACTTTTAGCTTCACTACCAGATATTTGCAGAGATGGTGAAGATATATGGCATGCCAGAGTCCCGATTATATGCTTTGAGATTGTCAAAATGCACGTGCCCGATCGTGTGCTTCGACAATTTGGATTAAAACAACATATTCCGGATCCTGTAGAAAGAATAGAGTGAAATCCCCGGAAAGGAGCACATCATCAAAATTGGGAGCTAATTCGTCAAGCTTACATTGAGAATTGGGAGGCAAGGGAAGATGCTGTAGTTATGGAGAGAGTTGATGCACCAGAATTAGATGTGTACTTACGTTGGTATTGGGGGATTACTCGCCGATGGATATTTTGGGAGAACAAGGCACCTAAGGAGTACATACCGAGGGGTCCAATTGAGAGAGAGTTGGTAAGTAGATAGGTAAAATCTACAATTATTTTGTGATTATTATTTTAATTATCATCCAATTGCTAATAATCTTCTTCTGCTTTTCATCTTATAGGTACAAGAACTCGATGAGGTTACTTCTATTGCACATGATGCATTGAGAACGACTACCGAGTCGGGGGCGAGGAACGCATTTGTTCACATCATAGGAAAGATTCAAGACGTTCTTAGAAGAACATGTCATGCAAATCGTGATAGACGCCAAGAACGACTTATAGGGTACGAGCGTCGACGGGTCCGAGGACGCACCAGGGCGTGCTCAAGTCATGTACCTGATGAAGCAGGATGTTCACAGCAGGCTCAGGCTGGATGTTCACGACAAGTTCAAGTCGAGGAGGATGTCATGCACACACAACTTCACACTCAACCGGACGATGAAATCATCCAAGCTCAAGTTGAAGGCGAACGCGGAAGAGGGAGAGTAAGAAGAGGGCGAGCGAGAGGGAGAGTGAGAGGAAAGGGAGTTCTAAATATTTGCAAAGTTTCAATCTTGCTTATTTTATGATGCTTACGTTTGAAAAGTTAGTTGGACTATATGTTTATGATTGGAATTTTAGAAAGTGAATTACATGTTTGTTTGTGTTTGAACTTGGCTATAGATGTAATATAGATATAAATTTGTGATTGAAATTGATGTGTATAGCAGGAAAGTTTGTGCTAAACCCATGCTGAAATGGTCAAGGATTGATGTATGTAGTAGGAGAGGGGCTCTCCCAGCAAGTAGGTTGAGGAGGTCTTTGCGAAATGGTTGGGGTTGGGAACCCCGACCATTTCAGCATTGATGTGTGAAGCAGGAGAGGGGCTCTCCCAACAAGTAGGATCAGCTGGGATGTCTCTGCAAAATGGTCGGGGTTGGGAACCCCGACCATTTCATTATACTCTTCAATGGGTTTGTCGGGGTTGGCGAACCCGACGATAAAAGTCGGGGTTGCCAATCCCGACTATTTTAGCGTGCTAAACAATGCCAAAACTTATAATTAGTTGGGGTTGGCAACCCCGACTAATTAGGATAGCGATTTTTTTTAAAACGACCTACTTTCTGGCCACGAAGCTGATGTGACCGAAAACTGGGTCGATTCTTGTAATTAACTTGGGATAGGGTCGAAATGTGGGATTAAAAATGTGAATGAGTTTACTTCAAAAATTTCTCCTTAAATTTAACATTCCCACTCATAAAAAAAATTCAATATTTTCATTTGGTAATCGTGAATCTTCAAAGTGCAAGGAGTCTTGTCAAATTTCTTGAAGGTCACGAGGACTTTTCAGAATTTACAAAGTTTAGAGGTTTTGCAAAACCCCAAAGTTCAGGAATGTTTTCAAAAATTACCTCAATAAAATCCACCCAGAAATATCAAATGGGCCCAAAATTGTAAATGGTTATCAGTACCAGGACCCACTGCTTACTGCCCATCATCTAAACAATCAAACTATAAATATATAAAAGAATTTTTCGATGTAAGTCTCTTTAGATAATAATTTGTAAGTTAGTCCCCATAATCATTAAAAATGCTATTAGGTTACCCAATTCTTTATGTTTTGCAACCGTTGCTCTTAATTTGAGGGTTAATTTGAAATCACCTATAAGGTTAAGGAACCCAATATTAAATTTCAGTAACTTTAGGCCTAGCTGTGAAGTAACTTATAGGTGTTGTTTGGAGTCTAATAGCAACTTCAATAATTTGAGGGAACCCAATTATGTTTTGCTATTATTACTCTTAACTGAAGGTATTAATTTGAAATCACTTACAAGGATCAGGGAACCCAATGGCAACTTCAATTATTTGTGAGACTATCTGTAAAGTAACTTACAAGAATTGGGGACTTAATAGCAATTTTACTGATTTGAGGGGCTAATTCAAAAATATAAAAATTTAAAGGATGACATGAAGCCCCATTAAAAATGATGGGTTAATTCCACAAACCCCCATATTTATAGGGGGTTTGTACATAACTTCATGTAGCTTGTTTATCAACTCAATTGCAAGTGGATATCTCTTCTCCCTCGTCGGCTTCTTTGTCCTCTTCTTTGAACTCAATTGCTAGTGTCCTCGCTCAGTCGCTCCCAATATTCATCCTATGCAAACACGTCTTAAATCAGGAATTGTTGAACCTTGCAATATTTTATCATCACATACAATTTCTACCGACATTGAACCAAATAGTTACACTGCAGCTTCTAAAAATTCAAAGTGGTGTGAGGCCATAGCAGAAGAATTTAATGCATTAATTGACAATAACACTTGGCAATTAGTTCCGTTTGATGAACTGAAAACCCTAATACCTAGCCAGCCTTAAATAACCTCCGTTTTAGCTTCCTAAATAAATCCAATTTGTAAATAAATTACTACTCCTAAACAATTCCCTACTTCCTAAAGAAATCCTATTTGCCTAAACAATTCCCTACTGCCTAAACAATTCATACTTCCTAAAACAATCATATTGTAATCAAATCAAATCCTATTAATACTCAGATTCCTTCATTATGTAGCTTCTTATAATTATGTACCATGCGAGCACAATTACTCTGACGCACTGATGGCTCCGGAATCATATCACATGTCAACCATCATAAATACATTAGTTTATGAATAAAAGCTCACCGGATAAGGTTAGTGTATTGGATGTTCTATTTCTATTTAAAAAATAATCAATTTTAACAGGTTTGCAGCTTTAATTCAATTAGGCCTATGACAGCATATTGAATCTTTTAATTCTATTTTTATCTAAAAAGCAATCAATTTAAACAAGTTTGCAATTTACATTGAGCAATTAGGCCTATGGCAGCATATATATTGGCTTGGTTCTTACGGGGTCGTGTGTAAAGTAAAACTTATAAATGTTGCTGCATGAAAGGACGGCAGGAGCTAACATGGGGAGAAGTTCACATGATGAGGACTTTAATCTAGAGGACATGCGTTGGTATGTTTCTATGCACGATGGGCCTTGAGACATTTATGCAATTAAGGAGTTGGAAGGGAGTTCATGTGCAAAGTTGCACTTGATTTGTGCGGCCAGAGGTGACCTAGAATTTCTCTTAAACTATTGTTTTTTTTTAGGAAAAGGTAGAGGCGAATGCCCACTATATATATATATATATATATATATATATATATATATATATATATATATATATATATATATATATATATATATATAAAAGACGATAAATCTTACAGAAAGAAGCGAGAACACTTATGAAATGACAAAAGCTCATTCAGAAACGAAAAAGAAAAAGGAAAAAGAAAACCATTAGCAACTAATAAGTCACTAAACATATTTAAAAAGAGTAGCCCAACACCACCAAACTAAAGAAAAACATCGACCGGAGGATTAAGGTGCAGCTCTAGATCTTTCTATCTCAAGCGCCTTCATTCTAGCAACACCAGCAGAGGATAGTGGAAGCTTGATACCGCAATTAGAAGCAATAGTAGCCAATTCCTTTGAACTGAGGCTATTGATAGGTAAATGTGTCGTTGGGTTAGAATTATTTCGCTTGGAGGTGGATGAAGATCTTCTAGAGGAGGCAAAATGCTTTAGATGAGTCCTGTTACTGAAAACAGACCCTCCTTTACTCGGTTGTTTCTTCTTAGTCTTGGGTATCTTGATATTAAATCTTGGAGGACCAGAAGATTGAGAAGAATTATCTTCTATGCATGGATTTTTCTCATTTAAGTTGTTGTTATTGTTACAGAACCCTGGAGGACCCAGAGATTGGGAAGTGCTTTCGTCCGAATTGAGAGTAACTTGATCGTCCTTCTCCGTACTAACCGAGGTGTGGGATCGAGGGATAGTGTTGGATTGATGTTGCAACGACATAGGTGTTCGCGAGGAAAAATTAAAGCTGTAAAAATAAATATTACCTCTTCTGATTGATTTTAAAGAAAGAATAAATACAACTCTCTCGAATGCAATCTCTCTCTCTAACTGACTTAGATAAAAAAGAAATTACAAATTCCCCGATCGGTTGCCCGATTTACAAAAGAAGGAAGGGTCAACGGAGATCCTCCCTTTTGTTTAAAAACTGGGTTCTTCACGGTGGCGATAGGAGCTTGAACCTTGTATCCCGTGGACGATCCGACCGTCTTGTTGCTCGTAGAATCACGTTGAAAAGAACTTGCGAGGCAAGTTTAAGAACTCGCAGAGCAAGTTTCTAACTCTAACGAGTTTGATAACCCGAAGAACGAGTTTTGTAACTCTGCACGAGTTTGGAAACCAAGCCAAATTGAAGAAAAGCTGATGTTGAAACAGCTCAAGCTCTCTCTCAAGTCGATTCACTCCTCAAGTGCTCAACTCTCCAATTTTCTTCCCACCCTTTGCTCTCCAATTCAATTCAATCCTCCTCCTCTTCAGCTGAGCTTTCAGCTATTTATAGGGGTTTTAGGGGTGTAACTAACCCCTTAGAATCAGGACTCGTGGCCCTCAAATCGTGGAAAACGGTTTTGGAGCCGTTTAAGTTGTGTTTAAAGAGCAAAAACGCGAAAGACCCGCGTTTTTGAATGACCCTCACGCCTCTGGCTTAGAACTAGGACGCGGGGGTTGAGATCCGCGTTTTCAGTCTCGAACATGGCTATGACGCTCCGCGTTTTGAACTTGGACGCGGCCGAGAGCTCTGCGTTTTGAGCTTTGGCGTGGCTAAAGCTCCGCGTTTTGAGCTTTGGCGTGGCTAAAGCTCCGCGTTTTGAGCTTTGGCGTGGCTAAAAGCTCTGCGTTTTGAGCTTTGGCGTGGCTAAAGCTCCGCGTTTTGAGCTTTGGCGTGGCTAAAAGCTCTGCGTTTTGAGCTTTGGCGTGGCTAAAAGCTCTGCGTTTTGAGCTTTGGCGTGGCTAAAAGCTCTGCGTTTTGAGCTTTGGCGTGGCTAAAAGCTCTGCGTTTTGAGCTTTGGCGTGGCTAAAGCTCCGCGTTTTGAGCTTTGGCGTGGCTAAAGCTCCGCGTTTTGAGCTTTGGCGTGGCTAAAGCTCCGCGTTTTGAGCTTTGGCGTGGCTAAAGCTCCGCGTTTTGAGCTTTGGCGTGGCTAAAAGCTCTGCGTTTTGAGCTTTGGCGTGGCTAAAAGCTCTGCGTTTTGAGCTTTGGCGTGGCTAAAGCTCCGCGTTTTGAGCTTTGGCGTGGCTAAAGCTCCGCGTTTTGAGCTTTGGCGTGGCTAAAAGCTCTGCGTTTTGAGCTTTGGCGTGGCTAAAGCTCCGCGTTTTGAGCTTTGGCGTGGCTAAAGCTCCGCGTTTTGAGCTTTGGCGTGGCTAAAGCTCCGCGTTTTGAGCTTTGGCGTGGCTAAAGCTCCGCGTTTTGAGCTTGGGCGTGGCTAAAAGCTCTGCGTTTTGAGCTTGGGCGTGGCTAAAAGCTCTGCGTTTTGAGCTTGGGCGTGGCTAAAAGCTCTGCGTTTTGAGCTTGGGCGTGGCTAAAAGCTCGCGTTTTGAGCTTGGGCGTGGCTAAAAGCTCGCGTTTTGAGCTTGACGTGGCTAAAAGCTCGCGTTTTGAGCTTGGGCGTGGCTAAAAGCTCGCGTTTTGAGCTTTGGCGTGGCTAAAAGCTCGCGTTTTGAGCTTTGGCGTGGCTAAAAGCTCCGCGTTTTGAGCTTGGGCGTGGCTAAAAGCTCGCGTTTTGAGCTTGGGCGTGGCTAAAAGCTCGCGTTTTGAGCTTGGGCGTGGCTAAAAGCTCTGCGTTTTGAGCTTGGGCGTGGCTAAAAGCTCGCGTTTTGAGCTTGGGCGTGGCTAAAAGCTCTGCGTTTTGAGCTTGGGCGTGGCTAAAAGCTCGCGTTTTGAGCTTGGGCGTGGCTAAAAGCTCTGCGTTTTGAGCTTGGGCGTGGCTAAAAGCTCTGCGTTTTGAGCTTGGGCGTGGCTAAAAGCTCGCGTTTTGAGCTTGACGTGGCTAAAAGCTCTGCGTTTTGAGCTTGGGCGTGGCTAAAAGCTCGCGTTTTGAGCTTTGGCGTGGCTAAAAGCTCCGCGTTTTGAGCTTTGGCGTGGCTAAAAGCTCTGCGTTTTGAGCTTGGGCGTGGCTAAAAGCTCGCGTTTTGAGCTTGGGCGTGGCTAAAAGCTCGCGTTTTGAGCTTGGGCGTGGCTAAAAGCTCGCGTTTTGAGCTTTGGCGTGGCTAAAAGCTCCGCGTTTTGAGCTTGGGCGTGGCTAAAAGCTCGCGTTTTGAGCTTGACGTGGCTAAAAGCTCGCGTTTTGAGCTTGGGCGTGGCTAAAAGCTCGCGTTTTGAGCTTGGGCGTGGCTAAAAGCTCCGCGTTTTGAGCTTTGGCGTGGCTAAAAGCTCGCGTTTTGAGCTTGACGTGGCTAAAAGCTCCGCGTTTTAAGCTTGGACGCGGCTGAAAACTCCGCGTTTCGAGCTTTGACGCGGTTGAGAGCTCTGCATTTTGAGCTTGGACGCGGCTGAAGGCTTCGCGTTTTGAGCTTAGACGCGGCTGAAAACTCCGCGTTTTGAGCTTTGACGTGGCTAAAAGCTCTGCGTTTTGAGCTTGGACGTGGCTAAAAGCTCCGCGTTTTGAGCTTTGACGCGACTGAGAGCTCCGCGTTTTGAGCTTGGACGCGATGCTAAACCTCTTGGTTGAATCTTAAAATTTTGACAGCCTACAGAACCCCCTCCAAAGTTTTCGAAAGCTTGCGGTTGACTGCGACGGGCTTTCGGAATACTTTGGATATTTCTTTTTGTCTGATTCTGAAAGGGTACTGCTCCTCGTCAAGGGAATTGCGCGCTGGTCCTTTACTTTTTGTATGTGCAAGCAGATGGTGGCGTTTTACTTTTTGAACCGCGAGGGTGACTTGAGCATTTTGCTTTTGAAATGCGGGGTTATGCTTTGCGTTTGAAGTTTAAAACGCGAGGCAAACTCTCTTGGAACGCGGGGATGATCTCCGCGTTTTAAACTTAAACGCGACGATAAGATCCGCGTTTTGTGATTTGGACGCGATGTTGAAATCAAATTAACTTGAACTTGAACGCGGGGCTGAGTCGTCTTGGGCACGACGCGAGGTTGAAGCTGAACCGACTTGGTTAAGAACGCGGGGATCTCGTTCGGGCGGGATTTCTTGCCTAAAATCTCGTGGAGATTTGATGGGCTAGCGGCCTTATAAATAGACCCCTGGGTCAAATTAAAAGTCTTACAGACTTCTTGCCAAGGAAATTGTCTTCCTTAATTCTCCGGTGAGCATCTCCGATCTCCGATCTTTCGACGAGTTTTTAGTTCTTTCTCGGCGAGAATGTCTCCCAAGAAGTCGACAGTCAAGCCTAAGAAGACCGCTCCGGTTTCCTCTAGCACGCCGGCAACTGGGACTGCCAGCGGCGCTTCAGTCCGAGCCTCGCACACTCCCTTGATCAGTGGTAAGTTTCGACCACTGACAATAACTTGTTTTGACAAGTTTCGTTCTTCGTGAAGTATCAGAAACGACGAGTGAAGCTTGCGTTTAGAACATGGGGCTGACGCCTCTGTTTCTTCAATATGAAACGCGAGGCTCATCCTCGCGTTTTGGAAATGAAACGCGGGGTCGACATCCGCGTTTTTGGCAATGAAACGCGGGGTTGACACCCGCGTTTTGGCAATGAAACGCGGGATCATGCTTCGCGTTTGACGTTGGAACGCGAAGTTGGCATCCACGTTTTATACTTAAGACGCGGGGATAACCCTCGTGTCTGAGATTTGACTTTATTAAACTCGCGTTTACTTTCCTCTGTAATAACTGACTTTTGTTCTCTTATGCAGTGCGCTACTCGAGTGATCCTCTCACTTTTAATAGCCATTTTGGCCATGAAGGAGGTGAAGATCCAGAGGTTAACTTTAGTCTACGCCAAAAGCTTCCCATCGTTCAAGACAGGGATGAAGATCGACTAAAGTTAGTCACTGAGGCTGGTTTACCCGGAGTCAGGGCCATTGTCACGGATCTTAAAATCGAGATGCTGGACCGAAAGCCTCTTAAGAAGCCCGCATTTCTCTTTGGAGACCCTGTGGCGCTTGACGCTAAAATCTTTTACGATGGGGATTACAAAATGCTGCTGAAAGTTGGCGATCGACTTCTCTTTCTTCCCAACATGGAGCGCATGTATCCACTCTCTTATCTGAAGTGTGCCTCTATCCCAAGGCATATGGATTGGGATCTCGTCAAGAATCAAAGTGGGGTATCGCTCGGGATGTTGACCCATCAAGGTGTGCGTCCTGTGGGTCATCGACCAGTGACGGCTTTAAGGCCAGGCTTGGTCACTCGAGAGTATCCAGCTGCTGAGGTGCCCACTCCCGCCAGCATTTTTGCTCGTCAATTCATAGCTGTAAAGGGGGAGTTTCCTGCTCAAGACTTTAGGGCCCCGGGATGGGTACACTCAACCGACGGGATGTGGTGGACCCGTCTTGTGAATTTTGTCATGGATGAGCTACAAGACTTATTGATTCTTTCCGGTTTGGGTAATCCGGTCTTGGCTATGCGATACGGTATCGCACAGAGTCCTTATAACTTTTTTGCTATGCTAGAGAAGTATAACCCGGAGACTTGTACGTTCTTTACACCCGTCGGAGAGCTAGGTTTTGCTCTTCATGAGATGTACGAAGTCTCGGGCTTGCCTTTTGGGGAGCTGCCATATGAGGAGTTTATTCCTGGAACTGAGGAGTTGGCCATCTTGAGAGCAGCCAGTCCCGACATCTACGAGACTTTTTAGGAGTTGATGTGTCATTTCCAAACTTGTGCCCAGCTAACGGGGTTACGTGGAGGCAGAGTCAAACAAGCGTCTTGGGCTGACTATTTATTTAAGAATTTGCATAGCAAGGATACTGATGTTGTTCGTCTTGCTGCGAGCTCGCCTGACGAAGTTAAAGATCGTATTGGGAACGCCTCCTCTCATTATACTAATGAGGCTCAAGAGGACACTTTCCCGCCATTCACAGAGTTCGAGAGTTTTCATTACCAAACTCTGACCCCTATTTCTGACGTGGCTCTGTTTGCTGGCTTCCTAATGTTATGGCTGAAGCGGTGTGTGGTGCCCTCCCGGCCCACTGACTCTATTGCTGCTGAGGTCGTTTACCCAGCAGTTCTTTTGGCTCATGGGAGACCAATCAACCTTCTTTTTGCGATGACGTGCCGTTTACAGAGTGGCTTGAGGGAATTATGTCATGATTTCACCCAAGTCAAAGCAGTTGGCACTGGAGAGAAGAAGGCTCTGAAACTTCCTAACCCGCGCGTGCCTTTACCGTATACCTATTTGGTAGCCTGGTTTGTTTTGCATTGCCCCTCCTTGATGTCTGCTGCTGCTTCTTGTGGTGATTCTTTCGTTCCGTGGGTTCAACGGTTAGGGTCGTCTCGATGGGAGGGCTGGTACATGGTCATGGTCCGACAAATTCTGTCAAAGGATCTCAACTACCATATCTTCAGATGTTTTCCTGATTTTGAAGGAGGTGGATATGGGGAGATGTATCAGGACACTAAGGGCTCCAACTCCTTCACCCAATTGAATGGAGGTGTCTTTCGTTGGCTGATCAACATCAGGCCTGGCTACCTAATCTTCCGCCAAGGCGGGAAATGTTACATTGAGCCTTATCAGCCTTTCCGCTTCGCTCGACAATTTGGATATGATCAGCTGTATGTTGGAAATCCTAACCCCCAACTGGCGCTCATCGAGAACTTATATGAAGGTGCCAGCGCCTGGTATTATTCCGTGGCTGGCGGCACTGGGGCCAAATTCACACTTCCTCACAAGACGCCCAATAGTTATACGACTATGGGTTTCTGCAACTGGTATCAATCCGCTTCCCAGATCCCTGAATATAAACTGAACTCGTCTTGTTTAAAGGAGATCAGAAAAATGTATGATGCGAAGAGGCATTCTAAAGCACCTCGCGTGAGAGGGTTTGAAGAGTATTTAGCTTGTGAGCCCGGGGCTGGTGCTGAGGGAGAAGCTGAAGCTACCGCGGCTGGGTTTACTGGGCCTACTATGGTTGAGACTCGTGAGGAAAGAGCTGCAGGTAAACGGCCAATGTCTGAAAAGGACACGCGCCGCCAAAGCAAGCGGGTTCGCCGACAGTCACCCAACAGACCTCCTGCTCCTGAGCAGGGGGTCAAACTAATGCAAGATGCATTTAGAGCTGCTCCCCCAAGACCTCTGGTGGAAGAAGAAGAACCCCATGAGTCATCGGTTGCGGGGATTTCTCATCAACGGGGTCTCCGCTCAATCGGGCCAGCTCTACGAGGTTCTCTTTCTCGCCAATCTTCGGAGGAAGAAGGTGGAGACGAATCACTTCGCGAGGATGCGGAGTCCATTCCAATTGTAGAGCCCATCGACATGATAATTCCAGGCCAAACTTCTGATGCTGCTCCCAAAGTGACTGAAGAGGAGGCTCCAGCGGAAAGGGCCGAAGCTTCTGTACCTGCAAGATATTCATCTCCTGCTTCTTCGGTGCTCATGCCTGCAACAGGGGCCGAAAGACCTAGCCCCACAACTGGACTATTTCCTAAGCCGACCGCGGCTACGAGTTCCCCGCATCCTTCAGGAGGCGACGAGGAAGAGGAGTCGTATGGGTACTCCGCAGAGTACGATGGACTTTTCGACGATCTCCCAGCTGTCACTTCTGAGAAGGCGTCAGCTCCTGTAGCTATTTCCTCTTCGGGTAAGCATTGTTTGTTTTGAATCCTGATAGCTGTTTCATACGTGTGTTTTTTTTTTGACAACAATTATTTCTGTAGGCTCGCCGGTAAGGGCAACTCCAGAGATTGGGGCAGTAGTGGCCCAGGAGGCTGTACCAACATCAACCCCTATACCGAAGCCGCCTTAAGTCTCAAGCAGCTCCTCCGATAAGATCAACCCCTCTTAGGATTTCTCTTAGGACTGGGAAGGATGCTAGTACCTCCCCTTCCGCTCAAATACCATCACCTATGACTCCTTCTCAGGGCCTCGTGACCCAACATGAGCTGGTATTGTCTCCTGCAGTTTCCATGGAGTCGGCCGTTGTACCTAATCTGCTTCAGAAATACATCGGTCATTTAGAATCTGAGATGCAGGACGCCGCTAGGATCATTGTTGCTGGAAGGAGCACCTTTGCAGCTTTCAGGCCTATTCTAATGAATTATCTGAATAACATCAGGTATCTGGGCGACACCGAATGCATCCAACGCTGTACCGACGAGATATCTCGCCTAGAGGAGAGCTTGAAGAGCTTTGAGGAATTGAATCATGTTGATCTGGAGGCTCAGATTGAGTCAACCCTTGCTGACATTTATGCCCAAGCGATGCATCAATACGAAGCTGTTCGGAAGAATTTGAGCGAGAAGGAAGTAGAAGTTGCATCCCTGAAAGCTCAGTGGGATCATTGGCAACAGGAGTTGACTTCCACGACCTCTATTATGCAGGCCACTCATGAATCAGTTGCTACCACTGAGGAAACCATTGCTCAACTCCAAGCAGAGTTGGTTCAACAGAAGGCCAAGCTGGCTCAGGAGGAAGCTGATGTGAAAGACCTCACCCGTAAAAGTGTAGAAACATACAATGATTATCGTGAGGAATTGCAGGTTCTTGAGGAGATTAAAAGAGGCGTTACTGCTGCTGCACCAGATAAAGAGGGACTAAGGAGCGAAGCCACAGCAGTGGTGCGGGCCGCTCATGAGAAGGAAGTTGCTAAGGCCAAATCCCAGCTTGCGTCCATCACGCTTAGGGGATCATAGGCTTACTCTTGTGTTCACCCTAAATCCTCTTTTCTTTTAAAATGGCACTTTTTTGTATCATCTTTTTAGGGGTTTGAATAAAAGTGATACCAATTTGCTTTTCTCATTATGATTTCTTATGTCAACCATAATATTCATAGGATTTTTGGCAAACCCTCAGCCGTCAACGGATTTGATGAGCCTTTACCGATTACCGTTTGAATCGGGCTAGCGTGCGGATTGTCTAAGTCCGTTCTGCATGTAACGTTGCGCTAAAAGAATTAGACTCTTTTAGACTTAATGCTACGATGTTGAATATGTAGACTTTGTCTTTTATTGCCGGAATAGACCCCCGGGCTGCATGTTTTTCGTGCAGACTTACCTTTACTTAGGCTTAGGGCTTATGGTGTGAACAAGGATTTTTAGGCTTGTAATGTGAACCAGGTTTTTAGGACTTGCGGTGTGAACAAGGCTCCTAGGGATTGTGTTGTGAACAAGGTTTTTTATGGCTTGTGTTGTGAACAAGGTTTTTAGGATTTGCGGTGTGAACAAGGCCTTTAGGTCTTGTGTTGTGAACAAGGCTTTTTATGGCTTGCGGTGTGAACAAAGCTTCTAGGGGTTGTGTTATGAACAAGGCTTTTTAGGCTTGTGTTGTGAACAAGGCTTTTAGGGCTTGTGTTGTGAACAAGGCCTTTAGGGCTTGTGTTGTGAACAAGGCTTTTTATGGCTTGTGGTGTGAACAAAGCTTCTAGGGGTTGTGTTATGAATAAGGCTTTTTAGGCTTGTGTTGTGAACAAGGCTTTTAGGGCTTGTGTTGTGAACAAGGCCTTTAGGGCTTGTGTTGTGAACAAGGCTTTTTATGGCTTGCGGTGTGAACAAAGCTTCTAGGGGTTGTATTATGAACAAGGCTTTTTAGGCTTGTATTGTGAACAAGGCTTTTAGGGCTTGTGTTGTGAACAAGGCCTTTAGGGCTTGTGTTGTGAACAAGGCTTTTTATGGCTTGCGGTGTGAACAAAGCTTCTAGGGGTTGTGTTGTGAGCAAGGCTTTTAGGGCTTGTGTTGTGAACAATGCTTTTAGGGCTTGTGTTGTGAACAAAGCTTCTAGGGGTTGTGTTATGAATAAGGCTTTTTAGGCTTGTGTTGTGAACAAGGCTTTTAGGGCTTGTGTTGTGAACAAGGCCTTTAGGGCTTGTGTTGTGAACAAGGCTTTTTATGGCTTGTGGTGTGAACAAAGCTTCTAGGGGTTGTGTTATGAATAAGGCTTTTTAGGCTTGTGTTGTGAACAAGGCTTTTAGGGCTTGTGTTGTGAACAAGGCCTTTAGGGCTTGTGTTGTGAACAAGGCTTTTTATGGCTTGCGGTGTGAACAAAGCTTCTAGGGGTTGTATTATGAACAAGGCTTTTTAGGCTTGTATTGTGAACAAGGCTTTTAGGGCTTGTGTTGTGAACAAGGCCTTTAGGGCTTGTGTTGTGAACAAGGCTTTTTATGGCTTGCGGTGTGAACAAAGCTTCTAGGGGTTGTGTTGTGAGCAAGGCTTTTAGGGCTTGTGTTGTGAACAATGCTTTTAGGGCTTGTGTTGTGAACAAAGCTTCTAGGGGTTGTGTTACGAATGTAGGATCGTTGATCTAACACACTTAAACACTAGAGGGGGGTGAATAGTATTTTATAAAATTTTATGCAAAATAGATAATAAATTGCAATAAGATAGTAACAATCACAGAAATTGAACAATTACAAACACAGGGATTTTATACTGGTTCCACCTTCCCGGTGTACATCCAGTCCCCAAGCAAATCCTGCTTGAGAGTTTTCACTATGATTTTGAAAACAAATTACAAAATCAAACACAAACCTGACCAATTTGCAAGCCCATGCAAATTGCAACAATCTCAAACCTGAGATCACCAACTCTCACACCCGAGAGTTCCTTTTTGAAGAAGAAATACAATTCCTATAAGCCTTGAAGTGTTGGTGATGTGCGTGATGGCTTAGGAACTTTTTTAATCTTTGATATTGCCTAAATCTTATTTTGAATGTAATGAAATCAATAGCAATATCAGATTCAACCCTTTTTTTTAGAATTCTTTTTCTCTCTTTTGGACTTTCAAAAACTCAAGAAGAATGCAAAAAAAATTGTGTTATATTTTGTTATTTTTCCAAGTTTTTGTATATATATGTCCCTTAAAAGACACTTTTGAAAGCCAAGAAACGGATATTAACTGAACAAAACGTTCATAAATTCAAATTCGAAAAGTCGAAATCAGATTCAGAGTCGACTACAAACAGTCATTAGTCAACTACTCTGTAAGAAACAGACTTTATAAAAATAGTTTTGTAGCTTAGTAGTCGACTATATTGTAGTCATTAGTCGACTACTCTGAATTGACAGAATGTTGAAAATCAGTTTTATAATTTAGTAGTCATTAGTCGACTATTCTGTAAAATGACAGAAACTTTAATTTGACATTAACACATGACTAGTCGACTATTTTAAAACTTGTAAAATAACTAATAACTCTAATGGTTAATATAGGGGATTTCTATAATTAACCAACACACTAAGCATGTGTTAGTGTATTCTAAGTGTGTGTGTGTGTGTGATCAAGGCTTGTACAATAATTCTAAGTAAAGAAGAGAAAAATTTACATTTAACTTGCTTCTCATCATCTTGATACTTCATAATGCCTTGAGCTTAGCTTGCACTTGTCCAAATTTGATAATAATGATATCTGCATCAACAAGTTATAATACACACAAAACACATATATAGAACACATATTGTTATCATCAAAATACTAACTTGAGAATATGAAAATCAACATTCTCCCCTTTTGATGATAACAAACAATAATACGTAATCATTTTAAAATTTGCTCCCCAAAGATATAAGCATATAAATACTAACTTTTACTCCCCGCATATAAGCATACACAATATAAGCATATGCAATTATCCCAGATATAAATACATTATGCAAATACACTACACACTAGACTTAAATACATTATGCAAATACACTACACACTAGACTTACTCCCCTTTGTTATCAACAAAAGAAGAGAACATATAAGATAAGCAATTTAAGATTTCATCAGTATGAGCCAGATTATGAACATAGTCCAATACTTCACCCATCCATATAGGTAAGCAAAGACTTGCCATGAAAATCAGAATTTCGATAACATCCATTGCCACAATCGGTTAATAAAACAAACATGTCTTACTTACTTAACAATAATAGTCATAAAAGAAAAGTACACCACACAAAGTTGCATAATATCATAGAACTAAATAACATACCAAATGAACTAAACTATTAAAAAAAAGTGGTCTAAAATCAAGGTCCTGAAGGTGGAGGTTGATATCCATGAAAGTAGGAATCTAGCTTCTTGTTGAAGTCGTCTAGCATGCGCATCATGACTTGTTGGTTTTTCATAAAGTCACGTTGATTGTTCATGATTGCGATGTTCTGATAAAAAATCAGATTCTGACTAGTTTCCAAGTTTAAGATTCGAGCTGACAAGGTGTTGTATTGTGCATCTGAAAAGCAAGAAGGATCTGGTTGCCTAGGTGGTGGAATATTGCTCCAAGATGGTCCAGCATCATGTGACGATTGAGGGATATCTTGGGTTTGTGAAGGTTGAGGGTCATGATGATGTTATTCTTTAGGTTGAGGTTCAGGTTGGTGTTGTTGAGGAAGTTCAAAATTTAGAATTTTCATCCTAGTTAGGACATTGGAATCAAAGAACTCGATGGAACGAAGCATGGAAGATTCAGAGTCTAACTCCACACGAAAAGCCTCAAAAATTCTAGTAAGGAATGCACCAAATGGAATAGACCCTCTAGGAATAACAAGAAGATTATCGAAATAAACTTCAGCCCAATTAACTTGAATATTAGCCATAATCGCAGATAACGCTTTAGCTAATTCTAAA
Source organism: Asparagus setaceus (assembly GCA_012295165.1). Lineage (NCBI taxonomy): Eukaryota > Viridiplantae > Streptophyta > Magnoliopsida > Asparagales > Asparagaceae > Asparagus > Asparagus setaceus. Next base: position 66,625,891 of record CM022706.1, on the reverse strand, counting down.
GAAATGAAATGAAAACTCCCGTTTTGGATATAGATTATATGCTAGAATTCTAGCGATAAAGCGAGGAATTGGGCGAATTTTGTTTGAATGATTCAATACTCCTCCTTGACCCGGTAAGAAAATTAAATTTTGAAGAATATTTTCATCATCCATAAAAACATCATGAAGACTAATTCCTCTATAAGGAATGTTGAACATTTTTCCTAGAAGTTTAGGTGTAAATGAAATTTCTTTTCCTTTCACCAAACTGACTATCGCATCTTTGTTATTATCAAGTTTTTTATGGGAAATGTTAGCATAAAACAATTGAACAAGAGTTGGATAATAAGATTTTCGATTTTCAAGAATATAGATGTGCTAATCCCACATTTTCAAAATAACTCCTAAAATTATGAAGTACAAAGTCTTCATATTTGATAAACCTACCAGGAGTATTTCAAAAGTTTGTAATTCCTTAAATTTATCTAAGAGATTTGGATCTTTAAGATAATTGTATAATCCTCCACATGTTGTGAAGGACGAGCGAGATCTCTTAGATCTAGACATAATTTTAAAAGAAAATTGTAGAATGAGAAAGCTTACAGAACCGAGTAGTCGATCGATAGATGTCGGTGAGTCGACTAAGATGGATCAAGGTAGTCGACTATCTGACTTGAAATCGAAAAGGAACCGACAATTAGAAAAGAAAAAATCAAATTTGATGAAGATTTAACCTGGAACGGAGAAGCCCTAACTTGGAAGAACTGGTTTCGGTTTTTGGAAGAGAGGAAATGGGAGAAGTGGGTTGAATAAGGAGTTAGGGTAGTTTATTTAGGGTTAAAAAGAATGAAAGGTGTAGATTTAATGTAAAATTTAATGTAGGGTTTAGATTTGTTTCATTTCTATGGCTAGGATTTATCATAGTTGAATGAATAGTTGAGATTCAAGATAACTTAAGTTATTGGATATTGGGTTTTGGGTTCTAAAAACTGAGATCCAATAAGCTATATGTTAAAAAATCTGGAACTAGTAGTCGATTAATCCGGTGTGTAGTCGACTAATCTGCAGTTATAACAAAGATTCATTTCTGTTCTGAATTTTAGTAGTCGACTAATAAAAATAATATAGTCGACTAATCTATAGAACTATATAATAGTCGACCAATCTTAAAACTATAGTCGGCTAATAAGAAAAGAATTTCTATGTTCTAGTCCTATATGTATAACTATGCATGTAGTCGACTAGACAAGCTATTAGTCGACTAATAATAGAATATATGCATATGTACTCATTTAAAAATTAATTTAAATCAGTAATAGAACATATACCTAATTCTCTTCTTAATTTAACATAAATTTCTTCTTTTAAGGGTTTTATAAAAATATCGCTATTTATTTATTAGTAGATATAAATTCTAATGTAATGTCACCCTTAAGAACATGATCACGTAGAAAATGATGTCTAATATCAATATGTTTTGTGCGTGAATGTTGAACAGGATTTTTAGATAAATTAATTGCACTAGAATTATCACACATTATAGATGATGTGGGACAATTAATACAATAATCGATAAAGTTTATTTCATCCATAAAACTTGTGCACATGCTAAACTAGCAAAGAATATATTCTCGCCTTGTAGATAATGATCTTGAATTTTATTTTTACTAAACCAAGATACAAGTGAGTGTCCTCTGAAATGACAAGTACCACTTGTACTTTTTCTATCGATTTACATCCCAAGAAAATCAAGATCACTATAAGTTAATAAATCAAATGTGCTATTCTTTGGATAAAATAAACCAAAATCTGAAGTACCTTTAAGATATCTAAAAATTCTTTTAACAGCTTTAAGATGTGATTCTTTAGGATTAGATTGAAATCTAGCACATAAACAAACACTAAACATAATATCGGTCTACTAGCAAGAATGTAAAGAAGTGATCCGATCATACCTCGATATAGCTTTTGATCAACATTCTTACCATTTTCATCTTTATCAAGAGATGTTGTAGTACTCATTGGTGTACATTTACTTGATGTATTATCCATTCCAAAATGTTTAAGTAATTCTTTGGCATATTTGCTTTGATTGATGAAATTCCTTTCCTTCAATTGTTTGATTTGAAGTCCAAGAAAGAAGTTAAGTTCACCCATGTAACTCATTTCAAATTCATCCCATAGTCTTAGCAAACTCTTGACAAAGATTATTGTTAGCGTAACCAAATATTATATCATCTACATATATTTGTATTAACAATATATCTTTATTTATTTTCTTAATAAACAATGTAGAATCAACTTTTCCTATGTCAAAACCGAAGTTAAAAGAAATTTTTAATCTTTTCATACCAAGCACGAGGTGCTTGTTTAAGACCATATAAAGTCTTTTAAGTTTATAAACATGATCGAAAATTTTTCATGTTCAAATCCGTGAGGTTGTTCTACAAAGACTTCTTCTTTTATAAAACCATTTAAAATGCACTTTTAACATCCATTTGATATAGTTTAAAATTCATAAAACATGCAAATGCAAGTAAAATTCTAATAGATTCTAAACGAGCAACAGGAGCATAAGTTTCATCATAATCAATTCCTTCTTCTTGATTGTATCCTTGAGCAACTAATCGGCTTTATTTCTTATAACTTGTCCGATTCATCTAGTTTATTTCTAAATACCCATTTTGTTCCTATAATGGATTTATCTTGTGGTCTAGGTACAAGATCCCAAACATCATTTCTTATAAATTGATTTAACTCATCTTGCATAGCATCTATCCAAAAATTATCAAGTAAAGCTTCTTTTATATTTTTAGGTTCTATTTCGTAAACAAATGCAACATGAGCAATTAAATTAAAATGAGATCTAGTAGTAACTTTATCGAAATATTTTCAATAATCAAATCATGTGGATGATTTTTGACTTCTACAAAATTCTTTGGTAAATCATTTTGTAAATCATTATTCTTTGAAATATCTATCATTGGAGTATCATTAGAATTATTACTTAAATCATCATCATCATTTAAAATAGTAGGTGATTTTGAAAAATTTTCATCAAAAGAAACATGCATAGATTCTTCAATAACCAAAGTTCTTTTGTTATAAATTCTATAAGCTTTGCTATGATTAGAATATCCTACAAAAATTCCTTCATCGATTTGGAATCAAATTTATCCAAATTATCTTTTGTATTTAATATAAAACATTTACAACCAAAAGCTTTAAAATAAGAAACTTTAGGAATTTTATTATAAAATAATTCATAAGGAGTTTTCTTTAAAATAGGTCTTAATAAAACTCTATTTAGAACATAGCATCTTTGTAGATCTGACTACCTTAAAAATATTTAGGTAAATTACTATCACATAACATGGTTCTAGCACATTCTTGTAAAGTTCTATTCTTTCTTTCTACAACTCCATTTTGTGGAGCTGCTCTAGAAAAAGAAAATGTATGAGAAATACCATTTTGTCACAAAATTTGTAAAAGTTTATTTTCAAACTCTCCTCCATGATCACTACGTATAGTAATTATAGAAAAAGATTTTTGATTTTGTATTTTCTTACAAAAATAGAAAATTCATTAAAAGCATCATTTTTGTGTTTAAGAAACATTACCCATGTAAACCTTGAAAAATCATCAACAATTACTAATACATATTTACTTCCATTTATTGAAGCTACTCTTGAAGGACCAAAAGATCAATATGAATTAATTCTAGTGGTCTACTGATAATCACATTTTAATGACATTTTAATAACCTCATTATCTATTTTATATCAATAAATATGTTACTAATAATATGTTTTATCTTATTTTGCAGAATAATGGAGTATTAATGAATAAAAGCTCAAATGACTCAAACTCTCTGAATTTCTACCAAATTTTGAAGCCCAAATCTGAAGACAAACGAAGGCCCAAGATACCAAGGGAATCCAAGAAGAATTCGTGCAAAAATATCAAGAAAAGACAAAATCCGTTGGGAACCAATCGGTTGACCAACCGGTTGGCTAACCGATCGGCCAACCGATTGGTGCGCAGCAGATTCCAAATTAAGGAAAGATTTCTCTTCCTTTTTGGCCAAGTTTGATCCAATGGTTCACATCAACTCCGTTGGGGTATAAATAGGAGTAGTATCTGAGGGTTTAGAGGTGTGAAATATTTTGTAAAACTCCTTTTGGAGAGAAAGGGTTGCTCTTGTTTTAGAGTACCTTTCATTGTAATAATTTTTCCTCAATAAATAAATATTTTCGCCCCTTCAATCCCATCTTCTTCTTCTTGTTCAAGGACCAAAAGGAGGATGAGTTGATGATGATGAGTTGCAGGTTTCTCTTTATTTCTCTTTATTATTTCTTTTTCTTTCTTGTTATTTATTTGCTTTGTAGTTTAGATTTAATAGCTTTTGTAGTTTAGATTTAATTGCTTTGTAGTTAGATTAGTTTAGAATTTTTCTTTTCTTTTTATTTTCTTTTCTTTTTCTATTTGTTTGAATTTCCCAAGATGTTGAACTAAACTCTTGTGGGGATCTAGGTTGCATGAAACTAGTCTAATCTCTTTTGTGTTTATGAATCATCTCTCTTATGCTTAAAAGATCATGTTTAGGTTAATCAACTAGAGAACTAATCGATAGAAGAAGAATTTGATAGTTTATGCTTTCCTTAAGTGGTTTGATAGGCTATGCTTATGAATTCTAGGATTGTTATCTTGTTATTACTCTCTTCATGAGTTTGAATTTCAATTAGGTGATAATTTGATAAGTTATGCTTTCCTTAAGTGGTTTGATATCTTATGCTTAATAAATCTAATATGAGATGTGGTAAAAAGAGAATTTTTCGTAGATTATAATTTGAGTTAGCTAGTGGATTCAATTCTAGATTCCTTCATCTCTCTTATTGAAATCTCGTCTTTTTAATTGTGATTCCTTTCACACACAATCCAAATCCACTCTCTCATCACTTCATCATATTTTCATATTATCTTGAATAAAACCCTAATTGTCACGCATAATTTGAGAACCGAACTTGAATCAAACACTTCCTATTTCCCGTTCCTCGTGGGATCGACAATCTTAAATACTATAACTTGACAATGGTTGTGCACTTGCGACTATAAAAGGTAAACACTCGTTTTTGCCCATCAAGTTTTAGTATTCTTAGGGAACGGTGTTAAGTAGGAATTTTTCTTAGTTCTTTAACTTGTGTGTTTGTCTATTGTGAATGACAAAAGGAGCTTGAAGGCAAGGAGTTGAAGATTAGAGATTGAAGGTTGCCTCCAACGAGGCTTTGCATTGCTTTTATGCAGTAACTCTTCTCTCTAGTATTTTTAATTCCACCCTATAGGTAGTTCATCACATTAGAGACAATTAGGTTAATATATAAAAAAAAACTGACTTTCTTTCTTGTCGACCATAATTAAAAAAAAAAAAAAAATTTTCTTTCTCATCCTTTTAGTTGCTTTTAATTTCTAGGGTCGCATTGCATATAATAGTAGGAATTCACCAAAGTGATTTGAGCATTTTGAATTGACACTCACTTGAAAATATTTTAAGGGCAAAACCCATTAATCAAGATAAGGTGAGGGATTTCATCACCCTTTCCTTCACCAAAAATCACTGATTCCTCACTACACAAACCCAAGCCTCCTAAAAGAATTAGGCGTTGGCCCCTAAGGATTCGAGCTCAATAAGGAACAAGAAATTCTTGAGTGAACTGGTCTAAGTTTATTTGGATTAATTGGTGTCTAAGGCAAGGTTTAGGGGTTGCGTAGTTACCGCAAGGAACGAGGTACTTAATTGATCTTTGATCTCCTCTAGTACTATCCTTACGGCTAATTACCCACGAACCGGATTTTTTCACTTAGGGAGTTTTTGGTTAGAGCCGGTCTAGCTGAAGTTTAGGCTTAACCCTAGAGTTAGGGTGATTGAAAAGTGATTGTCTTGATTTGTTAATTTTTCTTTTCTTCTTCCCTCTTCTTCTCTTTTCACCATCTCACTAACTTTTTCATTTTTTTAATTAAAAAAAAAATCTCTTGATTTTGGTTCATGCAAACTTGGGTTAGGAATAATACCAATCGCTTAGTTCGCTCGATTCAACTTCTCAACCAAACGAAATGGCCAATCCTCCCGTTCTTCAAGATATCTCTACCCAACTAGGAATACTATAACTTGACAATGGTTGTGCACTTGCGACTATAAAAGGTAAACACTCGCTTTTGCCCATCAAGTTTTAAAGCTGCGGGAGCGGTGTTAAGTAGGAATTTTTCTTAGTTCTTTAACTTGTGTGTTTGTCTATTGTGAATGACAAAAGGAGCTTGAAGGCAAGGAGTTGAAGATTAGAGATTGAAGGTTGCCTCCAACGAGGCTTTGCATTGCTTTTATGCAGTAACTCTTCTCTCTAGTATTTTTAATTCCACCCTATAGGTAGTTCATCACATTAGAGACAATTAGGTTAATATATAAAAAAAAACTGACTTTCTTTCTTGTCGACCATAATTAAAAAAAAAAAAAAAATTTTCTTTCTCATCCTTTTAGTTGCTTTTAATTTCTAGGGTCGCATTGCATATAATAGTAGGAATTCACCAAAGTGATTTGAGCATTTTGAATTGACACTCACTTGAAAATATTTTAAGGGCAAAACCCATTAATCAAGATAAGGTGAGGGATTTCATCACCCTTTCCTTCACCAAAAATCACTGATTCCTCACTACACAAACCCAAGCCTCCTAAAAGAATTAGGCGTTGGCCCCTAAGGATTCGAGCTCAATAAGGAACAAGAAATTCTTGAGTGAACTGGTCTAAGTTTATTTGGATTAATTGGTGTCTAAGGCAAGGTTTAGGGGTTGCGTAGTTACCGCAAGGAACGAGGTACTTAATTGATCTTTGATCTCCTCTAGTACTATCCTTACGGCTAATTACCCAATGAACCGGATTTTTTCACTTAGGAGTTTTTGGTTAGGAGCCGGTCTAGCTGAAGTTTAGGCTTAACCCTAGAGTTAGGGTGATTGAAAAGTGATTGTCTTGATTTGTTAATTTTTCTTTTCTTCTTCCCTCTTCTTCTCTTTTCACCATCTCACTAACTTTTTCATTTTTTTAATTAAAAAAAAAATCTCTTGATTTTGGTTCATGCAAACTTGGGTTAGGAATAATACCAATCGCTTAGTTCGCTCGATTCAACTTCTCAACCAAACGAAATGGCCAATCCTCCCGTTCTTCAAGATATCTCTACCCAACTAGGAATGCTATCCCTTCATGCATTAAGCTTCCCAAGCAAATGGAACTAATTTCGAACTCGACCACATTTCATCAACATGCTTCCAAAATTCTTAGGAACGTAAACCTAAGACGATATATTTTCATCTCTCAATTTGAAGAAGTCGCCTCATGATTAAAATGAAAGACCTAGCGAGGATGCAATTAAGCTTCAATTTATTCCCTTCACTCTTAAGGACAAAGCAAAAATGGTCAGACAAATTACCAAGCAGATTCGATTTCAACCTCGGCTGATTTTGTAAAAGTTTTTCTAAAAAATTCTTCCCAATTCACAAAACGGTCAAGCTCGAAACAAGATTCAAAATTTTAGGATTGTCCCGGTGAGCCATTCGAAGTATTTCGATAGGTTTAAGGATCTCCTCATCCAATGTCCTCACCATGGTCCGAAAATGGCGACAGCCAAATCATTTACTTAAGGATTGGACTATCCCGCAAAAACTTCCTTAGAGTCTATGTGTCAAGGGATTTTATGAAGAAAAATGCCGATGAAGCATGGGATTTCTTAGAGAGTCCGTAAAAACCATGCAATGGGAACACCGTGATGACCGTGGTGCATCGGTTCCTCAAGACAAATCTAGTGGTCCTTCCTTAGGAACGAATATAGCCGCCAAGCAAAGATGGCGACGATCATGCGTAGGCTAGAAGCTCGAAATCAAAGAACGCTCCCCGCCAAGTCAATCAAATCTCGCCTCAGTTGTCACAATTGTCAGTCCCCATTTCATGTTGCCGATGAATGCCCTCTTTAGGATCCGATCAGCCACTAGGTCGTTAACGCCGCATTCCGGCCTCCTAGAAATGATCCTTTTGCCCCAACCTACAATCCGGTTGGCGGAATCATCCCAACTTTATGGAATCAAGGAAGTTACCCCGAAATCAAAACGCCAATCCCACCTCAAACCAACAAATTCCTAGGGGAAACACAATTCGCTCAATCCACCAAACAATTTCCATCACTCAAATCTACCTTTTCGAATTTCCTCCTCATCAACCGACTAATCTTTCTAACCCGTGATCCGAAAACGTCTTGGTGTCATAGAAAAGGGTTTAGAAGCCATGATCAAAACCACCACCAACCTGTTGACTCAATCATCCAACACTCTAAATTCCTTCATGCAAACAACCAACCAAGCGATCAACTCGAACACTCAAGCCATCGCCAGGATAGAAACCCAACTAGGGCAGCTAGCAAACGCCGTGAGTGAAAGAGAGAAAGGAACATTTCCGAGTCAACCCGTGACCAATCCAAGGAACTCAGGGTCAACTTTTCAAGATCAAGTGAATGCAATCCATTCACAACAATCAGGTAACCAGGTTAATAATCAAGTCCTTCAGAACGAGAGAATTATGTTGAATACATGCATCTTGAAGCCAACATTTGAAGAACCCTTTGTCAATGAACTTAGATTTGTAGAAAATAGAAAACAACAAGATTTCATTTTTGATGAAATTTTTGTTAATAATGAATCTAAGTTCAAAAAGCATACAACCATTAATACCTACCTTCCATTGCTGCACACATCACTAAAACCACGAAATTTTGGAATTTAAGCACATCAAGAATTATATCATTTTGAAATTCTTTAAATTTCGGGTAGAATTTTCAGAATAAGGTAGGAGTTAATGTAGAATGTGAGCTTCTCATGTTTCATCTTTTATTCTACATTTTTGTTTTTGTCCCACAATAATAATAAAAGAATTTATTCTTCTCTCATGTGAGAGTTTCTTGTTCTTTAAAAAAAAAAAATCTTGTAAATCATCAGGCATAATAAAAAAAAAAAATTGGTTTCGCCTCCCTCAGACAATGTAAATGCGCTTTCAATTTTTTCTGTTCCGTGTCATCCTAACATCCGTAGTGCTTCCACTCTTCTCCATGTTACTTTCTGCATTTACATTGAGGACAATGCAAATTTTAGGTGTGGGGGTGGGACTTAGTCAAATTTCTCAGATTTTAGTCATTTTTCATTTTCTCATTTTTCATTTTCTTTTTCTTATTCATTTTTCTTCTTCTTCTTCTTTAAAAAAAACAAAATTGTCACTTGCCAACTTAATAGAGTTGATTAATAGTCTTCTAATCCTGAGTTAGTTATACACTCAAGTTTACCTTTTATGATAATTTTAAACAAATTCCGAAAGAATGATTTTCAAAGTGGTATACTTTACTAAAGTTTAACTTGGATGTTTAATCAGTGGTGAAATTTTTATGCGTTTAACTTAGAGTTGAAAATGATTCTTTAAGTTGCATTAATCCAAATATTTTTCAGAACATATATACATATACACATATATATATTATACTAACTTAACAAAAGAGTGCTAAAATGGGCACCAAATAAATTTCTCTTAAAATCATCGGTAGTTCTTTGTTACTAAAGCCTAAGTTGGTGAGTAATTAAGCCCGAGGAGTATTTTTATGCTTAATGACCTAAGCCCAATTGGGTTGGGATTCATTGGCCCAAAACTCGCTAAATGGTCACTTAGAAAGTCCGATTAAAAAGAACAAGACTACCAAGAAAAAAAAAAAAAAACTAACCATGTTTTTATATATATGGAAATAATGGTATATGTTCTTGATTTTTCAAAATGGGTTAAGAGACTTGAACATTGTTTGAAACAAAGAGTTAGCATGTTTCCTTCAAAACTTTTGAATTAAATCTTTGAGAAAAACTTGGTTTTGTGTCACTACAATGGAAGGATTTTCTTAAGAAGTTTACTTTGAAATCATGATAAAACGTTTTCTTGAGTATTAACCGACTTGTGGAATTTTTGAATTATTCAATTAGCTTCTTTAAATTGGCAAGTTGGTGAATTTTGTGGGTATATTCACTGCAAACCCTCACGAGACTACAACTCGTCCACTAGGGTAACCTAGGGTTTAAAGGCTTGTTGTATCGCTAAATACAACCGCGATTCCTCGCGAAAGTGAGTTAGGATTTTTCTTTCTTTTCTTTTTCATTTTTCTTCCTTGCTAGAGGACTAGCAAAAGTTTAGGTGTGGGGGTATTTGATAATCACATTTTAATGACATTTTAATAACCTCATTATCTATTTTATATCAATAAATATGTTACTAATAATATGTTTTATCTTATTTTGCGAATAATGGAGTATTAATGAATAAAAGCTCAAATGACTCAAACTCTCTCAATTTCTACCAATTTTGAAGCCCAAATCAAGACAAACGAAGGCCCAAGATACCAAGGAATCCAAGAAGAATTCGTGCAAAAATATCAAGAAAAGACAAAATTCGTTGGGAACCAATCGGTTGACCAACGGTTGGCCAACCGGTTGGCTAACCGGTTGGCTAACCGATCGGCCAACCGATTGGTGCGCAGCAGATTCCAAATTAAGGAAAGATTTCTCTTCTTTTTTGGCCAAGTTTGATCCAATGGTTCACATAAACTCCGTTGGGGTATAAATAGGAGTAGTATCTGAGGGTTTAGAGGTGTGAAATATTTTGTAAAACTCCTTTTGGAGAGAAAGGGTTGCTCTTGTTTTAGAGTACCTTTCATTGTAATAAATTTTCCTCAATAAATAAATATTTTCGCCCCTTCAATCCCATCTTCTTCTTCTTGTTCAAGGACCAAAAGGAGGATGAGTTGATGGTGATGAGTTGCAGGTTTCTCTTTATTTCTCTTTATTATTTCTTTTTCTTTCTTGTTATTTATTTGCTTTGTAGTTTAGATTTAATAGCTTTTGTAGTTTAGATTTAATTGCTTTGTAGTTAGATTAGTTTAGAATTTTTCTTTTCTTTTTATTTTCTTTTCTTTTTCTATTTGTTTGAATTTCCCAAGATGTTGAACTAAACTCTTGTGGGGATCTAGGTTGCATGAAACTAGTCTAATCTCTTTTGTGTTTATGAATCATCTCTCTTATGCTTAAAAGATCATGTTTAGGTTAATCAACTAGAGAACTAATCGATAGAAGAAGAATTTGATAGTTTATGCTTTCCTTAAGTGGTTTGATAGGCTATGCTTATGAATTCTAGGATTGTTATCTTGTTATTACTCTTCATGAGTTTGAATTTCAATTAGGTGATAATTTGATAAGTTATGCTTTCCTTAAGTGGTTTGATATCTTATGCTTAATAAATCTAATATGAGATGTGGTAAAAGAGAATTTTTCGTAGATTATAATTTGAGTTAGCTAGTGGATTCAATTCTAGATTCCTTCATCTCTCTTATTGAAATCTCGCCTTTTAATTGTGATTCCTTTCACACACAATCCAAATCCACTCTCTCATCACTTCATCATATTTTCATATTATCTTGAATAAAACCCTAATTGTCACATAATTTGAGAACCAACTTGAATCAAACACTTCCTATTTCCGTTCCTCGTGGGATCGACAATCTTAAATACTATAACTTGACAATGGTTGTGCACTTGCACTATAAAAGGTAAACACTCGCTTTTGCCCATCATCTACTTGTAGAAATAATATTTTTAGATTTAAAAGAAGATTTATGTATTTTTCCTTTTGACATGCATCACAAAAATTATCTTTATATGAAATCTTAGGTAGACCATTTACGTAATTGTTTTTAGAAATTTTAGAAATATGTTTAAAATTTACATGACCAAAACGCCTATGCCATAATATAGAATCATTAGATGATGCAATAAGACAATGTTCATTTGAAACATTTTCTAAGGATAAAACATATATATTATTTTTTCTATGACCTTTGTATAATATAGTTATCAAATCAACATCATAAATTAAGCAATATTCTTTTTCAAACACTATTTTAAAACCTTTATCACAAAGTTGATTTATACTAAGTAAATTATGCTTAAGACCATCAACTAATAAAACATTATTAATAATAGGTTTAGTAATATTACCAACTGCTCCAATACCTATCACCTTTCCTTTATTGTTATCTCCAAATGTAATTGTACCACCATCCTTGTTTTGAACGGAGGATAATAAATGAATGTTTCCAGTCATATGTTTTGAACAACCACTATCTAGAATCCATCTATCTTTCTTTGGTACCAAAAATAAATATTTATAATTTTGGTACCCATTTTATGTTGGGTCCATAATAATTAGTCTTTGGAAACCAAACCCATAAAAGTTTGATTTACTTATATAATTAGATGATAAACAAACATCTTTAATAAAATTAGAAATATAAGACTTTTTCTTATTATAACTTAAAACTTTAGGAACCCAAATAGATAAGCATTTTGGTTTTGTTTTATTTGAAACATTATCCTTAACATTTTGTTTATAAATTATTGAAGATGATTTAACAAAAGTAGTTTTCTTACAAATGTCTTTTTCAACTTGAAAACCCAAACCTTTTCTCTTTTGAGTTTCTTTTTGATAAGAAAGTAAAGTTTTAAATTCTCTTTACCTTTATTAAATTTACTATCATTTAAGTATTGTTGATGTATATAATCACGCCACTAACCTCGGTGAGTTTAGCTTTAAAGAGAGCTGAGTCCGCTTTCTCTCCTAAAGCCCAAATGACCGACTCCAAACAAAGGATTCGGCCACAACAAAGAAGGACTGCGGAAGAGGCGGAGTTGGGATCTCCGGTGGTTCCTCCGACGGTCAAGTTAGTAGAGTGGGAGATAGTTTAATGGAGCAGGCATTCACACTGAGAAGATTGCTTACCTTGTTAGCTGTTCACGTTGCTCTTTATAGTTAGGGTTGAGGGGGTATTTCCGTCTTTCCATTGGTTTGGGAACCACTGGTGAGTCAGCCCTCCCTTCTCCACGGTGGCTGGCGATTGGTGAACACTTCTCGGTCTGCTAGGGTGGCTGGCCTTTACAGGTGTCCAATCGCGGGCGATTCGAGGGTTGGTGTGGTTTATTCGCTATTAATGGGATGGGATTGGCGGCGCCTGTAGCTGCATGGGTCCGAGGTGCCTTAAATACTGTGAGAGATGGGGGAATTAAGGGGCTGTCAGTGCATTTAATGCGATGTTGATGGACGCGAGTACGGTGCGACCGTCGTTCGAGCGGAGGGAATCACGCAGGATGGGAGAAGGGAAGAGTCGTGGTTGGATGGTCGACTCACGCGGTCTCCCGGGGCGTCCTTTGGGGGTAATCCGCTGAGGGGAATGGCTAGTGCCGCTTTCGCCGCCCTGCAGGACGGGAGGCCGAGAAGGGTGGGCCTGGATTCGTTCCATATCGTCGGGAGAGGCCGGAGACTTGCTGGAGAGGGTTATAGTGAGTGACGGGTTGGAAGGACGACCGACACCGCCTTTCGCGTCGTGCGAGCTGGCTAGCGGCCGGGGGGCGATAACTGGTCGTCCCCATGTCGTCCGGGGGACGAGCGGCGCGGGATACCCATCGGGCAGTTGATTGGCCGGACGGGCGACTGTTACCGCCTTTCGCATCATCCGCGAGAGAGGGTTGTCGATGGGTCGACCGGCCCCGCCCCTCGCGTCGGCTATGGTGATAGCCGTTTAAGGGATCGCGACAGGGTCGGTAGGTGCAGGTCGACCGGCGGGTTGGGCGTAAAGGTTCATGTCGGTCCTCCTTGGTAAGCAAGCGTTCGTCCAGATCGGCGTTTGGCTTTTCTCCTTAATCACTGATTAGTGGTTATGACCATAACAGTTGGCCCCTTTCGCTTGGAGTCGGTTGGAAACGAGTCCGAGTGAAATGAGTAGTGTTGCCTTGGCCAGGAGGGGGTTCGAGGGGGATTCGAACGTTACATCGATGGGACGTGGCTGACGTCAACGGGCAGTTTCTTGGCCATTGGCGCCGCTTACGGGCGTGGAGGTGGGGCCCTGCGGGGCTTTTGCGCCTCGGCGGTGCCTCGAGTGGGTTTTAATCCTCTCCGTTGATCGCGAAAAAGAGCACTGTCAGTGGGTCCCACCGTATAAATAGAAAGAGGTGAGGGGGGAAGGCATTCGCTTTTCTCTTCCCTCGTCCACGAATTCAGGCGATTTTCCGGCGGGTGGTAAAGATCCGGCATGGATTCCGATCGTCATAAGCAACTCGATGAGTTCCGCTCGAAGGTTACCCAGACGCAAATGAGGTCTTTGTGCTCGGAATTCGACATACCGAAGGCTTACAAGTTGGAGGCTCCGGCGAAATCATCTCCGTTATCTGACCCGGCGGCGAGGGCTCCCCTGTATCTCAAACACTTGGAGTGCGGCCTCCGGCTGCCACTGCACCCTTTTCTTCGAAAAGTGTTTGATGAGTTAGGTGTGTCTCCAATGCAAATGACGCCAAACTCGATAGCCATATTGGTCGGCTTCATCGTCATCTGCCGTTGGCTCTCGATTCGGCCGACGATGAGCGTGCTGAGCCACTTGGTCGGCATCACAGTCCAGAAGACGCCTCACTATTACCTCCAGATGTCGGGAGAATTCAAGGTTATCCTTGATCTGCCCAAGTCGATCAAAGGGTGGAAAGACAGGTTCGTCTGGGTCACTGGGGACGACTCGAACTTAGGGTGTGCGTCCTGGCCAGAGATTAGGAGAGAAACCCTAGAGCCTACACCCTTGTCGGCCGAGCACCGGCGTGAGTTGGAGCAGATCGTTCACTACACGGGGCCGCGTACGATGGACGCTTTGCTCGACAGGTCGGTCTTGCGGCTTCACGGGATTTCGTCCACTCCTCCTGGCCCTTCTGATGAGGCGAGGGCTCATAACGTGACTTTCGGGGGGACAGTTGGGAGAGCACTGAGGGCTGAACCCACTCCGGATGAGGAGCTCCCGGAGGAACCCGGAGAGGGGTTAGCTCGGCCAGCCAAACGGCCGAGGAGCGAGTCGCCCTTGGAGGGAATTTGCTTCCAGCCGGAAGGAGGTGAGAGGGCCGACGTGGGGACGACCGTAGCGGGATGCGGTCGTATATCAGAAAGTGTCGCCTTGGGTGGTGGGCCCGATTTCCGGAGGACCCGGCAAAAGAAAACCAGCCATGGTCCTCGAGGTGCTAGACGGGCGGGAGAGAGTGTGGAGCATCCGATAGGAGAGGAGCTGCTAGAGTCGGAGGGGCGGGAGGACGACCGATCATCGACCGAGGCCGAGAGGGAGGTCGGCCCCCGAGGTACAGGTGTGGCCCATGAAGCTATGCCGGGGGAGGCTCCCGTGGGGGGCGGCATCCCACGTGGGAGCGACGTAGGGTCGGGGCGCGTGGTCGACCATCAGGGGACGGCTCCTCACCGACAGGGAAAAGAATCAGCCGGTGGCCAGGGAGCGAGTTTTGCTCAGCCGGTGGCCTCCCTACCGCCGCTGAGGGTGAGGACTGGAACAAAGCGAGTAGACTGATGATGGGGGCTCTCTCTCCCATCGGCCGTTATGATGGGGAGCCGGATGCAGAGCATCGGCATAGGCCGGCATGGTACATGGATGCTCGCTCATCGGTGTTAAGGTCGAGCTACGTACAAGGAAAGCGTGACGATTGGCTTGGTCCAGGAAGATTTTGGCGGCGATTCCCGATGTCGGCCTGCACATCATCCTGCGGAGTTATTTGACCAGGGGTTGTTTAGTGGAGGACGAGCTGTTCAGTCGGCTGCGTCAGGGCCATCAAGCCTATGAAAGGCTTCGAGAGAAGCATCTGGCTACCGAGGCCGCCTCCAACGAGGACCTTGACCGAGCTATCAAGGAGCTTTCAATTAAACAGGCCGAGCTTGATGACTGGCGGCGTGAGATGGAGGTTAAGGACCAAGTTATCAGGGAACTCAAAGCGTCCAGGGAGAGAATGTTGGCTGATATAGCAGATCTTCGGCGACGCCTTCAGGACGGTGGGGGACGACCTGGGTCGTCCGACGTTTATAGAGAGCGCGACTTGGCGACGGCGCAGGTTGCGCTGGAGAGGCAGGTCGCACAGCACGCCAAGGCTCAGTTGGCGGAGGAGTCGGTCGCCCGTGAGCAACTAGCGAGGGAGTGCGCTCAACTTAAGGAATCCTTAAGCGGGGCGGAGGAAAAGGCAAAGTATCTGGAGTCGCTCGATTATCGGTCGTCCTTGATAGAACAAAACCGACCGGCCATCATCGAAGAATACCGACAAAGCACGATGGGGAAGGTTGAGGTCGCTCTGGCCTGCAAGGCGGGTTGCGACTTCATGGTTAAGCAGCTACCGTCCGAGTATCAGCGTGTCCCAGGTCGGCTTCGATATCCTCCGGGTATAGCCGGCCAGATAGATCTCCTCTCGAGATTTGAGGCGGAGTCGCGGGGATCGACCTAGGTGACAACGACGCTGAGGAGGGAGGGGAGGACGGGTCATCGAGTGGTGGCTCTTCGAGCGATGCCAGCCCGGGTCGGTAGTTTAGGTTTTAAGCATTCGTTCGTAATGTAATCGGCGGTGTGTATTTTGTACTTGTCAAATAAATGAATGCAATAAGAGTTTATTTTCGTAGTCGTGTTTTGTGCTGCTTTCTATGGCTGAGGCGACTTGGTGAATTGGTTGGCTTAACATGATTTGGTCGCGCTGGAGTCTTGGATGGCCGGTATGGTCTTCTGTTGGGTGGTCGCCCCAGGCCGGCCTCTCGTTAGTTAAGTCGGTCTTTGGGGTCACTTGTTCTTGGTCCGTTGGTTCATTGGGCCGGCCGGGCAGAGTCAGTCCGGCCCGGACAAAAGACGGGTTTAGTTTTCTAGGCGCAACAGGGGGCGCTACTGTAGGGGATAAGACTTGACACCAGTGGTACTTTAGCCGCCAGAGGCGCTTTGAATTTCGAGCGAAGAGACGTGGGCCATAAAGGCGGGCTTTTCAATTTTCAGGTGGCGGTTCGTGTTTGAGCATCAATCTCGACCGTTGGGTTCGAAGCGCCCCCCAGGAGCGGACACGTGGGCGCTCTGAGTGTCTATATATGCCCTTACTCCATTTGGAGATTTCTTTTTGCACTTTCTAAAGACCTATCTTCTTCTTCCTTTTTAACCAAATTATCTGCCATGGCTGCTTCTACCTCCGCTTCCGTTGATAGGATCGCCAGGCTCAGATCTTGGCAATCGAAGGCGAGAGAAGAGGATCTGGAGGGGCTCCACGAAAGGTATGACCTTCCCGGAGAGTTTAAGGTTTCTCTCCCAGAGAAGGATAGCGCTATTGTCGATCATAGCGCGGACAAGTTACCGTTGTACATGGCGCATCTAGACAATGGATTGCGCTTTCCCCTGCCGGCGTTCGTGAGGAGGCTATGCGAACGGCTTGGGGTGTCTCCGATGCAGTTTGCCCCTAACGCCATCGCTACGATAATGGCGTTTCTGGTGATCTATCACCGTGTGAAGGTGGTGCCGACTCTTCAACTCTTCGGCAATCTCGTCACGGTGAGGGCGACAAAGAAGGACGCCCATTTCTTTTTCGAGTATGTGGGCGGTAGGTTTCATTTAAAACAGATGTTTCGGTGATTTTCGAAGCGACGATTCAGTTTTCGAGGTGACTCCTCGAGTTCCACCTTCTTAATTTCTTCCGTTGATCACGAGGGGGCTTAGCATTTATGGGTTCTATTATAAATAGGGGAGGAGACCTTTACTTATCGTGTTCTCGTTAGGTTAGTGATTGATCGTCTTTACTCGTCCTTTTCAAGGTCTCAAATTGGGAGCACCGGTACGTTTTGTTGAGAGATGATTGGGGCGTGGGGGTGGATTCGTTCCCCAGAATCCACCATCTTCGGGGTTTTCCCGCTGAGTATGCCGGCGGGAGCTCCGATCATCGGTGAAGAAGGGGTTCCGGGTTATGGTGCTGATATGGAGCCATGGGGTCAACATTTAAAATCCTTTGGCAGTGCTTCATTCGGCTTAGACGCCGATGACATCCTTTGGCAGTACTTCACTCGGCTTAGACGCCGATGACATCCTTTGGCAGTACTTCACTCGGCTTAGACGCCGATGACATCCTTTGGCAGTACTTCACTCGGCTTAGACGCCGAGGTGAGCAGAGGAGGCGACGGGAAAGTCGAGGATACTGAAGGCGACAATGACTATTGGGATGCCCATTTAGGCTTGTAATTTTAGTTTTTCTTTTATTTTGGTATTTCGGACGTGCAGACCATTGTAAACTTTGCTTGGAATATCAATGAAAAGTTGCATTTCAGGAATGGTGGTTGTTCATTCGATTCATTCTTCATTTCTCCCCTTTTTTTTTGTGTGGTCGAAAACGAGTCGGCCCCTGTGGGGCTTACGATTAGCACAACAAGTAGACCGAAAACGGGTCGGCCCCTGTGGGGCCTACAATGAATCATAACGAACAGATTGAGAACGGGTCGGCCCCTATGGGGCTTACAATAAACATGATAAGTAGATCGAAGACAGGTCGGCCCGTGCGGGGCTTACAATAAACATGATAAGTAGATCGAAGACAGGTCGGCCCGTGCGGGGCTAGACTCCCTGAATTGGCCCAATCGCTAGGGTCGCTCGGCCCGCCGACTCGCTAGTTGGGTGTATAAGGCCCGCTTCATCCTCAGCCTTTGCCAAGCTCGGCCCCGGCGGGCTTAGCCATCACGGCCCAAGGGCGGAGCTCCGCACGTGATCTAATCGCTGGTCGGGTGCCTAGGACTTACGCGGGCTTAGGTCTTATTTCTGCAGAGCCGATCTCTGCTTTGAGGTAAAGAGCAAGCCCGAGCCGCTGGGAGCCGACGACCAGAGGGGACTAATCACAGAGGTCGGGTGCCTAGGACTTACGTGGCGCCTAGGTCTTATTTCTGCAGAGCCGACTGCTTTGAGGCAAAGAGCAAGCCCGAGCCGCTGGGAGCCGACGACCAGAGGGGACTAATCACAGAGGTCGGGTGCCTAGGACTTACGCGGGTTTAGGTCTTATTTCTGCAGAGCCGACTGCTTTGAGGCAAAGAGCAAGCCCGGAGCCGCTGGGAGCCGACGACCAGAGGGGACTAATCACAGAGGTCGGGTGCCTAGGACTTACGCGGGCTTAGGTCTTATTTCTACAGAGCCGATCTCCGCTTTGAGGCAAAGAGCAAGCCCGAGCCGCTGGGAGCCGACGACCAGAGGGGACTAATCGCAGAGGTCGGGTGCCTAGGACTTACGTGGCGCCTAGGTCTTATTTCTCGCAGAGCCGACTCGCTTTGAGGCAAAGAGCAAGCCCGAGCCGGCTCGCTGGGAGCCGACGACCAGAGGGGACTAATCACAGAGGTCGGGTGCCTAGGACTTACGTGGCTTTAGGTCTTATTTCTGCAGAGCCATCTCTGCTTTGAGGCAAAGAGCAAGCCCGAGCCGGCTCGCTGGGAGCCGACGACCAGAGGGGACTAATCACAGAGGTCGGGTGCCTAGGACTTACGCGGGCTTAGGTCTTATTTCGCAGAGC
The DNA here is from genome assembly GCA_012295165.1 of Asparagus setaceus. Lineage (NCBI taxonomy): Eukaryota > Viridiplantae > Streptophyta > Magnoliopsida > Asparagales > Asparagaceae > Asparagus > Asparagus setaceus. The sequence continues at coordinate 66,606,427 of CM022706.1, read as the reverse complement.
CGACCGCTTTGAGGCAAAGAGCAAGCCCGAGCCGGCTCGCTGGGAGCCGATGACTCAGAGGGGACGCATCACAGAGGTCGGGTGCCTAGGACTTACGCGGGCTTCTAGGTCTTATTTCTGCAGAGCCGATCTCGCTTTGAGGCAAAGAGCAAGCCCGAGCCGCTGGGAGCCGACGACCAGAGGGGACTAATCACAGAGGTCGGGTGCCTAGGACTTACGTGGTTTAGGTCTTATTTCTACAGAGCCGACTCGCTTTGAGGCAAAGAGCAAGCCCGAGCCGGCTCGCTGGGAGCCGACGACCAGAGGGGACGCATCACAGAGGTCGGGTGCCTAGGACTTACGTGGCTTCTAGGTCTTATTTCGCAGAGCCGATCTCTGCTTTGAGGCAAAGAGCAAGCCCGAGCCGGCTCGCTGGGAGCCGACGACCAGAGGGGACTAATCACAGAGGTCGGGTGCCTAGGACTTACGTGGCTTCTAGGTCTTATTTCTCGCAGCCGACCGCTTTGAGGCAAAGAGCAAGCCCGAGCCGGCTCGCTGGGAGCCGACGACCAGAGGGGACTCCACCGCCAGAGGTCGGGTGCCTAGGACTTACGGGCTTAGGTCTTATTTCTCGCAGAGCCGATCTCCGCTTTGAGGCAAAGAGCAAGCCCGAGCCGGCTCGCTGGGAGCCGACGACCAGAGGGGACGCATCACAGAGGTCGGGTGCCTAGGACTTACGTGGCTTCTAGGTCTTATTTCGCAGAGCCGATCTCTATTTTGAGGCAAAGAGCAAGCCCGAGCCGCCGCTGGGAGCCGACGACCAGAGGGGACTAATCACAGAGGTCGGGTGCCTAGGACTTACGTGGCTTCTAGGTCTTATTTCTCGGCAGAGCCGATCTCTGCTTTGAGGCAAAGAGCAAGCCCGAGCCGCCGCTGGGAGCCGACGACCAGAGGGGACTAATCACAGAGGTCGGGTGCCTAGGACTTACGCGGGTTTAGGTCTTATTTCGGCAGAGCCGACTGCTTTGAGGCAAAGAGCAAGCCCGAGCCGCTGGGAGCCGACGACCAGAGGGGACGCATCACAGAGGTCGGGTGCCTAGGACTTACGCGGGCTTAGGTCTTATTTCGCAGAGCCGATCTCCGCTTTGAGGCAAAGAGCAAGCCCGAGCCGGCTCGCTGGGAGCCGACGACCAGAGGGGACGCATCACAGAGGTCGGGTGCCTAGGACTTACGTGGCGCCTAGGTCTTATTTCTCGCAGAGCCGATCTCGCTTTGAGGCAAAGAGCAAGCCCGAGCCGGCTCGCTGGGAGCCGACGACCAGAGGGGACTAATCACAGAGGTCGGGTGCCTAGGACTTACGTGGCTTCTAGGTCTTATTTCGGCAGAGCCGACTGCTTTGAGGCAAAGAGCAAGCCCGAGCTCAGAGGGGACTAATCACAGAGGTCGGGTGCCTAGGACTTACGTGGTTTAGGTCTTATTTCTGCAGAGCCGACTCGCTTTGAGGCAAAGAGCAAGCCCGAGCCTACCGCTGGAGCCGACGACCAGAGGGGACTAATCACAGAGGTCGGGTGCCTAGGACTTACGTGGCTTTAGGTCTTATTTCTGCAGCCGATCTCTGCTTTGAGGTAAAGAGCAAGCCCGAGCCGGCTCGCTGGGAGCCGACGACCAGAGGGGACTAATCACAGAGGTCGGGTGCCTAGGACTTCACGTGGCGCCTAGGTCTTATTTCTACAGAGCCGATCTCCGCTTTGAGGCAAAGAGCAAGCCCGAGCCGCCGCTGGGAGCCGACGACCAGAGGGGACTAATCACAGAGGTCGGGTGCCTAGGACTTACGCGGCTTTAGGTCTTATTTCTCGGCAGAGCCGACCGCTTTGAGGCAAAGAGCAAGCCCGAGCCGGCTCGCTGGGAGCCGACGACCAGAGGGGACGCATCACAGAGGTCGGGTGCCTAGGACTTACGCGGGCTTAGGTCTTATTTCTACAGAGCCGACCGCTTTGAGGCAAAGAGCAAGCCCGAGCCGGCTCGCTGGGAGCCGACGACCAGAGGGGACTAATCACAGAGGTCGGGTGCCTAGGACTTACGCGGGCTTAGGTCTTATTTCTGCAGAGCCGATCTCTATTTTGAGGCAAAGAGCAAGCCCGAGCCGCCGCTGGGAGCCGACGACCAGAGGGGACTAATCACAGAGGTCGGTGCCTAGGACTTACGTGGTTTAGGTCTTATTTCTACAGAGCCGATCTCGCTTTGAGGCAAAGAGCAAGCCCGAGCCGGCTCGCTGGGAGCCGACGACCAGAGGGGACTAATCGCAGAGGTCGGGTGCCTAGGACTTACGTGGCGCTTAGGTCTTATTTCTCGCAGAGCCGATCTCTGCTGGATTCGGCCTGGCTCCTACCGAACGGGCTGGGCAATTCATCTTGACTTGGTGGGTAGGGTTCCGTTACTTGAGCGAGTTGGATCACCTGCCGCGACTAGGAGAGAAGGGTTCCTTGACTCGCTCTAAGCGAGAGGGAATACCATAACTCGACTTGGTGAGGGGTAGGTTCGCTTGACTGGGTAAGTTGGGTCGCCTGTCTCAACTAGGCGAGAAGGGTTCCTTGACTCGTCGTGGCGAGAAGGGTTCCTTGACTCGACCTAGTAGGAAAGGTCGCCTGAACTACTCAGTAAGGAAGTTACCTCGGCTCAAGCTAAGAGAGTGGGATTTCCTACCGCTGCTAGCTAGAAGGACGCACTGACTCATCCCAAAGGGGAGGGTCCCCTAAACTCGCTCCAACAAAGCAGCCCATCCCAACTTGACAGATGAAATTGATTTTCACGATTCGCCACGGAAGGCCGGTTTGATCGGCCACACGAGCCGAGTATTTAAGAAGCTCCTTGTACCATTTAAGACAAAAGGATAATTGTCGCAAAATTCTATTTATATTGACGCTTTTGAACAAGATTTACAATGCAAATTTATTGAAAAACTTCCCGAGGTGTTCTATGTTCCGTGGATGTCAGAGGACTCTCCCATCGTGGCTTCGAGGCGATATGTCCCGGCGTGGTTCTTCGAGGACGTGTAGGGTCCTTCCCAATTAGGCGCCAACTTGCCGCTGCCTCGGTGTCCTTATCGAAGGTCCTTTCCTCAAAGACTAGGTCGCCGACTTGGAACCTCCTTGGTCGGACTTTGTCGTTGTAATGCCGGGCGATCCGCCGTTGATTGACGACTTGTTCTGTAGAGCTGTTGCCCGGATCTCCTCCATCAAGTCCAGCTGCCCTCGGTCCTTCTAAGATTTGTTTCTTCATCGGCGTTGGAGTCGGATGGTGGGCATGCCGACCTCCATCGGGTCACCGCCGCCTCCATAAGTCAAGATGAACGGGTTTCTCCGGTCGAACTCTTGTGGGTCGTCCTGTACGACCATAAGATGCTCGGCAGTTCTTCGACCCAATTGCCGACCGCTTGGTCGACCCTCTTCTTCAGAGCTTGGAGGATGCATTTGTTAGCAGCCTCTGCTAGCCCATTGCATTTGGGGTGGGCTACCGGTTAACTTGAGCTTGATCCCCATTCTTCACAAAATCTTGGAACCCCCGCCGAATCGGGTGCCGTTGTCGGTGATGAATGAGCGAGGGACACCGAATCGGCATACGATCGACTTCCAAGCAAAGCTGGTGATGTTGGCCTCCCCGATCTTTGCTAAAGGCTCGGCCTCGATCCATTTGGTGAAGTAGTCGATGGCGACTATCAAGAATTTACGCTGCCCCGAAGCAAGGGGAAGCGGCCCCAGGATATCCAGTCCCCATTGGGCGAAAGGAAGAGGGCTAAAGATAGAAGTGAGCTCTGTGGCGGCGGCTCTAGGGATTTCTGTGAAGAATTGACACTTTTTGCATTTGGAGACGAGCCGCTGGGAATCGGCCACAATGGTCGGCCAATAATATCCTTGGCGTATGATCTTCTGGGCGAGAGTTCTTGCCCCTGGGTGGTTTTCGCAGGTACCTTCGTGGATTTCCCTTAGAACATAATCGGCTTCGGCAGGTCGAAGGCACCGGAGATAGGGCCCCACCCCGCTGCTCAGATAGGACGACCGATAGAGTTGGCCGTCGATCATGAGGTAGCGGCGGGCGGCCCTCTGCAAACTCTTCGCCTACGGTCGGCCGCAGAAGAGCCGCAGCCAAGAATTGGATGAAAGGGTCCGCCCAACAAGATTCCCGTGGAGGGTCGGTCTGCATGACGTCCGACGGAACTCCCGCGATGCTGGGATGTGGGAGTGTGTCGGCGAAGATGGGTCTGGAGCTACTCAAGGAACCGGTTGAGGCGAGCTTCGACAAGGCATCCGCCGAAGCGCGGGCGCCGGGATTTGGACGATCCCGGGTTGGCGGCGGGGAGCAGTGTCCTTGACGATCTTCGTATTGAGCCATCCTCTTATCTTTGGCGGCGATTTGCCGCTGACTGATGAACGCACTAACCGAGAGTCGCCAAGATAATTAGGCTGCCTCCGCTGTGGCCCGCAGACCGCAATGAGGGCTTTATATTCGCCTCATTGTTCGAGGCGGGAACTTGAAGGCGATGGATCGCCCGCGGATCGTTCTTCGGGTCGCAGCAGACGACGCCGCCCCGCCCCTCGCCTCACTTGAGGATCCGCCCACCTTCAATTCCCACCAAGAGGCTAATTTCAGAGGAGTCGGCTTCGTGTTCGACACGGGAAGCGCCACTTACCGCCGCCTGGGGGTATGGATTGAGCAGAGCAAACTGGTCATCCGTTCGCCATCCGGGCGAGGTGGACTCTATGAGGAAGTCCACTAATGCTTGCGCCTTTATGGTGGTCCCGGCTCAATTGCACATCATACTCACCGAAGTTCGACGACCATGCACCATTCTCCCGGATGTGGTGGGGCTCCCTAAGGATTTTTCATTGGGAGGCTCGTCCGGCACGGACATAGGGTGTGCTTGGAAGTAGGGACGGTCTACGGGCGGTGGTGATGAGGGCTAAGGACGCCGCACTGTGGGTAGTTGAGCTCCCCGCTTTTAAGATCCTACGACATAATAGACCGGCTCGATGTGGTCTTCCTCCTAACGAGCTGAGCTCACAGCCTTCAGCGACGGCCAAATACAGTATAGGGTTTCACCTTCTGGGTTGGCTTAAGAGCGGCTTGGTGCTCGTAGACCTTGAGCTCGGCTGGTGCAAAGACTCTGGTCCACTCCAGCCTTCTTCTTGGGATCTTTGGCCCCTCCGAGTATCTTGAAGAAAGGAAGGCTTCTCTCACCGACTTGAGAGGAAGCCTGGGCGCTATCTTCCGTTGAGCTTCAATGTCCTTCATGGTGCGCTGCTCGAAGTCGCCGATGGCTTCTATCTTCTCCTGTTGATCTCAATCCCTCTCTGGGTGATCATAAATCCCAAAAATTTTCCCGATTGCACTCCAAAAGCGCATTTAGTCGGGTTGAGCTTCATGCGGTAGTGCCGAAGGGTGGCGAAGGTTTCTTCCAAATCGGTAACATGGGCCGCTGCGAACCTCGACTTCACCAAGATGTCGTCCACGTAGGCTTCCACATTGCGGCCGAGCTGTGCCTTGAAGATCTTGTTGACCAGCCTTTGGTAGGTCGCGCCGGCGTTCTTGAGACCAAAGGGCATCACTTTGTAGCAAAAGGTGCCCCGGTCGGTGACAAAGGATGTCTTTTCCTGATCATGCTTCGCCATGCGGATCTGGTTGTAACCTGAAAAAGCATCTAAGAAGCTTAGCAATTGATGTCCCGTGACTTTCGCCCACCAACCGACACGCGGGAGGGGTAGCCGCCCTGGGGCATGCTTTGTTGAGGTCGGTGAAGTCGACGACGCCCTCCACTTGCCGCTAGATTTCTTCACTAGGACGACGTTGGACAACCACTCGGTATTGGACCTCCCGAATGAAGTCGGCTCGTGAGCCGCCGACCTCCTTCGCCGCTTTTGCCGCCGCCCTGTGTGCCTCTTCTTCGCCAAACCGCTTGACGGTTTGGCCGACAGAGAGTTCATGGTAATGACGCCGGGCGAAATGCCCGATGTCTTCCGACTCCAAGCAAACACATCAAGATTAGATAAAAGAAAAGCAATTATCGCACCTCTTAATGGTTCCGCGAGGCCGATCCGATCCCGGTGTTCTTCTCGCCTCTTGTTGTCGATGGGGATCTCGTGGAGATCTTCAATCGGAGCCGCTTCTCGGCCCGCCCTCCCTTCGAAGTTGGCGAGCCGCTTTCTCGATAGCATTGCGGTCGCGACTCCTTTCCCCTTTGTAGTGAGAGCGTAGTGCCCGCCTCCTTCGGGTCGCTGACCGCCCCGACCCTCTTGGTGTCGGGAATTTGATCATCCGATGATAGGTGGACGGGATGGCCCGCAAGTGGTGGAGAGATGTTCACCCAAGATGACATTATGGGCGACTTGATGTCCATTACCACTTAACCGGACGCCAATGGTGGATTGGCATGGCGTTGACCTACGCCGAGGAAGGGTGATCCGATACTCCCGAGCCGAGTGTCCCGTGAAGCCGCATCGTGGGTCCTATAGACTACCGAGCTTGGACCGGCCGATGCCCATGCGTTGAATGCATCCAAAACAATATGTCGACAGAGCTCCCTGTCGCATCATGATCCTCTTCACCTTGAAGCCGATATGTCGGCCGATATGACGATGGGGTCGCCGTGAGGCGCCTCGACTCTTCCAAGCCCGCCACAAAGAGATGGACACATCGGCCTTCTGCCTCTTGTCGCAGCTGTTCACCCGCAAAGCATGCCTAGCATACCTCTTCCGGGCGTTGTTGGACTCCCCTCCTAAGGTCGGACCTCCGCTGATGGTGTTGATTACTCCCCGACTTCCTTGTCCGGCTTCCCTGTGCTCCGAGTCGGGTCGAGGCCGGGGGGATCGAGAGCGAGGTCGGTGGTCGTCCCTCCTGGCTTGCTGCTCTCGATGGATCAAGTTCTTCAAGAAGCCTCTCTGAATGAGGTCCTCGATGTCCTTCTGGAGAACACGGCACTCTCTGGTGTCGTGGCCGTGGTCTCGTGGTACGGCAGACCGCCGGAGTCTCTCTTGCTCGGCCCTGCTCATCGGGCGGGCGGGGCTTGGGAGGAGCTCTTCTCTGGCCCCGCCCGTGGCCCCAAAGGGAGGTGTTGAGGATCAGGAACACCGGAGGGGAGCATTCGCTTCTATCCTCCTCCCGCCGAACCGGCCATTGCGTTGTTCTTGGGAGGAGGATTTCTGGGATGTGCCTCGGCTCTTCTTTCCGAGGCGTGTCCGAACCCACCTAGTGGGAAGGGCCGCTGGAGTGGTGTAGGTGGTGGTGAGGAGGATGAGGAGGTACCCAGATCGCCGGGCGGGGACGCCACGATAGTCGTGGGCCGCCTTGCCGACTCCTGGCCAGAAGCGATCTTGTATGCTTCCGCTTCTTCCATGTTCATGTAGGCGGGCTTTGGACATCAAGTGTTCGTAGCTCCCGATGGGCTTCTTGTTGAGGGCTTTAGATGTGTCACTGTACTCGCCACCGTGAGCCGCCATAGCTACTTTGCTCCCTTGGTCTTCGACTTCTAGCCTCTTCACCAAACCTCTTAATGTAGGCTCTGAGGCTCTCGCCCCGCTGGTTTGAATGAGCACACCGAGGGCAATTTGGGCTTGGCATTGGCCAAGAAGTGGTGTATGAACCGCCGACTCGCCCCCAAAGCCGCCGATGGATTTCTTCTCCAACGAAGTTCCACCAGCTTAGCGCCTCGCCGAGTGACGGGGAAGCAGCGGCAGATAGTCGCTTCTGGTGCTTGCATCATGATCATGGTGTTGTGATAGTCCTGTACATGCTCGGCCGGGTCTCTATCACCCGCATTTATCCATTGTTGGCATCTTGAACTTCGCTTGGCTTCATGATGGAGTCGGTAAAGGGGGTGTTCCCTCCAATGGCGTCACCGACCAGCTGGTACACTTGGTTGTAGTCGCCTGTGCACTGGTGGACGGTTGGAAGTGGAGCCACGGGCGCGATGTGAGGTCCGAGGTCGTGTCGGGCGGCCTATCGCCTGGCCGGGAGAAGGGCTTTCTGAAGGAGGTCGGGCGCGGCGGGCGGCCGCATTAGCCATGAGCCTTCTAGCGACGGCGCGCCTCGGTGATCCCTCCGTGACTTGTCAATGTGAGGAGTCTCTGAACGGATCTCGCCTCGACGAGCGGCGGTCGCCTGAAGCGTGGAATGGCGGCCGGCGGAAGGCCGCCCGCCGCAGTTGCCGATGGCGCCGCCGCCGCTAGGGCGGGGAGGCGAGTGAAGAGGTCAGCTGCAAAAGCTTGGAGCTGGGTTTGCATGGCTTGGGTGATCTTCTCGGTGGATTCCTGGAGTTGAGCTTGGGTGACATAGCCCGCATGTAGGTTCCCCGACCTAAAGGTCATCGCCACCGACATAGCCGCAAGAAGAAGAAAGGAGGCCCCACGGTGGGCCAAACCGTTGATGTATATAATCACAGCCACTAACCTCGGTGAGTTTAGCTTTAAAGAGAGCTGAGTCCGCTTTCTCTCCTAAAGCCCGCCGACGCCAATCCAAACCAAAGGATTCGCCACAACAAAGAAGGACTCATGGAAGAGGCGGAGTTGGGATCTCCTGGTTCCTCCGACGGCCAAGTTAGTAGAGTGGGAGATAGTTTAATGGAGCAGCAAATACACCGAGAAGATTGCTTACCTTGTTAGCCGCTCACGCTGCTCTTTATAGTTAGGGTTGAGGGGTATTTCCGCCTTTCCATTGGTTTGGGAACCACCGTGAGTCACCTCCCTTCTCCACGTGAGTTGCCGATTGGTCAACACTTCTGGCCCGCTAGGGTGGCGGCCTTTACAGTGTCCAATCGCGCATTCGAGGGTTGGTGTGGTCTATTCGCTATTAATGGGATGAGATTAGGCGCTCTGAGTCGCATGGGTCCGAGGTGCCTTAAATACCGGGAGAGATGGGGAATTAAGGGCCGCCGCTGCATTTAATGCGATGTTGATGGACGCCAGCACGGCGACCGCCGCTCGAGCCGAGGGAATCACGCAGATGGGAGAAGGGAAGAGTCGGGTTGGATGGTCGACTCACGCTGTCTCCTGGCGTCCTTTGGGGTAATCCGCCGAGGGGAATGGCTAGTGCCGCCGCCGCCCCGCAGGACGGGAGGCCGTGAAGGGTGGGCCCGATTCGCTCCATATCGCCGGAGAGGCCGAGACTTGCCGGAGAGGGTTATAGTGAGTGACGGGTTGAAGGACGACCGACACCGCTTCGCCGTAAGCCGGCTAGCGTCGGGCGATAATCGGTCGCCCCATGTCGTCCGGGACGAAGCGCGCGGATACCCATCGGCGCTTGATTGGCCGGACGGGCGATCGCACGCTTCGTGATCATCCGCGGGAGAGGGTTGTCGATGGTCGACCGCCCCGCCGGTCGGCTATGGTGATAGCCGCTAAGGGATCGCGACAGTGGTCGGTAGGTGCGAGTCGACCGGCGGGTTGGGCGTAAAGGTTCATGTCGGTCCTCCTTGGTAAGCAAGCGTTCGTCCAGATCGGCGTTTGGCTTTTCTTCTTAATCACTGATTAGTGGTTATGACCATAACAAGTATATATCATCATATTTTGATTTAATTAAAGAAATATCTTTATCTAAAATACTAATGCGAATCTTTAAATCATTACATTCGATTTTAGATATAAATTTTCATTGGTTAAAAATAATTTTCTTTAAGTAAATTCTCATTTTCTTCTTTTAATTTAATTTCTTAGAATTAAATTTAGAAGAATTTAAATCAAAATTTCTTCTAATAATCTTTTATTTTCACTTTTAAGAAAATTATGTGAAACTTTCAATCTTACAAAAGTTTCATATAATTCATTAAATGCATCTAAAAGTTCTTCATTATCATTTACCTCATCTTGTGCCATGAAACACATATGTGCAACTTCATTTTCTTCAGCTTTTTCATCTGATGAAGAATCATCACATCATCCCAAGTTCTTTGCCATCGCCTTCCTTTTCTTATTGTTTTGTGTATTGTTGAAGAAGTTTGATTTTTGCTTATTCTTCAATAATGGGCAGATCTTTCTTCATATGTCTGCTTTATTACACTTAAAACAAGCAGTGAGTTATTTGAATTTAAAATTTGGATTTAAACTTACCTCGCTTTATGAATTTCCGAATTTATGCGGCAAACATGCTCATCTCTTCATCATCATTATCTGAATCTTCTTTATCGATGTTATGTTGAATGCAAGCACTTTCTTGTTCTTTGTTTCATCTTCATTCTTTCTATCTTCAATTTGAACTTCATATGCCATGAGATTACCAATAAGGTTCTCCAATCGTGAGGGTTGAAAGATCATTTGCTTCCTCTATTGCGGTGATTTTCTTTTCCCATTTAGGAGTTAGTGAACGAAGTATCTTTCGCACCATTTCCACTTGTGTGTATGTTTTACCAAGTCCAATAAGAATATTTGTGATATCGGTGAATCTAGTAAATATTTCTCCAATAGTCTCATTTTCTTTCATTCTGAACAGTTCAAACCTGTGTACAAGAACAGAAATTTTAGATTCCTTAACTTTATTTGTACCTTCATGTGTTACCTCGAGTGTGTGCCAAATATCATTATCACGGATGTAGCCGTTGACACCTGTTGAACTCATTCCTATCAAGTACACAGAATAAAGCATTCATTGCTTTAGAGTCCAAATTTGCATTATTCCTTTGTGTTGTAGTCCATTCTACAAAAGGAGTAGTTGGCTTCTCATATCTCGTCTCCACGACATTCCATAGTTCATATCCAATTGATTGAAGATAAATCTTCATTCGCACTTCCAATAGTTGTAGTTAAGTCCATCAAACATCGGTGGACGATTTGTTGAGTGACCTTCTTTGAATTGTGAAGATTGATCCAAATTGATGCCATCTTTGACCTTTCTCTCGATAATCTAATGTAGGATCGCTTGATCTAACACACTTAAACACTAGAGGGGATGAATAGTATTTTATAAAATTTTATGCAAAATAGATAATAAATTGCAATAAGATAGCAACAATCACGAAATTGAACAATTACAAACACGTGGATTTTATATCGTTCCACCTTCCTGTACATCCAAATTCCCCAAGCAAATCCTCGCTGAGAGTTTTCACTATGATTTTGAAAACAAATTACAAAATCAAACACAACCCGACCAATTTGCAAGCCCATGCAAATTGCAACAATCTCAAACTCGAGATCACCAACTCTCACACCCGAGAGTTCCTTTTGAAGAAGAAATACAATTCCTATAAGCCTTGAAGTGTTGGTGATGTGCGCAGTTGGCTTAGAAACTTTTTAATCTTTGATATTGCCTAAATCTTATTTTGAATGTAATGAAATCAATAGCAATATCGATTCAACCCTTTTTAGAATTCTTTTTCTCTTGATTTTCAAAACTCAAGAAGAATGCAAAAAAATTGTGTTATATTTTGTTATTTTTCTGAAGTTTTTGTATATATATGTCCCTTAAAAGACACTTTTGAAAGCCAAGAAACGGATATTAACCTAACAAAACGCTCATAAATTCAAATTCAAAAGTTAGAAAATCAGATTCAGAGCTCCACTACAAACAAATATTAGTCAACTACTCTAGAAACGCACTTTATAAAAATAGTTTTGTAGCTTAGTAGTCGACTATACCGTAGTCATTAGTCGACTACTCAATTGACGTAATGTTGAAAATCAGCTTTATAATTTAGTAGTCATTAGTCCACTATTCTCAGAAAATAACAAACTTTAATTTGACATTAACACATGACTAGTCGACTACTATACTAATTAGTCGACTATTAAAGATTAAAATGATGTTAATGCAATATTTAAAACTTGTAAAATAACTAATAACTCTAATGGTTAATATAGGGATTTCTATATTAACCAACACACTAAGCATGTGTTAGTGTGTTCTAAGTGTGTGTGTGTGTGATCAAGGCTTGTACAATAATTCTAAGTAAAGAAGAGAAAAAATTTACATTTAACTTGCTTCTCATCATCTTCGATACTTCATAATGCCTTGAGCTTAGCTTGCACTTGTCCAAATTTGATAATAATGATACCGTGATCAACAAGTTATAATACACACCAAACACATATATAGAACACATATTGTTATCATCAAAATACTAACTTGAGAATATGAAAATCAATAATGAACAAGGCTTTTTAGGCTTGTGTTGTGAACAAGGCTTTTAGGGCTTGTGTTGTGAACAAGGCTTTTAGGGCTTGTGTTATGAACAAGGCTTTAGGGTCTTATCATTCTATTGAGCCGGGTTGATCGATAAGCTGATTGTGGTTTAATCAAAATTTATGGATTTATCATCCTGTTGAAGAGGATTGATAGATTGGTTACGATTTAAGCAAATTTGAGGACCTATCGTCCTGTTGAAGAGGACTGATAAGTTGGTTGTGATTTAAGCAAATTTGAGGACCTATCATCCTGTTGAAGAGGACTGATAAGTTGGTTGCTTGGAGCTTGTTATGATGAGATCAGGCTTCAATAGCTTAAAGGAAAAGAAAATTCCTGTCAAAGGAGTTAACTAAGTCTAAAACTGGCTAAGTGTTGGACTCAAAACGTGGGGGTTGGGACCCGCGTTTGAAATTCGGAACGCGTATTTGAGCTTCGCGTTCTGGCTTTGGAGTGCAGAGGTGAGCCTCGCGTCTGAGGTTTAAAACGAAGAGATGCGCTTCGCGTTTAGGGATAAAACGCGGAAGTGAGTCTCGCGTTTAGGGATAAAACGCGGAGGTGAGTCTCGCGTTTGGAAATAGAACGCGAAGGTGGGTCTCGCGTTTGGAAAGCTGAACCGCCTCATCTTAGGTAGTTGTGTTTAACCGCCTTAACTGGGGTGGTTGAAGAATCTTAACTGGAGATCTTCTCCTTAATCTTCGTATAAATAAACCCCTTGGGTAAAACTTGGAAATTTTACCAAGGGTTAAAATCACGAATTTTTCATCTCCTTCGTGCTTTCAAGAGATTTCGTGCTGCCGAAACTCTTCCTGAGTTCTTCCCCATCTTCGATCAGCCAGATTTCTCCAATGGCTCCAAAGAAGGTTGTTCACACAGTCAAGGGTGTCGTTCGAACGACTCCAAGCACAACTCCGGCCGAGAACTCGACTGACCCATCGGCTTCGATGGCGCTGCCGCCACCGCAAACCCCCTCACATCGAGGTATACTAGGGTTTCGAACCCGTTTTAATGGGTTCCAACCCAAAATTGAACTCTGTGTTTTGAACGTGGAGTTGATATTGACGATGGAGACGCGGGACTAACTCTCGCATTTTAAATTTAGAACGCGGGGGTTATCTCCGCATTTCTGTAGTTGGAACGCGTTGTTTGTCCTTCGCGTTTTATGCTTGGAACGCGGGGCTGAACCTCGCGTCTTATCGCTAGAACGCGGGGTAGACCCTCGCGTCTTATAGCTAGAACGCGGGTTGACCTCGCCTTATAATTAGAACGCGGGTTGACCTCGCCTTATAATTAGAACGCGGGTCGACCGTGATTTTCATCTTGGGCCACCTTAGGCTCTCTCGTAATTTTCCTTTCTGACGTTTTTATCTTCTCTTGTCTGCAGTTCTCTATGCTGATAGGCCGCTCTCCCATAGATATCACTTCGGTTATTCGGGTTGGATGGACCACGATGTGGCTTTAGGTCTTCGCCGGAGCTTCCATCGACCGACAATTGTGTGGAAAGAACGATGATGATCCATCGAAATAACCTTCCACCTTTTGGGCTATTATAACAGATATGAATTTTGTGGCGTCAGAAGGCCATGACTTAATCGAGATGCCAGCGTTCTTCTTCGGAGATCGTATCGAGGCGGATGATAACATGGACTGCGGCGAGGAATCCAAGATGCTACATCAAGCTAACGACGCTTCTTCCTTCCTAGCATGAAGCGGATGTATTCGCTTACTTTCAAAGCCGCCTCGCCGCAGCGCTTGGATTGGGATCTAGTCGAGCGGGATAGGGTGCGGTTGGGGTTCGACTCACCAGCGTTCATCCTTTGGGGAGTGACTATAAGGTGACAAAGCTTAAGACCAGCGAAGTTTCATAACATAAGTCCCAATCAAGAGAGGGCCACTGCCAAGACTTTTATTCGCCGATTCATTGTCAGCCTCGTGACTAATTTGTTGCTCAAGAATTTAGGACCCCCGATGGGTGTATTCTCCCGATGACGGATGGTGGGTCCGTGATGGTGGACTTTGTTATTAATGAATTGCGAAAGTGCCACTCACCTTATCCTGTTAGAGATTCCAAAGGAGAGCCACGCCAGACGGTTTCATCCAACTCCTACGCTTTGCCATCCCAAGAAGTATAACCTTGATACTTGTACTTTTTTCACTCCCGTTGGGGAGTTAGGTTTTGCTCTTCAGGAGATGTATGCAGTATCGGGCTTACCATTTGGTGAACTGTCGTATGAGGAACTTATTCCTAGCACCGCTGAACTTTCTATTTTGCGGAGGGACCACCCAGATGTCTATGCCACCTTCTGGGAAGTGATGTGTCACTTCCATATCTGTGTACAAGAAACTGGACTACGATCGGGCGGCGTTAAGCAAACGTCTTGGGCTGAATATTTATTTCAAAATCTGCATAATAAGAATGCACCGGTGATTCGTCTACCAGTGAGTTCCTCCCAAGTTTTCGCTGCCCAATACGTCAACGCAGCGATGGAAGATATCTTTCCTCCTGGTACGAAGTTTGAGAGTTTCCGTTGCCAAGCGGAGACTCCTATCTCTGATATGGCATTGCTAGTCGGATTTCGATGATCCGGCCAAACGCTGTGTGGTTCCTCCAAACCCATCGAAGTCCATCCCGATCCGTGATATACCCCGCAGCTCTTTTGGCTCATGGAAGGCCGATAAGTCTCCTTTCAACTATGGTGAGTTGCATACAATATGGCTTACGGGAACTGACTTCGGAATTCTTGGATGTAAGAAAAATTGGATCAGAGGATGGTAGCAGATTGAAAACTCCCCAGCCACGCGTGCCAGTGCTGTATTCCTATTTGGTGGCCTGGTTCGTCATGCACTGCCCCTCATTAATGACGGGGGTTAGCGATGCCAACTCTTTTTTCGTTCCCTTTATACAGCGGCTTGGGTCAGCCAAATGGGCATATTGGTACATAGTCCCAACTCGACAGATTTTACTGAGGGAAGGTAATTATCGAGTCTTTTGTTGTTCTCCTGGTTTTGGTGGAGTAGAAGAGCGATGTCGGATTTTCATGGATGTGGCACCTGGTAACTTCACCTCACTGCCGGAGGGCATCTTTTGGTGGCTCATCACCATCAGGCCTGGGTATTTGGTTTTCCGCTTGGGTGACCGGTGTATCATCGAGCCTTACTTGCCTAGCCGGTTTGCTCAACAATTTGGGTATGACCAACTATATGTTGGAAACCCTAACCCTAAGTTGGCTATCGTTGGGAATTTGTATGAAGGAGCTCAAGCCTGGTATAATTGGATGGCGGGAGGCTCCAATGCAGTGTTTGCGCTACCTTCTTCCATGCCCAGCTGTCATACCGTTCTTGAGTTTTGCAACTGGTACCGCGGAAGCTCAAGTTCCTCAATATGACGATATACTTCCTCACCAAGGATATTAGGAGATGTACGAATCTAAAAGAAATTGAGCAGACGCTACCGAGGAATCGATTTAATATTTTGATTTGTGAGCAGGAAGCACTCAAGGTTGACCAAGTTCAACGGGATATCCTGGAGGTGGAAGCTCCTTCGGAGAGAGCAGCAGGGAAAAGGGTTCTCACTGCAGAAGAAACGGCTCAATGTGAGAAGAGGGCTCGTCAACGAATAACGACGAGGTCATACTCTCGCTCAGAGCCGAAACTTATGCAGGGAGCTATTAGATCCGTTTCTGCATTGCATGAAGAAGGAGAAGGGAAATCACTTGTCATACCGGTTCCCTCACCACGGGTACTTCCCCCAATTATCCCAGACATGGTGGTTGACGAAACCACACGCATTCCACGTAGTATCTATATGGAGTCTGATGTAAACCGACTGCGAGGGATACTAACGTGCACGGCTGACTTTGTTGTGGGCGGTCGTGGCTCCTTTGAAGTCTACAGGCCTCATATAATGAAACATCTGGGCTACCTTAAGCGGTCAGGCGACGCCGGATGTTTCCAACGTTGTGCTGCAAGAGTTTCTCGTTTGGAAGCGGACTTGCAGGCCTTCCAGGAGCTTTCTCAGGTTGACGTAGAGGTGGAGATAACCAGATCTCTCATTAAAGCTCAAACTGAGAAGATGTCTCAACAGAAGACCCTTCAAGCGAGTTTGTCTGAAAAGAAGGAGCAGGTTGCCAACTTGCAGGAGCAGCATGATCAATCCCAACTTGAGTTGACTAAATCTGCCACTTCTGTGACTGCAATTCAGGAGTCTATTGCCCAATTAGAGGCTGAGTTAACTCGAAAAAGGGCTCAACTGACTCAGGAACACGAAGCCGCAGAGGGACTTCGTCGTCGAGGTGCTGAGATTCTTGATAACCTTCGCCTAGAGGTGAGTACCCTGGAGGTTATGAAAATGGAGGTTGCGGCGACTGAAACTCAACTCAAGGCAGAAGTTGCGAAGAGGGTGCGCACTGAGCATGAACGAAAGCTTGCGGAGCTTAAGTCGCGGCTTACAGTTATTCACTTGACGGGCCTGGAATCTTTTTAACATCAATCTTGTATCACCTTTTATTTTGTTATTAAAAATGAAGTGATACTTTTGTTCCTCCTTTTGCGCACAATATTTTGATTTATAATAATGAATACAATTACAAATAACAGAGGTATAATATTAACATAGCATAAATAATCGTTCAAGGTCCATTCCAATAAATTAACCCCCAGCCTAAGCACATTCAGTTCTTTCTCCTAAGCTTGGTTGGAAACAAGAAAGGGGATCTTACAGCCTACGGGTAATATTTCTTGAGAAACTTCCCATTAATTGGCATCATGAGAATGTCACCTTTCAAGTCGATAAGTCGATAAGCTCGTTAGAATAGATAGTCTCGACTACGAAAGGTCCTTCCCATTTGGGATTGAATTTTCCTTTCGTCTTATGTGTCATGACCATAGGTCGGCGGACTGTTAAGACAAGATTGCCTCTCTTGAAGATCCTTCCCTTAACCTTCCTGTTGTAGGCTTTAGAAATCCGAGCTTGGTATAGCTCGATTTGTTGTTGAGCTCGAAGTCGCTTGTCGTCTAACATTTCTAACTCCTGCAGGCGTAGTTGATGTTGCTCTTCATCCGTCATTCCAGTTGCGAGAGAGACTCTTAGGGAAGGAATTTGAATTTCCAACGGTAGAACGGCTTCAGATCCGTACACCAAAGAGAAGGGAGTAGCTTTTGTTGGAGTTCTCACCGTCGTGCGATAAACCCATAAACAACTGCCCAACTTCTCATCCCAATCACGTCGACTTTTAGAGACGAACTTTTTTAGAAGCTTCACAATGGTCTTGTTGAAAGCTTCTGCAAGACCATTGGCTGGGGGATAATATACCGTCGACGCAACACTTTGGATCCTGAACTTATTGCAAAATCTCTGGAATCCATAGCTAATGAACTGCGCACCGTTATCGTGGACTATCCGCCGCGGTACACCAAAGCGATAGAGGACGTGATGCTTAATGAACTTGATCACATTCAAAGTTTTGACCTCTTTCAAAGGAACAGCTTCCGCCCATTTAGAAAAGTAATCAGTTACGGCCAGGATGAATCGATGTCCTTTGGACGTTGGCAGAGAGATAGGCCCAACAATATCCATCCCCCACATTTCGAATGGCCATGAAGAAGATGTTGGGTGCAGATTTCCTGGTGCTTGATGGATGAAATCACCATGAATTTGGCACGCATGACATCATTTAGCGTAATCAGCGGCATCTTCAAACATCTTTGGCCAATAATAGCCTATTCTCCGTAAGCGATCTTCTAATTTACTCCCAGGTTGGTGGGCTCCACACATTCCATCGTGGGCCTCTTTTAGAGCTTCTCTTGCCTCCTTTCGGGAAAGGCAACGGAGCAGAATTCCTTCATGCGACTTACGATACAAAGTCTGGGAAACTGTATCATAATAAAAACGAAGGGCCTTCCGTTTAATGGCGGCCGCTTCTTTGGGATCATCCGGCAGGATTTCATACAGGACGTAGTCTATATAAGGGAATCGCCAATCCCTTGGTTCGAGCCCAATGGAAGTTTCGCAAACGGTCTCTTCTGTTGGTCCTTCTAGATATCCCTTTGTGATGAGTTCAGGAAAGTACAATTCACGACCTGCGACACATATTGTTGTCCTTACCTTCGGTGGTAATGCTAGTGATGTGGCTAATGAAGCCAGGGCGTCTGCATACGCATTCCGGACTCGTGGAATATACTCTATGAAAAATCCTTTGAACTTTCGTGCTAGTTCTAGGACCGCTGAGTGATATGGGATTAAGTCTTCGTTCCGTACTTCATACTCTCCTCGAACCTGATTCACGATGAGCTGAGAATCACCATAAGCTTCGAGGTATTGAATGTTGATTTCTTCGCCACCGCATTCCTAGTAATAAAGCTGCTATACTGCTACATTATTAGTGCATGGCTCAGCTAAGGAAAACCCCCTTGGGATCACGAGACTGTTTGGGGAAACAAGTACAACCCCCACACCGGCTGCAATTCCTCCATCTGGGTTTGCTCTAGAGGCTCCATCAAAGAATAGCTTCCATACCTGAGTATCTTCTTGAGTCATGTAAGCTTCAGTGATTTCATCTGGTAAATCTTCATATAGTTTGGAAGAGTCGGGGACCGGATGTTCTGCTAAGAAATCGGCCACAGCCTGTCCCTTGATAGCCTTTTGGGGCATAAACTTCATATCGTATTGTGAGAGAAGTATTGCCCATTTGGCTAACCGGGAATTTAGTGAAGAGGGTTTAGTCATGAGCACTTTCAGAGGATTTACTCTGGAAATGACATGTATTGTTTGCCCAACCAGATAATGTCGAGTTTTCTGGATGGCAAACATCAAGGCTAAGCATTCCTTTTCCACCGGGCTGTATCTGTGTTCGGCTCCCATCATGGTCCGGCTGAGGTAATATATTGCTTGTTCATGTCCTTGGTCATCGTTCTGGGCTAGCAGGGCTCCAAGTGAATGGTCCATGGCTCTCACATATAACAGGAAGGGTTTTCCTGATACTGGAGCCACGAGGACTGGCGGTTGTATGAGATAGGTTTTGATTTCTTCGAATGCTTTTTGGCAACCTTCGTCCCAAACGAACGAAACCCCTTTCTTCATTAATTTGGAGAAGGGTTGGCACCGACCCAAAAGATTCGATATGAATCTTCGGATGTATGCTAACCTACCTTGTAAGCCTCTGAGCTCTTTAATGGTCTTTGGTGGTGACATTTCCTGGATGGCGCGCACCTTTTCCGGATCAAGCGAGATTCCTCGGGACGTAACTATGAATCCCAGGAATTTACCACTGGACACCCCTAGGAAGGATTTTGTGGGGTTCATCTTCAGTTGATGTGTTCTCATGATGTCGAACATGGTCTTCAAGTCTGAAAGGTGGTCTTCCTTCTTGCGACTTTTTACCACAATGTCATCTACGTAGCATTCGATTTTCTTACGTAGATGTTGATGAAAAATAGTATTCATCGCTCGTTGGTAGGTTGCTCCAGCGTTCTTCAACCCAAATGGCATTACGGTATAGCAGAATACCCCCAGTGGTGTTCTAAAGGCCGTGTGCTTTGCATCTTCAGGATACATTTTGATTTGATTATATCCTGAAAATCCGTCCATGAAAGACATTCTCTCATACCCACAGGTGTTATCAATCATGACATCTGTGATGGGGAGTGGAAATTTATCTTTCAGACATGCCGCGTTTAAATCACGAAAATCAATGCATATCCGGATTTTTCCATTCTTCTTGGGTACAACAACAATATTGGCTACCCAATCCGGGTGTTGTTCTTCTCTGATGAAACCCGCACCAATGAGCTTTCGGATTTCTATTACAATTGCCTCCATAATCTCCAGACGGAACCTGCGTTGCTGTTGCTTAATAGGTTTCGCATTCGGGTCGATATTGAGGCGATGCATGGCTACCTCCGTATCAAGACCAGGCATGTCTTCATAATTCCAAGCGAAGACATCAACATACTCTCGGACGAGGGACACTAGGTCTTCTTTCTCATTTCGCGACAAGCTTTTACTTACGAAGATTGGTTTGGGGTTGGCCTCGTCTCCCATATTTATTTGGATCACCTTATCTTCGGTGGGCGGCTCTCGTGCTCGAAGCACATATCCCACAGAACATCAAGGCGTTTAATCCAAGGGTCATTATCTGTCTGAATCCGCCATCTTCGCCATCACTTGATGGTCGGTCGAAACCATGTTCACTGACATGCTTGCGAAAATTGATCCTACACTCACGTCGGAATCCCATGGTGATGTTCCAGATGAATGGTCCTTCCCGGAGCATTGTCCTTCTTCGTCTTCTGAAGGGGAAGGTGTTGATAAGTATCCTAAACCTCGTCGGGTCTTGTGATAATAATCTTGGGTTTTACCTTCAGGGACAAGGTGTCGGATCGGGGTTCGCCTTCCTTCCCCAAAATTTAACCCCTTTGGACTATTGAAATCGTACCCCATGTTCTTCATTATGTGACGAGCATTAAGTTCGTAATAATGAAATTGAGGAGTCGCCTCGCTTTCTTCCGAACTCTCTGGTTTGAGAACTTCAGGATCCACTTTACCAAAATAAATTGGTCTCTGATCTTTCTTTTTGGACGGGACCATAAAGAATGCCTTCCTCACGTCCTCCATCCTCCCGAGGTGGAGAGGGACGTTTTGAGTGGCAAGTCTAGTGATCTCTCGCCATATAGCGCATGCCATGGCTCCAATCCCGTACCTTTACCTATTTCTTCAGATGAAACATCAGACAAGTAAGCCAAATTGAAATTTTCATTAATGTACCATTCGCCTTCACTTAGTACATCTTCCCCATTATTAAGCTTATCAGAGCCCATTACATGCAATTCCCATGGACATTCTTCTTCAGGTTCGGGTTCGGCATCTGCTTCATTGCCGCTGTCGATGGCTGGTTTCGGCGATTCAGGCTCCGGGGCGCCAAGGTAAAAGACCGAATCAGTGTGATAACTTTCTACCCCTTTGAAAGGATGCTTCTCAGCTATCAGGGTCTTGACTTCCCCCTCTTCATTGACATATTTCATCACTTGATGAAGGGTTGATGGGACAATCCGATTCGCATGAATCCAGGGTCGTCCTAATAGCAAATTGTAGGATGTGTCGGCATCTATAATGTAGCAGGTTACTTCTGACTTGAGATCCCCAATTTGACATTTAAGCTTAATTTTTCCCAAGGGTCGTGTGCTGTTGGCATTGAAGCCAAAGATAGTTGTCTGAGTGGAATTCAACCGGTGGTACGGGATTCCCAAAACTTGCATGACCCTATATGGCATTATGCTGAGTGCAGAACCCGGATCTACTTGGACACGACTGATCTCTGAAGATCCCATGTATCCTGTGTAGTACAAGGGCCTGTCATGCTTGTGATTGATTTGCATATCTTCTTGTGTGAATGATATGTAAGGCAGACCTTTCATTGTGTGTAGGCACTTGACACAAGAAGGATCATTCATAGCTTCTGGGACTACAGGAACTTGTGTAATGAAGCTCTCTGTATCCGTTAAAGCCTCAACTAGAGCCGCTCTTGTAGATTTGGACAACTTCAAGAGCTCAGAAGGGTGATTCTCAAGGAATGTTAGCCACCGTACAAAACATCGAAGTAGAATGATTTTCCTGATGTTCCTGCTTCTTGTAGAAGGTTTTTATTATACCGAACCTCCTTTGGCTTCCCCTTATCAGTTGGTTTTCTAGGGACAGAACCCCCTGTCTCCTCGGCTTGATCCCTGGATTCCTGAGCGATTTGATCATACTTTTTCAAGTACGTCTTCCCTGACCTCGTGCACGCTCACGGGTCCACTTCTGGCCGGTACCAAAATAGTCTCCTCTTTCTCTGAGTCGGTGAGAGGGACCAAATAAGTATCATCTTCATTTATGGATGGACTAATCATGTTGGAAGCTTTAGCCTTATTTTTCTTCTTCTTTGACAATGTCTCCTACCATTGTCGATCTTTGACGAGGTCGATGGACCCACATTACTTCTCCACTTGAAATAGTAAGGGTACGGACCTTTACCTTCTTGACCATGTTGATCGGTATTTTTCACACGTAGTTCTCCTTTTGAATGGGGATAACTCCATTAGAGTTTTACAGTGAGAAGTCTCCGAATTGAACCGATGTCATATTAGTAGACCACGGTCTTACGTTACGGTTTCGGCTTGAGTACCTCGGCATCAACCGCTTGTAGAATATCTTTAAAATGTAGCACTTCTTGGTCGGGTGTCCCAACATCTGTGATATCGGCGATAGTGGGATCATCCACCTTCCCCGCCTCGTGCCTCTTCGCTTCTGGGAGCTTCAACTTGTTATTCTTTCGAAGCAGCTGGAATAGGGTATCGACATGCTCTTCTTTGAAAGAATATTGCTTAGGCGGTCTTGGTTGACTCGACGTCTTGCCTTGCTTTGCTGGCGGAGATCGAACACTAGTATCAGCAGCATGAATGTCTTTCCTCCTTGACCAAGGGGCATTATCCTGACCCCGCGGCGCCGGCTGTTCTTGTCGTCCTGCCTCTTCAGCTTTGATTCGTGCGACAATCTCTTCCGCCTGTTCCCCTTGGGACACCAATTGCTTCCAGGAACGACACTCTGCCACCCCCATCTAAGCTAAAAGAGGGGTTTGCAGGTTATGCCGACAAGTTTCCACCAGAGTGGTTTGTGTCATCCCTGCTGGGCATCGCAACGCCATACTCCGGAACCTTTCCACAAAAGCCTTTATTGATTCCCCTGGCTTTTGTTTAGTGGTGAGGAGAGTAGGGACGGATACTTCAGTGTCATCTTCGAAGAACCTTGCTAGAAACAGCCTTTTCAAATCTACCCACTTCCGAATAGATCCGGCAGGCAGTTTCATGAACCATTCAAAGGCGACTCCCTTGAGAGTGCCAATAAATAGACGGCTCAAAATAGCATCGTTCGAAATCACATCTCCAGTCTGTGACTTGAAGTAGTAAACATGCTGATTCGGTGAACCTGTGCCATCGAAGGCTTGCAGAGCCGGAGCTTTAAACTTTGGAGGGTAGGGCGCTGCATCCCACTCTGCAGGATATGGCCTCACAACCCCCTCGTCCTGGAGCTCACTCCTATTAGCGATAGCGTTAAGACGAGCTTCGAATTCATCCATTTTGGCCGATTGAAGGTTTGATTAGTTCTCGGCTCCTTTCTCTCCTTCAGATGAAGAATCTATACGGTGAGTTTCTTGATCGGAGGTTTCACCCATCTTTCCCTTCTGCTTTGAAGATAGACCTTTCTTTCGTGACGATTCCGATTGAGGTATTGGACCGACCATGTGAGCTTGAGCCCTATCTGCAACAAGTTGGGCTATCATGTCTCTAAGTTGGTTAATGGTCTCATTGCTAGACCGTGATAGCTTCCTGTGTCATCGCCTGGTATTCTTCAAGCTTCTTCTTGAGATCTTCGGTACCCTCAGTTGTATAAGCCATGCTCTCGTGTTCTACGAACGAGCTGGAAGACTGAGACTCTGCAATGGCTGAGTGCTCATCTTCAGGTTCTAACCCCCTGGCCAGCCTCTGATAATTGATAAGGGGTATGACTCCCCGTCGTGTTCGAGTGCGCTGATAAATTCCTTCGAACTTATCTGAGATTTCCTTAACACTCGGAGGGCGATTAGTCTCTGATTCGTCTGAACTGGAAGGTAACGACGTTCCTCTGTCGACCATATTGATGGTGATTTCGGGATATTCAGTCTCTGAGGTTTTCCTTCTGTGGAATCGCCTCCGTCTCTTGGACGGGGCTGGATTAGTCAACCGATCAAAGACCGATCGTCTAGGTGCAGGTGCACAACATTGACATTCGGAGAGGACCGTCGCAATCAATCGCTCGCATGGGCACGAATGGGCGACTTGCTGTGTTGGTCTCTCTCTTGATAATAATTCTCTCAAGTCAGAAACCTAAGGAATGTTAACCCCCGGATCGGTAGTTTGAACTGGAACCTATCCCGCATCATCTGAACGGGTTGGGTTAGGGTGGACATGACAAATCCCATCGCGTTTTGAGGTGCAGACACGAGGGTCATATTCTTTTTGTGAAACGTGGGCCTGAGGTCCGCTATCGGTCAAACGCCCTTGAGGGGTGCGCGAACCGTGGAACACGGTCTTGGGGGTCGCGTTTTGTTTGTGAAACGCCTCCCTGAGGTTCGCGTTTGGTTGAAGGAACACGGACGTCAGATTCGCGTTTGATCGGAGGAACGCGGCCTTGGGACCTGCGTTTTGTTTGGATGGCGTGCCACTGAGGCTCGTCTTCAACGCGAGGCTAGCGTTCTGTAACAGAAACGCGAAGCTCAAAGTCGCGTTGCCTTGAGGATCAATTTTCTCGGAGTTGTGCTCTACGAAGGGATCTTCTCTTACGACGAGCAGCGTTCTTCCTAGCCTGTCTTAAGGCTTTTACGGCATCCACATTTACGTCGGCTCGGTTCGATGCCACGCTAGGCCTTTTATGACCTAATACCCGTCATGTAGGCTCAGGTGTAGGATCTTCCATTTGCTCGGTCGAAGCCGGTCTTTTACCCTTAAAGGAAATACTGCCAGAACCATCTGATTCAACGGCAAAATCTCCCTTAGGTGACACAGGCCGATCTGGTGTCTTGATCTCCCTAGAGACTTTGCGGACCTTGCGCATAGCCTTAGGGCTAAGGGATCCGGAAGAGAGCAATTCTTCGTATTTGGCTTGGTCAAACTCTACCGTGAGAGTTTCTACTGTAGTCCCAATGAGACTGACGTCGGATTGTGCCACCACTTCTTCATCTGTGAAGCTCGTCCCCAGCGGAGTTGCCATCTTTTGTTCGCGAGGAAAAATTAAAGCTGTAAAAACAAATATTACCCCTTCTGATTGATTTTAAAGAAAGAATAAATATAACTCTCTCGAATGCAATCTCTCTCTCTAACTGACTTAGATAAAAAAGAAATTATAAATTCCTCGATCGGTTGCCCGATTTACAAAAGAAGGAAGGGTCAATGGAGATCCTCCCTTTTGTTTAAAAACTGGGTTCTTCACGGTGGCGATAGGAGCTTGAACCTTGTATCCCGTGGACGATCCGACCGTCTTGTTGCTCGTAGAATCACGTTGAAAAGAACTTGCGAGGCAAGTTTAAGAACTCGCAGAGTAAGTTTCTAACTCTAACGAGTTTGATAACCCGAAGAACGAGTTTTGTAACTCTGCACGAGTTTGGAAACCAAGCCAAATTGAAGAAAAGCTGATGTTGAAACAGCTCAAGCTCTCTCTCAAGTCGATTCACTCCTCAAGTGCTCAACTCTCCAATTTTCTTCCCACCCTTTGCTCTCCAATTCAATTCAATCCTCCCCCTCTTCAGCTGAGCTTTCAGCTATTTATAGGGGTTTTAGGGGTGTAACTAACCCCTTAGAATCAGGACTCGTGGCCCTCAAATCGTGGAAAATGGTTTTGGAGCCGTTTAAGTTGTGTTTAAAGAGAAAAAATGCGAAAGACCCGCGTTTTTGAATGACCCTCGCGCCTCTGGCTTAGAACTAGGACGCGGGGGTTGAGATCCGCATTTTCAGTCTCGAACATGGCTATGACGCTCCGCATTTTGAACTTGGACGCGGCCGAGAGCTCTGCGTTTTGAGCTTAGACGCGTCTGAAAGCTCTGCGTTTTAAGCTTGGACGCGGCTGAAAACTCCTCGTTTTGAGCTTTGACGCGGTTGAGAGCTCTGCGTTTTGAGCTTGGACGCGGCTGAAGGCTTCGCGTTTTGAGCTTGGACGCGGCTGAAAACTCCGCGTTTTGAGCTTTGACGCGGCTGAGAGCTCCGTGTTTTGAGCTTGGACGCGGCTAAAAGCTCTGCGTTTTGAGCTTGACGCGCTAAAAGCTCTGCGTTTTGAGCTTGGGCCGGTGAAGGCTTCGCGTTTTGAGCTTGGACGCGATGCGAAACCTCTTGGTTGAATCTTAAAATTTTGACAGCCTACAATAGGTGCTTCATAGGGAGTTGGAGCTGGTCGGACTGGCTCGCCAGCATGTTGGGTCGACATATCCGCAGGTTGAGCAGTCATGGTATGACTGGGGGGACGGGCGACTGATGGAGTGGGAGTGGCCTTGGATATTGCCGCTGATATAGGGAGGGATGCTTTGTGGTGAGTTTCTGATGGGGAATAAATGATTACCTCCTAAGTTGTAAGTATACAACCTTGATCAAGTTATAGTATAAAAGATTATCGATCCCACGATGAACGTAAAGAAGGAAGTTAATTAAGTTTGGTTCTTTGTTTGATTATGTGCGCGACAATTAGGAGTTATTCAAGAATAAAAGAAAAAATATGGTGAAAGTGGTTTGTGAGAGATAAGAGAGAGTGGTTGTGGATTATGTGCAAAAGAGGAGAAAATGAAGTTGAAAAGGTGGTTGTGGTTATATGCACATAATAACAAAACTAGGTTTGAGATTATATGCACATGGAGGGAATATGATATTTAGAGAGAAGTAAAAATCAATGAAATCAAGAACAAGAATAAAGGAAAATAACAAACAAATGAAAAGCAAGGATAAGAGGAAAATAAAGAAGGTAAAGTATGGAGGATTAATTAAAGATATAAGGAATCTAGAGTAGATCCACTTAGCCCATCTCAATATTATGGGAATAAGTTGGATTTATTAGCTAGTTTCAAACAATCTCTAGGGATCCCACAAATATTAGCTCCACACTTAGAAAATGATAATTTCCTAGAGGGTTCTAGCCTCAAGGTGAATTAAAGAAAAGAAAAATCTATACTAAAAAGTAAATACAAAAATATTAAAGACATTGCATGAAAGTAAATCTAAACTACAAAACATATAAATGAACAAGAAATGAATAAGAAATGAAAAAGAAATAAAAGATAAACCAACAACTTCTGATTTTAATCTAATCCTCCTTTTGGTCCTTGGAGTAGAAGAAGAGAAAGGAAATTGAAGGGGTGAAAAATTTCATTTATTGTGTAACAAAAGTTATAATTTTTGGAAGGTCTTCTCAATTAAGAGTAACCCTCCTCTCCAAATGGCATTTTTATAAAATATTTCACACTCAAACCTCTCCCTCTACCCCTCTATTTATAGCCCAACGGAGTTGATGTGAACTATTAGATCAAACTTGGCCACCAAGAAAGAGAAATCAGCCATTGATCAAATCTGTTGCGAACCAATCGGTTGGCCAACCGGTTGGTTTCCAATCAAATTTGTCTTTTCTTAATTTTTCTTCACGAATTTCTCTTGGATCCTAGGGTTTTCTTGGGCCTTCGTTTGTCTTCATATTTGGGCTTCAAAAATTGGTAGAAAATCAGAGAATTTGAGTCATTTGGGCTTTTATTCATTATTTCTTTATTAACCTGCAAAATAAGATAAAAATAATTATTAGTAATATCTTTATTCATATAAAATAGGTAATGAGGGTGTAAATTTATAATTAAAATGTGATAATCAGTTTTCCCACGCTGAGGCTTGCTAGGTGCTATAGAAATCTCTGGTGGAGGGATGGCAGACGAGGAGGGGTGTGATGTGGGATGGGGGGATGAGCTTGAGGCATTGAGGGATGGATAATTCCTTGGTTGGATGATTTGTGTTGAGTGGAGACAATAGATCGAACACTTGGTGTGCGTCCATGAATTGACTTTGCATGATCCTCAGACAGGGGAATAGGGTTCTCCATCTGACCCTTAGAACATTCTATATCCGAGTGACCTTGAGCTTGGCATCCGTTACAGAATTTCGGCAATTTTTCATAGATTATGGGTTGTTTCAAACCATCAAAAAGACCCACCCAAATGAACTGCGGTGGTGGTTTTCTCAAATCAATCTCAACACATAATCTCGCTGCGCTTGGGCAGGCGAGAGTAGTAGTGGCTTTATCAAAGCTCAGGAATCGGCCAATTTTGTTCGCCATGGATTCTAGGAATTTAGGGATAAAACATTGGAGAGGGAGCCTCGGCAATGAAATCCAAACAAGGGCCAAGCATGAATCTTCCTTCAGATGGCAAAGGTTGTGCCACCTGAAGACTTTATAGGGGTAAGTGATGAGGAGGGAAGATGGATGGGTGAGGACTTTAATCAGATCCTTGTTGTCCTGAAATCTCAACAGGAAGGCTCTGGAAGTGAGAGGTCCAATGGAGAACGGATGCTCAATACCCCAGCTCAGAATCTCTTTATGACTAGCTTCAAGCGATGGGCGACCGCCATGAAACTTCATGACCAAAGCGTTGGAGTAGAGTTCCTCCACTTTGGGGAGGTCTGAGTTGACGAACGAGAAGGAAGGGACGCCTTCTCGAGAGCCACATATGATGTTTACTCCTGTGCGGGGGAGCCGCGCAAAGGATTTGACATCTCTAGCATGAGATCTAACGAAACCAGGGCCTCTCAAATTCCTTGTAACTTGGGCTTAAGATTTGGGGGGGTAAAGAAGCAGAGCTTCTGTGGTCATTCGCCGACACCAGACGAGGGAGAGGGTGAGGAGGAGGAGAGTCTCTGGTGGAAGGGGGTGGGGAGGGGAAAACAGTAGATGCCTGAGGGGGCGGAGGGCTTGGCTTGAGAAGAGCATCCTTAGAAGGGGAGGGGACGAGCGGGGGAAGGTGTGGGACTGAGGAGGAGGAGGTTTTGCTGAGAGGGGGAGGCGGATCTGAGATCTGGTTAGAGGAAGAAGACGGCACTGTAGCGGATTTAGGGTTTTTCGAAAAGAGATCTGGATTTGAGAGAGGCGATGTAACAGAGGGGGGGACAAAAGGTAGAGGGAAAATAGATGGGGACCGCCATCCAGACGCGGGCAGCCAGGCCGCCGAGATAGGCCCATGTTCTAAGTGGAGGACGGTAGCACACGTAAGAATCTTTTTCTTCTCTTAAACTATTGTTAGTATTCATCTTTAATTAAAGATAGGATAGATTATTAATTTAAAATTTATAATTAGGATTAGGACAATTATAAGATTTGATTGGGATATGAAATCCAGAGGGAGAATGTGTTAACTCATATTCTTGGACTTTATTGTAACATATATAATTTGTATACATAAAGACTAATAAGCTACATGTAAGCCCACTTGAAGCTAAAATGTCACAGCATAAGGAAAAGCATAACATCATATGGAAAACATATGTGATGCTGAGTTTGAATTATCGAACACATTCTAGAAAAAGATTTGAATCAAATATGCCATTGAGGAAAGAATTCTGGTCTATGGCATTGAAAGAAAAAGATCTTGAACCTGCTATATGGTTAAAAAAAAGTGTACATAAACATATACCGGCAAAGAGAATTGAGAGTTTTAGATCATCTAAGCTTCTAAGAATTTATAGGAGTGTCATTGCTCATGCAGATTATAAATATCCGATACATCATTTAAGTATACATGTTGCCACTTTTAGTTATTTTCCACTACTTTCTTCTCAGGCTATACAAGTTATTACAGAAATTTCAGCAACTCATTTCCTAATGATTTGTTGCTTACCCTTTATGGTCAATAATAATATTTAACCATGTGCATCGCACGTGCATCCCATCTAGTATAAATAAATACATATCCAATATTATCTGAACATTGTAGTGGCAATGGTTTAAATAAATTAGAAAATAAACATCCATAAATTCCCTTTACTTCGCATCTGAATGAGTAATCCCATAACACTCATCGGATAAAGCAGAAATAGAAATTAAAATATAACATGGGGAAAAACTGATTGATTTCTAATAAAGGGGTTGTTGTAAACTTGATGACCAAGTTTTATTAGGTTTCGGAATCCCAGACCAATTAGGAGTAGGGCCAAAATCAAGAACCGAGGCTATAAAAGTACCAAAAGTTTGCAATATTAAACTGCATCACGCACCTAGAAGAAAAAATAAAACAAAGAAAATTCTCTCGTTCTTTCAATTTGTTTGAGCGCCATGAATCCCATAATAAAGCCCAGAGATCGTTCACACGGCAACACCCTGATGAAGCTCCAAGCCTTGCCATCGTCAAGAAACAACTCCAACAACACAGTCGCTCCTGAAGCTCGCATCTCTTTCGAAGTCCGCCGCGTTATTCACTTCCAGCAGCAAGGGAAGCCCGACGATGTATGTCACTTGCCACCGGAGAACAGGCGACACTTTGAGCCCCTCGCCACATTCCTCGAATCTCCTTCTTCCGAAGTTTGTGTGTCGAAGATGCTTTCTCGAGTTGTCCTCATCGACGCTGATATATTCGAGCTGATGAAGTTTCTGTCGGACTTCGCTTCAGAGGCATCGAAAGCAGCGGTAGAGAACAAAAGCGGCAGCATCAACTTGTCGGTTAAGATTTACCTTCGGAGTGACATGAATATGGATATCGGTCAAGTTTTCGATGAAAACACGGACTTGCCTTAGTTATGATTATGTTTTCTTTAGAGTCTAGTCTTATTATATTTGTGTAACTAATCTGTTATATGTATGTTTTAAATTTTGCAGACCTGTAGTTGTTTTCTTGTGATTTCATAAAATTATTTTTGGGATAAATTTTATAATCGGATATCCTACGTTTTCCTGTAGTTGAGTTTACTTTGTTTTCCTGGCCTTTGTTGCTTATGACATTATGTGTAGAGTTTAGGGTTGAACAAAACTGGGGGAACATATAAAATCGAATCACTTAGAATAGATGCTGCAATGTGAAAATATCCCAGCAAAGTTTTATTTTTTCGTAAATCTTTCTTTTCCCTTGTGTACTCTTTCTTATAGATCTAGAAACAAATAGTGGCATGATTCAAAACTAAAACTTTTTGAACAGTAGATTGAAAAACAAAAACAGAAGTAAAAAAAAGGGAAAACTAAGTCTGCATGTTTGATGCACAGAACAAAAAGTTCCAAAGCCAACAAAATTGTGGAAATAAAGGGGGGGAAAAGGAAAATAGAAAAAAAAAGAGAGATTGACATAGACGAAAAGAGAAACAAAGCACGAGCAACCAAAAAGACAACAACATATCAAAGAACAGATTACTTTTTATTATGGTATTAGTTTTTATTTATAGTATTAGTCATAATTTTAAGTAGAACACAGTTTTTTATAAGAAAGAGAAAACCCTCATGGACTTCTAAATTATGGAAAACTCCCCGAACTATGAAATCGTCATAAAAGGTGCTAACGTGATTGGTACAATGTTTAAATCACCCTTATTACTCTCTACCTATCATAACCAAAAAGAGGGTATATGACAAATATATTAAGCACATAGGGGAAAACATGTCTAAAACACGTCATGCAACTTCAACTAACTTCCACTAGTCATGGAATTTTAGTAAACAATTTCTAGGCAGTTTCCTCTAATTTATAAAGTTTAGGTGGAGTTTTTTGACGACCCCAAAGTTTAGGGAGTTATATGAAATTTACCCTTTATGATTCTATATACAAACAAACTTCAGAGGAATTATATGCAACACCCTAATCAAGGGGGTTATATGGAATAAGCCAAATGATGGGCATATCATACTCTTCATATAAAATCCTCTTCGATCACCTGCTTCTTTCGACCTGCTTCTCCTACTTGAATGGGGCCCACATGAATCGCCTGGCCCAGTTAATTTCATTGCCACCTCCTGCTTACATTCCTTTCTTCGTTGCCCACATGAATGGCCTGGCCCATTTAATTTCATTGCCACCTCCTGCTTACATTCCTTTCTTCGTTGCCACCTCCTGCTTTGGTGGAGAAAACAGCTGTCGTCTCTATCTTTCTTCCTCATTTTCTTCCTCCGTAAGAAGAAGAGCAGGGGAGCTCAACAGGCATGGAATCTCCCTGTGCTTGTTCTGGCTCTCTAAAGGTAACGATCAAAATTTTATGGGTTTTTATGAAAATTTCATTAGAAGTAGACTATCTCCTTCTTCTCCATTGAAGCTCTATAGAATTTGCCATGAAGAAGAGCAGCTACCTTCTTCTCCATTGAAGCTCGACAGGCATGGAATCTCCCTGTGCTTGTTCTGGCTCTCTAAAGGTAACGATCAAAATTTTATGGATTTTTATGAAAATTTCATTAGAGGATGTAATTTTGATTATATTACCGATTTTGGTTCTCTTTATATTTTGTTTCGGTTATAGTTTCCTCATAGAGGATGCATACAAAGATGGTGTAATGAGAAAGGGAGCTCAGTTTATGAGATTTGTCTCCTGGTTATATCTCAAAATAACCCAAAAAAAGGGTTTTGTATGAAGTTTCCATTGTTATTCTTTTTATGGGAAATTTTGGTTTTGTTAGTAAATCAAAGTAGCATAAGCTCTATATAACTATATTCTTAACCTATAAAATTGTACAAAGTTTAATAGAGGTGGGTTTCTTATAGTTTTCCTAATTCCTTGTTCATCTAAATATATATTTTTGTTTACAATATGTCTTAATGTCATTCTACGATATTCATATCTCCCCAATTTAATTTGGTTGCAGTTGAGTCTTAAAATTTGGTGTCGCTCCTTAATCTAGAAAACTAGATTTATGTCCGTTCTTATTGTTTTTATCGACCTAATTTCTTATATAGATTATGGTGGAATTTCTCTTTCCTTATTTTAGTTAAAGTTAGGGGAATTTTTAATAATTACCTAATTAAAGTCAGAATTTGCATCATTTTTATTTTTTTCCGCTAATCTTGTGTATTTTTTGTTTGTGCAGAAATGTGAACCAGGTGTTGGTTATGCCAAAGTTAAAAAAGAGCCTTGATCTAAGGCCAAGTGATATAATTGATAGAGTGAATGCTTCAAAATTCATTGAAATATCATATAGTAAAGCATGGAATGCAAGGAGAATTGCGATGACAAAAATATTTGGTGATTGGGAGAAGTCTTACGTGACACTTCCTCAATATCTTGATGCGATCAAAAGAAGCAATTCTGGGACTGAATATAAACTTATAACCAAAGTGATCCATCCGGGAGTTGAGCAATTCACCTTCGTATTTTGGGCATTTGGTCCTTCGATCGAGGGATTTAAATTTTGTCGACCGGTTCTTAGCATTGATGGCACACACTTATATGGTAAATACAAAGATGTATTGCTTGTTGCTATAGGAGTAGATGCAAATGGTGGTTTATTTCCGTTGGCTTTCGCGGTTGTGGAGGTCGAGAATTGTGAAAACTGGGAGTGGTTTTTTTTCCTTGTATTCAATTATATATTCTTAATGTTTTACCTCTTAGAAAAATTACTTTTATATCCGACAGGATGAAAGGTATTTCTAAAGCATTGTATAGGAGATTTGGTGCACATCACTACCACCGATATTGCTTAAGCCACGTGAGAGATAATTTTAAAAAGAGGCATGGTGAGATACATTTACAAAATCTTCTTTGGCAAGCTGGTCGTGCACCGGAAGCAAGTACATATGATCGGATAAAGGATCAAATCAAGGCAACATCTCAAGCTGCACATGACTGGATTGAGAGTAGTTTGGAAAATGAGTATGTCGACCGGTGGGCACTAAGTAAAGATGGTGGGAATCAGTTTTGCATGATGACAACTAATTATTCTGAAAGCGTCAATGGTGTACTTAAGGGTGCCCGAGCAATGCCCATACAGGCGTTGGTTGTAAGGACATTTTATAGACTCAATCACTCTCTTTTGTCATGCGGCGGGAGGATGGAGCAAAGTGGGTGACGACGTTGACAAAAAAAAATGAAGAGATTATAGGGTCTCGTGTCGTGCAGGCGAGATCAACAAAAATTGTTAGATTCCATAGAGATGAATGGCAGGCTACAGACAAATGGGGTCATAATTACATCGTCAATATACGGGGAACCGAATGCACATGCGATTGTAACATACCACAATTGCAAAAATTACCATGTTCGCATGTTATAGCGGTTTCTTCCAAGCAATATGGGGGTGCAAATACTTCATACTACACATACGCTTCTGAATGGTACCAATCAAGTCACTATAGAGATTCATACAGTCCGTGTTTCCATCCTATTGTAGATAGTCGGCAATGGCCATCCTATAACGGCCCGCATGTGTTATCTCCTGACTATAAGAGACAAGTCGGACGCCCATGATCAGTACGCATAAGAGGTACAATGGATGAAGGACGGGAAGGGGTTCCAAAGCAAAATATGTGTGGGCATTGTAGAAAATCGGGCCATAATAGATCTCATTATCCTACCAATCCTAATAGATGTAGGGGTTATACTTGGCCTCAAAGTGGATGGGGATGCTATCACGGGAACCGATGACTTCAATTGGAGAGGAGTGTGTGAACGATTATTGGGTCAAGCTCCTACTATGAAGGGTGGTAAGATCAAGCTCGAGTGGTTATGAAAAAATTACATGAATGTACCGATCGATGTCACAGATGAGATCGTCAAGACATATGCCCGTGCATATATACTCCATATGACCGGTACCATTATATTTCCGGATTCAACTAAGGATTCAGTGCACATTAGATGGTTGCCACTTCTTGAGGATCTTGAGGAGTGTGGAGAATTAGCTTGGGGGAGTGCAGTTTTAGCTTATCTCTATAGGGAGATGACAAAAGTGACATTTGTGCAAAATAAAGAATTCAAAGGTTGCCTCACTTTATTTCAAATATGGTCATGGGAGCGATGGCATTTGGGAAGACCAGATTTGAGGGAGACCCGAGTTCTTGATGGTCAGATTCTATTAGGATACAGGGATATGAGTTTTTAATATTTATTTCTAATATTTATGATTACATGTAATTTTATACATTTATTTCAATCTATACTAAACCTTTATATATCAAATAGATGGAATGTTTCTAGATATTGGCAAACCTCCCCAAAGGGTCATGAAAACTTTTATAGGAACGAGCTTGATCAAATGGAGGATGAGCATGTATAAAATCTTAATATCTAACTATATTCAAGCAATATATCATATGTTACTGCTATGTATATTTCCGTAATTTTTTTATAGGTCAAATGGCGGCCCTATGAACAGCTTTTAGCTTCACTGCCAGATATTTGCAGAGATGGTGAAGATATATGGCATGCCAGAGTCCCGATTATATGCTTTGAGATTGTCAAAATGCACGTGCCCGATCGTGTGCTTCGACAATTTGGATTAAAACAACATATTCCGAATCCTGTAGAAAGAATAGATCGAAATCCCCGGAAAGGAGCACATCATCAAAATTGGGAGCTAATTCGTCAAGCTGACATTGAGAATTGGGAGGCAAGGGAAGATGCTGTAGTTATGGAGAGAGCTAACGCACCAAAATTAGATGTGTACTTACGTTGGTATTGGGGGATTACTCGCCGATGAATATTTCGGGAGAACAAGGCACCTAAGGAGTACATACCGAGGGGTCCAATTGCGAGAGAGTTGGTAAGTAGATAGGTAAAATATACAATTATTTTGTGATTATTATTTTAATTATCATCCAATTGCTAATAATCTTCTTCTGCTTTTCATCTTATAGGTACAAGAACTCGATGAGGTTACTTCTATTGCACATGATGCATTGAGAACGACTACCGAGCCGGGGGCGAGGAACGCATTTGTTCACATCATAGGAAAGATTCGAGACGTTCTTAGAAGAACATGTCATGCAAATCGTGATGGACGCCAAGAACGACTTATAGGGTACGAGCGTCGACGGGTCCGAGGACGCACCGGGGCGGGCTCAAGTCATGTACCTGACGAAGCAGGATGTTCACAGCAGGCTCAGGCTGGATGTTCACAACAGGTTCAAGTCGAGGAGGATGTCATGCGCACACAACTTCACACTCAACCGGACGATGAAATCATCCAAGCTCATGTTGAAGGCGAACGTGGAAGAGGGAGAGGAAGAAGAGGGCGAGCGAGAGGGAGAGTGAGAGGAAAGGGAGTTCTAAATATTTGCAAAGTTTCAATCTTGCTTTATTTTATGATGCTTACGTTTGAAATGTTAGTTGGACTATATGTTTATGATTGGAATTTTAGAAAGTGAATTACATGTTTGTTTGTGTTTGAACTTGGCTATAGATGTAATATAGATATAAATTTGTGATTGAAATTGATGTGTATAGCAGGAAAGTTTGTGCTAAATCCATGCTGAAATGGTCAAGGATTGATGTATGTAGTAGGAGAGGGGCTCTCCCAGCAAGTAGGTTGAGGAGGTCTTTGCGAAATGGTTAGGGTTGGGAACCCCGACCATTTCAGCATTGATGTGTGTAGCAGGAAAGGGGCTCTCCCAACAAGTAGGATCAGCTGGGATGTCTCTGCAAAATGGTCGGGGTTGGGAACCCCGGCCATTTTATTATACTCTTCAATGGGTTTGTCGGGGTTGGCGAACCCGATGATAAAAGTCGGGGTTGCCAATCCCGACTATTTTAGCGTGCTAAACACTGCCAAAGCTTATAATTAGTTGGGGTTGACAACCCCGACTAATTAGGATAGAGATTTTTTTTAAAACGACCTACTTTCTGGCCACGAAGCTGATGTGACCGAAAACTGGGTCGATTCTTGTAATTAACTTGGGATAGGGTGGAAATGTGGGATTAAAAATGTGAATGAGTTTACTTCAAAAATTTCTCCTTAAATTTAACATTCTCACTCATAAAAAAAATTCAATATTTTCATTTCTGATCACCACATAAAATGAGAAGCAATTTTAGATGTTGACCTCATCCTTTGACTCTTGGTAATCGTGAATCTTAAGTGCAAGGAGTCTTGTCAAATTTCTTGAAGGTCACGAGGACTTTTCAGAATTTACGAAGTTTAGAGGTTTTGCAAAACCCCAAAGTTCAGGAATGTTTTCAAAAATTACCTCAATAAAATCCACCCAAAAATAAATATCAAATGGGCCCAAAATTGTAAATGGTTATCGGTACCAGGACCCACTGCTTACTGCCCATCATCTAAACAATCAAACAATAAATATATAAAAGAATTTTTCGATGTAAGTCTCTTTAGATAATAATTTGTAAGTTACTCCCCATAATCATTAAAATTGCTATTAGGTTACCCAATTCTTTATGTTTTGCAACCGTTGCTCTTAATTTGAGGGTTAATTTGAAATCACCTATAAGGTTAAGGAACCCAATATTAAATTTCAGTAACTTTAGGCCTAGCTGTGAAGTAACTTATAGGTGCTGTTTGGAGTCTAATAGCAACTTCAATAATTTGAGGGAACCCAATTATGTTTTGCTATTGTTACTCTTAACTGAAGGTATTAATTTGAAATCACTTACAAGGATCAGGGAACCCAATGGCAACTTCAATTTTTTGAGAGACTATCTGTAAAGTAACTACCAAGAATTGGGGACTTAATAGCAATTTTACTGATTTGAGGGGCTAATTCAAAAATATAAAATTTTACTGATTTGAGGGGCTAATTCAAAAATATAAAATTTTACTGATTTGAGGGGCTAATTCAAAAATATAAAAATATAAAAATTTAAAGGATGACATGAAGCCCCATTACAAATGATGGGTTAATTCCACAAACCCCCTAATTTATAGGGGGTTTGCACATAACTTCATGTAGCTTGTTTATCAACTCAATTGCAAGTGGATATCTCTTCTCCCTCGTCGGCTTCTTTGTCCTCTTCTTTGAACTCAATTGCAAGTGTCCTCGCTCAGTCGCTCCCAATATTCATCCTATGCAAACACGTCTTAAATCAGGAATTGTTGAACCTTGCAATATTTTATCATCACATACAATTTCTACCGACATTGAACCAAATAGTTACACTGCAGCTTCTAAAAATTCAAAGTGGTGTGAGGCCATAGCAGAAGAATTTAATGCATTAATTGACAAAAACACTTGGCAATTGGTTCCGTTTGATGAACTGAAAACCCTAATACCTAGCCGGTCTTAAATAGCCTCCGTTTTAGCTTCCTAAATAAATCCAATTTGTAAATAAATTACTATTCCTAAACAATTCCCTACTTCCTAAAAAAATCCTATTTGCCTAAACAATTCCCTACTGCCTAAACAATTCATACTTCCTAAAACAATCATATTGTAATCAAATCAAATCCTATTAATACTCAGATTCCTTCATTATGTAGCTTCTTATAATTATGTACCACACGAGCACAATTACTCTGACGCCCTGATGGCTCCGGAATCATATCACATATCAACCATCATAAATACATTAGTTTATGAATAAAAGCTCACCGGATAAGGTTAGTGTATTGGATGTTCTATTTCTATTTAAAAATAATCAATTTTAACAGGTTTGCAGCTTTAATTCAATTAGGCCTATGACAGCATATTGAATCTTTTAATTCTATTTTTATCTAAAAGGTATTAATTTGAAATCACCTATAAGGTTAAGGAACCCAATATTAAATTTCAGTAACTTTAGGCCTAGCTGTGAAGTAACTTATAGGTGCTGTTTGGAGTCTAATAGCAACTTCAATAATTTGAGGGAACCCAATTATGTTTTGCTATTGTTACTCTTAACTGAAGGTATTAATTTGAAATCACTTACAAGGATCAGGGAACCCAATGGCAACTTCAATTTTTGAGAGACTATCTGTAAAGTAACTACCAAGAATTGGGGACTTAATAGCAATTTTACTGATTTGAGGGGCTAATTCAAAAATATAAAATTTTACTGATTTGAGGGGCTAATTCAAAAATATAAAATTTTACTGATTTGAGGGGCTAATTCAAAAATATAAAAATATAAAATTTTACTGATTTGAGGGGCTAATTCAAAAATATAAAATTTTACTGATTTGAGGGGCTAATTCAAAAATATAAAATTTTACTGATTTGAGGGGCTAATTCAAAAATATAAAATTTTACTGATTTGAGGGGCTAATTCAAAAATATAAAATTTTACTGATTTGAGGGGCTAATTCAAAAATATAAAATTTTACTGATTTGAGGGGCTAATTCAAAAATATAAAAATTTAAAGGATGACATGAAGCCCCATTACAAATGATGGTTAATTCCACAAACCCCTAATTTATAGGGGTTTGCACATAACTTCATGTAGCTTGTTTATCAACTCAATTGCAAGTGTCCTCGCTCAGTCGCTCCCAATATTCATCCTATGCAAACACGTCTTAAATCAGGAATTGTTGAACCTTGCAATATTTTATCATCACATACAATTTCTACCGACATTGAACCAAATAGTTACACTGCAGCTTCTAAAAATTCAAAGTGGTGTGAGGCCATAGCAGAAGAATTTAATGCATTAATTGACAAAAACACTTGGCAATTGGTTCCGTTTGATGAACTGAAAACCCTAATACCTAGCCGGTCTTAAATAGCCTCCGTTTTAGCTTC
This sequence comes from Asparagus setaceus, assembly GCA_012295165.1. Classification (NCBI taxonomy): domain Eukaryota; kingdom Viridiplantae; phylum Streptophyta; class Magnoliopsida; order Asparagales; family Asparagaceae; genus Asparagus; species Asparagus setaceus. The sequence continues at coordinate 66,567,130 of CM022706.1, read as the reverse complement.
CTAAATAAATCCAATTTGTAAATAAATTACTATTCCTAAACAATTCCCTCTTGCCTAAACAATTCATACTTCCTAAAACAATCATATTGTAATCAAATCAAATCCTATTAATACTGATTCCTTCATTATGTAGCTTCTTATAATTATGTACCACACGAGCACAATTACTCGGCATACGATGGCTCCGGAATCATATCACATATCAACCATCATAAATACATTAGTTTATGAATAAAAGCTCACGGATAAGGTTAGTGTATTGATGTTCTATTTCTATTTAAAAATAATCAATTTTAACAGGTTTGCAGCTTTAATTCAATTAGGCCTATGGCAGCATATATATTGGCTTGGTTCTTACGGGGTCGTGTGCAAATATAGGCTTTTGGTGGAGTTAACTGTATAGTAAAACTTATAAATGTTGCTGCATGAAAGGACGGCAGGAGCTAACATGGGAGAAGTTCACATGATGAGGACTTTAATCTTGAGGACATGCGTTGGTATATTTCTATGCACGATGGGCCTTGAGACATTTATGCAATTAAGGAGTTGGAAGGGAGTTCATGTGCAAAGTTGCACTTGATTTGTGCGGCCAGAAGTGACCTAGAATTTCTCTTAAACTATTGTTTTTTTTAGGAAAAAGTAGAGGCGAATGCCCCACTCATATATATATATATATATATATATATATATATATATATATATATATATATATATATATATAGAAAAGACGGTAAACAAACTTACACCAAAGAAACGAGCTTGCAGCACAAAGTGACAAGAAGCTCATTTCAGAAACGAAAAAGAAAAAAGAAAAAAGAAAAAAGAAAAAATGAAAAACCATTAGCAACTAATAAGTCACTAAACATATTTAAAAAGGGTAGCCCAACACTACCAAACTAAAGAAAAACATCGAGCGGAGGATTAAGGTGCAGCTCTAGATCTTTCTATCTCAAGCGCCTTCATTCTAGCAACACCAGCAGAGGATAGTGGAAGCTTGATACCGCAATTAGAAGCAATAGTAGCCAATTCCTTTGAACTGAGGCTATTGATAGGTAAATGTGTAGTTGGGTTAGAATTATTTCGCTTGGAGGTGGATGAAGATCTTCTAGAGGAGGCAAAATGCTTTAGATGAGTCCTGTGACTGAAAACAGACCCTCCTTTACTCGGTTGTTTCTTCTTAGTCTTGGTTATCTTGATATTAAATCTTGGAGGACCAGAAGATTGAGAAGAATTATCTTCTATGCATGGATTTACCTCATTTAAGTTGTTGTTATTGTTATAGAATCCTGGAGGACCCAGAGATTGGGAGGTGCTTTCGTCCGAATTGAGAGTAACTTGATCGTCCTTCTCCGTACTAACCGAGGTGTGGGATGGAGGGATAGTGTTGGATTGATGTTGCAACGACATAGGTGCTTCATAGGGAGTTGGAGCTGGTCGGACTGGCTCGCCAGCATGTTGGGTCGACATATCCGCAGGTTGAGCAGTCATGGTATGACTGGGGGGACGGGCGACTGATGGAGTGGGAGTGGCCTTGGATATTGCCGCTGATATAGGGAGGGATGCTTTGTGGTGAGTTTCCCCACGCTGAGGCTTGCTAGGTGCTAGAGAAATCTTTGGTGGAGGGATGGCAGACGAGGAGGGGTGTGATGTGGGATGGGGGGGATAAGCTTGAGGCATTGAGGGATGGATAATTCCTTGGTTGGATGATTTGTGTTGAGTGGAGACAATAGATCGAACACTTGGTGTGCGTCCATGAATTGAGTTTGCATGATCCTCAGACAGGGGAGTAGGGTTCTCCATCTGACCCTTAGAACATTCTATATCCGAGTGACCTTGAGCTTGGCATCCGTTACAGAATTTCGGCAATTTTTCATAGATTATGGGTTGTTTCAAACCATCAAAAAGACCCACCCAGATGAACTGCGATGGTGGTTTTCTCAAATCAATCTCAACACATAATCTCGCTGCGCTTAGGCAGGCGAGAGTAGTAGTGGCTTTATCGAAGCTCAGGAATTGGCCAATTTTGTTCGCCATGGATTCTAGGAATTCAGGGATAAAACATTGGAGAGGGAGCATCGGCAATGAAATCCAAACGGGGGCCAAGCATGAATCTTCCTTCAGATGGCAAAGGTTGTGCCACCTGAAGACTTTATAGGGGTAAGTGATGAGGAGGGAAGATGGACGGGTGAGGACTTTAATCAGATCCTTGCTGTCCTGAAATCTCAACAGGAAGGCTCTGGAAGTGAGAGGTCCAATGGAGAACAGATGCTCAATACCCCAGCTCAGAATCTCTTTATGACTAGCTTCAAGTGATGGGCGACCGCCATGAAACTTCATGACCAAAGCGTTGGAGTAGAGTTCCTCCACTTTGGGGAGGTCTGAGTTGACGAACGAGAAGGAAGGGACGCCTTCTCGAGAGCCACATATGATGTTTACTCCTGTGCGGGGGAGCCGCGCAAAGGATTCGACATCTCTAGCATGAGATCTAACGAAACCAGGGCCTCTCGAATTCCTTGTAACTTGGGCATAAGATTTGGGGGTAAGGAAGCAGAGCTTCTGTGGTCATTCGCGAACACCGGACGAGGGAGAGGGTGAGGAGGAGGAGCGTCTCTGGTGGAAGGGGGAGGGGAGGGGAAAACAGTAGATGCCTGAGGGGACGGAGGGCCTGGCTTGAGAAGAGCATCCTCAGAAGGGGAGGGGACGAGCGGGGGAAGGTGTGGGACTGAGGAGGAGGAGGTTTTGCTGAGAGGGGGAGGCGGATCTGAGATCTGGTTAGAGGAAGAAGACGACACTGTAGCGGATTTAGGATTTTTCGAAAAGAGATCTGGATTCGGGAGAGGCGATGTAACAGGGGGGGGGACAAAAGGTAGAGGGAAAATAGATGGGGAACCGCCATCCAAGACGGAGTAAGCTAAGGCTGCCGAGATAGTCTCGAAGGAAGTGGAGGACGGTAGCACACAGAAGAATCTTTTTTTCTTCTCTTAAACTATTGTTAGTATTCATCTTTAATTAAAGATAGGATAGATTATTAATTTAAAATTTATAATTAGGATTAGGACAATTATAAGATTTGATTGGGATATGAAATCCAGAGGGAGAATGTGTTAACTCCTATTCTTGGACTTTATTGTAACATATATAATTTGTATACATAAAGACTAATAAGCTAAATGTAAGCCCACTTGAAGCTAAAATGTCACAGCATAAGGAAAAGCATAACATCATATGGAAAACATATGTGATGCCGAGTTTGAATTATCGAACACATTCTAGAAAAGATTTGAATCAAATATGCCATTGAGGAAAGAATTCTGGTCTATGGCATTGAAAGAAAAAGATCTTGAGCATGCTATATGGTTAAAAAAAAGTGTACATAAACATATACCGGCAAAGAGAATTGAGAGTTTTAGATCATCTAAGCTTCTAAGAATTTACAGGAGTGTCATTGCTCATGCATATTATAAATATCTAATACATCATTTAAGTATTTATACATGTGGCCACTTTTAGTTATTTTCCACTACTTTCTTCTCAGGCTATACAAGTTATTACAGAAATTTCAGCGACTCATTTCCTAATGATTTGGTACTTACCCTTTATGGTCAATAATAATATTTAACCATGTGCATCGCACGTGCATCCCACCTAGTATAAATAAATACATATCCAATATTATCTGAACATTGTAGTGGCAATGGTTTAAATAAATTAGAAAATAAACATCCATAAATTCCCTTTACTTCGCATCTGAATGAGTAATCCCATAACACTCATCGGATAAAGCAGAAATAGAAATTAGAAATATAACATGGGGAAAAAATTCCGCTTAATCGTTAATTTGCTCGTTATCTTATGAACTTTAGGAAAACTGATTTATTTCTAATAAAGCGTAAAGGTTGTTGTAAACTTGACGACCAAGTTTTATTAGGTTTCGGAATCCCAGACCAATTAGGAGTAGTGCCAACATCAAGAACCGAGGCTATAAAAGTACCATAAGTTTGCAATATTAACCTGCATCACGCACCTAGAAGAAAAAAAAAGAAAATTCTCTCATTCTTTCAATTTCTTTGAGCGCCATGAATCCCATAATAAAGCCCAGAGATCATTTACACGACAACACCTTGATGAAGCTCCGAGCCTGGTCATCGTCAAGAAATAACTCCAACAACACCGTCGCTCCTGAAGCTCTCATCTCTTTCGAAGTCCGCCGCGTTATTCACTTCCAGCAGCAAGGGAAGCCCGACGATGTATGTCACTTGCCACCGGAGTACAGGCGACACTTTGAGCCCCTCGCCACATTCCTCGAATCTCCTTCTTCCGAAGTTTGTGTGTCGAAGATGCTTTCTCGAGTTGTCCTCATCGACGCTGATATATTCGAGCTGAAGAAGTTTCTGTCGGACTTCGCTTCAGAGGCATCGAAAGCAGCGGTAGAGAACAAAAGCGGCAGCCTCAACTTGTCGGTTAAGATTTACCTTCGGAGTGACATGAATATGGATATCGATCAAGTTTTCGATGAAAACACGGACTTGCCTTAGTTATGATTATGTTTTCTGTAGAGTCTAGTCTTATTATATTTCTGTATCTAATCTGTTATATGTATGTTTTAAATTTTGCAGACCTGTAGTTGTTTTCTTGTGATTTCAGAAATTATTTTTGGGATAAATTTTATAATCGGATATCCTACGTACGTTTTCCTGTAATTGAGATTACTTTGTTTTCCTGGCCTTTGTTGCTTATGATATTATGTGTAGAGTTTAGGGTTGAACAAAACTGGGGAACATAAAATTCAAATCACTTGGAATAGATGCTGCAATGTGAAAATACAGCAAAGTTTTATTTTATCGTAAATCTTTCTTTTCCCTTGTGTATTCTTTCTTATAGATCCAGAAACAAATAGTGGCATGATTCAAAACCAAAACTTTTGAACAGTAGATTGAAAAACAAAACATACAAATAAAAAAGGAAATTCTAAGGCTGCATGTTTGATGCACAGAACAAAAAGTTCCAAAGCCGACAAAATTGTGGAAATAAAGGGGGAAAAATGGAAAATAGGAAAAAAAAAGAGATTGACATAGACGAAAAGAGAAACAAAGCACTAGCAAACAAAAAGACAATAACATATCAAAGAACAGATTGCTTTTTATTATAGTATTAGTTTTATTTATAGTATTAGTCATAATTTTAAGTAGAACACAGGTTTTTATAAGTTAGAGAAAACCCTCATGGACTTCTAAATTATGGAAAACTCTCGAACTATGAAATCGTCATAAAAGGTGCTTACGTGATTGGTACAATGTTTAAATCACCCTTATTACTCTCCACCTATCATACCTAAAAAGAGGGTATATAACAAATATATTAATGGCATGTTTGGCAAATGAATAAAATGTGTTTTAAGTGGAATAAACTTGGCCCAAGTATTTAACCCTAGTTTGGCAACCAACAAACTTGGACTAAATCAGTTCTCATTTGGCCCATTTTTGCCTCATAACTAGGCTAGAGTTAAACCAATACCCCTTTGATATGAAAAAAAACTAGATAACTCTGGCCCAAAAATCAAGGAAAAAAAAGACGGAAAAATAAGTAAACTATCTTGCTATCTTACATATATTATGTGTTTACCAAAAAAGAAATAATTTTAACCTAGTTTTATTTAAAAGTTAACCAAACTTGGTTCATCTCAAAACTAGTACACATAGAAACTAGTTTAGCCAAATCAAGCCTATATGAAACTAGATCAAAACTAAACTTGGTTAGTTTCTAAGTTGCCAAACACACCCTAAGTACATAGGGGAAAACTTGTCTAAAACACGTCATGCAACTTCAACTAACAGCCACCAGTCATGACATTTTAGTAAACAATTTCTAGGCGGTTTTCTCTAATTTATAAAGTTTAGGTGGAGTTTTTTGACGACCCCAAAATTTAGGGAGTTATATGAAATTTACCCTATATGATTTTATAGACAAACAAACTTCAGAGGAATAATGCAACACCCCCAATCAAGGGGGTTATATGAAATGAGGTGCCACCAGCACTTGCCCCAAAAAAAATGGGGTGGGGTTAACTTAACCCTAACCTAACCTTTAACCTAACCCCACCCCTGTCTATTTTTGGGGCGCACTTGCCTTGCGCGAGTGCCGCTAGTGCTCCTCATATGAAATAAGCCAAATGATGGACATATAGTATAAAAAGTAGCAGCAAAGTGTTAAAGAAACACTCTGAGACATCAAAGTGAAAAGGTGCCACAGTTTTGGGTACCAAAGTGAAAATGAGCCAATAAACAGAAAGTTTTTTTTGACATTAGTCCCATTAAATTAATTAAATTGCTATTAGGTCCCTTACATCTTATGTTATTTTTAAATTAATCCCCTAAATTATTGAAAGTGCTATTAGGATCTCCAATTTTTAAGTTATTTTAAAATTAAACCTTTAAACTAAGAGTAGATTTATAGCAATTAGACTAATGGAAATTTCAGTGTACAACAACTGAATAGAGCTGGCACGTGCAACGCACGTGCCCTCCATACTAGTAGTATAAAAAGTAGTAGCATAATCATTAGTTACCGCCTCCACATGCTTTTCCGCTACAAAAGCAGTGCGCTTCGTTTCTAAGGTAGCCATCAATAAAAAGATATTTATAAAAAAAACAAAGATAATAACCCAGAAAAGAGGGAAAGAGGCCAAAATATTTCCTCATTTTGAATCTTTGATGGCTTTTTGTCTCCGTTCTCTCTCGATTCTGTTTGCTATTTCGTTATCGGTTCATGGGTCGCTCGCTGATTCTTCAACCTGCCCTCGGCTGGGTGTTGATTATTTAGTCAATGGAGTCAGGTCGCAGTGCCCTATTTGGATCGAGCAGTGTTCGCCTGAGGAGGTAATTTCTCCCAATTTTTTATGATTTTTTTGATCAATTTGGGCATCTGGGTCCTCGTCAGAATTGGAGTTTTCGATGACAAATTGGAACTTTTAATTACCGGGATAACTTTTTTAACACCTGTACTTTGCCCCAAGTTGGTTGTCTTTTTGGTTAATTAGTTCACCTCTAAATATTAAATTTTCATTATTGAAATGATAATTATTTGAGTAGAATAATAATTATATTTCTCATGCATGCTATGTTTTTCTATGAATATTGGAGAACTTAATAAGTTAGTCTAACATTATGGTTTGAAATGGGTGTTGTTACTTGCAAATCCCCCTTAATTCATTGAAGTTATCTCAAATGAGGACTTTGTGTTTGAACTACCGTCTGATCCAAGTTTTTTTGTTTGTTGGAAGCTATAAACTTCTAGAAGATTGACACCCATATTTAAGTACTTGAAATCCCTCTTCTCCTTAGCATTGAGCCTAATCCTTGCATTTGAATGCGTGTAGTTAGGAATATTTTGCTCTCTTATAACCTAGGTAACCCATAAAGAATATTTGATCAGGTGATATGAAGAACCCTTATCTCTTTTCTTAGCATAGACGATGCTGATGACTAGATGCTTTAGTTGGAGATTTGATACAACATTCACTGAACAATGGTACCTATCCATTTAGGTAATTTAGGTTTTTTAACATTTAGCAAGTTAATCATGTAATATAGCAAATTGTTCAAATCCATTTCCTCGAGTAGTTGCTTATAAAATACTCAATAGTCTGTTCTTCTACATATATCAAGTGTCACTATATAGTAATATTTAGGATGTCTAGCTTCAATACAGCACTATTTGTCATTTTTGACACTTCAAAATTTCAGGTAATACCCTTTAAGTTCTAACTACTTATTATTAGTTTTCACTCACTCTCGCCCATGTTTTAAAAAGCACCTAGGGGAGCGGAGACTGCTTACACGGACTACACGCTTAGGTGTTGGTCGTGATTTACTCTTTTGCTTCCTCAATGCCCTCTAACTTCCTTTGAATTCTTCTGACCGCCTCCACTAACTACAAACACTTCATCCAACTCCTTCGGCCTTCAATAAAAATTCCTCCATCACCATTTAAACTAAAAAAGAAATCTTCCTAAGCCTCGCACCTAGGCGTTAGGCGCCAATTTAGCACCTAGGAGCTAGGCGCCAATTTAGTATCTAGCGGTGCCTAGCGCTTTCGATAACATTGATTCTAATTAAATAAAAAAAAAAGGAACGCCTAGGTGGTTTGACGCCTAGGCAGCCTAGCACTTTCCGTAACCTTGATTCTTCCAAGTCATATATGTTTGATATGAAAACTTGTTGTAAAATTAGTTCATGCACAGTCTTTTTCTTCATATACAAGTGAACTCGTCTTCTAATTATTTCAACTAGAGAATGTCAAAGAGCAGATGCTTTGATGCGGCATTCAAAAACAAGCTTTTTGCAGCTGCACAAAAGGCTGTGTATAAGCATATAGGTGACAACCACATTGACTAGCTCGCATTATGTTGGCAAACCCTATACTCATTTCTGTGGTTTATGCACTTGCACACTATTCAAAAAAAATCGGATTAAGTGTCATGTGTTTGCTTATGCCACCATGTGATGGGATTAGGCATGTTTCTTTGCAAATTTGCTGAATATGTCTTTTATGCAATCAAACCTCATAGTAGACCACAACGTTATCAGAGGCACACGCCTCATTGCATCTCATGCACCTTGCGATGCGGGGAGGTGAAGCAGCACCCCGCATGTAATGCGGTAGCGCTTTTTTGCGCCTCACAAGCACTCTTCTTGACGGCAATTCAAACAGGACGCATGCAAGGCATAGCCTTGTATATTTTTGTTCTTTAACATTTTAATCGGGTCTTTATACCCGATAATCCATATCCCAAAAAGAAAATAAACCGATTAAGTCATTATACTAGCCCGATTGAGGACTCTAACTCGTTCTCGTTTACTATTTGATGTTGCTTCGATCTTATTCTTGATTTGGCTTTGATTTGGAAAATTATGAAATTTACTACTATGGATGATTTGGTAGTAGATATTATTTAGCTTGACATATTTTTATGTGAAAAATCATAAACATGTCATTTCATGCTTGATTATCTATCTTGAAAAATTGTGTGCGGTGAGCGCCTCGCTTCACTCGAGCACGTGAAGCACATTGCGCCTTGCAGATGTGCTCTTAAACAGACTTTGCGTCCTGCATTCCGCATCGCTCATTGATAACATTGGTAGACCATTATTTTAAAAAACCTCACCTAAAGTTTTATGTGGGCACTTATTTAAAAATCTGCAGTCAAACCTAAATCAACTAAAACCCATATCTGTCAACTCGAACCCTTTTATATGAAAATCGAAGATCTATATATTCTTCCCAATCCACCATGTCCCTCTTTCTTTCTATCTCCCAAAATGTCAGCACTAATTTGGCCGGTCTTTTCCCTCTTTCACCCCCACCGCCACCCCTTTCTCTTTGTTTCATCTTTCTCTCTCCCCCTCCTTTCTCTCTTTCATGCTCCCTCTTTCACCATGTCCCTCAAAAAAAAAAGGTAGTTTGAGGCTTGGAGCTGTCATCGTTATAAACTTACTATTTATTTTAATTGTTATTACTATTGTGTTTATTATTTGCTAATCAGATACATACTTTATGATTTTTGTTTGCCTATGAACTAATAATTATAAACAATCCTTAATTGAGACTTCTTCAAATAATAAAACCTTAAAAAATATTTAATGTTCTCCTAATTTTGAATAATTTAGCATTATGCTATATATATAGTAGAAAATCCAAATCTGCATACTTATACATTATCTGCTTAATTGGGACACATAATCCAATTATGCACTATACACTCAAAATCAAATGCATTATGAAATTGTGTGCTAGAAAACTTGCTTAAATGTGATAGAATATTATTGGTTATTTTCTTACATTGGTCCCTCTAATCATATTAAATTTGAATCTCTCCAAACTAAATGAATTTGCTAGATGTAAATTCTCCCAATCCAATTAGTTGAATCTCTAGGTAACTTTTGTCATTGGTGAGAATTTGTTAACAAGCGTAAAATTTATTATTTTAAACTTATCTGTTTCCATCTCCTTTACCATAATCCTTGGTATATTCAATCTCCCAATTGCAGTTCTGCACCCCTTGGAGGGGGAGGATTGGCACTCTGCAGGACTAGAGTGATCATTGGTGCATTTATGGTGGGCGGATGTTTTTTTTTTTGGGGGGGGGGGTGTTAGGATCTATAGACACCCCTAGAGAGGGGGTGAATAGGGCTTAGGCTAAATTAAGATTATTCTTATTTAAGATCAAAAACTTATCAGCAGAAGCAAATAAATGCAACAAGAAAACAAACCACAATAATAAAAGAATTTTATGTGGTTCGGTTCTTGCCTGCGTCTACACCTTCATCTTATCCTGTGAGATGTTCCACTATCTAGTACTTGTAACTCCTAAGTTCGTCCGACAGAAATAGCCTATCATCCGTTTTTACCCAGATCTCAGTAGACACAAACCAATACAATTTCTAGATAATCTTATCGCTTAATCTACTCTTAAGACTGGAAGTCCAGTGCAGCAATGTTTTAAAAATAGGCCGATTTTATAGATTTATCGCCGATATATAGGGTTTGGGCCATGATCGATACGATTGCTGCAAAAATTTATCGCATATCGTTTTTGGCCGATTTGTCCCGATATATCAGTGTAAATCTGATAAAGCGGCCGATTTCTTGTGGGTTAAAAATCGTCCGATTTTCTACAATTTACATTCTAAATGAACCGGTTTGGGTTTGGAGGCAAAAACCCTTTTTCCATATCCGGCTAGGATTCGCTAAACAAAAACCGTGCTATCCTATTCTATTTCACCTCTGCTCATCGTGTAACCCTAACATCTCCGCCTCCACTGCTCTCTCCCTTATATCGCTCGCAAATTTCTCACTCTAAGGTCTTTGTCGGCAACCTTTTTAGAGTACCCTCTCTTGATATTTCATTATATGTGCTTAGATTACATTTTAGGACATTATATTATATATACTCACCATCCGATATGACACTTCGATTCTTACTACTTATCCCCGATAATCAGGATCCGATATGAATTTTGGTCGTCCGATATATTTCCGATAACCGATATATAACACCTTGCAGTGCAGTCATTTCAACATGATCAAAGGTTCACAAAAAAGAAAACAGATGAAAAGAAATAAGGAAAGATTACACCCATGAAATCATAGATATCTAGACATCATTTTGACCATCAAATGCTGTAGATTTATCTTTGTTGATGAAGTTTCAGAGGGTGAAAACTTCTCAGACCTATCTCGTACTCATGGGTCTGAAAAAGGGGGCAACAGCTTCTTTTTCGTTGGAGTCATTCTGCATGTGTGTTGGTGATTGCCTCTTAGTGTTTACTGAGATCAAATATTAACCTAGAAATCATGAGATCTGGGCCATCCATGTTTGATTTTGAGCACATTAAATCTGGGTCGTCTACGCACATGGTTTCAGTTCAGATTGATCAAGTATAATCCAATCAAAAAAACCCTCTACTTTTCAGAGGCTTCGCCCCCAAGCACTCAGCAGGGCGTGCCATCTGCTGCGCCCCCAGCAAGCACTATTTCGTTTCGCATGTTCCTGCACAGCTCAATCAAATGCTACCAAACACGTGTTAAACAAATATATTTTGTTAATTATCAAACTGAAATGACTATCAACATGAGATTCAATGCACGCGGTTGGGTTGGGGTGGGGTGGGGTGGGGGTGCAAGGGATTGAGAGGTTAATTAGCCCAATTAGTTTTCCTTCCAGACCCGACTTAACTTTGGTTGGAGGATGCTAACAGAGTCATCTTGTCCAACTAATTGTATTTGGGTGTCTTTATAGCAAAGTAGCTGATCTGAGGGAATTTTTTTTTCTTCAAATTTAACGTCATTTGAGGAACCAATATCAGAAAAACCCGAACTCTATTTATTGCTGTTGTAGTAAGTGCATGAATGACACGGTTAGACAGATTTTTAGGTGTCCAGAATGAATACATTATATTGCTATTTCTTTAGAAATGTCTCTTTCCTTGAAATCTTTTCTCATTTCCCATCTCTTAAATTTGATTAGTCATTGTGCAGGATGATGATAAATACTTGCAAACTCGAATATGTAGCTTCAATTTCCCATTCTGGTTTTTGCTTTTCAGATTATTTTTCCATTACTTTGCCCTCCCCCGTTTTCTTGTGTGTATGTGCGCTTGCACCCATGGTTTTTATAGAAAAAGTCCTATCTGACAGGCATCCTACCTATGTATTGATACAGAAACAGCAAATCTGACTTTCCTTTTTTATTTTCTTTTTGTAAGGTGAGTGGAGATAAACTCACCAGAGAACTGATGTATGCTAAAGAGAATGCTTTCTTTTCCATTTTATTCCATGCATCTTGGTGTCCCTTCTCGAGGAAAGTTCAACCAGTTTTTGATGCTCTCAGCTCCATGTTTCCACAAATAAGTCACGTAGCTGTTGAAGAATCTGCTGCCATGCCAAGGTACAGGCAAGAATAGTTAATATCCCTTTCCATTTGTTGTCATGTGATGTATTCTTCTTGTCCAATTTTGGGTTGACATCTACATTCAAATATAATGTTTTGCAGTGCTTTCTCGAGGTATGGCATCCACAGCTTTCCATCTATATTGATAGCTAACAGGACATCAAGAATTCGGTATCATGGACCAAGAGATCTGGATCCCCTTGTCAGATTCTATAAAGAAATGACAGGTGATTTTATCTATATGTTACATAAATCTTGCTTCAAATTAATTCTAGTACTTGATGGTTGTAACTGAAAACCACCGCTATTCCGTTGTTCCTTGCAGTTTTATCTGCATGATAACCTATTGAAGTTGTTAGCAACTTACTTGGATTGGTGCTTATACTTGAAACCAATACACATACCTGTTTCAGTTTAATATAGGCAAGTCCAAAAGCTGCTACAAGCACATACAATATGATCTTATAAATACTTAATCATGTATTTCCATAAATTACATGAGTCGCTATTTTCAGTTCATGTGTGTTTGTGTGCGCGTGTGTGTGTTGGGTTTGGGTAGGTGTCCTTCATTCTCAGTGATCTTTGTTCCCTCTCGATATGAGAGGACTATTAGTATCACGCCATCAAAAAGAAAGCTTTGATATTAGCATTCATATTATATATCACTAGATGCATAATTAATGTAAAATTTAGATATATGATCCATGTTATCATTAAACTGCACATAATGGAATCTCTTTCATTTCCACCTTTTGGTTCTCCTGCGCCAGCAACAAAGTAACCTAGAAAAAAATTGAAATGTAAGATTTTATTTGGAATGTCATTCTTCCAGAATCATAAGCAATTTTTGCTTATACAGATGTTACCTTATTCTAAATGCTCGTCATAATGCATTGCGAGCATAATATCAGAATAAACGATAATGTGCTATTTCAAAAAACTTGGTGTATAATAAATCTATGTAGGATCTCTAGTCAGATGCTTCCTCTTGTGCAAGACATAGGATTCTAAATCTCTTTTTCCAGTATCTTTGCCTTTAATTGAATTATTTTAATGCAGGTTTTGATCCCGTTGCTTATCTTTCTATCAAGGAACCCTCTAACTCAGACATGAAGATATCCCTCAAACTACAGAATGGGTCTTTTTGGGATATTATAAAATCAGAACCGTATCTAGCATTTTCAATAATATTTATCTGCTTGAAGGCATTCATTTGTTTCTTCCCTGTGCTAATCTCCCATATTAAAGCTCTCTTGGTCGTGTACACGATTCATCTAAACATGGGGATATTTGGTGAGTGTAATCATTTATTAGATCAAGTTCTTCATTTAATCAATCTAAAGAAGCTCTGCAACAAGCTCAGGGTATGCAACAAAACAACGAGGAATTTTCATAAAGGTGCTGGGAATGCTCGGGTCTGGGCTTCTTCGCTCGCTTCTGTCTCACTAGGAGAATCCTCTTCTTCAAGGGACTTATAATGACTGACCAAATTTCTGATGAGATGAAAGAGGAGTGCTTCTTTTGAAATAAGGTGGAGAGGGGAAAAAAAAATTCCTATAAGAGGGCCCTCTTTAGCATATCATACAGGAACACGAGAGGATGACGGCTAACATATCACAAATCTTGATGCACATATTTCTGATATCAACCATTATTGTCTATTAATGCAATCACTACTACACTGATGGTGAATACATTGATATACAGGTGACCACACGTATATGTCAGATGTCACCCTTGCCTTCTCCCCCTGTGATATTCTGTGGAAGGTCATCTATAGGACCTCTTTTCCATGAAGAGAATGGTATAAATGTGTTTCTCTACAAGTAGGGCTTGTCATCTTTCATGTTTTGTGTGTATGGTCCTCTTTGAGAACATGGTTCTTGTCATTTTAGTTTGGGAACATAAGATCTGCACATCATAGTGTAATTTTTGAGCATTTAACGTTTATGTATATTAACAAAGTCCGTTTGCACTGGAGCCTGTCTAATGTCTGCCTCCAAGTTCTATGTTTCTTCTGGTCTATGACTTCTGGGTTACACTTCCTTTCATCTTGATGTTGTAAAGGTCCCTCATGCCATCTAGTTCAAACCTAACATTTCCCTTGTATTATTGTTACTATACAATGCTCAAATAAAGTTGCTTTTGGTAGCGGGGATCTTTGCGCTCAAGGGGAAGCCTGAGTTCAAAGCCTTAAGCGTTCAAGACTCAACTCTTTCAAGAAAAACCTTGGAAATTGGCGCCCGTGTTTTAATTTGTCCTAATTTCAAGAAAGCTGGTGGCGTTTTCTGAACCTGGAACCATTGAGCAGGGAGTATATTCACCAAACCATCCTGGATGGTTTGACCCCGATCGGTCGTTTAGGAGAACAATGATGCACATTCATAGGCATCTACATAGGTTCAGCAAGTTATCCTACATTTTGAAAGGTGTTTCAAGGGAAAGAACAAGCCCATGCTTTTGCCTTTCTATTTCCTAGAAATATCTCATCAGCCCACTCCTTCATCAGGATAAGCTAGTCTCTTGCCATTTTATCTCATCATTATCTTGCAAAATGCAATTAACTTTGCTTCTCCAACCGGTTTCCGGGTTTTAATCTTGTTGCATACAAGGTTTATCAATTTACTGAAATGCAGGACCTCGTTGAATTAGAAACCTCATGAGTTCACTGTCTGCTTGGCTGTCAAATAAACCTAATGCTAAACTCCGAAAACATGATTCTTGGCCAAATTACTTCATTGTTATTCCAAAATTTCCCACATCAAAAGCAGAGAGAGATCTTTTTTCGGTATTATGTATAATTGTGCAGTTTAACATATTAAATATTTTGGAAGTCAATGAACACACGCTTTATCTTGATGTTACATTATTTAAATCTAAGTACCCAAATTTTACTAAAGTACTAATTCCTCCACAATGTAGTGGGAGTTTGTCCCAAAAATGAAACAAAACACAAGACAAGAGCATAGAATATTACGAACATCTTGATAAGAGCATAGACTAAAATACAATCATCTTGTTTCTTTCAAGAAACTTTGACCCTTTGCCTTGTATTAAGTGAAGAGAGTAAACATTTAGAAATAAATTAGTAACCCTTCCCTTAAAATTTGATTGCAGTTTCAGATAGAGTGAAGAGAGTAAACATTTGGCTAAATTACCATTTTGGTATATTTAGTGGCACCTCTATACCAACAAGACCTATTTAGTGGCACCGGCGACAACAAGGTATATTTAGTTATCCCAAAATTGCCATTAAGGCCTATCCGACCGCCAGCGGTGAACTTTGAATATAAAATTATAAATTTTTTGCATATGTATCCCTCAAATTTCTCATATTTACAGATTACCCCCAAATCTTATTTTTAAACCCCTTCTCCCTCCCTTCCTCCCTCCCTCCGCCCCTCTCTCCCTCCCTCCCGCCACTCTCCCCCCTTCTTCCTCCCTCCCTCACTCCCGCCCCACTCCGCCACCGCCGCTGACGCGGCCTCCATCCTAAACGAGATGAAAACCTCCGCCCCGATTCGATCACCTATGTCACCACATCAAGAAGTCAGGCGAAACATCTGGGTGACTGCATGGAGGGGGCAGGAGTGAGGGAGGGAGGAAGAAGGGGGGAGAGTGGCGGGAGGGAGGGAGAGATGAGCGGGAGGGAGGGAGGAAGGGAGGGAGAAGGGGTTTAAAAATACGATTTGGGGGGTAATCTGTAAATATGAGAAATTTGAGGGATACATATGTAAAAAATTTATAATTTTATATTCAAAGTTCACCGCCGGCGGTCGGATAGGCCTTAATGGCAATTTTGGGATAACTAAATATACCTTGTTGTCGCCGGTGCCACTAAATAGGTCTTGTTGGTATAGAGGTGCTACTAAATACACCAAAATGGTAATTTAGCCGTAAACATTTAGAAATAAATTAGTAACCCTTCCCTTAAAATTTGATTGCAGGTTCAGATAAAAGAGGCAAGTGCTTTACTATCTTAATCACTTACAAACAAAAAAATTAGTAATTAATTTGATCAGACAGCTAACCCACCTTCATTATCCAATGAATTACTGAGTGTGCTTTGAAAGGAAGACGATAATAGACACAGTGAATACAAAAGGAAAAAAGAATTCATCCATAAATGTGTGCTACTCAAATCTTATACATTTTTTCATATGAAACTAGAATTTTGACACGTGCAAATGCACGTGCTATGAAGATATTTTATTTTTACATTAATAAATATATATGAAGATAATTTCATCTTTTTATACGAGAGTGTGCATTTAATAGATAGGCAGAGAGAATACAGTCGAGCAATGTCTCTTTGAACCTAAAATCCTCCATTGCTTTTCTTTATGCATCAATATAAATAAATCATGGTATAGATATATGCATAGAACTTTGCTTTTTTATAACATAAAATGTGAAGAAAACATCCAATTATGTGGGCTATTTTTTCTTATGACATTGAATGATATAGAATATTTTAGAAGCAAAAAGAAAAGAAAAGAGAAAACATCAATTATTGTAAAATTATATTTTTGCCCTTTCAATTACAATTGAAAAGGAGGACATGTCGAGCACTCATTCAACTTTGCACTATCCTTAGTTGGTTTTTATATAGCATAATAGATATGCCGCCCTAATTATTTGACTAAATCAAATGAAAGTTGAGACAGTAATCAATCAAACTGTAGATTCTTATTAGGTGTTGTTCCCAGTCTTTACTAGCTATATACAACAGTGTTGGTATTCTTTTTTGCTTTGACATCTTCCATCTTAAGAAGTTTATACCACAAGATCATTGGAGAATCATCTCAAGCATTAAATTTATTTCATGTACAGACTTTTCTATATGTATCTCTCCATCAAATGGACACACCTAAATATCAGGAGAGAAAAAATAAAAATAAAAAATGAAGCAGTTCCTTCATTGAAACATTATTCTTATTATAAACTTTACTGCATCATTCTCTTCTCCGTAAAGTGATTCTATAAATATCCCACATTAATTTACTGCAGAGATTTTGGATGTATTAAGATTGCTTTCTTTAAATAGTGTTAAAAGCTGACAGCCTGCAATCCAAAAAGAGTGATAGTTGAGCATGGGCTGTACTAAGAAACATGTGAAAAAGAATCTTGTTAGTTATTAATTAAATACATGTCATCAACCCACATGCTTCCTAACATTCTTCCTAATTATAACCAAATCACTCCCTAATTACCAAAGAGTTAGTACTGAACTCATGTAAATTAATTATTATGATTCTGCTCAATTTGATGAAATGTTGACTGTTGAAAGGACAAATTGGCCCTTGATGATTCTAGAAACTGCGTAATTTATGCACTTGTGTATAAGTGCATTTGATTTTCATAATCTCTATATATGGGTATCTTTTGTTTTGCAACTATGCATTAGTGACACTCAACGGATACTTTCCACAAACTTAAACTCGTAATGTTTTAGGTTATTAGCAAAGAACAAAGAAGGGAATCCATCTTCTGAGAAAATATCTTGGTATCTTCTAACAAATGAATTGGAATACAAATTCTCATAAACCTTGCAAGATAAAGAAAAGGGTTAATTGCATGTAGATCCCTGTACTATTGCCTAATTGCGCATAAAGTCCCCATAGTTCTATTGTTGCATATAGACCCCATGTACTATGCCCAATTGCAGATAGACCCCCTCAGTGAGTTCTTTTTGTTTTGTTTTGTTTTCCTGTTTTTTACTCTCTAGTCTATTTGTGAAAAAACAATTTTCTGTTTTTCTAGCAGTAGAAGAGTCAAAAAAATTTATTCAAGGGGTCAATCTGCAAGAAAAGAACTACAGGGGGTCTATTCACAATTAGAAGATAGTGCTGGGGTTCCACAATTAACCCAAAATTGTCAACTCATTACTATACAGTCAACCAGCATTATGTGACTTTTATGCGACTACAAAGGGTAATTCGGTACTTTCCTTCGGCAGCAAATTGCAGAATTTAAAAACTGAAATATTAAACCAAGTGAAGATTGTAACCCTGGTAATCAGCATGCAATTAAGTTATTATTCTCATTAACAACACATTGACATCTCCAGCTGCTCAATTGAAAAACCCAGAATTATTCACAGAAATTCTCATGCTTCAGGCAGTCACATGCTTAAAGATGCACTTAACAATTCCATTGCCAATAATTAATAGGTCACTGGACAAATCACTCCCAAAGCCAAGAACATTATACTGAAAGTACATAGAACAGATTACAAAAGATATGTTTCCTTTCAAAAACTTGGAAAACCTATCAAGCAGTCCATGTTCATTGTACGTTTGATGCATCAAAGGAAAGAATAACCTCCCCTGGATCAATAGAATAAACTACAAACCCCTGCCAAGCACTGACGCATGAATAGATAGTTCTTAAACACCAGCTGTCCAGTGGATGTGACCGAAAACCAGTCACTCTTACTAAACTTACCTCTCTCCACCCTCTTCTAGGGAGACCAAGTTCATGTAAAAGCAAAGAAATCCAAAATCAGTATAGGACAAGCACATATCACAAGTTACCTAGAAGTCATAAATAGTAAGAAAGAAACCAACCCTTGACTCATATTCAATGTTACAAAGATAGAAGGTGGAAAAGCCTTAGATACTTATTATTAATTTCTATGGACAATTAGAGCTTTTCCCAGGACCACCATAGAAGAAGTAGCTCCCCCAGTCCCCATTGTTACCATTTTGGACATCATAGCAGTTGGATTGCTCAGTGAAAGTGCCAACCCCTTTAGGGGACCTAAGATTGTTGGATTCATCAACAACTTGGATGTTTTGAAGTAGCTAGACTTGCCAAATCCTTCCTCAGGGAAATGACCACTGCCCATTTGTGTGGATGTGTGCTGCCCATTTGCTTCAGAGTTTACGACTTCTCCTCCCCATTCTATCATGGAGGCGCTATCGGCTAAGTAGGAGAAGAGGAAGGAAGGCCAGTAGCCTAATACATAGCCCTCTCCAAATTGCATCCACCAGTTGCCCTCCTTAGGGTCCTGCTTATTTGAAAAACCGATAAAGCTTTGTAAAGAAAAATCAACGACATATGCATGCATTTGGACATAAAGGGTTTATTCCTTGAGAAACTATCCAATGGTCCATGTTCACAAGGGTGCTGGTGCAGCAAGGCTCGTCTATTCTTGGTCACCGCAGAACAGGGAAATCTAAGGATCAGTGCATTTATCCTTACAAAGTTCCTCCTAACAAGTAGCCTAAGTTAAACTTATCTTCAGAAGCTTAGAAACCTTCAAGGTGCAAAAGTCCTTGGTTTGGAAAGAGAGGATCATTCAATTTCTCATTGGCTCATGCATGCTTTGTTGCCATATACATATTTATGTTCGTAGCCTTATATGGAAGAAGAATCCAGCTTCTAAGAGGTTTACCGAAGACGAAGTATATATAACATAGAACATTCTCAAGAATCTGGGTCTAAGAATTCATGGTTCAGCCTTGAAAAAATGATTATGCTGGTCATGATCAATAAATGGAGTTTCTGATCTACAATGGAGGTCGTGATTGTGTATTTTAAAATAATTACAATATTGGCACTACTTTTAGATTGATCCTTCAGTTAATCCTAAAGGACCAAGGAATAACATCATATATTCACATTTCACAGTGTCGAGGGGCTTATGCATACAGTCTTTAAGCTTAATTATTATTATTAAATGACAAAAGAAGCTGATGTCAAAGACCAATAAGAATATAATCAATCTTTTAGTAAATCAATACATGTACATCCCTTTTAGCATTCAATGTTAGTTAAGATGTCAATGCAATTCAAATACAGTTACAACGAAGAAGAATATGCTAAAAAAATTTATGCAGAAACATAACATCTAAGGCATTAAAATGTATGCAAAAGAGGGCCTTTAAGCTAAAGGACGGTTTAGAGGAGTATTTATGCAAAAAGGATCAAGAAATAATAGAACAGGTGTCAAAGATTCTCTGCTTCTTATGAATCCTATGAATTTGTCTTCTACTTGCATGTGAATTGGATGGTGGTCTTTGGTCTTATTATTACCTTCCAGATGAGAATATTGATATCATATTGTGAACCACCATAGCCTGAGATTGGAGATATGCTTGCTCCCATTGCTACCTCACTGTTGATCTGAATGAAACCTGAACACAGCAAATTATAGCACCCAGTAGCTTGATACGCATCACTCTGCAAGTTAAATATTTTTTTCGTTGGAAAATGTTAGATATATCAAGATTCTTAATAAAAAAAATTAAGCTCAAAAAAAGGGGCAAAAATGTATAACTTACAGTCCAGTAGGTGAACAGCCTTGTGTGGTTATCCCCATACAAATCAGGACTAACCTAATGTGTCATAAATAAACAACAAAATAGAGAATTAGATTATTTTGTCGTAAAAAAGATATATGCTTATTAGGAATGTACGAAATTTTACCTGCCAACCAGCTTCAATGCTATTGAGATCTTCTCCAAAGGAACCACCCAAAACCCATAGCTGGGACAGGCTGAACTCATTCGCTTGTTCAATCGCAGGTTCCCAAACGTTAATGGTAGCTTTGGCTCCATAGTATTTGTCTCCTTCCACATAGGCAATTGCATGCTACTCAAAAGAATCCACACTAATAGAATCAAAATTTTATAATAAAAAAGGCAAGAAAGATAATTATTCTTTTTGAATTCTATCGGTTAAGATGGTTTGGCCGTGCACAACAAAGGCACTAAATGCAACAGTTAGGAGAAATTATAAGATTATAGTTGACAGGGGCATAGATGACTAGAGGTAGACCTAAAAAAACTAGATTGGAAGCAATTTAGAAAGATATGATATTAGTTAACTTAAAGGAGGAGATGACCCTTAATAGAACTGAATGGAAGAATACGATCATGTAGCTGACCCTAAAAGTTCAAGATAACAGTTTGGTGCTGTCCATTATTCCAGAACTCTGAAGTTATAAAGAGAGTTGAAATTTATTATTCTATAATTTAACATGACTCCACAAGTTGAGGGTCCTTTTCACATATCAAACCTCAGCTACTTTACACAACTTCGCACTGGATTATTCTTATGTCAACTTAACATCACTTATATTACATCAAAACTCTGAAATTGTGATGACACATAAGCATAATGACCTTATACAACGTAAAGAGAAGTTTTCTCACAAAAGACTTTCGAGAGTCCAATACCTGATGTCCACTTTGATTGATGAGGTCAGGATCAGCGGACCTAGGGCTGGGAATGGCCCTGTGCCTCTTCCTACCAAATCTCTTAACTGAGCTAGCCCTCAACACATCCTCCTTCTTTGTTCTCCTAATGGGGATTGTGTCCTCTGGGCACTTGCCATTGACATGCCAAAGCTGAGTTATGGAGTTTGCTTGCTTCTTCGAGGCCACCTTCTCAACATCATAAAGGCCTTCTGGATGAAAAGCCGGCCTCATCTGAAAGAGTTTTTCAAAAGAAAGCAGCCACTAAAGTGTTTTTCTTTTTGTTTTAAAGGAAGAGAAAGTGTGACGAAAAAGAAGAGAGAGAGAGAGAGAGAGATAACAAGGACCTGGATTGTGTGGTTTTTGAGGAAAGGGTGGTCAAAGGCAGGCTGATGAGAGACATGAACACAGTCTATGATATCTCCATCTGGGCTCTGCATTGGTTAACAAATAAGTAACTTTACATATAAAATAAAAATTTGAATGCTAACTGGCGATTATCACAGCATAGGATGAAGATTTTAGAGGAAATAGTTAGAAATTGGCACATATAAACATTGCATTGTTGAAGAGTGCCCACATGAACAACCTTATGAACAGACATTTATATTGTTTTCGATGAAAAATATAGCTCAAATTGATATTATGCATGATACCCACATGGCAAAATCTTATAAAATTAGTTAGGGAAAGAGAATTTGAGAACATATGGAAGCAAACAGGAAAGGAGAATGAGAAAGTAGCAGCTAACAATGCCAGATGGAACTCTGGATGAAAAAGAAACAAAAAACAAAAATCCCAAGTCTGATAAAAAAAATATTCTCCAAATAACAAAACTGAATAAAATCCAACTGCTCAATCTTGCTTATTCAGCTAATAAGCTAAAATGCTTGAAATGTACCACTGAAACTAGATGTATCATTAAAAAATATATATGAAAAGGGGGCTTAAAACAAAAGAGAAAAGGGGCTTTTTGGAATGAAAAAAAATGCAAATTTAAACCCTAAAACTGCAATTCTTGAACCCTAAAAGTGCAAATTTCAATTCTCGAAATGTACCACTAAAACTACCTGTATTATGGAAAAAATTAAAGGAAAACGGGCTTCTAGAACCCAAAAGATACAATTTTTAAATCCAAAAATGGGAAATTTCTAAGCCCTAAAAATGCAATTTTTAAAAACCAAAAAAGATTTAAAAAATTTATTACCTCAATGGACTTAATAGCAGGCTTGTTCAAGCGCTTGAGGTGCCTGCGCACCGCCAGCCGCTGCCTCGAGACGGCGGCAGCTCCGGCGGTGGAGGGGGCGCACGATAAGCAGCAGATCAGCGCCAGGAGCCCGACAGCGCTAACGTACACCGCCATCCTCTCCTTTCTCTGCCATTGCTCCATTACTACTTCCCTCTGAAATCTAAAGACCCTTTTGAAAATATGAAGGAAAAGGGGGAAAAAAGAAAGAAACACACGCTATCTCTCTCTCTCTCCTCTCTCCTCTATTTTTTGCCGTTGTGAGAGTGATAGGGGTAAAATGGGAAGAGGAAAATGTCGAGGGAGAAGAAGACAGAGGTCTCAGTGACAGAGTTTTGTAAGCTGCGCTCCCAAGATTGTACCTTTCGGCCTTTTTCACCAAGTTTTACAGATTAAGGCCTATCAAAATTATATTTGCGTTTTTCTACCCAGAAAAGCCTTTTGTAGGTTGAGACCTTTTTACTAGGGTAAAAATTCACAAAACAATTTCAGAATAACATGGGATTTGCAAAAACACAGTACATTAATGTATCAAAAAACTTTATTTGGCTATATAGGACTTAAAACATAGCATTTATATATCCTAAGTTATTTAAAATTGACACATTAGTACCCCTATTATGCAAACATTGATTCCCATATAATATTCACATGTTGATTTTGGAGCTTTTAACCATTATTTTGTTAATTTGTTGTTAACCTTATTAAAATTCTAATTTAAAAGTATTTCGATTCTATTTTAAAAATAGAATTTGGATATGTTTAACAATTAGCTCAACAAAAATAATAGTCAAACAGTTATAAAATTAACATATGAATGTTATCACGGGAACATTTATGTGAAAATTTTCACAGTTACTTAATATAGGGTAACATCCCAATTCAAAACAATTTACGGTAAATAAATACTGCGAAAAATAATTGAGGATATATATCTGCAAAGTGAGTGAAACTATAAATATTTAAGTCCTATTTAGCCTAACATTTTTGACTAAACTTCAACCGATAGATGTCAATATTAATTAGAGTGCACATTCTATCTGAATGACTCCCAGTGTGCGGGGCATTGGATAATGGTGGAGCTACTGTGGAGCCAAAGGGGCCCTGGCCCCTTAAAAATAAGGGTTTTTCTACCCCTTAAACATAAGAGTTTTTCTATACACCCCCTTATATCATACGTATTTGTAAAACTATCTCTTACGTCTCAATATTTATAAACCTACCTCAATTTCAAAAAAAAGCCCCAAATCATTAACTTTTGTTAGATATAGTGAGAATATCCAAAGTAAGGTGACAATTTGGATATTTCATTGCCTTCCCCCTCCTCAACATAGATCCGATCACCTCACGTAATGTGGTATTTTGATAGAAAGTGCACTTTGTTAGTTGACATGTATAATGTTAGGGATCTAGATCCTCTCCAATTAGGTGATAATTGGCGAGTCTCCAATTCCTCCAATCATTGCCCTACATGTCAAGAGATAAAATCACTATGGTCTTGAAAACCACTATTTTTCGAAAATCTCTATTCTTTGAAAATCACTATCACAATATTGGAGCCCTATGTAGACTAATCACGTCTATTAAATTTAGAATGCAGGGTAATAATTGGAGGAATTGGAGACTCTCCAACTACCACGTAATTGGAGAGGATTCGAATCCATATTGTAAGATATATTTTAGATAATTTGCACTTGTTTATGCATCTACTATCTTTAATTAGGAATATTTTAAACTTTTTAATGTTTGTCAATATTCTATTAAAAAGATATTGCTAATATTGTTGAATAATTTTCTAATAGTATGTGATATATTTTTATAGATTTTAAATTTATTTTCCTAAATAGTTTTTGCTAGTTTTGAACAAAATCTTGATATTTTATGATAGTTTTGCAAAAGAAAAAGAGAAAAGAACACCATTTTTCTACTCTCTTGGACTTGGACAGTGTAGAAGAACTGGTTTTCTAAGGAGAACTTAGTCTAAGAAGCCCCTAAGATTTACCTCTTTTTTCTAAGAAGCTCTCAACTTTCTATTTTTGACGAAAAAGTCTCTAATTTTGCCCCTCTCCTCTAAGAAGTCATTAACTTTATTTTTTAACAACTAAGCCTTAAGTTTTACCCATCTTTTTTCTAACAAGGCCTGATCTTTCTTCTTTTAACAATGAAATCTAACAAGAAAAGTTGGGGACTTTTTAGAAGAGAGGAATAAAGCTTAGGGGCTTAGTTGTCAAAAAAGAAAAGTTAATAGCTTCTTAAAGGACAGGGCAAATTTTAGGGCTTTTTTGTTAATAATAAAAACTTGCAGGCGTCTTAGAAAAAAGAGGTAAAACTTTAGGTGCTTTAGACTATGTTTTAATTTTCCAAGTGACGATTGTTTATGGGGCTGTCAAATATGCTAGAATTATGAAATATTTTTGCTGCAGAAAGTTAATCTTAGTTTTTTTCATTTTAAATACTAGTATATTGGCACGTGCAAATAATATTAAATTTCTATATTAACATTTCTTGGTCCTCAAAGTTAATTATGTTATTTTTATTTAATAAATAACTAAAATATTACACGCATGATGCACATGATCAAAATAATGGGAATCCATTTAAAAGTACGTATATATCTTTTATGTATCTAAAAATTATTATTGCATCATTCATTTTGATAAGAGGAATGAAATTGAGCTTAAAACTCATAGAATAGTTTATTTATGGGTCTAAATAAAACAAAATTTATTTTATTTATTTTTGAACCCACCATGGTGACCGGATGGTTGGGAGGTTCCAATATGGTTCTTACGGTCATGGGTTTGCTTCGGTTTGAGATATCCATATATATATATATATATATATATATATATATATATATATATATATATATATATATATATATATATATATATATATATATATATATATATATATATATATATATGGGAATGAAGTTGAGCCTAAAGTTCACAGAATAGTTTATTTAGTGGGTCTAAATAAAATAGAAGTAACTTTATCTATTTTCTAAAGTTTTAGTTTCTTGGTTGTAACATGATACATATATTAACCTTAAATTGAAGCAACAAAAGCTATTATATACAGGAAAATTAATCCAATTTTTTAAAAATTGTTATAACATAATTATGAAAAGTGTTTTTAAGTATTAAAACATATTTTTAATTATATATTTTATACATGTTAATTAAGACTCTCATTTATAACATGTCGCTACCTAGTTTATATTGTATTGCATTTTTATTTTCTTAAAATTATATAATTTTAAGAAGGTCATGCATGGAATTTTAAATTTGAGGAGATGATGAATTAAAGCAACAAAAATTCTATAGAGAGGGAGTAGAATTTTATTAGATTTGAAAAAGAGATGGAGGAATTGAAAGTAATGGAACATTCTAGAGAAAAGGGAGGGAGAGAGAGAGAGAACAAATCTAATATTAACAAATGACTAAACTATCCTCATCTTTTATTAAAATGTTATCCAATTCTTTATGAAATTGAAGGAATAAAACTCATCCTTCACTTTTGTATACCCTCACAATTTATTTTATAGAATAGTATAGATTTGCATTTTTAAAGGAAAAGTTCTTCCAGTATAAACTCATTGTTCAATATGGTATTATGTACTACTTGATCATATGGTATTATGTATTTATTTGATACAAAGGGGCCAACCCGTTGGAGCATGGACAGACCTATAAATAAATCTGAGAAGGTCTAGACATACACTTGAAAATTGTTAAAAATAATATGGTTTCAAAACTAGTGTTATACCAGCGATCTTTGCGGGATATTTTCATGGAATATCATTGACCAACATAATAAAATGAAATCTAATTATAACTATTTATTTAAGAAAAATATTTTTTGTGATTTTCTCTTGCTAAAAATTTTTACGCTAGCCATTTAGTGCTTGAATATTCTTTAAATTTATCAAATTTATTATATACATAGCAAGAATAAATTAAGAAAAGAACATAGAGTTAGTATATGAGTGGATAAATTTATAGCATTTGATTAAAAACCTTAAAATAGCATCATTCAACAATATAAACACAAAAATTCCTAGAAATGGCATTATTCAACAATTATCCACACAAAAAATGGATATACTTACAAAGAGCAAAAATTAACTTATTTTCTGTATTAGGTCTTTATGCACATTGCACCTTAGTCTCTCTGTCAAACCATATCCCTCCTATATAAATAAATTAAAAATTATATTCTAAGATGAAACAACAAATAACATAAAATATGAAGAAAAAAATTGAAATCTGATCATCAAGTTTGTCCACAACCTTTTGCACCTCATCAGTATAGTTGCACCTCTTGAATGAAACTCCATGGCATTCCCATCGCTCATTCAAAAACAACTCATCCAACATTTTGAAAAGCTCCTACAAAACAACCATATTTTAGAACAATCAAAACACACTCATTTAGACATCTATTTTTATAATAATTTTCACATAAAATATAAATAATTAACTTATGATCTCGCAAACAACATGATAACCAAACTTTCTATTTAACAGAGAAAGAGGCATCAAAGATCTAAACTGACCAAAACTTGATACGAATCTAACTATAAGGCAAATTATAGTTTCAGAAAATTTACAGAAACCAAAATAAACAAAACAAAGTGAAACTTACCAACCACAATCGTACTTGCCAAAATCAAAATCTATTAAGTTGCTATTTTAATCTTTCCAAATTTAGTTCATCCCTGTGTTGTCCTATGTCGTCACTCCTACGAGGGTTGAAGTTGAAATCACAAATCCAAATCACCAGTACAAATTTGTAATTTCAAGCCAAAAATTAACCAAAAGCAACAACAAAAAGAAAAAAAAAGGAAAAGTCTGAAAGTTTGAAGGCTTTTAAACTGATTATTTAAGAGAGAGGTGGGAGTTTCAATGTCTTTGAGATTGATATTTCAAATTAATGGGTTACTGATTTGTGGGTATCTTTTAATGAGTAGTGTTGAGGGATTTTTCAATTAGCTTTTAATTGAGTGTCTCTAGAACTCCCATACAGTAAATCGAAAGTTTTTGTTGGGGTTTTCATCAATTCAATTTACCTTTTCATATCTAAAAACTTAATAAGAAACTTGCTAGGTGGAAGCCTAGAAATTTGACATGTGGCAATTTAGGGCTTACTTTAGTATATCGTATTTTTTCTAATTTCTAGAGAATCTAGAATATAAAGTTCAATAAACAATAGTAAAGAGAAGGGATACAATAATGAAGAAAAGGGGTCTTTTTTTTTCTACAAACCACCTTTAAAATGAAATTATTCTACAAAAGCGACATTTGGTTGTCAATTTAAATATAAACAATCTTTAAATGGTTTTTTATTGCAATCAATCACAAGAACTTACTTTTAAGTCAAGTGTTTTCGATTTTGTTGTAATAATTAATTTTAAATATCAAATATATTAGAGATGATCCTTAATGGAGGTTAGGTAGAGTCAATTACCGAAAAACTACATTGAAATATAAGGGTATTTCACTTGGTTGATTGCACAAAAAACGTCTTTAAAGATGGTTTACGAATAAATTAACAATAAAAAGTGATTTATATAAAATGACTCTATTTTAAAGATAATTTGTAGGGGAAAAATGCAAAGAAAAGGTAATGTGTATGCTAATGCTTAACTAAAGAAGCGGAGAAAAAATAGGACATTGCAATAAAATAGGAAGGATAGAATGGTAATTTTATCTCAATATAACAAACTAATATTTTGGCCTGTACAAAGCACGAACTAGAATTACAATTGGTTTTATCTATTTATTTATTAGGGCTAACTATTAGAAAACCCTCCCTTAAAATGGGTGGTAAACTTTGTGTGATTATGAGATAACGCACCTTAAGTTAGTGGTTATCAAAAACCCCTCTAACTTTAAGATTAAAAAACCTCCTATTAGCTAACTGCAAATTTCATATGTGTGGGTAAAATATTTTTAACATATTAACCTATAAATAAAATTATACAAATATATTATAAAAATATTTATTATAACTAATTGTTCTAGTTAGGCTTATGATAGGAAATAAATGATTACCTCCTAAGTTGCAAGTATACAACTTATCAAGTTATAGTATAAAAGATTATCGAATCCCACGGGAAGGCGTTGTAAGATTATATTCAAGTTTTGGTTCTCAAATTATCTTGTGATAATTAGGAGTTTATGTATATGGTAAAAGTGGTCATGGAAAGATTAGAGAGTGGATTGTGGGTTATGTACAAAATAAATGAAACGAGGAAGAAAATGTGTTGTGGAGAGATTGAGATTGTGAAGGTGAATAAGTATAAATAAAAGAAAACAAGATAGAGAGAGAGATAAATGAAAATGAAATCAAGAAATCAAAATCAAGAAGGTAAAAGATGGAGGATTCAATTAGAGATATGAAGGAATCTAGAGTTGAATCCACTAGCTAATCTCACTTATAAAATATGAACCATTCTCTTTTATCACATTTCATTTTAGATTTATTAAGCATAGACTATCAAACCACTTAAGGAAAGCATAACCTATCAAATTATCACCTAAATGAAATCAATACTCATGAGGAGAATAACAACAAGATAGTAATTCTAGAATTCATAAGCATAACCTATCAAACCACTTAAGGAAAGCATAGACTATCAAATTCTTCTTCTATTGATTAGTTCTCTAGTTGATTAGCCTAAACATGATCATTTTAAGCATAAGAGAGTGATTCACAAATATAAGAGAGATATAGACTAGTTTCATGCAAAACTAGATCCCCACAAGAGGTTAGTTCCACATCTTTGGAAAACTAAAAAGAGAAAATCAAGATGAGAGTAAGAGGAGGAGAATGAAAATTCAACTAATTACAAAAGAAAAGAAAAATAAAAGCAAAGAAAGAAAAGAAAATCTAAACTAATAGCAATGAAAGTAATTCTACTCTATGAATTAAAGGCAAGACATGAAAGTAAATTGCATGGAATTAAATTGCATGAAAGTAAATCTAAACTACAAAGCAATTAAATGAACAAGAAAGAAAAGAAATGTAAAAGAAATAAAATAGAAACATACAACTCCTAATCTTCATCCCATCCTCCTTTTGGTCCTTGGATAAGAAGAAGAGAAAAAAAATTGAAGGGGTAAAAAATTTTATTTATTGTGTAATAAAAGTTATAATTTTTGGAAGGTCTTCTCAATTAAGAGTAACCCTCCTCTCCAAATAGAGTTTTTACAAAATATTTCACACTCAAACCTCTCCCCCTCAACCCCTATTTATAGCCCAACGGAGTGAACATGAATCGTTGGATCAAACTTGGCCATCAAGGAAGAGAAATCAGTCATTAATTAAAATCTGTTGCGAACCAACCGATCGGCCAATCGGTTGGCCAACCGCTTGGTCGACCGATTGGTCGACCGGTTGGTTTCCAACCGAATTTAGCTTTTCTTCATTTTTCTTCACGAATTTCTCTTGGATCACTTTGGTATCTTGGGCCTTCGTTTGTCTTCATATTTGGGCTTCAAAAATTGGTAGAAAATCAGAGAATTTGAGTCATTTGGGCTCTTATTCATTAATACTCCATTAACCTGCAAATTAAGGTAAAAACGAGTATTAGTAATATCTTTATTCATATAAAATAGGTAATGAGGGTATAAATTTGTAATTAAAATGTGATAATCAGCTTATAAGGGCTAAACTACCGGATTTGTATTTTTAGTAGGTCCATTTTTACAGTATGGTTCTTTCACCAGCAAGATTGTGGTACCAATATCGATATTTGACATCTATTTGGTATTAGTTTATACGAGAAAAATGACTTGATTGATAATTTTATTTTAAAAAAAGGAAAAATTGTGCTTAGGCTCTAAAATAAGAAACCTCATGTGACCAAACTCCTCCACTTATGGCCCATGTTCTTAGGCCCATTGCAATTTTTATGTGAAAAGATCCCCTTTTAGCTGCTATCTCAGCAGAGAGAATAGATTCTTTTTTATCCCCAAACTATTCTCACCCTTAACCTCTTATCTCTCTCTTTTTTTCTCATGAACTTATGAATCATTTTTCTTCCTTCTCCTCCTCCTTTAGCCATGCACTATCTTTTTCCTTAGCACCCCCCTCCCCCATTGCATCTTCTTCTCTTTCTTCTCATCCTTTCTCAACTATTGTTTTTTTTGCCTCTGCGGCCTCTCCTTTGTTATTTTTCCTCTTCCTCACCCATCTATCCCACATCTTCACCCACAATTGTTACAACATCACAAAAGACCATTTGATTTGGGCTAAAACAACTATCTCTTAGAGTCACGCTGAAGTTAACACGTAACAATTAAAGTTAACATATGAGTTTAATAGATAGATATTAACTATATGATATAGGTGTTAATTTTAACAGATAGATAGTAACTATATGGCTTAGGTGTTTCGTTTAACAGATAGGGGATAACTAAATGACTTAGCTATTAAGTTTAACCGATATATGTTAACTATATGAATTAGCTGTTAAGATTAACAGATTGATGTTAACTATATGAACTAACAACTACTTTGTATAGTTAACATCTATTCTTTAAGGTGGCGTTTGGTAAAGGGTTAAGTGAGGGGTTAAGAAGACTTAACCCCTTCTTAACCCGCCAAACACAAAAAATCTATACAAGGGTTAAAGTGAGTTAACCCTCCATAATTTGTCAAACGCAAAAAATACAGAAGGATTAAACTAACCCTTCTAGAGGGATTAAGATAAGTTAACCCCTCAAAATGAAGGGTTTACTAATACTCCTATTTAGAAGGATTAAGAGTTAACCCCTCTAATAATAAAGAAAATAGTCAAAATCCTTTTTATTCCCAAACACTAGAAATGATCATAAGGGCTAAAATAAAACTTATACAATGGATTAATAATTTAGTCCTTCGGATTATCGAATGGGCTAACTATGTTAATCCTTCTCCTTAATCCCTCTTCCTTAACTCTTTGCCAAACAGAGCCTAAGATTATTATGTGGCTTGGATCATTAACAATTAAAGTTAACATATGAGTTTAATAGATAGATATTAACTATATGATATAGGTGTTAATTTTAACAGATAGATAGTAACTATATGGCTTAGGTGTTTCGCTTAACGTGATAGGGATAACTAAATGACTTAGCTATTAAGTTTAACCGATATATGTTAACTATATGAATTAGTCTGTTAAGATTAACAGATTGATGTTAACTATATGAATTAGTCTGTTAAGATTAACAGATTGATGTTAACTATATGAATTAGTCTGTTAAGATTAACAGATTGATGTTAACTATATGAATTAGTCTGTTAAGATTAACAGATTGATGTTAACTATATGAATTAGTCTGTTAAGATTAACAGATTGATGTTAACTATATGAATTAGTCTGTTAAGATTAACAGATTGATGTTAACTATATGAATTAGTCTGTTAAGATTAACAGATTGATGTTAACTATATGAATTAGTCTGTTAAGATTAACAGATTGATGTTAACTATATGAATTAGTCTGTTAAGATTAACAGATTGATGTTAACTATATGAATTAGTCTGTTAAGATTAACAGATTGATGTTAACTATATGAATTAGTCTGTTAAGATTAACAGATTGATGTTAACTATATGAATTAGTCTGTTAAGATTAACAGATTGATGTTAACTATATGAATTAGTCTGTTAAGATTAACAGATTGATGTTAACTATATGAATTAGTCTGTTAAGATTAACAGATTGATGTTAACTATATGAACTAACAACTACTTTGTATAGTTAACATCTATTCTTTAAGGTGGCGTTTGGTAAAGGGTTAAGTGAGGGGTTAAGAAGACTTAACCCTTCTTAACCCGCCAAACACAAAAATCTATACAAGGGTTAAAGTGAGTTAACCCTCCATAATTTGTCAAGCATAAAAATACGAAGGATTAAACTAACCCTTCTAGAGGGATTAAGATAAGTTAACCCCTCAAAATGAAGGGTTTACTAATACTCTATTTAGAAGGATTAAGAGTTAACCCTCTAATAATAAAGAAAATAGTCAAAATCCTTTTATTCCCAAACACTAGAAATGATCATAAGGGCTAAAATAAAACTTATACAATGGATTAATAATTTAGTCCTTCGGATTATCGAATGGGCTAACTATGTTAATCCTTCTCCTTAATCCCTCTTCCTTAACTCTTTGCCAAACAGAGCCTAAGATTATTATGTGGCTTGGATCATTAACAATTAAGTCCAAATTTAACATCTATTATGTAAACTTAGTATCTATTATTCAAAAGGAGGAAAGAAAAGGGTGGAAGTGAAATAGAATAGCAGGAATAAGAGGAGGAGAGAGGAGGAAAGTGGAGATGAGATGGATAAGAAAAAGGAAGAAATAAAATTATTTTAGGGATAAGATTAAAAGGTGGTGGAAGAAAGAAACTTAAAAAAAGGGGTTAGGGCACATTTGATTTTGATCAATGAGCTTAGTCACATGGTAATTCTTAATTTGGGACCCGGGCACAACTAAAAAAATAACCAAATCGATAATAATTTTTATATTAATATAATAATAGCGTCCCAACTGAAAGAGATAATATCCTACGGTATACAGGATACTACTAGAATTGCCAATTTGATAATTAAACCAATATTTAGCAAATAGATTAATAATATCTTTTATTCTTTTGAGAAAATAAACAAGTAACACATTAAATCTTTAAAAATAAATATCCCAAAAAACCAAAAAAAGGTAGAAGATAAACACGCAAAATAGACAAACTTGTCTGATCGTACATGCGAACAACTTTAAACTATCACTCTCGTGACACTTTTAATGTGTAAATGACGTGAATACCCTTCCGAGATAGATTTTATGACGAGCTGTATCCAAGCGTCGGATGCCGAATCTCCCCCGTCACCTACTCACGTGCCTTGCCCACCAATTCCACACGAGTCTCGTCACTCATTTTCTTCCGCACGTGCGACGGACAATCTTCAGCGATACGCACGGGTTTTCTGACGCTACAACCGTATCCTTAAATGTTTAGTCAATCCAGTTGACCACTAAAAGGACGGTTGTCTGTCCACCGTTTCCAAATGGACAAATTTTGAAATAGGCCCATTTTACAATTTATCCCTAAAATTTGATCCACTTCAGTTTTATTTACAAAATTTGAATCAGTTTCAGCCATATCAGTAGCGCTGGCTTATGGCTGAAACTGAGTCGAATAAAAAAAATAATGTTTTCTAATTTCTCAGGGCTGGCAACCGCGTTTAATTAGAATATCATTAAAAGAGACGGGTTTGGCGAACCCATCTATTTTGAACAGAGATCAAAATAGTCGAGGTTGCCAACCCCTTCTATTTTGAACTATGTTCAAAATAGAAGGGGTTGTCAACCCCAACTATTTTAAACTATGTAAATCCTTTGGTCTCTGTTTTATACACGAATTTCTGAAAACCATTTATATTTAAGAACTTAATTAACTTTTCCCTAATTAGACGGGATCGCCAACCCCATCTAATTAGTAAACTTCATTATTTTTAAATTGACCTAGTTTCAGCCAACGATGCTACGTGCCTGAAATAAGGTTGATTTTTGTAATTAAATCTCAACATAGTCGATTTTGAGAAATAAATTGTTAAATCGGTCTATTACAAAAAAATTATCCTTTCCATTTTCCTCTTTCCTTGGTTGTCATCGCAGTTAGATTATTTAAACCAGTTTGACCCTATAAGAGTTAAACTCAGCGGAACATCAAACATATCCGAATCGTGCAAAAGACCTGTCGTTTTGAAGTTCTCGCTAAATCATCATGGACAATAGGTTTGCTAAAAGCACTTCTATTGATCTCCACCAGATTCACGAAAATTTCATCGTTTAGGGGGTGGGTTTAGTCGATGAAAAGTGAATTGAGGGGTTGTTTGTTTCCTTGCATGTGAAAGATAAAAGTGAGAAAGTGATTTGTTTTAGCATTTTAGGTGTTTGCTTGCATGTAAGTAGTTATGGAAGTAAAATATAAGAAACTTGCCACATTGACTTCAGTACAATTTTGACTTCTTCTAAAAAATGGTGAAGCCACATAAAAAAATTGTAACCATTTTTTATTAAATGATTCTAACTATATTTACTAATTAATACTATTTTGCCACAATCATCTTCACATTTTGCTTTCAACAACAATTTTATTTTTCGAACAAAAACTGTATGTCACTTGCATGCTGACATGGATGTGAAAGTCATTTACAAAAAAAAGTAACTTACACATTTTCAATTCACTTTTGAATTGCCAAACACCCTTTGAAATTCTGTACGTTACCTTTTTTTTCAAATGACTTTCACATCCACGTCAGCATGCAAGTGGAATACAATATTTGTTTGAAAAATAAAAGAAAGTGCAATGTGAAGATGACGTGGAAAAATTGGATTAGTTAGTAAATATAGTTAAAATCATTTAATTAAAATTGGTTGCCATTTTTATCATTTTTCATGTGACTTCACCATTTTTAAGGAGAAGTCAAAATTATATTAAATCCTATATGGTAACTTTTGGCATTTCATTTTCATATCCATTTGCATACAAACAAACACCTAAAAATTAAAAGAAAGTCACTTTCTCACTTTCATATTTTACTAGTATGCAAACAAACACCTAAAAAAATTAAAAGAAAGTCGCTTTCTCACTTTCATATTTTACTTGTATGCAAACAAACAATCCCTTAGGGACTTAAAATCAAGATCAAATATTTAATTTGTAGTTTAGCAATTTTGACCATCCAATTTGGAGGAGCAGATGAAACTGCTTTTGGCTGAGATTTGATACAAAGAATCCTACTTCCTAGTAGAAGGATATTTTCTAGTTTTGGTATTTTTGGTAATAAATATTATTTGTACTTTTTTCTTTTATTTTTCAAGTTTATAAAAGAATCTTTTCTAGAGGTATAGGAAATTAGCTTTTGATTAATAAAACCCTAGTTATTGGTGTGGTCGTCACATTTTGGTGTTCTATATATATATATATATATATATATATATATATATATATATATATATATATATATATATATATATATATATATATATATATATATATATATATATATATATATACACACACACACACACACACACATACATACATACATACATACATACATACATACATATATACACACACGCGCGCGCATGCGCGCGCACACACACACACATATAACTAAAATATTTTATACCATCGTCCTATAATATTGATCCTCAATCTGTGCAAGTGCAGTAGTCCCTTTATGGTGATCATACTCTTTCTTCCCTTGGTTTATTTAATTTCTCTCACACTTTTTCTTTAACAAGAGCAAGGAGGATTTTAGTATAATATATAATATACAACGAAATATAACTCTAGATCAAGATTTGCCTGGTGCTTTTCCTGGCTTCACAATACTATAAGTGCAACTAAATCTTCTTTATCAATCCTCTGATCTCGCTTACAGATTCTCTCCCAGTTCTCCTTATAACTTTCAAAGCAATTCTTCTTTATTTCATGTCTCCATTCCCTAAGCCCATGCTTGAACTTTCCCATGTATCCAAACAAAAAATCCCACCTTACATGATTGCCTTCGATGTTGAAATATCTCTACAAAGTGACATATATATAAGTAAGGCCAATCGACTAGAAAAGTAAAATGAATGAGGAAAAGTAGTTTAATTTACCCAACAATTTCGATATATACTTTCCAGGACATGAACAGTTTGCTCCTCAGCCTCGAAAATAGGTTAAGACAATCACTCCTCCGTAACAAACATCCAAGATATGAACTAAAGTTATTAGCCCATTGCCCGATTGGAATCCCGCTACTTCCCCACCTTAGAATGGCATGAAAGCTATCTAGTGATATTTTTTTTAAGCTCACTTCCCTTGCGTCTTTTTCTCTTAAAAACTTCTTTTCCTTCAAAAAAGACAAAAGCAAATGTATTAGGAACTTAAAAATGCAAAATTATAAGTTAATTTAAAAGAAAGGGGATTTAACAAGTCTGTTAGCATGCATAATTGATTAAATTTACCAAATCTTCGTTTGATTTTAGCATCTGCATCAGCTATTATAGCATCAATCTACGGCTTACAACCATCCAATCATTTTTGTGCCACTTTGTTTTTCTCTATT
The DNA here is from genome assembly GCA_012295165.1 of Asparagus setaceus. Taxonomy (NCBI): domain Eukaryota; kingdom Viridiplantae; phylum Streptophyta; class Magnoliopsida; order Asparagales; family Asparagaceae; genus Asparagus; species Asparagus setaceus. The sequence continues at coordinate 66,530,108 of CM022706.1, read as the reverse complement.
TGTTTGCGTTTGTACCCCTTTGCAGATGCTGGTAAAGGCCAGTGCTCAATTTCAAGAATATATTCTCGAAGGACTGGAGGCTCTGCATGTGGTGGTTAGGGTGATGCCTCCTTGCTCTCACCTAAAGAAATAAAGAAAATAATTATTTTCTGTGCATATATTATGAATAATAAATACTTAACTAAGTAATACCTCTGATCTCTGGAGATGATGTTGGCTCTTCCTCGGAGGGTGGCTCTATCTAAGAGGGTATTTGGGCTGAAGAACCTGTTCTACATGAGGTTGAGCATGGTTGGTCAACACCGGGGCTCAGAAATAGCCTCCTACTCAAGTCCTTAGGTATCTGTAAGATAAATATTTACTATGCAAAATAAAATATTATATTTTTACATGCAATTTATATTGGCATAAAGAAAGATAAGATACATTATTGCAATATTAAAGTTTTCATTTTACAATTTGCAAATTCAAAAAAAGATACATCAAGACCCTACTACATCCAACTAATATTTAGTAGCTATTAATGTCTGTGATAATGTTTGGAATGTTAGTTTGAGTCATTGGAGCATTTGTATCAAACATTATGTTCTAAGGGTAGGAGAATTCATCGACCGATGCATTTGGCTCTGGTACATGTCTATATAGCTTTCATCACCATCTTCATTTGTAGGAGGTTGAACATAAGCTCTAGGATCCTTATGCAGGACGACCCACTCATCTTTAACTCTAGGATCTTTCACATTGAAACACCGTCCCACCTGGGATGCAAACATGAACTTTTCATCACTATCTATTTCTTTATCGAGATTAATAATTATAAATCCAAAAGAATCCTTTTGATTCTTTACAAAACACCAATGAATCATAAACATCATGTATTTATGTTCATTTGGACCACCATAGTCGTAGAATATCTCCACCACATCTTCTAACCGTCCATAATATGTTATATTACTTTCAACTGAATTTTAATCTCTTCTGTTTGAGAAACATTCCTGTGAGAAGGTAGCCATGACAATACTATTCTGGGTGACCATCGCATCATCAACCTCCACTATGTAAAATTTGTATCTGTTAACATGGTATCCACCACATTGGTTTACGGCATAGTAAGGACGCTATGTGTGAAGCTTTACTTCTTCTGAGATTTGGTTATCAAAGATAAGTTGTTTCCGGATCTAAAATCAATATTAATAAAAATATTAAAAGAATAATTACTATGTTTTTAGTGAAAATATAAATATTTCTAAATTTAACAAAACTTACTTTATTCTTCACCCAAATAGGGAATTCCTTCATATGTCTTTTTTTAATGTCATGTGTTGCTGTACTACCGGTTATTTCATTCTTTAATTTTTCCTGATGTTGCCTATTAATACAACAAACACATTTTTATTGTCAAATTAAAAATAAGTAATTGAATGGTATTCAAATTTTATGTGTTATTTTACCTTCAGTACTATGAGAAGATTTTGAGATTGTTTAATACATATGCATGAGCCTGATCTAATAATAAGTTGGAATAATTTTTGTTCATCCCACGAGGACAGAGAACTGTGTTATCTTTATTATCAATAGGTGTTTAACGTACAGTTTGTTTGCCCCTTGTAAACTAAGAGGCAAATAAGAGACATTCATTTCTCACATGACTTTCAGCTGTTGAACCTTCTGGATGAACTTTATTACGTAATTGGCGTTTCATTGAACCCAAATATCTAAAAAAAACACATGGCAAATTATTAGGTATAGATGTAAAGATTGACAGGTAAAGATTCATGCTAGCTCTATTTTTTATTCTGTATCTGTGCTTCGGGTCCAACCACCTTATGTCAAACCAATAATAAAACATTCGATTGTATTGCAAATGAAAACCTTTGAATTCCAGACCACATACTAGACAAACATATGTTCCCATCATAGACCAACAAGATAGATTATCGTAGGTTGGATAATCATTAATTGTCCATAGCAGAATACCACGGAGTCTGAACGACTGCTTTGCACGAGTATCATATGTCATGACCCATTCCATCCATAGTTGTTTTAACTCATGAATTAGCAGTTCTAAAAAGATATCTATGTCATCTCCTAGTGCATGCTTGCCCAGAATCAGTAATTAAAGCATCATATAATATTATTTCATACAAATTCCAAGTGGTAAATTATAAGACATTAATACAACATGCTATGTAGACCAACCGACACTCATATGCCCAAACGGATTGAATCCGTCGCTAGACGAACCTAGTCTAACATTCCTGTACTCATTAGCAAACCAAGAAAAAGTTCGGTCCACATGCTTCCACGCCTCTGCATCAGCCATATGTCTGACTTTACCATCATCTATACGTTCTTCCATGTGCCACCTCATATACTTAGCAGTGTCTTTGTTCATATACAACCGTTTTAGCCTAGGTATCAAGGGAAATGGCGAAGGACCTTTGCGGGAATCTTCCTCTACTTAAGCACAGACCTTGATGTCTCATGTGTTGAATGGCTTTTGCATTGTATCCACCGTGACACTCCGCAAGTTGGACACTCCTGAAGGTCTTTATTATCCTTATAGTAGAGAATACAAGCATTAGGGCATGCGTCGATCTTATTATAATCAATTCCCATAATGGAAACAATCTTCTTTGCCTTATCATAGTTTTTTGATATGCTATCTTTTCCATTCAGAATCACTTTTCACAGCAACACAAGCAACATATTGAAATATTTATCCACCATTTCGCTAAGGGACTTTACACGCAAAAATTGCAACATAAATGAAAATCTAGTGAACTCAGTGCAACCCTCATACAGATCATTTTGATCGTCTTCTATTAGTTTCATTATTTGGGCCAGCTCCTCGGAATCATTCACACCTTCGGCATTTTCTACAACTTCAATATCCTCAACATCTTTAGTTTCATCTATAGTAGGTGCGGTTAACATATTAGCAAGCATTGTTGGTCGTCACATTTTATTACACTTTTATATCCTCATTATCTATTCTATTTGAATAAATATATCACTAATAACGTGTTTTTCTCTTAAATTATAAGAAATGAAGAATTAATTAATAAGAGCCCAAAAGAACTCAAACTCCCTCATTTTTTAACATTTTATTGAAGTCAAAAATCAAGCCAAGTAGCCTATAGAAGCCCAAGAAATAAGGATCTAATAAGAAAAAAAATCAAGATAAATTCATATTCAGGATGATCAACCTCAAAGAAATGGCATTATCTTCTAATGTGAAAAGCGAAACCTAACATATGATATATGAAAATCAGCTATCTCGACAAGCCTGAGCTATCTGGAATGGCATATTTTGGAGATAATAATCAGTTAACCAACCGATTGGCCAATCATTGGCCAATCGGTTGGCCAAATGATTGGTCAACCAATTGATTCGTAACTGAACAGTAAACGGTTGAGATTTATTTCTTGGAGCCCAAGACTAATCCAATGACTCTTATTAATTATTGTAGGCTATAAATAGAGATAAAGGGTGAGGGGTTTGAGTGAGAAAATTTTTGTAAACTCCTTTTTGTAGAGGAGGACCTTTAATTTGGTCTTCCAATTTATAAACTTTTTAAGTTTGCAATAAATAAAACTTTTTTCCTTCATTTTCAATTTTATTTCTTCTTCTTTGTTCATGAAGATGAAGATTTTCTTTCAAGGGTCAACTCCTTGCAATGTAAGTTTTATTTTCTCTTTATTTTCTTATTTTAGAAATTCAAGTTTTAGGATTTTATTTTCTCTTTATTTTTATGTTGGTAGATTAGATTTATTTTTATGTCTCGTCATTTAGATTTACCTTCATGCTCTTTTAATTTTATTATTTATTTTTATGCTTTGTAAAATTTATTTTTTATAATTTTCTTTTGTGGTATAGATTTACTTTTATGCTATTTCATTTTCCTTTATGTTCATAGTTTAGATCTCTATTTCCTTGTTCTTGTTCTTGTCTTTATAGTTAGTATTTATTTTTATACTCTTTCTTTTATGCTCTTTAGTCTAGATTTTATTTCTTTATTTTTATTTTCTAAAAGATGCAACTAAATATTGTAGGAATTCTAGAATTGTATAAAACTAGTTTGATTTTTTAGGATTTGTGGATTGCTCTCTTGTGCTCAAAGTGATCATGTTTAGGATAATCAACTAGAGAACTAATTGATAGAAGAAGAATTTAATAATCTATGCTTATCTTACGTGGTTTGATAGGTTATGCTTATGAATTCTAGAATTACTATCTAATTATTATTTTTTCATGAATGGCAATTTTACTTGGATGATAATTTGATATGTTATGCTTTCCTTAAGTGGTCGATAGCCTATGCTTAATCAATCTAAAGTAAAATGTGATAAAAAGAGTAGTTCATAAATCCTAAATGAAATTAACTAATGAATTCAATTCTAGATTTATATATTCTCCTTGATTTCTTCCATATTTTACTTGTTTTGATTTTTTTCTTTTTGGTTAATCTTTCTAGTCTTGATTTTATTCTTTTCTATATTTTTTATTTCTCCTCCTTCTTATTCTTTATACTCTCCTTCACCCCTCTTGTTCTAGTTTTTTTCATAATGTAAATAATCACACACTCTTTATATTTCTTCACTTTCACTCCTCTTTATCCACACACAACTCTAGGATCCAACTTAGAATATTTCTTACACACCTTCTTTGTGGGATCGACATTGTATCTATACTATAACTTGATTGTGCACTAGTAATCTTGACACTATTTTCACAACACATTAAGTTTTTAGCGCCATTGTCGGGGAATGTGCTTGTAATTAGGATTTTTCTATGTTGGTTCTTTGATTTGTGTATTTAAGTGTGAATAATTAATTAAAAGATTGAAAATTAAAGATTAAAGATTTGCTTAAAAGGTAAGCCCTCTTCCTAGTATTTTCAATTCTACCCTCTAGTTTAGACTCTTCACATTAGAGACAATTAGGCACTAATAATAATAAAAATAATAAAAATTTTCTCTTGTTGACTCTAATAAAATCCACTCTCCACTTGAACAACTACTAACTAGATAATAAATTCAAACAATAGCTCTCTTTATCATATTTATTTAATTATTAACGCTAATTAAAATATAAAAGATTTTCTTTTTGCATTATTTTGTAGTTGCTTTTAATTCTTAGGGTTTGCATTGCATATAGTTAGTAGAAATTCACCAAAGTGATTTGAGCATTTTGATTTGAGCACTCACTTGAAAATACTCTTATGGGCAATACTCCTAATCAAGATAAGGTAATAGATTTCATCACCCTTTATTAGCCCACAAATCACGATTCTTCACTACACAAACCCAACCCTTTTTCAAACTCATTAGACATTGGCCCCTAACGACTCAAGCTCATTAAGGAACAAGAAATCATTAAGGAACAAGAAATTATTAAGTGAGCCGATTTAAGTTTACTTGAATCCGTTGGTATCTAAGGCAAGGTCTAGGGGTTGTGTATAGCGCTCCGCAATGAAAGAGGTACCTAATTGGTCATTGACCTCATTGTAGTACTATTCTTACCTTACTAACTGACTAAGTAAACTTTAACCTTTTCACTTAATGAGTTTTTAGTTAGGAGCTGGTCTATTTGAGTTTAGGCTTAACTTAAGGGTAATTGTTTCAAAGTGGTTGCTTTTGATTTATTTTAGTTAGGTTTTTTCTTTTTGTCCTTCTTCTCCTCTCTCATTAATCTTTTAGGTCTTTTAGTTTTTCCTTTAAAAAACTTAACTAACTTTTGTTTTTCTTAGATCTTTTCCTAATTTCCATTTTAGTTAAAAAATTCAAAAGAATTTATTTTGGTGTATGCAAGTTTGGATTAGAGATAATACCAAGCTGCTTAATCCGTGTTGAACCAATTTTTTAAAACCAAAGAAATGGTAAATCCTAATCCACCCATTCTTCAAGACATGTGTTATCCCAAAGAAGAGAGTGAGGCGACCTAAGTTTTGGGGAGATCTTTGCTGATGAACTCAAGACACTAGAGGAGTTTGAATAAGAACTACTTTTCGTGGAGTTAGACACAAATTTCTCTCGATCTTAGCTTTGAAGAACTTTTGCTAATGAGCTTAGGTTCCTAGAAAATTTAGAACAACCAGCTTGTCATACATCGACCATGAATCTTGAGTTTGAGAAAATTTTTAAAGAAGAATTGGTTGTGTTAGGATAAAATTTCAATTATAGGGAACACGAGTTCACATTAGAGACAATTAGGCACTAATAATAATAAAAATAATAAAAATTTTCTCTTGTTGACTCTAATAAAATCCACTCTCCACTTGAACAACTACTAACTAGATAATAAATTCAAACAATAGCTCTCTTTATCATATTTATTTAATTATTAACGCTAATTAAAATATAAAAGATTTTCTTTTGCATTATTTTGTAGTTGCTTTTAATTCTTAGGGTTTGCATTGCATATAGTTAGTAGAAATTCACCAAAGTGATTTGAGCATTTTGATTTGAGCACTCACTTGAAAATACTCTTATGGGCAATACTCCTAATCAAGATAAGGTAATAGATTTCATCACCCTTTTATTAGCCCACAAATCACTGATTCTTCACTACACAAACCCAACCCTTTTTCAAACTCATTAGACATTGGCCCCTAACGACTCAAGCTCATTAAGGAACAAGAAATCATTAAGGAACAAGAAATTATTAAGTGAGCCGATTTAAGTTTACTTGAATCCGTTGGTATCTAAGGCAAGGTCTAGGGGTTGTGTATAGCTCATAATGAAAGAGGTACCTAATTGGTCATTGACCTCATTGTAGTACTATTCTTACCTTACTAACTGACTAAGTAAACTTTAACCTTTTCACTTAATGAGTTTTTAGTTAGGAGCTGGTCTATTTGAGTTTAGGCTTAACTTAAGGGTAATTGTTTCAAAGTGGTTGCTTTTGATTTATTTTAGTTAGGTTTTTTTCTTTTTGTCCTTCTTCTCCTCTCTCATTAATCTTTTAGGTCTTTTAGTTTTTCCTTTAAAAAAAACTTAACTAACTTTTGTTTTTCTTAGATCTTTTCCTAATTTCCATTTTAGTTAAAAAATTCAAAAGAATTTATTTTGGTGTATGCAAGTTTGGATTAGAGATAATACCAACTGCTTAATCCGTGTTGAACCAATTTTTTTAAAACCAAAGAAATGGTAAATCCTAATCCACCCATTCTTCAAGACATGTGTTATCCCAAAGAAGAGAGTGAGGCAGACCTAAGTTTTGGGGAGATCTTTGCTGATGAACTCAAGACACTAGAGGAGTTTGAATAAGAACTACTTTTCAGGGAGTTAGACACAAATTTCTCTGATCTTAGCTTTGAAGAACTTTTTGCTAATGAGCTTAGGTTCCTAGAAAATTTAGAACAACCAGCTTGTCATACATCGACCATGAATCTTGAGTTTGAGAAAATTTTTAAAGAAGAATTGGTTGTGTTAGGATAAAATTTCAATTATAGGGAACCTGAGTTCAAATTTGAGACTAGCCAATACCATAAACACAAGAAACATACATACCTTCAAATGTTGCAGAAATCATTGAAAACCTCGAATGTATAGAATTTCAAAGACATCATTGAGTTTATCATTTTATACTTCTTTAAAGTTTAGGATAGAATTTTTAGCAATAAGGTAGGATTTAATGTAGAATGTGAGCTTTTCATTTCAATCTTTTATTCTACATGTTTACTCTTTGTCTCGTAATAATAAGAAAAAAATTTATTATTCTCTCACTTGAGAGTTTCTTGTTCTGTTAAAGAAAAGAAAAACAAAGAAAAAAAATAAAAAAAAAAAAAAAAAGATGAAAAAAAGAAGAAAAAGATGAAAAATGAAGAAAAATGATAAAAAAGAAAGAAAAAAGAGAAAAATAAAAATTATTGGCTACATCCTCCTCATACCAAAGATAATTACAAATTTTTATCATTTTATCATTATTTTAGGTTGGTAGAACAAATATAAGTGCTTTATTTCCTATCTACTTTACTTTGTACATCATAGAGTTTGCATTGAGAACAATGCAAAATTTAGGTATGGGGTGGGGACTAGTTAGTTATTTTCTTTTATTTTACTTCTCTTAGTATCTTTTTCATTCTAACTCTTCATTTTTAGTTAGTATTTTTTTTCAAAAAAATTTTACTTGCCAACTTGATAGAGTTAATTACTAATTGATCTACTTGATAAACTTTTAAACTCTCTAGTTCTTAGTTTGTTTTATACTTAAGTTAACCTTTTATGATAACTCTATATAAATTCCTAAGAAATAATTTTTAAAGTAGTATACTTCACTATAGTACAACTTAGACTTTTGATTAAGGTAATGAAATTTTTGCATGCTTAGCTTAGAGTGGAAAATAAATTTCTCAAGTTCCCTTTATATATATATATATATATATATATATATATATATATATATATATATATATATATATATATATATATATATATATATATATATATATATATATATATATATATATATATATATATATATATATATATATATATAGAGAGAGAGAGAGAGAGAGAGTGATTATCACATTTTAATTACATTTTATACCCTTATTACCTATGTTATATGAATAACGATATTACTAATAATCATTTTATCTTATTTTGCGGGCTAATAAAGAAATAATGAATAAAAGCCCAAATGACTCAAATTCTCTGAATTTCTACAAATATTTGAAGCCCAAATCAAGACAAACCAAGGCCCAAGATACCAAATTGATCCAAGAGAAATTCGTGAAGAAAAATCAAGAAAAGACAAATTCGGTTGGGAACCAATCGGTTGACCAACCGGTTGGCCAAGGTTGGCTAACAGGTTGGCTAACCGATCGGCCAACCGATCGGTTTCCAACAGATTCCGAATTAATGGTGAATTTCTCTCCCTTTTTGGCTAGGTTTGATCCAATGGTTCACATCAACTCCGTTGGGCTATAAATAGGGGTGAAGGTGAGTGTTTTGAGTGTGAAATATTTTGTAAAACTCCATTTGGAGAGGAGGGTCACTCTTAATTGAGGAGACCTTCCAAAATTGTAACTTTGTTACACAATAAATGAAATTTTTCACCCTTCAATTTCCTTTCTCTTCTTCTAATCCAAGGACCAAAAGGAGGATTAGATTAAGATCGAGGAGTTGTTGGTTTCTATTTTATTTCTTTTTCATTTTCTTTCTTCTTTATTTTCTTGTTTGTAGAATAAATTTACTTTCTTGCAATTTAATTTCATGCAATTTACTTTCATGCAATTTACTTTCATGCAATGTATTTAATTCTTGTATTTACTTTCTAGAATAGATTTTCCTTTTCTTTAATTCACCTTGAGGCTAGAACCCTCTAGGGAATTACCCTTTTCTAAGTGTGGAGCCAATATTTGTGGGATCCCTAGAGATTGTTTGAAACTAGCTAACAAATCCAACTCATTCTCATGAGATTGAGATAAGCTAAGTGGATCTACTCTAGATTCCTCATATCTTTAACTAATCCTCCATACTTTACATTCTTGATTTTGCACTTATCCTTGTTTTCCATTTGTTTGTTATTTTCCTTTATTCTTGATTTTGATTTTCCTTTACTCTCTCCTCTCTCTCTCAATCTTGCTTTCTTTTATTTTGCACTTATTTTCTCGCAATCTCATATTCCCTCCATGTGCATATAATCTCAAACCTAGTTTTGTTATTATGTGCATATAACCACAACCACACTCCCAACTTTATTTTCTCCTCCTTTGCACATAATCCACATCCACTCTCTCTTACCTCTCCACATCCACATTCACCATTTTATCATTTTAGTTTTATTTTAATAAACTCCTAATTGTCGCGCATAATTTGAGAACCAAAACTTGAGCAAAACTCTCCCTACTTTCCCGTTCCTCGTGGGATCGATAATCTTTTATACTATAACTTGATAAGGGTTGTATACTTGCAACTAAGGTAACCACTCAAAATTACCCATCAAGTTTTTGGCGCCGTTGCCGGGGAACGGTGCATAAGTAGGATTTTCATTAAGTTTGGTTTTTATTTTGTGTGTTTTCTTTTGTGTAGGAACTTGGAACTTGAAGATTAAGAGTTGAAGAATCAAGATTGAAGATGTGCCTCCAACGAGGCTTTGGATAGCGATTGCGTGGGTAACTCTTCTTTCTTGTATTTTCAATTCCACCCTTTAGATAGTTCATTCACATTAGAGACAATTAGGATAAAAAATAAAAATAAAAATAAAAATAAAAAGATTTTTACCCTTGTCGACCCTAATAAACTTCATTTTTTTTATTGTCGACCATAAATAAAAATAAAAAGATTTTTGTTTTTGCATCCTTTTTAGTTGCTTTTAATTCTTAGGGTTGCATTTCATATAATAGTAGGAATTCACCAAGTGATTTGAGCATCTTGATTTGGCACACACTTGAAAATATCTTAAGGGCAAAACTCATTAATCAAGATAAGGTGAGGGATTTCATCACCCTTTCCTTAGCCCAAAAATCACTAATTCCTCACTACACTTACCCAAGCCTCTTAAAATTTGATTAGACGTTGGCCCCTTAGGATTCGAGCTCATTAAGGAACAATAATTTCTTAAGTGAACCGGTCCAAGTTTATTTGGATTAATTGGTGCCTAAGGCAAGGTTTAGGGGTTGCGTAAGGCGCTCCGAAAGGAAAGAGGTACTTAATGGATCTTTGATCTCCCTCTAGTACTATCCTTACCTGGCTAATTACCCAAGTAAACTTTGATCTTTTCACTAAGGGAATTTTTGGTTAGGAGCTGGTCTAAGTCAAGTTTAGGCTTAACCCTAGAGTTAGGGTGATTGGAAAGTGATTGCCTTGATTTATTTTTAGTTAGTTTTTCCTTATTTTTTTTTTCTCATCATCTTCTTAACTTTTTCTCTTATCCTTTTTTAAATAAAAAAAAAAAAATTTTTTTTTGGTGTATGCAAACTTGGGTTAGGGATAATACCAATCGTTTAATTCGTTTTGATTCATCTCTTGAACCAAACGAAATGACTAATACCAACCCACCTGTTCTTCAAGATGTTTGTTACCCCACTAGAAATGCAATCCCCTCTTGCATAAAACTCCCCGAGGTAAATGGAACCAATTTTGAACTTCGACCGCATTTCATAAACATGCTTCCCAAATTCTTAGAGTCAAACCAAGACGATACATCTTTATCTCCGAATTTGAAGAAGTTTGCCTCATGATTAAGATGAGGGACTTAGCGAAGATGCGATCAAACTCCGATTTATTCCATTTGCCCTTAAGGACAAAGCCAAAAATGGTCAGATAGCTTGCCCACGATTCCATCTCAACTTGGGGTGAATTTGTAGCAGTTTTCGAAAAATTCTTTCCTATCCACAAAACAATCAAGCTTAGAAACAGCATTCAAAATTTTAAAATTGTCCGGAGAACCTTTTGGAAGTGTTTTGACAAATTCAAAGATCTTCTTATCCAATGTCCTCACCATGGTCTTGAAAAGTGGCGATTATGCCAAATCATTTATGAAGGATTGGATTATTCTTCAAAACTTCCTTAGAGTCAATATGTCAAGGGGATTTCATGAAGAAAAATGCCGATGAAGCTTGGGACTTTTAGAGAGTTTATCAGAAAACCATGCGGTGGGAACATTGTGATGACCGTGTTTCATCGGTTCCCAACCCAAAACCGATGGTCGTCCTTAGAAGCGAACATAGCCTCTGAAGCAAAGATGGCTACAATCATGCGTGGGTTAGAAGCTTTAGAAGTCAAAGAACGAGCTCGGCTCAAATCAACCAAGTTTACGCCTCGGTGTCATAACTGTCTGTTTCCATCTCATGTTTCGGAGGAATGTCCTCTTTTAGGATCCGGTCAGCCACTAGGTCAGATAAACGCTGCCTTTCAGCGTCCGGTAAATGATCCATTTTCTCCAACCTACAATCCAGGTTGGAGAAATCATCCGAATTTTGCATGGAACCAGGGAAACTACTCCGGAAATCAAAATTTCACTCCCTCTTCAAACCAACAATTCCCTAGGGGCAACGCAGTTTCTTTCAGTTCTCAAACCAACTTTCCACAACCAAATCAGCCATTTCCAAATCAGTTTTCTCATCATCAATCTATAAATCATATTCCTTCAAATGTTGAGAAACGTCTTAATGTTTTGGAAAGGGGTTTGGAAGCCTTGATTAAAACCTCTACACAGACCACGAACTTGTTGACTCAAACATCTAGCACGATGAACTCCTTTATGCAATCAACAGGACAAATTCTCAACTCCAACACTCAAGCCATAGCTAGATTAGAAACCCAGCTTGGTCAACTAGCTAGCTTATAAGTGAGAGAGAAAGGATCATTTCGAAGTCAACCCGTGAGCAATCCAAGGAGCGGGGTCAAGTTCAACTTTCAAGATCAAGTGAATGCAATCCATTCACAACAATCGAATAACGGGTTAATAATCAAGTCCTTGAGCGAGAGAATTACGTTGAATACATGCATCTTGAAGCCAACATTTGAAGAACCCGTTGTCAATGAACTTAGATTGTTAGAAAATAGAAAACAACAAGATTTCATTTTTGATGAAATTTTTGTTAATAACGAATCTAAGTTCAAAAAGCATACAACCATTAGTACCTACCTTCCATTGCTGCACACATCACTAAAAACCCTGAAATTTTTGGAATTTAAGCACATCAGTGATTATATCATTTTGAAATTCTTTAAATTTCGAGGTAGAATTTTCAGCAATAAGGTAGGATTTAATGTAGAATGTGAGCTTCTCATGTTTCATCTTTTATTCTACATTTTTTGTCTCATAATAATAACAAGAATTTATTCTGCTCTCATGTGAGAGTTTCTTGTTGTTCTTTATTTCAAAAAAAAAAAAAAGAATAAATTTTTGACTTCACCTTCTCATACCAAAGGTAATTACAGAATTTTTATCATTGTTCGAAGTCGACCGAACAAATGTAAGTGCTTCCATTCTTATCTGTTTTACTTTGTGCATAATAGAATTTGCATTGAGGACAATGCAAAATTTAGGTGTGGGGGTGGGAATTAGTCATTTTTATCTTTATCTTAGTTATCTTTTTTTTTATGTCATTTTTTTCTCTTTTCATCATAAAAAAAAAAATCACTTGCCAACTTAATAGAGTTGATTAATAATTGATCTATTTGATAGAATTTAAGTCTTCTAATCCTTAGTTAGTTCTATACTCAAGTTTACCTTTTATGATAACTCCAAATAAATTTCTCAAGAAATGATTTTCAAAGTAGTATACTTTACTTAAGTTTTAACTTAGATTTTTAATTAAAGTAATGAAATTTTTGCATGCCTAACTTAGAGTTGAAAATAATTTTTCAAGTTGTCTTGATCCAAATATTGTTCAGAATATATATACATATACACATATATATATTATACTAACTTAACAAAAGAAGAAAAATTTCTCTTAAAATCATTGGTGGTTCTATTTTACTAAGCCTAAGTTGATTGAGTAATTAAGCAGGAGTATTTCTATACTTAATGACCTAAGCCCAATTGGGTTGGGATTCATTGGCCCAAAACTCGCTAAATGGTCACTTAGAAAGCCGATTAAAAGAACAAAACCACCAAGGAATAAAGAGTTAAAAAAAATAATTGTCATACTAATCATGTTTTTATATATAGTTATATTTGTATATGTTCTTGAAAAATTAAATGGATTTAAAGACTTGAAATTTGTTTAAAACAAAGAGTTAGCATGTTCTTTTCAAAACTTTCAAATTAAATTTTTGAGTTAAACTTGGTTTTGTATAACTATAATGAAAGGATTTTCTTAAGAAAATTACATTGGAGTTATGATAAAAGCGCTTTCTTGAGTATTAACCAACTTCAATTGGAATGTTTGAAGATATCAAATGAATTAATTATTTTATTAACTTCTTTAACTTGGCAAGTCGACTGAATTTTGTGGGTATATTCACTGCAAACCCTCACGAGACTACAACTTCGTCCACTAGGGTAACCTAGGGGTTTAAAGGCTTGTTGTATCGCTAAATACAACCGCGATTCTGCGAAAGTGAGTTAGGTTTTCTTTTTATTTTCTTTGCTAGAGGACTAGCAAAAGCTTAGGTGTGGGGGTATTTGATTATCACATTTTAATTACATTTTATACCCTTATTACCTATGTTATATGAATAACGATATTACTAATAATCATTTTTATCTTATTTTGCGGGCTAATAAAGAAATAATGAATAAAAGCCCAAATGACTCAAATTCTCTCAATTTCTACCAATATTTGAAGCCCAAATCTGAAGACAAACCAAGGCCCAAGATACCAAATTGATCCAAGAGAAATTCGTGAAGAAAAATCAAGAAAAGACAAATTAGGTTGGGAACCAATCGGTTGACCAACCGGTTGGCCAACGGTTGGCTAACCGATCGACCAACCGATCGGTTTCCAACAGATTCAATTAATGGTGGATTTCTCTCCTTTTGGCTAGGTTTGATCCAATGGTTCACATCAACTCCGTTGGGCTATAAATAGGGGTGAAGGTGAGTGTTTTGAGTGTGAAATATTTTGTAAAACTCCATTTGGAGAGGAGGGTCACTCTTAATTGAGGAGACCTTCCAAAATTGTAACTTTGTTGCACAATAAATGAAATTTTTCACCCTTCAATTTCCTTTCTCTTCTTCTAATCCAAGGACCAAAAGGAGGATTAGATTAAGATCAGGAGTTGTTGGTTTCTATTTTATTTCTTTTTCATTTTCTTCTTTATTTTCTTGTTTGTAGAATAGATTTACTTTCATGCAATTTACTTTCTTGCAATTTACTTTCATGCAATTTAATTCCTTGCAATTTACTTTCATGCAATGTATTTAATTCTTGTATTTACTTTCTAGAATAGATTTTTCTTTTCTTTAATTCACCTTGATGCTAGAACCCTCTTGGGAATTACCCTTTTCTAAGTGTGGAGCCAATATTCGTGGGATCCCTAGAGATTGTTTGAAACTAGCTAACAAATCCAACTCATTCTTGTGAGATTGAGATAAGCTAAGTGGATCTACTCTAGATTCCTCATATCTTTAACTAATCCTCCATACTTTACATTCTTGATTTTGCACTTATCCTTATTTTCCATTTGTTTGTTATTTTCCTTTATTCTTGATTTTGATTTTCCTTTACTCTCTCCTCTCTCAATCTTGTTTTCTTTTATTTTGCACTTATTTTCTCGCAATCTCATATTCCCTCCATGTGCATATAATCTCAAACCTAGTTTTGTTATTATGTGCATATAACCACAACCACACTCTCAACTTTATTTTCTCCTCCTTTGCACATAATCCACATCCACCCTCTCTTACCTCTCCACATCCACTTTCACCATTTTATCATTTTAGTTTTATTTTAATAAACTCCTAATTGTCGCGCATAATTTGAGAACCAAAACTTGAGCAAAACTCCTCCTACTTTCCCGTTCCTCGTGGGATCGATAATCTTTTATACTATAACTTGATAAGGGTTGTATACTTGCAACTAAGGTAACCACTCAAAATTACCCATCAGAGAGAGAGAGAGATGAGCTACAATCCACTTAAGTGGATAGCAACCATTGTCCTCCTAACTTTTTATCCACTCATTGTGTGTTAAGATTTGTGCTATCAAGAGATACACAAATCTCAAAAATGGCATTCATATCTTTCATGTATCCTAAGGTAAAATCAATGGAGAAAAAAATTAGGAGGACAAGATTCTTTATCCACTCAAGTGGATTGTAGTTCATATATATATATATATATATATATATATATATATATATATATATATATATATATATATATATATATATATAGCAAATCTCCTATAAACTTAAGTTTATAGGGAATAGTATACACCAACTTTTTATCTATTGATGTTGTCTTTAGATTTGTGCCATCAAGAGATGCACAAATCTCAAAATGGGCTTCATATCTTTCATGGATCCTAAGGCAACATCAATGGATAGAAAAGTTGGTGTATCACTATTCCCTATAAACTTAAGTTTATAGGAGATTTGCTATATATATATAATAAAAAAATATTAACAAAAAGAAGAGTGCGAAAAATTAGCATCAATAGAAATTCTCTTGAACTCCAAGGTAGTTCTATCTTACTAAGCCTAAATTGACCGAGTAATTAAATTTGAGGAGTATTTTCATACTTAATGACCTAAGCCCAATTGGGTTGGGATTCATCGGCTCAAAACTCGTTAAATGGTCACTTAGAAATCTCGATAAAGTAGAACAAAATCACTAAGGAATAAAGAGTATAAAAATACTAACAGTTTATATATATATATATATATATATATATATATATATATATATATATATATATATATATATATATATATATATATATATATATATATATATATATATATATATATATATATATATATATATATATATATATATATATATATAGTTATATTTGTATATATGTTCTCGAAAAATAAATTGATTAAGAGACTTGAAAATCAATTGAGACAAAGAGTTAGCATGTTCTTTTCAAAACTTTTAATTAAATTTCTAAGTTGAATTTAGTTTTGTATAACTATAATGAAAAAATTTTCTAAGAGATTTGCTTTGGAGTTATACATAAAAATATTTTCTTGAGTAAAAACTAAGCTTCAATTAGATTGTTTAAACATATCAAGTAAATTAATTATATATTGATTTCTTTAAATTGGTAAGTTAACCAAATTTTTGGTTATATTCACTACAAATTCTCACGAGACTACAACTCGTCCTCTAGAGTAACTTAGGGGTTTAAAGGTTTATTGTATGTGCTAAATACAACCACGAATCCTACGAAAGTGAGTTAAGATTTTCTTTC
Source organism: Asparagus setaceus (assembly GCA_012295165.1). Taxonomy (NCBI): domain Eukaryota; kingdom Viridiplantae; phylum Streptophyta; class Magnoliopsida; order Asparagales; family Asparagaceae; genus Asparagus; species Asparagus setaceus. The sequence goes on along the minus strand of CM022706.1, from coordinate 66,513,283 downwards.
TTTCTTTTTCATTTTCTTTCTTTGCTAGAGGACTAGCAAAAGTTTAGGTGTGGGGTATTTGATCGTCATATTTTATTACACTTTTATACCCTCATTATCTATTCTATTTGAATAAACATATCCTTAATAACGTGTTTTTCTCTTAAATTACAGGAAATAAAGAATTAATGAATAAGAGCCCAAAAGAACTCAAAATCCCACATTTTTAATCTTTTGTTGAAGTCTAAAATCAAGCCAAACAGCCTATAGAAGCTCAAGAAATAAGGATGCAATAAGAAAAGAAATCAAGACTAAATTATATTCAGGATGATCGGCCACAATGAAATGACATTATCTTCCAATACGGAAAGTAAAACCTAACATATGATATATGAAAATAGACTATCTCGAAAAGATGGAGCTATCTAAAATAGTATATTTTAGAGATAATAATTAGTTAACCAACCGATTAGCCAATCGGTTGGCCAACCGATTGATTAGTAACTGAACAGTAAACGGTTGAGATTTATTTCTTGGAACCTAAGGCTAATCTAAGAGCTCTTGTTAATTGTTGTAGACTATAAATAGGAATAGAGGGTGAGGGGTTTGAGTGTGAAAATTTTTGTAAATTCCTTTTTGGAGAGGAGGACCATTAATTAAGTCTTCAAATTTGTAAACTTTTTAAGTTTGCAATAAATACAAAAATTTCCGTCATTTTTAATTTTATTTCTTCTTGTTTGTTTATGAAGATAAAGATTTTCTTTTAAGGGGCCAACCCTTTGCAAGGTAAGTTTTATTTTTCTCTTTTATTTTTATTTTAAAATTCATGTTTTAGAATTTTATTTTATCTTTATTTTTATGTTGGTAGATTAGATTTATTTCATGTCTCAGTAGTTTAGATTTACCTTCATGCTCTTTTATTTTTATTATTTATTTTTATGCTTTGTAGAATTTATTTTCTTGTAATTTTCTTTTGTCGTATAGATTTACTTTTATGCTATTTTATTTTTCCTTTATGTTCATAGTTTAGATCTCTAGTTCCTTGTTCTTGTTCTTGTCTTTGTATTTAGTTTTTAATTTTATTCTCTTTTTTATGCTCTCTAGTCTAGATTTTATTTTTCTATTTTTATTTTTTATTTTAAAATTCATGTTTTAGAATTTTATTTTATCTTTATTTTTATGTTGGTAGATTAGATTTATTTCATGTCTCGTAGTTTAGATTTACCTTCATGCTCTTTTATTTTTATTTTAAAATTCATGTTTTAGAATTTTATTTTATCTTTATTTTTATGTTGGTAGATTAGATTTATTTCATGTCTCGTAGTTTAGATTTACCTTCATGCTCTTTTATTTTTATTTTAAAATTCATGTTTTAGAATTTTATTTTATCTTTATTTTTATGTTGGTAGATTAGATTTATTTCATGTCTCGTAGTTTAGATTTACCTTCATGCTCTTTTATTTTTATTTTAAAATTCATGTTTTAGAATTTTATTTTATCTTTATTTTTATGTTGGTAGATTAGATTTATTTCATGTCTCGTAGTTTAGATTTACCTTCATGCTCTTTTATTTTTATTTTAAAATTCATGTTTTAGAATTTTATTTTATCTTTATTTTTATGTTGGTAGATTAGATTTATTTCATGTCTCGTAGTTTAGATTTACCTTCATGCTCTTTTATTTTTATTTTAAAATTCATGTTTTAGAATTTTATTTTATCTTTATTTTTATGTTGGTAGATTAGATTTATTTCATGTCTCGTAGTTTAGATTTACCTTCATGCTCTTTTATTTTTATTTTAAAATTCATGTTTTAGAATTTTATTTTATCTTTATTTTTATGTTGGTAGATTAGATTTATTTCATGTCTCGTAGTTTAGATTTACCTTCATGCTCTTTTATTTTTATTTTAAAATTCATGTTTTAGAATTTTATTTTATCTTTATTTTTATGTTGGTAGATTAGATTTATTTCATGTCTCGTAGTTTAGATTTACCTTCATGCTCTTTTATTTTTATTTTAAAATTCATGTTTTAGAATTTTATTTTATCTTTATTTTTATGTTGGTAGATTAGATTTATTTCATGTCTCGTAGTTTAGATTTACCTTCATGCTCTTTTATTTTTATTATTTATTTTTATGCTTTGTAGAATTTATTTTCTTGTAATTTTCTTTTGTCGTATAGATTTACTTTTATGCTATTTTATTTTTCCTTTATGTTCATAGTTTAGATCTCTAGTTCCTTGTTCTTGTTCTTGTCTTTGTATTTAGTTTTTAATTTTATTCTCTTTTTTTATGCTCTCTAGTCTAGATTTTATTTTTCTATTTTTATTTTTCAAAATGTGAAACTAAATTTTGTAAGAATTCTAGAATTATATGAAACTAATTTGATTTCTTTTATGATTTGTGGATTGGTCTCTTGTGCTCAAAATGATCTTGTTTAGGATAATCAACTAGAGAACTAATTGATAGAAGAAAAATTTGATAATCTATGCTTATCTTAAGTGGTTTGATAGATTATATTTATGAATTCTAGAATTACTATCTAATTATTATTTTTCATGAATGATAATTTTACTTGGATGATAATTTGATAGGTTACGCTTTTCTTAAGTGGTTTAATAGCCTATGCTTAATAAATCTAAAGTAAAATATGATAAAAGAGAGTAGTTTATAAATCCTAAATGAAATTAACTAGTGTATTTAATTCTAGATTTCTATCTTCTCTCTTGATTTCCTCCATATTTTACTTGTTTTGATTTTTCTCTTTTTGTTAAATTTTCTAGTGTTGATTTTGTTCTTTTCTGATTTCTTTATTTCTCTTCCTTGTTATTCTTTATACTCTCTTTCTCCCCTCTTGTTCTAGTTTTTTTTTCATGCGTAAATAATCACACACTCTTTATATTTCTTCACTTTCACTCCTCTTTGTCCACATGCAACTCTAGGATCCAACTTAGAATATTTCCTACACACCTTCCTCATGGGATCGACATTGTATCTATACTATAACTTAATTGTGCACTTACAATCTTGACACTATTTTCACAACACATTAATTTTCTTTGTATCATCTATCCTCCCATCATCGGACGTATCGGTATCCGTGACCAGTTCCATTCCTTCAAGGCATCATTCCCCATGAAACATTCAATATTTGTACTCCTCATAAAATCCTGATATTAAGTGTCTATGTAAATCACTTTTATTCACCAACACTAAATTTTTACACTAACAGCAGGGGCAAATACAAGACATCACTATTTAACTTTCTTGGGTCTGCCAAAGCATACTGTATGAAGGAATTTATCCCTGTCTTTATATCGACTGTCCCTCCATCTCCTAATACAAGGAATATCGATCCACGACTTGTCAGGAACTATCCTCATCTGTATGTTATATATAATTTTTAATTAGTGGAATCGAACAGAATCAGGTAATGTGAAATTAATAATTAACGCATCAAATTAATGGTTGGTTAATGTTAAAATTTTTTCACAACATCTAGGAAATAAAACTTATAACAATCTCGGAGGGGGGAGTTGCCAAGACATAAATTATGTTTTCCTAAATTCAAACGCTCCTATATTGAATATGACAGTTTAACGGCTATCAGAGGAAATGGACCTATCCCATTAGGAATATAGTAGTGTGTACATTTATTTTTGCATACTTTGTACATTTTCATTTCTAGAAAATTTCGACAGCACCTACCTGCAGTTCTCCGAGTATACTGTGTGGATGCTACAATGTGTATCGATAATAAATAGATATGCAAAACAACATACGCTTATTGTACACGGAGAACAATGCGGTGCATGTCATCAAAATTTTCAAGGAATAAAAATACATAAAGTACACAAAGATAGATGACACACTACTATGTTTCTAACCTGTTCGAGAAGGGGAATCCTCCCCGGACAGATTCGATAATTATTGTATGTAAATCATGCTCCTAACAAAAAGCACATTATTCTTTTTAGATAGAAAAATTAGTTTCATACCCAACTAGAATTGCGTGCGCTTATGTTAGAAGAGATTGACATCCAATATTATTAGATGGGAAACTAGGGGTAACGACTTCAATTCACCTAATCATGATATATAACACAATACAATGTGATATATCAAGCTAAACTGGATGCAGTAATAAGAGCATAAGGATTTATCTGATTATGGTAGGGTAGATTTCAAGTAGATATTAAACTTAGTTTAATTAGGGTCATGGCCTTATGGTAATAAAATCACAGTTAGGATTAGTGTTATTTAAGAATAAAGTCCAGTTTACTTAGAATTGGATTAAAATGATAATAGGAATAAAATTAGTCAGTTAGGATGATAGACTTAGGGTCATATAATATTATTAGGGTTAGGCTTATTTTTATTGAATAACTTTATAGTAATACTTAATAGGGTTAGTTAGGACTAATTTGTTAAAGTTAGTTTAAAGTAAAATTACTTTAATTAAATTTAGGATTAATGGTTGAAGTTAGTTTAATTAGGATTCTATACTTAGAGTGATATTTTGGGGTTAGGATTATGAATAGTGTGGTTAAATTAATTTAATGAGAGTTACTAGGATTAGGATGATGGTACTTAAAGTTAAATTACTTTTGTGATCGTATTAAGTTTAAAGTTAGTTTAATTAGGATTCTAGACTTAGGGTAATATAATTAGGGTTAATATTAGGATTATTTTTGGTAGTTAGTTCATAGAGTTATGATTAGAGTTATTAAATTTAAATTAATTAATTAGATTTAGGATTAAGGTCAAATTTGGGTTAAAGTTAGTTGAATTAGGGTTATACACTTGGGTAATGTATTTAAGGTTATAATTAGGATTATTTTGATTAGATTTGTTCAATTAGGGTTATTAGAGTTAGGATTAGGCTTACTAAAATTAAATTAGTATTATTATATATGGGATTAGGGTAAGAAAAGGTTAAAGTTACTTTAATTAGGGTTTTATACTTAGGATAATGTGGTTAGGGTTAATATTAGGATCATTTTGGATAAATTAGTTTAATTGAGTTAGGATTAGGGTTATTAAAGGTAAATTAGTTAGTTAGAGATATGATTAAGGTGAAGTTTTGGTTAAAGTTAGTTGAATTAGGGTTATACACTTGGGTAATGTATTTAAGGTTAGAATTAGGATTATTTTGATTAGATTTGTTCAACTATGGTTATTAGAGTTAGGATTAGGGTTTCTAACTTTAAATTAGTATTATATATGGGATTAAGGTGAAATAAAAGTTAAAATTAGTTTAATTAGGGTTCTAGACTTAGGATAATGCTATTAGGGTCATGATGAGGATCATTTAGCGTAGATGAGTTTAATTAGGGTGGATTAGGGTTTTTATTTTCAAAATTCAAATAAAAGCAAACCATAACCCATAAACTTGCAATAAAAATGAGAACTTGCATTAAAACAAACCTTGAAAGAAGAGGGAAAGGAGGAATAAGTTGATCAGGGAGGAGGACACGGGCGGCACGTGCTGGCGGCGGAGAGGAGGACCCAGACGGCGACGATAGAGGTGACCGGCAAAGGCAGAGGTGAGTGGTGACAGTGGCACAAGCGAGTGTCGGCATCAAATGCGAGCAACGGTAGCAAGGGCTAGCGGCAAAGGTGGATTAGAGTCGGTCTATCTTGAGAGAGATAAAAAATTAGTGAAGAAGAGGGGTAGGTGAGAAGATAAGGTAAAAAGTTAGAGGGATGTTCAATTGTGATGCGGAGTGGCCCTGAGCGGGCCCTACTACATCCCTGATGGAATAGCCATCAGAGATGTTAGATACCCCGTCAAGGATGTTCACATCCTTGACGGGTGAAGAACATCACCGACGGGGTTATCATTGACAGCAAATGCCGTTAGGGATCTTTACATCCTTGACAGATTTTTCCCGTCAAAGATGTTCCTGTCAACAATTGCCTAATTTCTACTAGTGCCTCCCCCTAGCCCACGTGGCCTTTTGTTTGTCGGAAAAAGTTAAAGAGAAAGTGGAGAAAAGTATTGTATTAGTTTCTTTGACTGAAGAAAGACTTACAACCTCTCTCTCCCCTCAATCGCTCCTATCGGTTGATCCGATTTACAAAAGAAGGAAGGATGATTTGATCCTCCCTTTTGTTTAATGCCGAGTTCTTCGATAGCGGTGGGAGTTTGATCCTTGTATCCCGTTGACGATCTAAACGCCTAGCTTCGTTGGAACTTCGATGGAACTCTTAGGAGTTGTGAAGAACTTGCGATCAAGTTTGTAACTCTGAATGAGTTCTTAGACCTCCAAGCCGATCTCTTCTCTCTCCAAAAAGCTTAAGCCTAAGCTCTTGAAAACTCCAGAAGAACCGAAGGTTGATAGCTCCTCGGGTGCCCCAAGATCCGATCTCATCTTCAGCTGATTCTTTCGCTATTTATAGAGGCTTAAGGGGTGTAACTGACCCCTTAGAATGAGGATTCGTGGCCCTCAAATTGTGGAAAACGGTTTTGGAACCGTTTAGATCGTGTTTGAACGAATTAGAACGCGAGCTCCGCGTTCTTGAACGACCTCCACGTCTCTGGCATAGAACTGGGACGCGGGGGTTGAGACCCGCGTTTTAAACTTTGAACACGGCCGTGAGCTCCGCGTTTTGAGCTATGAACGCGGTCATGAGGTCCGCGTTTTGAGCTTGGAATGCGGTCATGAGGTCCGTGTTTTGAGCTTGGACGCATTGAGCTTGGACGCGATGCTAAGCTCCATGGTTTGTTCTAAAGAGATTGTTCTCTTGTAATCTCTTGGTTGGATCTTATAAGGATTGTCAAGTTGTAATCCCTGTATTTTAGAGTCAGTGAATCGTAACCCTATTCTGTTGTCGTGGAAGTCTTCAGATTATAACTTCGTTCGACAGTATTTAGTAGGTTGTAGCTTATCAGTAGTAATTTTTTTGACAGCCTATAGAACACCCTCTAAAATTTTTGAAAGTTTACGGTTGACTGGGACGGGCTTTCAGAATACTTTGGATATTTCCTTTGACTGATTCTGAAAAGGTACTGCTCCTCGTTAAGGGAATTGCGTGCTGGTCATTTATCTTTTGAACGTGCAAGCAGATGATGGTGTTTTACTTTTGAAACGCGAGGCTAAGCTTCGCGTTTGGTCTTTTGGAACGGTGGGGATGACCTCCGCGTTTGAAGCTTGAAACGCGAGGCAATGACCTTGTGTTTTAAAATTGGAACGCAGGGGTGATCTCCGCATTTTGAACTTCAACGCGATGCTAAACTCCATGTTTTAGAGCTTGCACGCGATGATGAGCTTCGCGTCTTGGAGCGTGAACGCAGTGTTGAAGTTGAACCGACTTGGGTTTGAACGCGAAACTAAAATCGAACCAACTTGGGCTCGAACGCGAGGCTCACGTTTGGGCGGGATTCTGTGCCTAGAATCTCGCAGAGATTTGACAGGCTGGAGGCCTTATAAATAGACCCTTGGGTCAAATCGAGAAGTCTTTACAGACTTTCATCTTCCAAAGAACTTCCGTTCTCAGATCTCCGGCGAACGACTTCTTGTTCTCAGATCTCCGGTGAACTCGACACCATCGACGAGGATGTCTCCCAAGAAATCGGTAACCAAGTCCAAGAAGGCTGCGCGACTTCTTCGAGCACGCCGGCGGCTAGAGCCGCTGGCAGCGCTCCCATCCGGGCACCCGCAGCATCGCAGACCCCTCTAATCAGCGGTAAGTTTTGAGAACAACTTGTTTTAACAAGTTTCCTTTCGTCATCGTGAAGCCGTGGAAACGACAAGTGAGGCTCGCGTTTAGAACACGGGGCTATGCCTATGTTTCGGAATTGAAACGCGGGGCTGATCCTCGCATTTTGGGAATTAAAACGCGGGGCTGATCCTCGTGTTTTGGGAATTGAAACGCGGGGCTGATCTCCGCATTCTGGAAATTGAAACGCGGGGCTGATCTCGGCGTTTTATACTTGAGACGCGGGGATGACCCTCGCGTCTGTTACTTAATTCCTTATGATTGTCTTCTTTGATACTAACTTTTTGTTTCCTCGTGCAGTGCGCTATTCAAGCGACCCTCTTACTTTTCACAGTCATTTTGGCCACGAGGGTGGAGAGGACACAGAGGTGACTTTTAGCATACGTCAGAAGTTCCCCATCATCCAAGACAAGAACGAAGAGCGACTGAAGCTCGTCACTGAAGCTAGCCTACCAACGGTTAGGGCCATCATGACAGATCTCAAAATCGAGACGGTGGACCGAAAGCCTCTTAAGAAGCCCGCATTTCTCTTTGGGGATCCTGTTGCACTTGATGCTAAGGTCTTCTACGACGGGATTACAAGATGTTGATAAAGGTTGATGAATGATTCCTTTTCCTTCCCAACATGGAGCGCATGTATCCACTCTCTTATTTTCAGTGTGCTTCCATCCCGAGGCATATGAACTGGGATCTTGTCAAGAATCAAGGTGGGGTATCTCTTGGGATGTTGACCCACCAAGGTGTGCATCCTGCAGGCTACCGATAAGTAACTGCTTTGAGGCCAGGCTTGGTCGATTGAGAGTATCCAGCTGCTGAGGCGCCCGCTCCTGTCAATATTTTTGCTCATCGATTCATTGCTATGAAGGGAGAGTTTCCTGCACAAGATTTCAGAGCACCTGGATGGGTGCACTCAACCGATGGAGGGTGGTGGACCCGTCTGGTGAATTTTGTAATGGATGAGTTAAGAGATTTATTGACCCTTCCGATCTGGGCACTCCGGTTTTGGCTACACGATTTGGTATCGTGCAGAGCCCTTACAACCTTTTTGCTATGCTGGAGAAGTATAACCCGGAGACCTGTACATTCTTCACACCCATCGGAGAGCTGGGTTTTGCTCTTCACGAGATGTACGAAGTCTCGGGCTTGCCTTTCGGGGAACTGCCATATGAGGAGTTTATCCCCGGGTCTGAGGAGTTGCCCATTTTGAGAGCGGCTAGTCCTGACATCTATGAGACTTTTTGGAAAGTGATGTGTCACTTCGGACTTGTGCTTTCGGTTTGAGGGGGGTTGAGTCAGCGTCTTGGTGATTTTCTATTTCAAAATTTGCATAATAAGGATATTGCGGTAGTTCGTCTTGCTGTGAGCTCATCTGACGAAGTTAAAGCTCATATCGGGAATGCCACCGCTCACTATACCACCGAAGCCCAAGAGGATACTTTCCCACCATTCACAGAGTTTGATAGTTTTCATTATCAAACTCTGAACCCTATTTTCGACATGGCTTTGTTTGCTGGCTTCTTGATGCTGTGGCTGAAACGGTGCGTGGTACCTTCCAGACCACTTGCGTCCATTGCCGCCGAAGTCATCTACCCAGCAGTTCTTCTTACTCATGGGAGACCAATCAACCTTCTTTCTGTAATGATATGCCACTTACAGAGCGGCTTGAGAGAATTATGCTTTGACTTTACTCAAGTCAAGGAAGCTGGCACCGGTGAGAAGAAGACTCTGAAGACTCCCAATCCACGTGTGTCTTTACCATATACTTATCTGGTATCGGGGTTTGTTTTGCATTGCCCTTCCCTGATGACGGCCGTCGCTCCTCATAGCGACTCTTTCGTTCCATGGGTTCAACAGTTGGAGATGTCTCGATGGGAGGGCTGGTACATTGTCATGGTCTGGCAAATTTTGTCAAAGGACCTCAATTACCATATCTTCAGATGTTTTCCTGATTTTGAAGGAGGTGGGTATGGGGAGATGTATCAGGACACCAAGGGCTCTAACTCTTTCACCCAGTTGAATAGAGGTGTCTTTCGTTGGCTGATCAATATTAGGCCTGGCTACTTAATCTTCCGACAAGGCGGGAAATGTTACATTGAGCCTTATCAGCCCATCCGCTGTGCTCGACAATTTAGATACAACCAGTTGTACGTTGGGAATCCCAATCCTTAACAAGCGCTCGTCGGGAACTTATATGAAGGTGCCAGGGCCTGGTATTACTCCGTCACTGGCGGCACTGGGGCTAAATTTACACTTCCCCATAAGACGCCCAATAGTTACACCACTATGGGTTTTTGCAACTGGTATCAAGCTGTTTCCCATATCTCTAAGTACAAATTAAACTCATCTTGTTTAAAGGAGATTAGAAAAATGTATGAGGCGAAGAGGAGTTCAAAGGTATCCCATGTGAGAGGGTTTGAAGAATATTTAGCTTGTGAGCCAGAGGCTGGTGCTGAGGAGGGAGCTGAAGCTACCGCAGTTAGGCCTACTGAGCATACTCCCACCGAGACTCGCGAGGAAAGAGCTGCAGGTAAACGGCAAGTGCTTGAAAAGGACACACGCCGTCAAAGCAAGAGGGCTCACCGACAGTCACCCACCAGAATTCCTGCTCCTGAGCAGGGGGCCAAGTTGATGCAGGATGCGTTTAAGGCTGCTCTTGCAAGGCCCTTGGTGAAAGAAGAAGAAGCCCAGGAGTCATCGGTTGCGGAGATTTCCCACCAACAGGGTCTCCGTTTAACTGGGCCAGCTTTAAGAGGTTCTGTTTCTCACCAATCTTCAGAAGAAGAAGGTGGAGATGAATCACTTCGTGAGGATGCGGAGTCTATCCCAACCGTAGAGCCTCTTGACATGATAATTCCAGGCTAAGCTTCAGACGCTGCTCCCAGGGCAACTGAAGGGGAGGCTCAAGCGGAAAGGGTTGAAGCTTCTGCGCCTGCAAGATATTCATCTCCTGCTTCTTCGGTGCTCATGCCTACAATAGGGGCTGAGAGACCTAGTCCTACAATGGGACTATTTCCTAAGCCGACCGCAGCTACAAGTTCCCCACATCCTTCAGGAGATGACGAGGAGAAGGTGTCGTATGGGTACTCTGCAGAGTACGATGAACTTCTCGACAATCTCCCAGCTGTCACTTCTGAGAAGGCATCAGCTCCTGTAGCTATTTCCCTTCGGGTAAACATTATTCATTTTGAATTTTGATAGCTGTTTCATACATGTCTTTTGATAAATTTTTTTATGTAGGTTCGCCGGTGAGGGCAACTCAAGAGGTTGCGGTAGCAGCAGCTCAGGAAGCTGTACCAGCAGCAACTTCTCCTTCTGAGTCAGTTTTAGAGGTTTCAGTAGTGGCAGTTCCTCCTTCGACAAGATCAGCTCCTCTTAGGATTTCTCTTAGGAATGGGAAGGATGCTGGTGCCTCCCATTCAGCTCAAGCAATATCGCCTACAACTCCTTCTCAGGGTCTCGTGACTCAACACGAGCTGGTATTGTCTCCTGCAGCTTCTATGGAGTCGGCCGTTGTGCCTAATTTACTTCAGAAATATATCGGTCATTTGGAAGCTGAGATGCAAGATGTCGCAAGGATTATTATCGCTGGAAAGAGCACCTTTGCAGCTTTCAGGCCTATTTTAATGAACTACTTGAATAACATCAGGCACTTGGGCGACACTGAATGCATCCGACGTTGTACCGATGAGATATCTCGCCTGGAGGAGAGCTTGAAAAGCTTCGAGGAGTTGAATCATGCTGATCTGGAAGCTCAGATTGAGTCAACTCTAGCTGATATTTATGCCCAAGCGATGCATCAATATGAAGTTGTCCAGAAGAACTTGGGCGAGAAGGAAATACAAGTTGCATCCCTGAAAACTCAATGGGATCATTGGCAAAATGAATTGACTTTCACAACCTCTATTATGCAGGCCACTCACGAATCGATTGCTACTACTGAGGAGACCATCGCTCAACTCAAAGCGGAGTTGGCTCAGCAAAAGGCCAAGCTGGCTCAGGAGGAAGCTGATGTGAAGGATCTCACTCGTAAGAGTATAGAAACATACAATAATTATCGCGAGGAACTGCAGACTCTCGAGGAGATGAAAAGAGGCGCTACTTCCGCTGCGCCAGATAAGGAGGGACTAAGAAGAGAGACCACAGCGATGTTGCGGGCCGCTCATGAGAAGGACATTGCTGAAGCCAAATTTCAGCTCGCGTCTATCACGCTTAGGGGACCATAGGCTTACTTTTGTATTCACCCCCAGTCTTCTTTTGTATCATTCTTTAGTGATTTGAATAAAAATGATACCGTTTTGCTCTTTTTTTCTTTTCATTGTTGTTTATTATGATTTCTCATTTTGTTTGAAACAATCAACTATAGTACTCATAGGATTTTTAGCAAACCCTCAGCCATTAACGGGTTTGATGAGCCTTTACCTATTACCGTTTAAATTGGGCTAGCGTGTGGATTGTCGAATCTGTCCCGCATGTGACGTTGTGCTAAAAGAATAAAAATCTTTTAGACTTAATGCTACGAGGTTGAATCCATAGGCTTCGTCTTTCTCACGGGAATAGACTACCCGACTGCATGTATTAGATGCAGGCTTATCCCTACTCAGACTTCGGGCTTGTGATTTGAACAAGTGGGATACTTGTGATGTGAACAAGTTTGAGGGACTTGTGATTTGAACAAGTGAGATACTTGTGATATGAACAAGTTTAAGGAAGAACTTGTGATGGGAACAAGTTCGAAGGACTTGTGATTTGCACAAGTGGAATACCTGTGATATGAACAAGTGTAAGGAAGAACTTGTGATTGGAACAAATTCGAAGGACTTGTGATTTGAACAAGTGGGATACTTGTGATGTGAACAAGTTTGAGGAAGAACTTGTGATTGGAACAAATTTGAAGGACTTGTGATTTGAACAAGTGGGATACTTATGATGTGAACAAGTTTGAGGAAGAACTTGTGACTGGAACAAGTTCGAAGGACTTGTGATTTGAACAAGTGAAATACCTGTGATATGAACAAGTGTAAGGAAGAACTTGTGACTGGAACAGGTTCGAAGGACTAGTGATTTGAACAAGTGGGATTCTTTTGATGTGAACAAGTTTGAGGAAGAACTTGTGACTGGAACAAGTTTGAAATTTGCACAAGTGGAATACCTGTGATATGAACAAGTTTTTTTTTGACTTGCCACTCTGTGGGGAGAATTGACAAATTAATCATCAGAGATGTGTTGTTAAACATCCCAGGATTGTGTTGCAATGTGAGCAATTTCATGGACTTATTATCCTATTGCAGAGGATTAATAAGTTGGTTATCAGATTCTTTGAGAGACATGTAATGATTCTGATAAGATTGTGTTGTAATTTGAAAAACTTTCAGGAACTTATAGCGAGTTTTGGAGAACTTGCTATTCTAAACAGGTTTTGGATACTTGTAATTTGAACAAGAATGGGAGAACTTGGAGTTCAAACAAGTTTGGAGAACTTGAAATTTGGACAAGTATAATGGAACTTGAAGTTCAAACAAGTTTAGAGAACTTGGGGTTCAAACCAGCTTGGAGAACTTGGAGTTCAAACAAGTTTAGAAAGTTTGGAACGCGGGGGTGACTTCCACGTTTGAAGTGTGAAACGCGAGGCTGAACTACGCGTTTAAAAGCTATAACGCGAGGCTGAGCCCTGCGTTGAAAATTTACCCCGCGAGGCTGAGCTCCGCGTTTGAAGTCAAACTGACTTTATGAACGCGAGTCTAGGGCATTGTGCCTTAAATCTCATGGAGATTTGACAGGCTGGCAGCCTTATAAATAGACCATCCTAGATCAAATCAAGAGTTACTTGACTCTTTACTTTCATCTCGAACTTTGAACGAGAATTCTTCATTGCTGGTGATCTTTGATCCTCAAGAACAATAAGTATTTCATCGGTGATCAATGGCACCCAAAAAGACCTCATCTTTATCGAGAAGGGACGTGGGAACGTCGCTGTGTTCATCGTCGGCCGAGGCCGCCGGCGATGTTTGTTGGTGGCGGCGCCCGCATAGCGGTATCTACCATGGTAAGTTTAGACTTTCAAACTTGTTTCGACAAGTGTCCTATTCTCGGCCATTGGCAAGAAGAGAACGCTGGTATGACCTCCGCGTTTTTGGAATTGAAACGCGGGTCGAACTCTCACATTTTGAAACTGAAACGCGGGATTGGTCCTCGCATTTTGGAACTGGAACGCGGGATTGGTCCTCGCGTTTTGGAACTGAAACGCGGGATTGGTCCTCGCATTTTGAAACTGAAACGCGGGATTGGTCCTCGCGTTTTGGAACTGAAATGCGGGATTGGTCCTCGCGTTTTATGCGGATATGTGAGGGTGCCTCCTCGCACGTCTCCTTGTATAAGTTGCCTTCATGCTTACTTTTAGCACTTTTACTTTTAGATACTAATTGCTATCTTTTTCTTTTGCAGTGCCTTTTTCCAATTGCCCGAACTCCTTCCTGAATTACTTCGGATATGACTTCCGCATGGGTACAAGCACGCCGAATTGGGAAATGAAATTTCAGCTATTCGAGGGCGAGAGTATGGAGAGAATGCTAGCCGTTCAGCGGGCAAGACTATCAGCTGTCAGAGCTATCATTACTGATGTAGAACTTGAGTTGGTTGATCGCAAAAGATATGGGAAACCCGCATTCCTATTTGGTGACCGAGCCGATGCCAAAGACGAGGACGTGCATGATGGGCCTTGTAAAATGCTGCGGGAAATTAACAACCGTCGTTTCTTCCTCCCCGACATGGAACGGATGCGTCCTCTCTCACATTTCTTGGATATCCCCCTTGGTAGGAGCTTGATGTGGATTCTTACCAAGGAGAGGGAAAGCGTATCTTTTGGAGCCTTCACTGATGGCGGTGTTCTCCCTTTGGAATGTGCTGGCAAGGTGATAGGTCTTCGGCCTGGCGAGACTCAAAAAAAAGATCCTGCTCATGAAGTGACCCTCCCAGCAAATATTTTCGCTAAGCAATTCATTAGTGCTCGGGGCGAATTTCCGGCTCAACAGTTCAGATCTCCTAGCTGGATCTATTCTGCAGATGGAGGTTGGTGGACCCGCATGGTCAACTTTGTCCTAGAAGACCTGGGGGAGCCCCTCATTCGTTTTGGGCTGAGAATTCCGGTGTTGGCCACCCGCCGAGGAATTGTCTAGAATTATTATAACTTTTTCGCTATGTTGGAGCGATATAACTCTGACACTTGTACATTCTTCACACCGGTCGGGGAGTTAGGCTTTGCTCTCCATGAAATGTATGAGGTATCCGGGCTGTCGTTTGGAGAAATTCCTTATGAGGAGTACATCCCAGGTGCTGAAGAGTTGTCAGTTCTGAGAGAGTCAAAACCTGCAATTTACGAGACTTTTTGGGAAGTGATGTGTCACTTCCACATCTGTGCTCAAATCACCGGGCTGCGAGGAGGAGGAGTCAAACAAATGTCTTGGGCGGAGTATCTGTTTCAAAATTTGAACCAGAAAGATGTGGCCGTAACTTGCCTTGCTGTAAGCTCTCTCAAGGGTATTGAGACTCGCATCAAAGCTTCCAATGCCAGCTATGTTAACGAGGCCCAAGAAGACACCTTCCCGCCATCCACTGAGTTCAAGAGCTTTCATTATCAGGCTGAGGTTCCCATTTCTGATATAGCTCTTCTTGTTGGTTTCTTGATGCTGTGGTTGCAGCGATGTGTGGTGCCTACCAAGCCTATCGAATTGATTATGGCTGAGATGGTATATCCCGTAGTTCTTTTGGCTCACGGGAGTCCAGTGAACCTCCTTTCCGCCATGGTGAGCAGCTTACAAAGCGGTTTGAGGGAATTAACTTCGGAATTCCTCCAAGTTAAGGAGATTGGCCCTGTTGACAAGAAGATCCTGAAGACTCCTCTGCCTCGTGTACCATTACCATACACATACCTGGTGGCCTGGTTTGTTCTGTACTGCCCTTCTCTGATGGCAAGAGTCACTTTGTATAACGGGTCTTTGATTCTGTTTGTACAAAGGCTCGAAGCAGCAAGCTAGGAATGTTGGTACATCGTTCGGGCTCGACAACTCATATCGAGCTCGCACAATTTCCAAGTTTTCTGCTATTTCCCTGAATTTGAGAATGGCAAGCCTGGTGATCTATACATGGATGTGATAGGTCCCAACGGCTATACAACTTTGTATGGGGACGTTTTCCGTTGGCTCCTTACAATTCGACCAGGTTATTTACTTATTCGACTGGGCGACAAGTGCATCATCGAGCCTTATCAACCTTATCACTTTGCTCGGCAACTTGGATATGACCAGCTGTACGTCAGAAATCGAAATCCAAAGCTCGTTCTTGTCCGTAATTTATATAAAGGGGCTCGAGCCTGGTACTATTCGATAGCTGGGAATACTTTGGCGACGTTTGAATTGCCATGTCTATCCCCTAGCTCTCGTACTATTTTGACTTTCTGTCACCGGTATTGTGAAAGCTCGCGATCCCCGAATATGATGTGTACACTTCTTGCCTGAAAGACATCAGAGAATTGTATGAATCCAGGAAGGACTCAAGGACCAATCGTCTCAGGGGGGTTGTCGAGTATCTGATTTGTGAATAGGAAGCACTCAAAGCTGGCCAAGTTCAGAGGGAGACCATGGAGGTTAAGGCTCCTGCAGAGAAAATGGCAGGGAAAAGGGCTCTCACTGCAGACGGAACGACCCAATATGAGAAGAGGGTCCGTCAACGAGTAATGACAAGGTTGCGTTCTCATGCAGGGCTGAAGCTCATGCAGGGAGCTATCAGATCCACCTCCGCGTTGCATACAAATGAAGAAGGAGAGGGGAAACCACCCGTCACACTGATTCCTCCACCACAGATGCTCCCACCAATTATTCCAGACATGGTGGTTGACGAAACTACGCACATTCCACCTGGTATCTATATAGAGTCTAATGTAAATCAACTGCGAGGGATACTAACGTGCGTGGCTGACTTTGTCATGGGCGGTCGAGGCTCCTTCGAAGTCTACAGGCCCCATATAATAAAATATCTGGGCTACATTAAGCGGTCGGGCGAAGCTGAATGGTTCCAACATTGTGCCGCAAGAGTTTCTCGTTTGGAAGCGGACCTGCAAGCCTTTCAGGATCTTACACGTGTTGACGTAGAAGCAGATATAACCAAGTCTCTCGTCGGAGCTCAAACTGAGAAGACGTCTCAACAGGAAACCCTTCGAGCGAGCTTACTTGAGAAGAAGGCGCAGGTTGCACGCTTACAAGAGCAGCATAATCAAACCCAAGTTGAGTTGATTAACTCTGCCACCTCCGTAACTGCAACTCAGGAGGCTATTGCCCAATTAGAAGTAGAGTTGGCTCAGAAAAGGGCTCAACTGGCTCAGGAATAAGAAGCTGCAGAGGGACTTCGTCGCCGAAGTGCTGAGATTCTTGATTACCTTCATCAAGAGGTGAATGCCCTGGAGGCTATGAAAAAGGAAGTTACGGCGACTGAAACTCAGTCTGAGAAGGACATCGCTGAGAGAGTGTGTGCCGAACACGAACAAAAGCTTGCTGAGCTTAAGTCACAGCTTATAGTCATTCACTTGACGGGCCCAGAATCTTCCTAACAACAATCTTGTATCACTTTTTATTTTGCTATTGGAAATAAAATGATACTTTTATTCTTCCTTTTGTGCATAATATTTTGACTCATAACAATGAAAACAATTACAAATGCCAGAGGTATAATGTTAACTTAGCATAAATGATCATTTAAGATTGAAACAAATAAAGTTCGCTTCAATAAATCAACCCCCAGCCTAAGCACGTTCAGTTTCTCCTCTTAGGCTTGGCTAGGGATAAGAAAGGGGGTCTCACGGCCTATGGGTAATATTTCTTGAGAAATTTCCCATTAATTGGCATCATGAGCCTGTCACCTTTCAAATTGATGAGTCGGTAGGCTCCATTCGAGTAGATTGATTCCACTACGAAGGGTCCTTCCCATTTGGGATTAAATTTTCCTTTAGTCTTGTCGTCATCACCATGGGTTCGTGATTGCTAAGACGAGATCACCCTTGTAAAAATCCTTTCCTTAACCTTCTTGTTGTAGGCTTTAGAGATTCGAGCTTGATATAACTTCGATCGTTGTTGGGCTTGGTACGCTTGTTGTCTAACGCTTCAAGCTCTTGGAGTCGCAATCGGTGTTGCTCTTCGCTCGTCATCCCGGTCGCGAGGGCCACTCTAAGGGATGGAATCTGAATCTCCAATGGTAACATGGCTTCACATTCGTATACCAGAGAAAATGGAGCAGCTTTGGTCGGGGTTCTCACCATTGTACGGTAAGCCCATAGGCATTCACCAAGCTTTTCGTCCCAATCGCGTTTACTTTTCGAGACGAACTTTTTGAGAAGCTTCACGATAGTTTTGTTAAAGGCTTCTGCAAGGCCGTTGGCCGATGGATAGTACGCTGTTGACGCTGCACTTTGGATTCTAAATTTGTTACAGAATCTCTGAAAACCATAGCTGACGAACAGTGTTCCATTATCGTGGACTATTCGTCTCGGTACGCCAAAGCAGTAAAGGACGTGATGTTTAATGAATTTGATCACATTTGAAGTTTTGACTTTCTTTAAAGGAACAGCCTCCGCCCACTTGGAGAAGTAGTCAGTCACGGCTAGGATAAATCGATATCCTTTGGATGTCGGTGGAGAAATAGGCCCAACAATATCCATCCCCCACATTTTAAATGGCCATGAGGAGGATGTTGGATGCAGGTTTTCTGGCGCTTGATGAATGAAATCACCATGGATTTGGCATGCATGACATCGTTTAGCGTAGTTAGTGGCGTCTGCAAACATCTTTGGCTAATAATAGCCGATTCTCCGGAGTCGCTCTCCCAACTTATTCCCGGGCTGGTTGGCTCCACACATCTCGTCGTGGACCTCTTTTAGAGCTTCTCGTGCCTCTTTTCGGGAAAGGTAACGAAGCAGAATTCCATCATGCGACTTGCGATATAAAGTCTGGGAAACCGCATTATAGTAAAATCAAAGGGCCTTCCATTTAATGGCGGCCGCTTCTTTAGGGTCATCCGGTAGAATCCCATACAAGACGTAATCGATATAAGGGAATCGCCAATCCCTTAATTCGAGCTCGATGGAAGTTTTACAAACAGCTCCTGTTGTTGGTTCTTCTGAACTTTTCCCTGTAGGAAGTCCAGGAAAATACAAATCACGACCCCTGACAAATATTATTGTCTCGGTGTTTGGTGGTAATGCCAGTGAGGTTGCTAATGAAGCCAAGGCATCCGCATATGCATTCTAAACTCGCGGAATGTATCCTATAAAGAAGCCTTCGAACTTTCGGGCTAATTCTAGGACCGCTGAATGATAAGGGATTAAATCTTCATTACGCACCTCATATTCTCCTCGAACTTGATTCACGATGAGCTGAGAGTCACCGTAAGCTTCAAGGTATGGAATGTTGATTTCCTCAGCCAACTGCATTCCTAACAATAAAGCATTATACTCTGCTACATTATTGGTGCAGGGCTCGATTAAGGAAAATCTCCTTAGGATCACGTGACCGTTTGGGGAGATAAGTACAACCCCCACACCAGCTGTAATTCCTCCATCCGGTCTTGCCCTAGATGCTCCATCAAAGAATAGTTTCCATACTTGAATAGCTCCTTGAGTCATGCAAGCTTCAGTGATCTCGTCTGGTAGATCCTCGTGTAACCTGGAAGAATCAGGGATTGGATGGTCTGCCAAGAAATCCGCCAGGGCCTGCCCTTTAATAGCCTTTTGAGGCATAAAATTCATGTCATATTGTGAGAGAAGTATTGCCCATTTTGCTAACCGGGAATTCAACGAAGAAGATTTTGTCATGAGCACTCTCAGAGGATTTACTTTGAAAATGACATGTATTGTTTGTCCGACCAGG
The DNA here is from genome assembly GCA_012295165.1 of Asparagus setaceus. Taxonomy (NCBI): domain Eukaryota; kingdom Viridiplantae; phylum Streptophyta; class Magnoliopsida; order Asparagales; family Asparagaceae; genus Asparagus; species Asparagus setaceus. The sequence goes on along the minus strand of CM022706.1, from coordinate 66,493,671 downwards.
TAATGCCGCATTTTCTGGACGGCAAATACTAAGGCCAAGCACTCCTTTTCCACCGGATTGTATCTGTGTTCAGCTCCAATCATGGTTCGGCTAAGGTAGTATATTGCTTGCTCGTGCCCTTGATCGTCATTCTGGGCCAATAAAGCTCCGAGAGAGTGGTCCATAGCCCTCACATATAACAGGAACGGTTTTCCTGATACCGGGGTCACTAGGACTGGTGGTTGTGTGAGATACATTTTGATTTCTTTAAATGCCTTTTGGCAGCCTTCGTCCCACACGAATGACGCTCCTTTTTTCATTAATTTGGAAAAGTGTTGGCAGCGGCCCGAAAGATTTGATATAAATCTTCGGATGTACGCTAATCTACCCTGTAAGCCTCTGAGCTCTTTAATATTTCGCGGCGGTGGCATCTCTTGGATGGCATGAATCTTTTCTGGATCAAGAGAGATTCCTTTTGATGTGACTATGAATCCCAATAACTTACCACTAGATACTCCCAAAAAAGATTTTACAGGGTTCATCTTTAGTTGGTGTGCTCGCATGATGTCGAACATCATTTTCAGATCCGAGAGATGATCTTCTTTCTTCTGGCTCTTCACCACAATATCATCCACATAGCATTCGACCTTCTTACGTAAATGTTGGCGGAAGATTGTGCTTATTGCATGCTGATAGGTTGCTCCAGCATTCTTCAATCCGAATGGCATTACCATGTAGCAAAATACCCCCCCAGTGGTGTCCTGAAGGCTGTATGCTTCGCATCTTCAGGATACATTTTAATTTGATTATATCTTGAGAATCCGTCCATAAAAGACATCCTCTCATACCCATAGGTGTTATCGATCCTAACATCCACAATGGGGAGTGGAAACTCGTCTTTTGGACATGCCGCGTTTAGGTCACGGAAATCGATGCATATCCGGATTTTCCCATTTTTCTTGGGTACAATAACAATATTAGCTACCCAGTCTGGGTGTTGTTCCTCCCTGATGAAGCCCGAATCAATGAGCTTTTAGATTTCTTCTACAATCGCCTCCATGATGTCCGGACGAAACCTACGTTGTTGTTGTTTAACGGGTTTCGCATTCGGATCAATATTAAGGCGATGCATGGCTATTTCTGGATCAAGCCCAGGCATATCTTCGTAGTTCCAAGCAAAGACGTCGATATACTCTCGGATGAGGGACACTAGGTCTTCTTTCTCGGATTGTGACAAACTTTTACTTATGAAGATTGGTTTGGGATTGGTTTCGTCTCCCATGTTCACTTGGATTACTTTGTCTTCTGTGGGCGGTTCTCGTTGTTCAAAACACGTATCCCACAGGATATTAAGGCGCTTGATCCATGGATTATTTCTAGATTCGAACAGGTCTTCGTCTTCTCCCTCGTCATCGTCTAGATGACTGGTTGAAGTCATGTTGACAGACATGCTCTTGAAGATCGCACCGACGCTAGCATCGGATTCCCAAGATGAGGTTCCAAACGAATGGTCCTGACATAGATAATCGCTGGCTTCATTTTTTGAAGGGGAAGGTGTCGAAACGTAGCCCAACCCCCTTCTGGTTTTATGATAATAATCAGGAGATTTTCCTTCTGGGACGAAAGGTCGAATATGTGCTCGCTTTCCTTTCCCGAAGTTTAAACCTTCCTGTTTACTGAAATCATAGCCCATTTTCTTCATCATATGAAGAGTTTTAGGCTCATAATGATGATATTGAGGGAGATCCAGGTCATCTTCAGAGCTTCCTTGACAGGATGGCTCAGGATTGACCTTTCCAAAGTAAATAGGTTTTTGATTTTTCCTTTTGGTTGGAACCATAAAGAAAGCTTTTTGTACATCATCTATTTCTTCTGACGTAAGGAGGGATGATTTGAGCGGCATATTTAGACATGCCTCGGCATATAGTGTATGCCAAGGCTCTGTGCTTGCATCTATATCAGACCCTGTTCTTTCACATTCAGAAGATGCACCAGACGAGTAAGCTAAATCGAAATTGTCATTAATGTACCACTCGCACTCGCTTGATACATTGTCATTATTGACCCCATTCTGACCCGTTACATCCAAGTTCAATTCCCACAGACACTCTTCCTCGGGCTCGGGTTCGGCGTCCGCTTCATTGCCGCTGTCGGCATCTTCTTCCGGTTTTTCCGGTTCCTGGGAATCTAAGTAGAAGACTGAGTCAGTGTGGTAGTTTTCTACCCTTTTGAATGGCTGTTTCTCAGCTATCAAAGTTTTGACTTCTCCCTCGTCATCAACATATTTCATGACTTGATGGAGGGTAGACGGGACAATGCGATTCGCATGATTCCATGGCCGTCCTAACAATAGATTGTAGGACGTGTCCGCATCTATGATATAGCAGGTCACTTCGGATTTAAGATCCCCGATTTGGCATTTGAGCTTGATTTTGCCCAGAGGTCGGGTACTGTTGGCGTTGAAACCGAAGATGGTGGTCTGGCATAATGTTGAGCGCAGATCCTGGGTCAACTTGGACACGACTGATTTCTGAAGATCCCATGTATCCAGTGTAGTACAAGGGCCTATCATGCTTGTGATTGATTTACATATCTTCTTGTGTGAATGATATGCAGGGCAGACTTTTCATTGTCTGCAAACACTTGACACAAGAAAGCTCATTAGTAGCTTCTGGGACTACAGGAACTTGTGTAATGAAGCTCTTTGTATCCGTTAAAGCTTCGACCAAAGCTTTTCGTGTAGACCTGGATAGCCTCAAAAGTTCATAGAGCGTGATCCTCGCCGGGATATTGGCCAGTTGAGCCATGACGTCGAAACGGAATGGAGTATTCAACCCTCCAGCTTCTTGAAGAAGATTTTTGCTGTAACGAATCTCCTTTCGCTTTCCTTTGTCTCGGCTTCTTGAAGCAGGACCCCGATCTCTTGACTGCAGGTGCTTCATGAACATCTTGATCATACTTCCTCAAGTATGTTTTTCCTGATCTTGCACTTGCTCCGGGATTTGCTCCTTACTTGGCGGCGAGAGCACTCTTGTCTTCCTCCGAATCGGTGAGAGGGACCAGGTTACTATCATCTTCATTTAAAGATGGGATAATCATATTAGAAGATTTACCCTTCTTCTTTTTACCTGAAACCCTCGTCCATTGCTGGTCTTTAAGCAATTCAGGGTGGACCCACATTGCTCCTCCTTCTGGGGTAGCAAGGGTACCAAACCTTTATCCTCTTGACCATGAGGATCGATGTTTGTCAAACACATCTTCCCCTTAGGGATGGGGATAGCACCATTAGAAGTCTCAATGGGCGAAAAATTCCCAAACTGGACCGATGTCACATTGGTGGAGACGGTCTTTTGCTCGGGCTTTAGCTTGAGCACATCAGCATCCACCAGTGCTTGCAAGATGTCTTTGAAGATAAAACACTTTCTTGTAGGATGTCCCAACATGCGATGATAGAGGCAATAGTTTGGATCATCTACCTTCCCCACTTCTTCAGGTCTTTTAACTTCAGGCAACTTCAACTTGTTATTCTTCTGAAGTAACTTGAATAAAGTGACCACGTGATCTTCCTTGAATGAGTATTGCTTAGGTGCTCTTGGCTGACTCGGTGCCCTACCCTACTTGGCAGGTGGCGCTTGAGTATTAGTATCAATGGCCAAGGTATCCTTCCCCTTTGCTCGATAAGTGTTGCCTTGATTCCGCCGCATCGGTGACTTTGGCTTGTTTGTCTCTTCGGCTCTGACTCGGGCAATAATTTCTTCGGCTTGCTCACCTTGGGAAACTAGCTGTTTCCAAGGTCGGCATTCTGCAACCCCCATTTGAGCTAGAAGGTTGGTCTGCAAATTGTGCCTGCAAGTTTCCACTAGAGTAGATTGTGTCATACCTGATGGACATCGCTGGGCCATTCCTCAAAATCTTTCTACGAAAGCCTTGATAGATTCTCCCTTCCTCTGTTTGGTGGCGAGAAGAGTAGGGACCGAAACTTTCGTATCGTCTTCGAAGAATCTGGCTAAAAATAGCCTTTCCAAGTCTGCCCACTTCTGGATTGATCCAGCAGACAACTTCATGAACCATTCAAAGGAAACTCCCTTGAGAGTGCCAATGAATAAACGGGTTAATATGGTGTCATTTGATATTATATTTCCAGTTTGAGACTTGAAATAGTAGATATGCTGGTTTGGTAACCCCATGCCATCAAAAGCTTGTAAAGTTGGAGCTTTAAATTTTGGAGGGTAAGGGGCCGCGTCTCACTCAGCGGGATATGGCCTCACAACACCTTCCTCTTAGAGTTCACTCCTGTTGACAATGGCATTAAGGCGAGCTTTAAACTCCTCCATTTTGACCGACTGAGAATTCTGTTTATCCTCAGATCCTTTCTCTTCCTCAGAGGCAGACCCCAAGTCGTGAGTTTCGTGGCCTGCAGATTCAGCCCTTTTCTCCTTCTCTTTCGATGAAGACGCTCCTGTTCTGCGGGAAGACTCCATTCTTTGAGGCTTGGCTTTATCTGCAACAAGCACGACTATCATAGTCCGAAGCTCGTTGATGGTGTCTTGTTGAGCTTGGAGCATAGCCTGCTGTTCATCGAGTCTCTTCATGAAATCTTCAAGATTCCCTGTCACATACGCGAAACTCTGATGCTCAATGAAGGAACTGGAGGATTGGGATTCCGCGATTGCTGAATGTTTATCATTAGATTTCTTTCCCTTGGCCAATCTCCGATAGTTGACGGGAGGGATAATTCCCGTTCGGGTCCGAGTGTGTCGATAAACTCCCTCGAACTCGTTCACTATCTCCTGAACACTCGGCGATTGACCTGTTTATCCTCTAAATATTCCTTCTTTCGAAAACGCCATCGCTTGTTAGGCACATTGTCGTACGACAGCCGTTCAAAGATGGACTGTCTCGGAGCAGATGCACAACATTGGCATTCCGAGAGGACCACAGAAATAAGTCGCTCACAATGACAGGTATGAGTGACTTGTTGCACCGGTCTTTCTCTCGATATGAGTTCCCTCAAGTCAGCAACTTGCAAAGGGCTTCCCTCTAAATTTGAGGTTGGAACCCCCTGTCTATCATTGGATGAGTTAGGTTTCTGATAAACATGAATTTTAAATCCATGTTGGTCTTTACGAACATCGCGTCTAGCATTTGGAACGCGTGGTTCGTGTTTGCTTTGAAAAACACTACCCTAAGGGTCGCGTTCTGGTTGTGGAACACGGGTTTGATGTCCGCATTTTGTTTTGGAAACGCTTCCCTGAAGGTTGCGTTTTATATTGGAAACGCTTCCTTGAGGGTCGCGTTTTGGTTGCTGAACGCGGGTTTGAGACCCGCGTTTTGATTGTATAACTTGCCATTGAAAGCTGCGTTTTGTCTCATCGCGAGCCTCATGATTGGGCTCAGAAACGCGAGGCCCACATTTTGGCTCACAAACGCGAGGCTCACAAACGCGAAGTTCACGTTGATTGAGAGATCGGCTCTCTCGGAGTTGTGCTCGCCGCTGGGATCTCCTCCTCCGTCGAGCAGCATTCTTCCTGGCCTGTTTTAAGGCTCTTGCAGCAATGTCATCCTCTGTAATGACTGGATTTGTTATCTTAAGAGGCCTCTTGTGACCCGAGCCTTTTTATTGTGGCTCGATTGTAGAATTCTTAACTCGATCAACGAGTTTCTCCGAGACAGAACTCTCCTCTTCAGAGGAGAGACGGTTCAAGCAGTCAAGCTTAAGGGAATCTCCTTTTGATGAGTCGATCGCACTTGGGATCTTAGTCTCTTTGGAGACTTTGCGGATCTTTCGTATAGCCTTGGGGCTAAGGGACCCGGAAGAGAGTAGTTCTTCATACCTTGCTTGGTCAAACTCTACAGTTAGAGTTTCCACCGTTGTTCTAATGAGTTGGACGTCGGACTGCGCCACCACCTCTTCGTCGGTGAAAGAAGCCCTCCCCAGCGGAGTCCCCATCTTTTGTTTGTCGAAAAAAGTTAAAGAGAAAGTGGAGAAAAGTATTGTATTAGTTTCTTTTACTGAAGAAAGACTTACAACCTCTCTCTCCCCTCAATCGCTCCTATCGGTTGATCTAATTTACAAAAGAAAGAAGGATAATTTGATCCTCCCTTTTGTTTAATGCCGGGTTCTTCGGTAGCGGTGGGAGTTTGATCCTTGTATCCCGTTGACGATCCGAATGCCTAGCTTCGTTGGAACTTCGATGGAACTCTTAAGAGTTGTGAAGAACTAGCGATCAAGTTTGTAACTCTAAATGAGTTCTTAGACCTCCAAGCCGATCTCTCCTCTCTCCAAAAAGCTTAAGCCTAAGCTCTTGAAAACTCTAGAAGAACCGAAGGTTGATAGCTCCTCGGGTGCCCCAAGATCCGATCTCATCTTCAGCTGATTCTTCCGCTATTTATAGAGGTTTAAGGGGTGTAACTGACCCCTTAGAATGAGGATTCGTGGCCCTCAAATTGTGAAAAATAGTTTTGGAACCGTTTAGATCGTGTTTGAACGAGTTAGAACGTGAGCTCCGCGTTCTTGAACGACCTCCACGTCTCTGGCTTAGAACTGGGACGCGGGGGTTGGGACCCACGTTTTAAGCTTCGAACACGGCCGTGAGCTCCGCGTTTTGAGCTTTGAACGCGCCGTGAGCTCCGCGTTTTGAGCTTTGAACGTGGTCATGAGGTCCGCGTTTTGAGCTTGGAACGCAGTCATAAGGTCCGTGTTTTGAGCTTGGAACGCAGTCATAAGGTCCGTGTTTTGAGCTTGGAACGCAGTCATGAGGTCCGCGTTTTGAGCTTGGAACGCGATCATGAGGTCCGCATTTTGAGCTTGGACGCGATGATGAACTCCGCATATTGAGCTTGGACGCATTGAGCTTGGACGCGATGCTAAGCTCCATGGTTTGTTCTAAAGAGATTGTTCTCTTGTAATCTCTTGGTTGGATCTTATAAGGATTGTCAAGTTATAATCCCTGTGTTTTAGAGTCAGTGAATCGTAACCCTATTCTGTTGTCGTGGAAGCCTTCAGATTGTAACTTCGTTTGACAGTATTTAGTAGGTTGTAGCTTATTAGTAGTAATTTTTTTGATAGCCTACACCTTTTTAAGAATACCAAAAACACTCTCTCCTTCTTCTTATGTGTTGTCTATCTTTCTCCTCCTCCTTCTCTTTTCTTCTTCTTCTTATGTGTTGTCTATCTTTCTCCTCCTCCTTCTCTTTTCTTCTTCTTCTTATGTGTTGTCTATCTTTCTCCTCCTCCTTCTCTTTTCTTCTTTTGTTGCCTCTCCTCCTAAGCATCATCTTTTCTTTTGCCCCTCTCTTTTCTTCTTCTTCTTCTTCTTCTTCTTCTTCTTCTTATGTGTTGTCTATCTTTCTCCTCCTCCTTCTCTTTTCTTCTTTTGTTGCCTCTCCTCCTAAGCATCATCTTTTCTTTTGCCCCTCTCTTTTCTTCTTCTTCTTCTTCTTCTTCTTCTTATGTGTTGTCTATCTTTCTCCTCCTCCTTCTCTTTTCTTCTTTTGTTGCCTCTCCTCCTAAGCATCATCTTTTCTTTTGCCCCTCTCTTTCTACTCTTTCATCATCTTCTCCCCTCCATCATTCGTCACACCTCCTCTTTATCTCTTGCGTCTCTTTTTTCTTCTTCATCATCTATCCTCACTCGCCTATGTCCTCTGTTTTTCCTTCGGCCCTCTCCTTCTTCTCCTCGTCCTCCCCCGCCTCTCTTTCTTCTTCTTCTTCTTCTTATGTGTTGTCTATCTTTCTCCTCCTCCTTCTCTTTCTTCTTTTTGTTGCCTCTCCTCCTAAGCATCATCTTTTCTTTTTGCCCCTCTCTTTCTACTCTTTCATCATCTTTCTACATCATATCATCATCCCAATTATGAATGTATATAATATTTTATAGCATAGTCTGCTGAAAATAAAAAGGTAACATCTTAATCAACACAGTAACAATATTATGAATATATGTAACCGTTTATAAATAAAGGTAACAAGTTTTGTTAACAAAGTAACATGTTTGTAAATAAATAGAATAATGGTGAAATAACATTTCAAAAAGTAGACTTGGGCAAATATAAACAAGAATGCTTTAATCAATAAAGGTAATTATTTTATGAAAAAGGTAATAGTTTAAAAATAAAGATAACCTATTATGTACAATAAGTAACATGTTCATGAATAGCGGTAACATATTATGTACGGAAAATAATAGTTTTAAGAAAAATGGTAACTAGTTTCATAACATAGATTGAGAAATATAAAATGTAACAATTTAATAAATAAATACAACAATTTTGTGAACGAAGGTAATATTTTTCAATAAAACATAAAAGATAACAATTCTCTCTTTTCTTCTCCTTTCTCAACTAAGACCTCTCCTCTTCACCGTCTACCTCTTCTCTTTCATTCTCTTGTCGCTTCTCTTGGTAGTTTTATGAATAAAATTATTAAAGATAATAACTCTCTTTTTTCTCCTTTGTGAACCACACCTTTTAATCATTGCGATCATGAACATTGAATGTCTTATTATTTTTAGTTTTTTTTCTCCTTAACAAATTCAATATTAAAGTATCAATCTTAATATGACTAGTTTATAAAATAAAAAATAATGAAAATAGGTCAGAGAAGGAGAGACAGCAGAGAGAAGAAAGGGGCCGAAGTAGAATAGACGATAGAAAAGAAGGAAGAGATGCGAGAGATGATGAGAAAGTGAAGGAAATGTGGACAAAAAGGAGAAGGAAGTGAGTAGTAATAGGCGAGAGGAGAAAGCTTAAGACGGAGGAGGATAAAGGATGGAGAAGAAGAAGATATGGACGAGGAGGAGGATAAAGGACAGAGAAAAAGAAGAAAGATATGGAGGATGAGGTGGACGGGGGAGGAGAGACAATGACATTGAGAGAGAGGCAACAATGGAGGTGAAGGAGGAAAGAGAGAAGATGAAAGAGAAGAGATATGGGAGAGGTTGAAGATGAGAGGAGAGAAAAGAAATTAGAGAGGTTGAAGATGAGAGGGGCGGAGAAAGATGAGAGAGGTTCATGGGTTCATGGAAAAATGAGAAAGAAAAAAGAAGGAAAAAATAATGGAAAAAATAATGAAGAAGAAGGGGGTATTTTTGGAACATGGTTTAAGGGGTCTTTTGAATTGTTTCTTGGGTCAAATGCGTTTTTAGATGACCCAAAAATATTGAGGTGTTTTTAGATTGGATTCTTAAAGGTAAGGTTCCAATTGCAATTTCCCTGAAAACTTTGTTGTTATGAACTATGCAGTTATTCAGACTAACATGCGAGCATTACACTTAGATGGTCTTTCTTCTCTTTTTTTTTCTTTTCTTTTTACCTTCTAATTACCCAAAACTGCTCCTGAACAAGCTATTATGAGAAAAAAGGGGGAAAAAGAAAAAGAAAAAAAAGAATGGAAAGAATGAAAAACAGTTGAACAAAGTCAACTAAGCTGTTGAGTTTCTTGGCAAAATAGTCACCAGTGTCTCATAAACATCATCTGAGTATGGATTGAAGACACAGTCACCTGTACTTAATACATACAATGTGCCAATCTAATGGTAAAAACATTACAATTGACTGATGTTATCTACTTATTGTTCACTAAAAAGACATCTGCTATATAGTTAAATGCCAAACAGTCTGAACGTTTTATGCATAAGTCTGCATTGTCTAAAGACTGAGCAATTGATATATTTTTGGGTTAGTCATAGTTGTTTGTTTCATTACAACGGGTAAATGCAGTTGTAACGGTAGTTGCACAAAGATCTGCAACTACATCTAATGACTTAAAACAGATTAGGATGTGAGTCACATACAATATTTTCAAGCTGCAAACAAGGTCTACATCATAACTTCAATTGTAACCATGCCACAACAGAAGCCCAAAAACATGACACCTCAAGGGGAAAAGAAGAAGAAGAAGGAGAAGGAAAAAAAAAAGAACGTCAACTAGAACCATAACTGCACATTACAAAATTTAAAATTGAACTAAGCAATGAAATTATGATTGCATGTGATACAAATAGCAGTAACTAATGTTGCGTGCAGTTGATATTTACATTGCAATTACAATTACAACGAACAAAAAAGAAACCCTATATTGAATTTCATTTTGAACAAGCATGTCTACGTTACCTTCCCTAATCAGCCAAACCCTGGACAAATTTTCCGTTGCAAGAGAAACATTTATAGTACAGGCACTACTCCAGTATAGCCCATTCATCGGCTTGATTTCCCTCATAAACAAAACATTAACCCATGCATTGGCTGAATTTCCCTTATATAGGATATCAAAAGGCATGATTCATGCGGATCAAAATTTTCTGGTGTCAATGCCAAAAGTACCTTCATCAATTTCTCACTGTTTTGTGCTTCACCGGTTATTTACTCATCTACTTCAACCAATCTACCACAAACCCACTTCTTACTTTTGGCTGCAGATCTAATTTCTTCACCCTCCTTGGATTTCAGTAGTCCTTCTCTTTCACGGGGCGAACTTTTGTACTGGATAGAACCATTAACCTTAGGTTGCTCCCCTTCCAAGTTTTTAAGATCAGAATCGTTTTGGCCACTGTAACGCTCCAAAGAAGTTGGAGCAAGATGAAAGCCATTCACTAACCTATCATCTAAAACTTTTCCGCTATTGTATGATTTATGAGCAGATTAGAAATGGTTTACTGCCGGTGCATCAGAGGTAAATGATGCTTCATCTCTAGAATCATGAGATATTGGTTGACCATTCTCTATGCTTTCAATTGACCGGGTTGCCTCAGCAATTAGCTTCCTGGTTTCGATAAGTGAAGCTTGGGCAAGAGGGCTCCTTTGCGCAGCCACTTCAAGAGCTTTAGCTGTCTTCTCTGCTTCGGTGATCAGTAATCTGAATACATTAATTAGTTAGAGTAAGAAAATTGGATCTTTGATCTTAGTGTAAATGAAGGCAAATACAATAGGGACATTGTAATTGTATATTTTGAGATGAGAAATGAGGAATTACGTTTAGAGGGTACATAAATGATATGTATTAATGTATATTTAGAAATGAGACTATTACAGTAGGCTTATTAAGGTTTATGCATAGCCTTTCAATATTAGCATTTTGTAGACTTATCAGCCTACAGTGGTGCGTGCGTGCTTGCATTTGTGTCTACACATACAAACACACACACACACACACACACACGAAGAAAGCGGTATGAGTTGGTAGCACATTTTGCTAAATGAGCTACCAAGAAATAGACAAAATCAAGATCATAATCTTCAAACTAGTTACTAGTGGATTGCCAAAAAAATTTATTAAGGATAGACTCGAATACACCAAAAGTCAAAGCAAGTAGATTGGAAGGAGAAAAACTATCATTTGGTTAATCTCTTAATCAGAGTAGAGAAGAAGTATAGATGGAGTATAGAGTTTGCAATGCGGAATAAACTATTTAAGCTTCAGAAGCGTGTGTGATAGAAAATATATATTTGAAATGGTAAGATATGAAAAAAGAAAAAGAAAAAAAATTGTTAATGAAAAAAGATGCCCTATATAATGAGACTTACTTTGCTCTCTCAGTGGCTTCTTTCTGTTTATTCTCCATTGCTGCTCTTTCTTCCCTAATTTTTCTGATCATCTCCAACTTGGAACTAGCCAACGGATCTTTATAAGAAGGGGATGCATTTCTCTTTCTCCTAGATGAAACTTTCTTTATACTTCCGAACTCAAGTTCAGTTCCTTTTGGTTTAGGTTTTCTCTTCACAACCTCTCTTTTCACACATGAAATTTCACCTGAGGGTCGTCTTCTTCGTTTTCTTTCGACCCCAACAGATACTCCATGATACTGTGATAGTGCAGAGCAAACCCGTCCACGGTATTCCTAACATAAGAGGGAAAATAAGCGAATCAAACAAAGGAAGCTTTTAATATTGTGAAACAGAAACAGGGAGAGGTGCTTTAGTCAGTGTTGAGAAACATGAGCTGCAAAACGTAGCAAGCCTTTAACTACACGTAGCATTCTCAAATAGTCATCGTAATGCTACCCTGTTTCAATATAATGTGCACTATTTCCGTAGTATGTACGCTATTTCAATATAAAATGTTACTATTTCAATATAACGTACGCTGCTTCAAAATAACTTATTTTCGTCTTAAGAGTATTTTCTTTATTTAATTTATTTAAGACTTGAAGAAGTTAAGTATTTGCTTTAGGATTGTTAGTTAAGCTTGATGGCTTCTTTTGTTGTCGTGATTGATACTTGGTAACACCATTATGCATGTGATTGTGAATTTATGATTTGGAAAGCATGAAGTGAATGTGAAATCTATGATGAGATCTGTAAATTTGTGATGATAAATTTGAATATTTCACTGTGGTGCTTGTTAGTAAATTAGTATAGCTTGTATTAATTTTAGAATTCTTACTAAAAATTCATCTTTTATATTTTCAAGTCAGGTTACTATTTACTGAATTATTATAAACAATTTTTTATATTTCTTTAAAGTTGGAAGAGCAAAAGATGTAAGATATGTTGTGTTATTCTATATTTCAATATTGGTGTAAGTTTGCTCTTACAGGATCTGCCCATTTGCCAGAGATAGCCTCTGAGATCTTCCTTCGTTGCTCGAGTGATTTAGGTGCTCTCTTGCTAGCTTTTAGCCAAGGCATTATTTTTCTCTTCTCAATGCTCTCCAGCCACTCTTGTTTTAATTGCTCATCTATTTTCTTGTATGAATCCCACTGCAGCTCGTCATACCACATGGCCCTTTCTAGATGCTTCAGCAATAATGTCTCCTGCCACTCAAACAAGCAGCCTTCTTGAACCATCAGCATTTCCCGTCGTGGCTGCCAGCCCTCTCGCACACCTGCTGCGATCTTCATCCTCGTCTCCTCACTGCGAAAATAATGCGAGAAGATGATGCTTATAATATATACCCAAAAGAAGGTGATAATTAACTAACTTGTCTAGGTAGTTGGATACAGTATGAAGATTTGAACATAGATGACAAAGATCATGGTACTGTAGTTTCTTGATAATATTAATAACTATTAAAGGTTGCCACTACACCAAAACTTTGAAATTGTGGTGAACGTTGAGGATTATAATTTTATATTCTAACATGCCCCTATGGGTTGAGGATGTCTTTTATGGGCTGAAACCTAGATTCACACATTAATATCATTCTTTGTAAAGCTCGGCTATATTGGTGCACAATTATAATGGATTCTCTTTTATTTTAGAGAATGCTGATAAAATAATATGTAGACAAGAAAAAAATATGCTGGAGCTTAGATTGAAGATGGTACTAAATGTTAAAGTCCCTAACCGTTACACCAAAACTCTGAAGTTGTAGTGAGGGTTGAGGGTTATAGTTTTACATTCTATCATGCCCTGCAGGTTGAGCACCTTTTTTATGGGCCGAAACATGGACTCACATACCGATATCAGATTTTTTTTTGTTTTAAATCCGCTTTAAATTTGTGAATGGTGGATTTGAACTTGGGTTGCTCCAATACAATGTTAAAGTCCCTCTAACCATTACACCACAACTCCGAAGTTAAGATGATGGTTGAGGGCTATAGTTTTACATTCTAACATTAAAACTATTAGTCAAACATAAAAGTATTGCACGAAAGAAACTAAGCAGTAGTTTAATCCAAGAGGAACTAGCAACTGGTCTTAGTACTTTTCTTTTACTAATAGTGGTAAAGCGAATAAAAGTCATGCTGAAATCTGGCAAGGAAACATTTGAAAGGGTAACCTACGTCTGAGCATGTCCCAAATTCATTAACTTCATCTTCACCTGTACGAAAAAACTTTAGTGAGCCCAGTATGGATTAATTTGCATGAGAGATAACTACTATCAAGAGTGCATTAACATATTCAACAGAAAAACAATTGTGGGGTGGTATAAAAAAGGGTCATGGTTCCAAATTTCAAGCCTGGAAACTAAAAAAATATTGCATACAAAACTAGTTTTAGGAACATGCTACGTGAACTAGACAGGGGGCTAATAGAATAAACAGCAATGAAGTCTTGATCACAAAATTTTTGGAGGATGGAGTTCCCATCGGCAGAAAAAAACTAAGAAATTTAGCAATTGAACAATATAGAGCGCATGTTATTATGTAATAACTTTCCACTCTAATTTTCTCAGCGTTAACAGTTTGAAAGAATACCCGACAACTTATGCAATGGTTAAAATAGAAAAAAAAACAGGAATCTCTCTACAAGCCGAATGGTCTTCTTCTTAATTCTACAGCTAATATTTTTCAAGTTTGTAATTAGCACTTCTCTTACATGACATCACCTTGGGATCCTGCATTGCTATTCTGGTCCTTTCTCGTATCCGCTGAAGAGTTTCTGTATGCATATTTCAAAGATAACAGTTAGCACAAAAGGAAAGTTTCAGCTACAAGATAAGGAAAAATCAGGGAAAAATCCGAGGAACATAAAAAAGGAATTCAAATTTCATACCTGGACTATGTTTCCTGCCCTTGTTCCATGGAACATTCCCCTTGTTTGCCTTTGAAATTCTTGTTCGTCTTAACCTCTCTTTTTGAATAGAGTCCTCATCTGAAGCATGAAGCTCTGGGGACTCTTCATAAGGTTTAGAGACTTCTCGTTCAATGGTGGCAATTGCTTTAATGAGTTGTGCCATTCCCTTCTCAGGAGACCAATCTTCAAATATGAATTTTCTAGATATTTGATCGTAGCCTTCCCCTCCAAAGCCTATTTTTGTATGTTTAATAATAGAGAGTTTATTTGATTGTAGGCTTCAGAACCTTCTTGACCCCCTAAACTATTTTCATCTCGATCTAAACCTCTGAACTGTTTCAGTTCCACCTTACCCGCTGAACTATCTGAACTGTCACTTTCAGACATTTCTTGTTTATTACTTTGTTGGTATTAAAAATGGATTCATGAGAGGAAAGTGATAGTTTAGAAAATAAAAGGTTTAGAGGGTTGCGTTAAGAACCCTAATCTCATTATTGTTTTGAGAAACCTATTCCCTGTTATCTCACTCCACTTCAGCTTTCTCTCACAAAAAACAACCATGTGCCACCATCAACCTAACTTTAGTGTATTTCTTTTTAGCCTTTTTAGATATTGGTCACTTAAATCTTTCATATCTTTAAACTAATCCCTCAAATCATGAAATTGCTATCAGCCCCTAAATTCATATATGTTACTCCGAGTTAGTCCCTCTGTTAGTTTCTTCCTCCAATTTCATAACTCCGGTTGGGTTAGTGGTTGACCAAACAAGGTAGATTGACATTTTACCCTCAATTCGTTCACTTCATTCCAAAATCATGAACTTCCTCATCTCTTATGGAAAATGGGTTATGATTGTTTAGGAAGAAATAACGAGTTAGGTTTGGGTTTAAACAGTTTTTAACTTACAAATGGGTTTAGATATCAGTAAAGTTAGAAGGGTATAACTGAAAACTCAGGTCAAAAGGTTAAGTTGAGTGGAATATTCCCCCAGTCAACATGATAATTCATCACAGGAGTAATTTGGAGTAACTTATATAAAGTGGGGGAGTACATAGCAATTTCTAAATCTCTCTTAATAAATCTTTTTCATAAGATAAAACCCGACTTGAATCTTCTCTTAACGCTATGCCTTCATGATGATATCTTTTACTAAGAATATGCAAAATCCAAGAACAACTCTCTGTACCTAATGTTCATTCAAAAAAAAAAAAAAAAAAAAAGAAAAAAAAAGAACACTCTTGGTTCCTAATGATCAAGTAACCAAAGCTTTAACTTGTGAGGTGGTGAATAACACTGTATATCAAACAAACTTAACATTTCCCTTTATGTGGCCTTGAACCCGCATGGAACGGCCTTCAATATAAATGTAGGCTTTCTTGGAAAGGCACAATAAATGGAGATGAATTATCATATTTAAATTGTAAATGATGAGATTTGAACCCAAAACCTCCTTATAAACTTGTGTCGTGATACTATCCAGAACCTTTTTAACCAGAAGCTTAAGTTTTGCAGGTAATTAATGTATATCAAGCAAACTTAAGACATAGGTACTCAATTTGTGTTGAGTAAGACTAAGTAATTGAAGCATGATATAACTTAAATATAAGTATTTAAATGTTCTGTAGATTTCATTACCTAGGTTGTATGCAGAAACAAAAGATGCAAAATTAACATAGATCTATTATTTACGGACAAAATAACCAAATGTCCCTTAAACTATAGGTGCACGCTTAACTTCCTCCCTAAAGTATCAATTTGCCTATTTACCCTTCTAAACTATCTATATGAGCTTAATGTGGTCATTTTCTTAGTCCACATTCCCATACTTAATAGATCAATAATGTGGCAGTGTTTTTCTTTTTTTTTTTTGTATTTCTTCTATTTCTTCCATTTCCTGCAAATCAAAAAAATGATTTTCCAATTACAAAAAAAGCATTATGGGTAAAATGTCTTGGGGGAAGGTAGTTAAGTAATTCTTTTGGTTTGGGAAGAAAGGAGGTAGATTGATAAAAACCAATGAATAAATGCAAAAAAGTACCGTCACGTCATTGAGTTGTTAAATACTTGACTGTGGGATCACAAAATGGCCACATTGGGCTCATAACCATAGTTTAAGAGGGAAAATAAGTAAATTGATACTTTCGGAGGGAAATTGAGAGTTCATCAATAATTTGGGGAAGTTGGTCACTTTGTCCATTATCTATCTAATATTTGCTGGTAGGAGTGGCAATGCAACCAAACACTGTTGGAGTTTTGTCTTGAATTTGGCTAGGCGGGACCCATGTTGGTTGAAAAACAAATATAAGCCAAAATTGTTGACTATCTTTGTTTTTTGAGTTTTGAGCCATCGAAAGATCCTCTCTCTTAAATGAAGCGGGCCCCGCCGAAGCATTGTTTTCAACATTTGAGGCTGGAAGATCCTTCCTTGATTTTGGTGTTGAAAACTAGATTGAGTGCTCATTTTTTTGGTATGATAGTTTCGAGAGCTCATGGAGCATGAGTGAGTGTTTACAATCTGAGTGAGAGAGAGCTTGAAAGAAAAAAAGTTCTCATTTTGTACGAGGATTGTATTGAGAGATAAATATAGTGAAACCCCCTCTTGCCGTGGACGTAGATCAATTTGATCGAACCACGTAAATATTGTGTGTTTGTGTTTATCTCTATTTTCTGGTTTTGTATTTCAATATTTTGGTACACTTGATCAGACCGCTGTGGATTTACCCCAACAAACTGGTATCAGAGCTTCTCGGTTCTAGGGCGGCTTTCAATCTACCACAATGGCTTCTGTAAAGTTCTCGGTGTCGATATTCGATGGCCAGAATAATTTCGGCCTATGGAGGATAAAAATGAAGGCTTTGTTATGACGTGAAGGCACGGTTAGAGCTATCGATGGGAAATACCCAGAGGATATGATTAGTGCTGAGATCGAAGAGATTGACGAAAAGGCTCACAGCGCCTTGCAATTGTCACTATCCGACAATGTGCTTCGTGAAGTTACTGATGTGGAAACGACAGCGGGGTTATGGGCAAAGCTCGAAAGTCTCTATTTGAAGAAATCTCTTCCTACGAGATTGTACCTGAAGCAGCGGCTTTACACACTAAAAATGAAAGAAGGGACACCCATTCAGTAACACCTTGATGAATTTAATAAAATTATCATGGATATGAAAAACCTGGATCTTAAGATTGATGATGAAGATTAGGTTCTCATTGTGTTGTGTTCCTTGCCTGATTCTTATGAAAACTTTGTCAACTCTATGTTGTATGGAAGGGAATCCATAAGTCTGGAGGATGTGAAGGCCTCTTTAAATTCTGCCGAGTTAAGAACAAAGTTGAATGAGAAAAGTACCGATAGACAGGCTGATGGTCTCCTAGCCTGAGGTAGATCGAAGACCAGAGAGGGTAATAAAGGGCAATCCAGAAATCGTTCAAAGCCCAGGTCAGCCCAAGATAAGAAACAAGTTGAGTATTTTTACTGTCACAAGAAAGGGCATTACATGTCAGAATATTATGTTTTAAAAAAGAAAGGCAACCAGCGTGGTGAAACCTCAGATTCAGCAAATACGATAAAAGCTAATGTTGCCGATGTCGCTGAGACGGTTCTTGCAGTATGTCCCTTGGATGGCCGTTCTGATAGAGAATGGATCTTGGATACAGGTGCGTCTTATCATATGTGTCCAAATAAAGATTGGTTCACTACTTACAAACCTATAAGTGGTGGGTCAGTTTTGATGGGCAATAATGCAGTTTGCAAAACAGTTGGAATTGGTACAGTTCGCATCCGATGTCACCATGGGATAGTGAGAACTTTATCAGATGTGAGACACATCCCAGACTTAAAGAAAAACCTGATTTCTTTGAGTTCTTTGGATTCTATTGGGTGTTCTTACAATGGTGGAAGTGGAGCTCTTAGAGTTTCTAAGGGTTTATTGGTTGTGATGAAAGGTAGCAGAGTGAACAGTCTTTATGTTCTCCAAGGCAGTACTGTGACAGGCTCTGCAGGTGTGTCCTATGATGCTGACAGGGACACTACTTAGTTGTGGCACATGCGCTTAGGCCACATGAGTGAGAAGGGGATGACTATTTTGAGTAAACGTGGCTTACTCTGTGGTGATCATACATCATCACTTGATTTCTGTGAGCATTGTGTGTTTGGGAAGTAAACTCGGATCAGTTTCTCGACTGGCTCACATACTACGAAGGGTACTCTCGACTACATTCATTTGGATTTGTGGGGACCTGCTCAGGTTCCATCCAAAGGTAGCGCTCTTTATTTTCTGATGTTTATTGATGATTTTTTTAGGAAAATTTGGATTTATTTTCTCAGGCACAAAAGCAGGGCCGACCCTGGGCATAGGCGGGAGAGGCCTTCACCTAGGGCCCCCAAAAATAGGGGCCCCCAATGTAATAATTCTAAATTTTAGATAGATACATATATGGAAAAGTAAGAGGACTTTTGTGCAAAATTGTTAGAGGGTTCTAATAGCATAAAGGATTCCCATAAAGGCATAAACTATAAATACACAACAAAACCCTACCCTATCTTTCTCCTCCCGCCCCTATCTCAGTCGCTGCTCTCACATAAAAAACAGAGAGAAAACCCTAGGTCTCTCTCTCTCTCTCTCTCTGACCTCTCTTCTTCCAATCTTCCTCTCGTCCTTGCTGGCTTGTCGCCTTGTCCTCCTCCCTCTCGCCCACCGGCCACCGCCATTGACCAAGGTTAGGGTTTCACTTCTTCACTTCTATGCTCCTTTTGATAGATTTTATTGTTTAATTTCAATTTTCAATTTAAATATTTGATATATTTTAGTCCCTAACATGCTTTTTGGTAGGAATTCTTGATTAATTTATTTTTCTCGATATTTATTAGATTGTAGCAGATTCAGAATTAAATTTGGTAGGAATTCTTGATTAATTTATTTTATCTGCAGATTACAGTTGCATCGGCCGAGAGAAGCTTTTCAAAGTTGAAGCTCATCAAATCTTATCTACGGTCAACAATGTCACAAGAGAGATTGAATGGATTGGCTATGATATCTATCGAAAAAAATTTATTGGAGAAGCTTGATTGGAACATTTTAATTGATAATTTTGCAGCTCAAAATGCAAGGCGATCCCATTTAATGTAGTATGCATTGTGTTATTTATAAAGCATCAAGAAGTTTTTTGA
The DNA here is from genome assembly GCA_012295165.1 of Asparagus setaceus. Lineage (NCBI taxonomy): Eukaryota > Viridiplantae > Streptophyta > Magnoliopsida > Asparagales > Asparagaceae > Asparagus > Asparagus setaceus. The sequence continues at coordinate 66,474,068 of CM022706.1, read as the reverse complement.
TTTTAATATTAAAACGATTATGTGCTTATTGTCTCATTTTAATAAAAAATATTTTGCTATCTTATAAAATTTTTTGTGTATGAAATATTGAATATAGAGGCCCCTCATTTGAAAGCTTGATTAGGGCCCCGTGAAAAATTAAGAATATCAGGGCCGGTCCTGCGCAAAAGCGAGGTGTTCGAAACTTTCAAGAAGTGAAAAGTTCTTGTTGAGAATCAAACTGGAAAGAAAACTAAATATCTCCGAACAGATAATGCCCTAGAGTTCTGCAGTGGTGAGTTCAGCCAGTTCTGTGCAAATTCTGGAATCGTACGACATCGCACGGTCAGGTACACTCCTCAGCAAAATGGGGTGGCAGAATGCATGAATAGAATATTGACGGAGAGAGCTAGGTGTATGCTCTTAAACTCCGGATTGGATAAAGATTTCTGAGCTGAAGCTGTTAACACAGCTTGTTACTTGGTGAGCCGGTCTCCTTCTACCGCCATCGAGCACAAGACTCCAAATGAGGTATGGTCAGGTAAACCCAGTGACTATTCAAATTTAAAGGTATTTTGATGTCCTGTTTACTATCATAGAGATGGTAAGCTTGAGCCTAGAGCTAAGAAATGCATATTTATTGGTTATGCTGATGGCGTCAAAGGCTATCGCTTGTGGAGTCTTGACCCTGATTCTCCTAAATTCATTATTAGTAGAGATGTTCATTTTAATGAAAAATATATGCTTGATCATGAAAAGGCTTCTGTTGAGTCTACAGGAAATGTAGAGAATGCAATGGATGAGGTGGAGCTTCAGGTGGAGCTCGAGGGAGAGACTTCTCAAAAGTCATCTACAAAAATAGCTCCTACAGTTGTAGAAGAGCAGCATGATTCAGGCTCAGATGATGATGAGGCTGAGACTGAACAACTTTATTTCATAGCCACTAGCAGAGAGAGGAGACAGATCAGACGTCCTCAGAGATATGCACATGCTGAGTTAGTGGCGTGTGCTCTCACGACAGCTGAAGAGATGGGTATTCAAGAGCCATCAAACTTTATTGAAGCTGTCTCATGCAGAGAATCTGGTCATTGGGCCACGGCTATAACAGAAGAACTTGAGTCACTTTATAAAAATCAGACTTGGGATTTGGTGCAATTACCAAAGGGTAAAAGGACAATTGAATGCAAGTGGATTTTCAAGAAGAAAGAAGGGATCTCAGGGGTTGAAGATGCTAGATTCAAAGCACGGTTGGTGGCAAAGGGTTATAGGCAAAAGAAGGTGTAGGCGTTAAAAATTGCTTATCAGTACCCGAACAAGACTCGTAAACGGTGGGTTGACAACCGACGATCCGTCCGATAACGCGACTGAAAACGCTATGCATTGACTACGCCGAAAACGCATAAAGTGAGTCGACGAACGCATGTGAGTCGGCGAGGCGTACAAATCGACAAAGGCTGCGTAAGGAGGGATCAATCTAACAACGGCGCCTCCGGTCAATAAGACTTGACGACTATATTTGACGAAGCAAGATCGATCGGATTCAACGCCAACGAGATCGATTCAACGCCGATGGGACCAAGTTCAAACGCCGACCAATCGTCATTTAAACCGTTGACGGGTTGAAATCAATCACACGAATCGAGCACGGACGTGAATAGGCGATCGGTTGGTATTGAGCGGAACAGACCAAGAGTTAGTCCCGGAGCCAAATACAGACGGAATTTAAGTCCGGGGAAGACCAAGAGTCAGAATAGGCAGGACCTAAGCCCGAGAGACCGAGAAAAAAAGGGCGAAACGGCAAAACGGCGGAAAAGACGGCGTAAAACGGGACCTCGGCCAACTTGTCGAGATGCCTCTACCAGTGAGGAGGTGGTTCTACCAACATGGCCGAAGACACACTCCCCCCCTTTTTCCTATAAATAGGGGGGGTCTTCTTCATTTCGGGAGGTTGGACTTTTGCTGATTTCGGGAGATTTCCAGAGCTGGATTTTGGGATTTTCTGAATAGTTCTCGCAAGATCCACGAGCCGTCGACGCTCAGTTTCGAGCACCGGCGAGCACGAGTTCAGTCAACGTCAGATCTATAAATCGCGAGGTAAGTGAATCCGGGTCGACTACAGAATAGCGCTGTGATTTCTCCTAGTAGATCTCACCCGCTCCGGCGATCCTCTCCTTCGTGAGTGTGATCCCCGAAGGCGATCCTCTCCTTCGTGAGTGTGATCCCCTCAGGCGCTTCGTTTCCTTTGTAAAACGAGCCCCTTCATGTCTGTAGTTCCAGAACCCGGGTTTCCACCTGGATCGGAATTGCGCGGTGGTCCACGGACGATTCAAGTCCCCGGCACAGGCAAAGAACCCACAAAAGCGAGGATCCCGAATAATAGAGATCCGAGCGTTTGTTCATACAGGAAAAAGTTATAATCTTTTGTTTTCATTGTACGCCTTAAAATAAAAGGCATTTCTTTTGAATTTTGTTGTAGGCCAAAGAAGCTGTAAGCAAGTTCAATGACAATGAATAACAAAACGACTTTCCCCGCGAACAAGCCGGGCGACCACAATGGAGCCACCGCCTCGATCGAAGGTCGCCGTGTCAGAGCCGCTGATTCCTATCCCGTGGAGGAAGAGGTCGAAGTTCGAAGTTCGACTGTGAGAAGTTCGAGGAGTACCTATCCTCACCTCCTCCGCATCCAGCCTCCGCCCAAGAAGGTCTCCGCCGCAGGAGAACCCGTGGGCCTCCGATGTAGAGCCCCGTGACGGCGAAGTCCAACTCACGCCGCAGTAGCGAAATCCCCTCGGCGTCAAGTCCGGACTACAACGGCACCGAGATGAACGCCGATGACGCTACCGCGACTCTCCAAGCGAAGCTCGCCAAAGGCGACGACAAAGCATGGCGCGCAAACATGCCAAAGCCGTGCAATCCATGGATGGGGTCCGCTACGAAGCGGATCTAAGATCCAGACTTACGCAGAGGCTCCAGCCTCAAGGGATCGACGGCCCATCCAAGCCGTCAACCAACGAGTGGGTCCGTCGTTGAACCGCTTCCACGCCTCGTGAGCGTGATCCGAAGCGCCGCGACTCCTTATGCAGTGCACGAAGCTTTAGTGCAACAAGCTCGTGAATTGAAGAAGGAGGTGGTAAAGAAGCCGCCGACATACCACCAGGTTTGGAGGCCCAAAACTAACGGTGCTCCAACCCCAGCTGGTACGGCTTCAAAAGCTAAAACTGCCCACATTCCAGCCTCGCCCCAAGACTTAAGCCGAGGGCCGCAGGCGTTGCAAATTCAGCGCCAAAGTCCAAATCCGACGGCGCCTCAAAGTCAAAGACGTCTGTATCTGAACCGGTGGCGAAGTCGACTCCCGCCACCACCACCAAGCCAACTATCAAAGATCGTTTGGGTCCTTTAAAAGAATCACGGGTCACTCCTCATGCAGGAGGTCGCATCCGCTCCAACAAGGACAAGAAGACTCCTGCAGCCCCTCCTATCGGATTGAAAATCGAAGTCCGAGAGTCCGCCGAGACTTCGCGCCCCCATCGGCGAAAGTCTAGGCGAGTCACTTTCCGAAGTTTCGATGAATTGACCCATCCTCGGAAGGAGACGTTTTCATCTGACGATGAGGACGTTATACCCGAGATCGTACAACACACGAGGGTTGTTCCGCACTGCATCGATGAGTTATACTACGGTACTGAGGTACGAAGAAGGCTCGAAAGAGCTCTCCCAGCTCGTCACAGTCATGCTTGTGCTCTAAGCTCATCAAAATGGTGCTCTCGGAGTGTAATTGCTGTCAAGAAACTCCAGAAAGGGTATCGGTCTTCCAAAGGCTTAGCACCAACACGCCAAGACCTAGGTCAAGGCGACTCCGCAGAAGGATGACATCCCGAGAGGATGAATTGCCAGAGGTCACTAATAACATGACCGGCAGAGAACCGTCGTCATGGACTATCCCGGCGCCATAGCGGTTAACTTCGTTTGCGGTCCGGGACTATCGAAGCGGTCGGATCGACAAACTTCGAAAGGGATACCCGCGAGGATGATGTGTCGGATATTGGCTCCCAATCGCCTCGATCATCTTGTATCTAGCGAAGGAGCCCCAAAAACGCTTATGATCGCATGCATCAAGTGGCTAAAATGCTAGACGAAGCGTTGGCTAAACAACGGGAAAACTTCAAGCTAGAGATGGATTTGGCCATGCAGACGATGAGAGAAATGCATGACCAACAGATCAAGCCTTGACAAAACATCGAGGTGAATCGAGTCGGCGCATCGGCGTCGACCAAGATGACAAATGATTCGCACTTAAGGAGGCACAAGAGGATGATAACCCTCCGAACCACGCAACGCCGGGCATAATGTAGATATGGTACGCTCATGAGGCGAGAAGATCAAAGACCTCGAATGCAAAATCAACTCGCGATTTCGCTCAAGAGGTGAAGAAGACAGTATTCCTTGCCCATACCCGAGGGAGTGGGAATCAATTCGTACCGTCTAAGTTTAACTTAATAAACTTCACACCGTTTGTGGGAAGGGTTCCGCGACGCAAAGACTTAATTTATTTCAAGTCGCACCTGGAGTTATTTCGACGAGCCCACGATGGTTCGGTCATTCGTTGGCACCCGCCGTGGGCTGCCGATTGGTACCGCCGTCTCAAGCGGGGAGCATTCACGGTGGGGCGACATGGAGTCTAGCTTCCTCACCAATTTCTTCGGCGGCGATACGAAGTATCGTCGGGACATTGCTCGGCGAAGCGAAGGGCGGGCTGTGGATATCTTTGTCAAACGATTCTGGAACAAGGCAATGAACTGTCGGGATCCAATAACAGAGGAGTTCATCCTCGAGACCTGCCACAACAACTTATCGATAGACATGCTCGAGGCAATGGGGACAGCACCATCTATAACGTGGAAGGATTTGAAGGTTCGTGGAGAGCAAGTCAAAGATTCCTCAAGAGGAAAAAGGCGAAAGAGGCCACCGACAAATGAAAGCTCCGGCGTAACTTTGTCCCAGCGGCAAAGGGAAAGAGCAGCCAAGACGGCGGTTCGCGAACAAGCGTTCAACTCAACCCGGCGGCCAGTAGCGGCAGCGGCAACAACGAAGCGCCGCAGGCACAATCCACGGTGGCAACGAGGCCCGAAAGCGAAGGCCTCAGAGCCAAGATTCCAGAAGTCCTATTCCTTTAGGGACGATGAGATTCCCGGTCTCTTCAAATATCTTGTGGAAAATAAGAAACATCAAGCTCCCTCCGATTCAGAATCAAGAGGAAGCAATGAGGACGAACGACCCAAAATACTGCGCGTATCACAGGGCAATTCATCACCCCACTAAATCCTGTTTCAGCCTTAAGGATAAAATCCAGGCTTTAATTGACGTAGGGGTCATCACTATGAAGCCGTCCAAAGAAAAGAAGGTCGGAGTGAATGCGGTGTCCATAAGCTTTGGGTCAGTGCCATTGACATGGTTTGAACCTAAACCAGTGGTCAAAGTCGCAATGAAGACGGTGAATGACGACCCACACGAGCAACGCCAGAAAGGACTTGTATCGTATACGGCCCCAAATGGCGAAGTCCTGTGGATCCACCCAGACCTGCTAGAAGATGATCAATGGGTAGCTTCTTCTTCATCCAAGAAAAAGTCAAAGCGGAAGGGAAAGGCATGCCATGCTACTTCCATATGCGAGAGGCGGATGTGGCGGATAGTGGCGTTCGGTGGCCAGAAGGAACTGAAGCCCACGCCACCGTGAGCGGACACGCAGTACAAATACAAGTACCCGAAGTCCCCGACCCAAATGCCAAGGCGGCTGTCGGTGGGGGTACCAACAATTCCCCTCACTGTGAGAAAGCGCCAGCGGCCAGTGGCGCCAAAAACCAGCGAAGCGGCATAAAGTTCGACTCGGCGGTCTCGGTTCAATCACCCGATTAGAAGAGACAAACCGAAGCTCCAACTCCCCATATAAACCCGGCGTTATGGCCCAATTGGCTAATATTCCCAAGAATCACTCTTTATGAGTACATTGCGGTTGTCAAAAGAAACAAGAGAAGCTCTTCAAGAAGCCCCGCCGATTCGTAAGTCTTCCTCACACGATTAAGCCGAGTCCGTAAGAGTCGGCCCAAAATGCAACCTTATGCTAAACACCTCCCGCATCACTTTTACAAAGGAGGATATGCGGACAAGGAATTCCAACCACGATAGGCGCTATACTTCACGGGTATATTGGCTCTAGTGAAGTTAACCGGATCCAAGTCGATCCGGGTTCATTGTGAGCATCATGCCCTGCGCCTCATGTATCACCTTGGAATCCTGCGATGGTGGCATCAGCGAACACGGTGATCTATGGATTTAACACCGGTGGTCTCGGCGCTTGGTAAAATCGGATAAAGTGCCAAATGGGGACTTAATGTCGAAGTCACTGCTATGTGATTGACGCAGACTTCCTATAACTTATTGTTGGGCGACCTTGGATCCACAAGAACGCTATAGTCCCATCTACTCTTCATCGGTGTCTCAAGTATGTAGACACGAATAATGAGTCAAGGCGGTGGTCGCGGACAAACAACCGTTTAAGGGGATGGAGAATTATTTCTTGATTCTCTCCTCTACGGTAATGAGTCGGCGAATCATCGGCCCAAGGCAGACGGTGAAGAAGGCGTCTGCGGCGGGCTTGGTTATAGTGGTGGTTTTGTTTTAAATGACATTGTACCTTGTAATCAATCTTGGCGATGAAGAATCGTCGGATGAACATTGTAATTGGCAAATTGCCGATGAATCAATAAATGGCGATTTAGAGTATCCTTTGTCTTTGAACGATGTGATGACAGTTTATACAACAATCGAGTTGCACTTACCAACTTCGGTTATCTTGCTTTACACAAAAGCGATTCGAGACTCTTTTGGGACAACACTCGTCATCCCACGAAGATCAAGTAGTGAAAAGACTTGGTTTACTAAAAGGAGATGCGCCCATCGCCTAATCATTTCTTAGAAGAAGATGAAGATGACAACGGCCTATCCTCCACACATTCAGATATAGTCCAAACACCGGGTATCATGAAGAAGTGGGGTACAACTTGACACAAGGGAAGGTCTATGTTTTGGGCGAGGTCCTCGAGTCCCTCCTAAAGCGGCATATGTCCCAAGAGGGAAGCCGGATAACTACTATGCATTTAGAAGGGATTGGGATACGAATCCTCCTCAGAAGATGAATGCTCATGGTGATTGATAATAATCCACCCGATGAGAGAGCGGACATTAGATGCGATTCTTGGCTTGGGATTAGACACGGTCGGAGAAGCTTTCAAGGCTTTAATGTCAAATATGGCTTCAGTTGATCCTGCTACTATTGAGGATGATGAAGATATGCCAACATGGGAAGACCCATGGATCCATCAACTCAAAGAGCAGTTTGGGGATAGATTCGAACAAAGAGAACCCCCCACTAAGGACGAGGTAGTCCAGGTTAATATGGGTGACAAAGAGCATCCTAAGCTCATAAACATCAGCAATACTCTTCCCTCGGAAGAGAAGGAAGAGTTGATCGCCCTAATCAGGGAGTATATTGATGTATTCGCCTGGAGCTACGAGGACATGCCAGGACTCGACCCTAATGTGGCGACACATCGCCTCAACATTGAGGTGGATGTTAAACCTGTCAAGCAACCGCAGAGACGGTTTCATCCACAGATCTTGCAGGCGATCGTTGACGAAGTGAAGAAACTCATAGAATCGGGATTCATCAAAGAAATTCAACATCCGGATTGGGTGGCGAATATAGTCCCGGTCATGAAGAAAAATGGTTCGATTAGGATGCGTATGGACTCTGAGACCTCAGGCTGCTTGCGAAAGATGACTTTCCTCTTCCAATCACTGATGTTATAGTCGACAATACGTGTGGATTTGAAAGAATGTCATTCATGGATGGTTTCTCGGGTTACAATCAGATCAAGATGCACCCCGATGATGCCAAGCACACAGCGTTCAGAACGCCCATCGGTATATATTGCTACACGGTCATGCCGTTCGGCCTCAAAAATGCCGGCGCCACATACCAGCGAGCGATGACTAAAATTTTCCAGGATCATCTTCGGAAGACGGTCGAATGCTACGTCGACGACTTGGTCGTGAAAAGTCGTGACAAAGGAGATCACATCAAAGATCTTAGAACGGTATTCGAGCTCATGCGAACTCATCAACTAAAGATGAACCCTGCCAAATCCTTCCTTGGGATGTCCAGTGGCAAATTCCTTGGCTTCGTTGTCACCAATAAAGGAATCCATGTTGATCCTGACAAAGTGAAGGCGATTCGAGAGTTGCAACCTCCGAGAAATTTGAGAGAACTCAGGGGGTTACAAGGGCGATTGGCGTACATCCGACGGTTCATATCGAACCTATCTGGGAAGTGCCAACCATTTTCTAAGTTGAACAAGAAGGGCGTATCCTTCATTTGGGATGACGCTTGCCAAAAGGCATTTGAAGAGATTAAGTCGTATCTCTCTAAACCTCCTGTTCTTGTCGCACCGCAGTCGGGAAAGCCGTTCTTGATTTACATCAAGGCAACGGATCACTCGTTAAGCGCTTTACTCGCGGGGCGGCGGCAGCCGGTCCGCGAGCGGCGATGTATTACTGGCGAACATTAGTGGTCTTTGAGTCTCGATATCAATGGTTGAAGCGGTGCCTTGCATTAGTGTTCGCAATTGAAAAATGCGGCACTATTTGGTCGGACAAACGATTTATGTTATCTCCAGCGTAAATCCGGTCCGAATATTTATGACCCAGCCGGCCTCAATGAGTTGGCATTTGGCAAAATGGGCCTTGCTTTTGTTCCAATACGACTTGCACTTCAAACAACAAAAGTCGGTCAAAGGACAAGCGATTTGCGATCTCTTGACTGCCAACCCGACGACGACACGCTTGAGTTATATGATGGTCTTCCGATGAAATCCACGAAACCAATACTACAACACACCAAAGAAATATGGCGGTTGTATTTTGACGGAGCTTCTCGAGCTACCAGCGTGGCAAGTGCCCCGGATGTTCTAAGATTTCCACGAGTCGGGTTGTCTTAGTTTCCGGAATCATGTCATGCCCGTGCTTATTCACTCACGAACCTTGTTCCAATAGCGTAGCGAATACAGCGTTACTTATTGGACTTAGTTTCGCCAAGGAGCCGGGGTCGAATATCTCGAAGCATCTGGCGATTCACAACCGATAGTCGCGATCCGCGGAGACTCTGAAGTCGAAAATCGAGATCTAATTCCTTATCATCAGGTAGCAATCGAAATGGCAGACTCGTTCGAAGAGTTCTTCATCGAATATATCCCACGCCTCCAAAACGCTTACGCGGATGCGCTGGCGGCGTTAGCTGTGTCGTTAGCACAACCTTCCGAGACCGAGCAACTAGTTACGGTCAGGACTCATCAGCTGTTTGTACCGATATATGATGAGGTACGAGAAAATGAAGGGGTAGCTACCAAAAAGGTGCATGCAACCCAAACTAAGTTGGAGCCCCGAGATTGACGCTTTCCTATCATCGATTACATTTTACATGGTATTCTGCCAGAAGACGTGAAGCAGAGAGAGTCAATCCGGCGAAGAGCTCCAAGATTCTTCTCGACCACGAGACCCGGATGTTATATGGCGAGAATGCGATGGCCTTTACTCGGTGCCTCTCAAACAAAGAGGCGTAAGAGGTCCTTCGAAGCACACGAAGGGAATGTGGTGCTCACCAACACGGTCCCAAGCTCTGATCGAATCGGAGAATGGGCTACTTTGGCCCACAATGATTAATGACGCAATGAGCACGCCGAAATGCCACGCTGTCAAATTCACGCTAATTATATGCATCGACCTCGGGCGGTTGCATCCCGGCCACATCACGGCCATTGAGACATGGGGAATGGGCGTCGTAGGCCCCATTTTTCCTCCGTCGGTCAAAGCGTCGGTTTATTCTAGCGATCACCGACTACTTCTCTAAGTGGTGAAGCAATCCGTTAAAAGAAGTAAAGGCGAAGTACCGTCATTAAATTTATCAAACACCATGTCATCTACCGACCACGGTGTTCCAAGACGGATCATGCATGACAACGGTCCCCAATTCATCAGCAATTTCTTCATCAGGTTTTGCGAGAAATTCAAAATACAATACGTCTCGTCAACAGCCTATAATCCAGCTGCAAATGGATTAGCTGAGGCGTTCAACAAGACGATTATCAAGATCTTGTCGAAGCTTGTGAAGAATAACAAGCGAGACTGGGATGATAAACTCGGAGAAGCACTCTGGGCATATCGCTGCTTGATGCGCCGCATGGCGGAGCAACCCGTACTCCACGGTTTCACGGGTGTGAAGCGATTCTCCGTTGGAAATCCAGTTCCGTCGCCGCGCCAGCCCTCTCAGCGAGATGGCGACCAAAGAACAACATCAAAAACGTCTCGAAGAGCTTGAGATGTTAGATGAGAAGCGCCTGGAGGCTCAACAATGCATTGAGTTCTATCAAGCCAGGATGTCGAGAGCTTTCAACAAGAAAGTTCGGCAGAGAACCTTTAAGGAGGGAGATCTCGTCCACGCCGCTCGACGACCGATAATCCTCACTTCCAAAAAGAAAGGTAAATTTGAACCTAAATGGGAAGGTCCGTTTGTAATAGAAACGGTTTACTCCAATGGTGCATATCGCCTAATAACCCAAAATGGCGACCGGCAATTAATGCCGATAAATGGGAAGTTCCTGAAGAGATATTATCCTTAGTATCTTCGGGATAACCCGTTTCGACGGGAAGTTCCTCGTGGATATTGCACCCACTTTCCTCGAGGATAACTCTAGATTTATCCTCCATTATAATTTCCCTCACCGATCAAATTCCTTGACGGTGGGCCTACAAATTTTCTGGTACATTACCACAATCTCCTCTTGATTCCTTCTATGAACGAGAGGCCCACTCAAAATCCCTTTTACGCCGGAGATAGAATATAAAATTCTTCCTCTCCAAGCGTAAGATCCCTTTCGTGATAAACGGAAGGGTTCTTTCCATCTTTCCTATGCCTAGGTAGCGCCGACTAAAGGTATGCGCCAGGATTTTCAGATCAGGTTGTCCGACTGAAGGTCGCCTGAGTCATTGCGGTTCTCGAAGTGGAGATCCCACTTTTAGTTCCATCTTTCATCTTAGGCAGCGCCCGTGAAGGTATCTTGTAGGGATTTTCAGTCGGGTTGTCCGGTGAAGGTCGCTGAGTCTTTTAGGTTCTCGAAGTGGAGATCCACTTTTAGTTCCATCTTCATCTTAGGTAGCGCCGGTGAAGGTATCTTGTAGGGATTTTCAGATCGGGTTGTCCGGTGAAGGTCGCTGAGTCATTCGCGGTTCTCGAAGTGGAGATCCCACTTTTAGTTCCATCTTTCATCTTAGGTAGCGCCCGTGAAGGTATCTTGTAGGGATTTTCGGTCGGGTTGTCCGGTGAAGGTCGCTGAGTCTTTCGGTTCTCGAAGTGGAGATCCCACTTTTAGTTCCATCTTCATCTTAGGTAGCGCCCGTGAAGGTATCGCCGGGATTTTCAGATCGGGTTGTCCGGTGAAGGTCGCTGAGTCATTCGCGGTTCTCGAAGTGGAGATCCCACTTTTAGTTCCATTTTTCATCTTAGGTAGCCGTGAAGGTATCTTGTAGGGATTTTCGAATCGGGTTGTCCGGTGAAGGTCGCTGAGTCTTTTCGGTTCTCGAAGTGGAGATCCTACTTTTAGTTCCATCTTCATCTTAGGTAGCGCCCGTGAAGGTATCTTGTAGGGATTTTCGAATCGGGTTGTCCGTGAAGGTCGCTGAGTCATGCGGTTCTCGAAGTGGAGATCCCACTTTTAGTTCCATTTTTCATCTTAGGTAGCGCCGGTGAAGGTATCTTGGGGATTTTCGGATCAGGTTGTCCGATCAAGGTCGCCTCGAAGTCTTTTCGGTTCTCGAAGTGGAGATCCTACTTTTAGTTCCATCTTCATCTTAGGTAGCGCCGGTGAAGGTATCTTGTGGGATTTTCGGATCGGGTTGTCCGTGAAGGTCGCTGAGTCATTGCGGTTCTCGAAGTGGAGATCCCACTTTTAGTTCCATCTTTCATCTTAGGTAGCCGTGAAGGTATCTTGTAGGGATTTTCGGATCAGGTTGTCCGTGAAGGTCGCTGAGTCTTTCGGTTCTCGAAGTGGAGATCCACTTTTAGTTCCATCTTCATCTTAGGTAGCCGGTGAAGGTATCTTGGGGATTTTCGGATCGGGTTGTCCGTGAAGGTCGCTGAGTCTTCGGTTCTCGAAGTGGAGATCCACTTTTAGTTCCATCTTCATCTTAGGTAGCGCCGGTGAAGGTATCTTGTAGGGATTTTCAGTCGGGTTGTCCGGTGAAGGGCGTCGAACCCTCTTGATTCCTATAGCAGCCCCCGCTATTGGTTTCGATACGAGAAATAGAACATAAAGTTCCTCCTCTCTCACCAATTTAATCCTATCAACCAAAACTCCTTAATCCAAGATTCTTCTTGGGGAATTTGATCTGAATCCTAAGCGGGGATAGGTCGGCCTTACCGCAGCGTTCTTGGGTTAGTCTTCCGTGAAAAGACGGCTTCACGATTCAACATCGTAGCATTAAGTCTAAGGCGTTTCATTCTTTTAGCACAACGTTGTGTGTAGAGCGGTTTAGATAATCTACATGCTAGCCAACTCAAGCGGTAGTTGGTAAAGGCTCATCAAACCCGTTGAGGGGTTGGCCAATAACCCTAAAGCCGCGCCTCACAGCGTTGCGGTTTAGTCTTTTAGATTGAAGAAGACACGAGTTTGATTACGGGGTATTTTATCCGAAGCCTAAGAAGGGATAAAGCCAGCGCCTCACAGCGTTGCGGTTTAGTCTTTTAGATTGAAGAAGACACGAGTTGATTACGGGGTATTTTATCCGAAGCCTAAGAAGGGATAAAGCCAGCGCCTCCTGCAGCGTTGCGGTTTAGTCTTTTAGATTGAAGAAGACACGAGTTTGATTAAGGGTATTTTATCCGAAGCCTAAGAAGGGATAAAGCCAGCGCCTCACAGCGTTGCCGGTTTAGTCTTTCTCCGATTGAAGAAGACACGAGTTGATTACGGGGTATTTTATCCGGCCTAAGAAGGGATAAAGCCAGCGCCTCACAGCGTTGCGGTTTAGTCTTTCTCCGATTGAAGAAGACACGAGTTCGATTACGGGATATTTTATCCGAAGCCTAAGTAGGGATAAGCCTATGCCTACCGTGCATTGCCGTAAATTCTTAGCCGTTTGGGTTAGTCTTCCGTGAAAAGACGGCTTCACGATTCAACATCGTAGCATTAAGTCTAAGGCGTTTCATTCTTTTAGCACAACGCTGTGTGTAGAACGGATTTAGATAATCTACATGCTAGCCCAACTCAAGCGGTAGTTGGTAAAGGCTAATCAAACCCGCTGAGGGTCGAGGGTTTGCCAAAATCCTATAAGTATTATGGTTAATTATTTCTGACGAAGTAAAAGAATCATAATAAACAATGAGAGGAATAAATCTTATTCATTTGAAGCAAATATAGAAGGAGCTACAACTGTTTAAACATCAAGTCTATGACAAAAGATTTGTTGTTCGAGCTAAGATACTTCATCATTATAAGCCTGGTGGAGTTCTCCCTGCAACTCGGCTCTGAAGGACTCCTCATCGGTGTTCAGTGTCTTCGTGGTTGCCTCCTCGAGCTCAACCAGTTTCTGCTTTGATAGGTCGAGTTCCTTAGACGCGACGGCGAGGGCTTCTTCCTTGTTGGCCTTGGCCATCCAAAATACTCATCTTATCTTCCTCGGCATGGAGCTCTCCCACGGCGGTATTATCCTCTCCTTTTCGCCACAATATCACCGACATGGCTTAGGGAAGAATAAGTCGGCAACAACGGCTCGGTGATGGTAGCGGTCTCTATGCATCACGGACTTGAGCCGGTAAAACACGAGCATTGCGCCATGCTTCTAAACGCGAGTCAATATGAGCAGCTACATATGAGGAAGCTCCAGCTGCTCGCAGTTCTTGAAGTCTCTGAAGCTTTCTCTCCAGTTGAAGGAGGTCGTCAGCAATGGCTTGAGCTAACTCGGGGTAACCCATATCCCGTATCAAGGCGTCCAGCGGATCAGCGATGGCCTAAAGCGATGAAGAAAGCCGCCATGAAGAACCTTTTCGATCACCATGTTCACCAAGGAAAAGAACGAGCGCACTTCTAAACAGATGTTAAGCCGGGATGGATCTTCGTCCACCATCAGCGCTCTCGCCAAATCATGGAGGCGAGGTGTAGGCTCTGCATAAAGGAAAAGAGAACCTTAGAATCTTCAACCAAAAACTAATGGATGCATATTCGATTGGGGACTCTTACCCGTCTCCTTCGGTGTAGTTTCAGAGATTAGTGAGTCTACCAAAGTATCTATCATTTGGGATCTTGTCAACCTTGGTGAGCCCTCAGTGTGCTCATCTATCTCAACAGTCGCTGTGGTAGCTGATTCCGAGAAAGCGGCGGAAAGAGGAGTGCCTGCCACTACACAAAGGAAATGTCTCAGCCTCTTTTAATTATAGTGGTATTGGCCAAATGGCTGGTCCTATAATTAATCGAAGAGAAAATTCATACCTTCTTCAGGGATGGTAGCTTCGGGTAAATCTTCACCAAGAGTATCACCATCCTGTGACCAAGCGCGTAGCAGGTCATCCATGGACGTGTTGCCATATAAACCAGCTTCCACGAAATCTTCCATGGAGAAGTCTGAAAAAGAAGGCATTAGGAAGACGAATGCAATTAAGACGAACAATAGGTAAAGCTACTTACCTCCTACAGTGGGGTTGGCTTGCCTAATCTCGGTTCGTGCATTTGTCTCCTGCAATCTCTCTAAAAGAGCAAAAAGCGAAGAGGCAATTAGTGGGGGTACGAATTTCGAGTCGTTCAATTCTCGCATTCGCCATCCAAAAGAGGAGTTGTCGATATTAGATGTACCGGGGTTCACCGAATCAGGTCCTACATCGGCCTCCTCCGCCATAGCTCCATACATTTATTGAGTAAAACTTGGCTCGGCATGGCGAGCTGAGCCAGAATCGTGGTGAGGAAAATCAAAGCCGGGATCATAATCCCTAAAACCCCGCATGCAAGCGGAGAAATGTCGGTCTCAAAAGCGAAAATTTCAGATTACATCACGGTGAATTGTTACCTCCGTCCTTGGTGGATCATTCTTGGTCAAGTCTATATCAAGGACCGAGGATTCACGCGATTCTTATGGGCTAACCTCGTCGTTTAACCCCTTGAGAGGGTTGAAATTCTTCTTCTCCAACAGATTTTCCGAAAATTCAGCTTGAATGAGAAATCAATGGAAAGGATGAAAGCGAAGGGGAAAAGGAGAGAGTACCGAGGTTCTTCTCATAAACCGCAGCCTCAAAGATGGTCCTCTCCTAAAGTCCCGGCCAGAGTCGGGAACTCCTCCTCGATCTCAATTGGCGGATGAGATTGGCGGCGCTTCCTCGAGCTTGGCGGCATCTTGGAGTGTCTGAGTGTCGGCCCGCAACAATGATTCAGCCACCAAATCTGAGATAGCCCTCACAGGAACTGGCTCGTTAGCTACTAATAGCCAACTACAATGGAGGAATGTCGATTCTAGCTGACGGTCTGAGCTCGGGAGACTGAATCTAGCATCGGTACATCCCATGACGCTCCACAACCATGCTCGAAGGCCATCCACAAGTCCACCACGAAGTTCGAGCCGCCGGTTCGGGTTCCCAACATAAAGTTGGTCGTGAATCGAACCGGGCGAGCAAAACGACAGGAAAATAAGGCTCAATGAAGCATTCTTCCTTTACTCGGAAAGTGAGATACCCTGGCCTGATATTCACTAGCCAGTTGAAACAGCCCATGTCAAGTGAAGTCTGCTGTGTCTTCGGCACCTCCTCGTCGACCAGCGACTTGCCATATTGACCAGAGAATCGAGGAAAACATTTGGAAAAGATCCACCCTTTATGAATCTGCATCTGTTTCTTGATCTCTGTAAAGCCACACCCCTTCCATCTGCAATCCTCTATCAACCGCAAGAAAGGAGTGGACGAATCTGTGGAACCCGGTGCCGACATCATGTCGGGACGATGAAGGACCAGCCAGCCATCAAATAGGTATATGGGAGCTCTACTCGACGGAAGGAATACGTGATGATGGCTCGCCCTTTCTCGAGTAAACGCCGACTATATGTTGCAATCCACGGTGAATATTGGCCACCATTACCGGAAGGAGAGAGAGTTCCTTCTTGTGGGCAAGCTGAACTGCAGGGTAAAGGACCTCCAAAGGTAAAGCATCATCAGATTGATATGGAACCACACATTTCTTTAGCCGATTGCAAGATAGCCGCTAGAAGAGTTGTCACCGGATAGGCTTCACCGCATGCCACGTAAAGGTTGCAAACTTGGTCCACAGGGGAAAACCATCTTAGTAGGCTGGTATAGGAGGTAGCCTCGGACCTCTCGATCAGTTCATTAACCTTCGAAGGAGTGAGCGGTGCCAATTCACATATTTCCTCGCCAGATTTGTCCTCCAAATGCTGGAACAAATAATTGGCAAACTGCTTCAGACTCACTTGCAATTTCCTTTTGGCGCAAGGTTGATTGGGCGAGCTATATAGTAATGACAAGTGAGATCCCACAAAATCTTGTGACGATCAGGTGTGTGTTTCTTCAGCCGACTCAGTTCCTGATTGGAAGGGAAGTACTCCTGATACAGCATCTTCTCCAATGGTAAATCGGAAATTCGGTACATCTCATGTAGATCCAGCCCCAATTCGCCGTGTTTGGTGAAAAACGTATTTGAATCTGGATTGTAGAGCTCAAATAAGGCGAAGAAATGGTTAGCGCTGATTGGAAGGCCATACATGGTGGCACGAATCGTGAATCTGAGGCATAGCGGAGTTCTCCATCCCATCGGTTGAGGACGTAATTGGTCAGGCGACCCCACCAATGTTTACCTGATGAGTGAACCCAGCCGTAAAATCTATGACTAGAGGACGGCATCTCTCGCCCCAACATAGCGAGGCGATTCTTCAGAGTCGAGGCAGGAACAAAGAGCTCATCACGGGGCGGTGTGTCCAGCCCTACAATCCCAGGGTGAAGGCCGATGACACGATTCCTGTTGGAACCCGGAACTGGCTGCTGGGTAATAAACCCGCAATGAATATGATCATGCTCCTCGGTCAGACGCCATGACATACGGCGTGTCACGGCGTGGTGTCTGAAATCAGTCAATGAGAGCTGACGAGGTATCCGAGGAATATACAAGGGACCTCCGTCGTCTTGGTTCAACCACCGCCTCTCGACAAAAGTCAATCCGATCCTTAACCGAAGTCGCCAACGATAATCTATTTTTCGCAAAGGTTCGCGGAGCCGTGTCTTTATGAGTGGCGATCGGTGACCAATCGTTGGAGAATGCGGAACTCCCCTCAACTACAATCAGATAGCCTCCGTGACTTCTGGGGTGCAAATCGGTGAGATAAAAATCGCGGGATCATCACACGCGGAATAATAGTCACTATGGCTTCCATCAACCACGTAAGTCGAAAAAGCTCGAGGAATAATCAGCGAAATCGAAAATATTGAGTTAGTAAAAGCGTTAAATTCATCTTACATAGATTGAGTCACGACCTTATAGCGGGTATGGCGATTTCATCCGTATCGAATACGGGAGAGCGATAAATATAGTCGCGTAAACAAAGCGGCAATATATCCCGTTCCACAGGGCAAGGGTACGGTATGAAATCGCTCCCGTTAAAGATATCGAGACGGGT
Source organism: Asparagus setaceus (assembly GCA_012295165.1). Taxonomy (NCBI): domain Eukaryota; kingdom Viridiplantae; phylum Streptophyta; class Magnoliopsida; order Asparagales; family Asparagaceae; genus Asparagus; species Asparagus setaceus. The sequence goes on along the minus strand of CM022706.1, from coordinate 66,456,320 downwards.
GATCGTTGAAGCCTCAATCCTCACGAAGGAGAATTTCGGCTCTTCCCAATCGCCTCACAAAGGAGAGCGGCGGGGTGCGTAGCGAGTGTACACAATCTGAAGCATCGGTCCCCACAAAGGAGGATTTCGGCTCTTCCCAATCGCCTCACAAAGGAGAGCGAAGCGGGGATACAACGTGTATATGCACGAGAAGATGATAATGTTGGCGCACCACCAAAAGAAGGAGGCGTGCATTCACGAGGCATGCGAGTTGATCGACCCCTGGGAACATGAGATCTTCGCGACGACATCGAAAACTGCAAAAGAAGACAAATAAAGTCAGATATGCAGTCAAAAAAAAAAAATTAACGAAAAAGGCATAAAACAATCGATTGCAACAACCGGACGGCCGGTGCAGCGAAAGTCGCCAGTATGGCTTGAAGCGCCCAGGCGTTCCGCGCCGCCGTGCTTTCCGCCCGGTATGCCGTCGCCGTCACGCCGATGATTTTCTCCCGCTTTGTTGGTTATACACTGTTCATGCACGTAAACAAACAAAAAAGGGGAAAATGAGGGAAGAAAGAGAAGAAAATTGATTACCAAAGTGACGTGCACACACCTTGTTGATCGAAGGAGATGAGACGGCGCGAGAGGAGATAAAAACAAGAAGAAAAGAGCAGAGGGGGGGGGGCGGCCTAGGTCAGAGGAATAGGAGGAGTATGGGTATTTATAACAATTCCTAATGGGCCCAAACCAATCCTAATGGGACTCTAATCAGCCCCTAATTAGGAGTCCTAGTGGAACCTTATCAGGATATCAAAATAGTGCCAAATCAGTCCATTGATTGGCTCCTACTCCCTCCGCCAAATTTGGAAAGATTCTCAAGATTTATTCTACAGATAACACCTCATGAAGGCCCCATCGGCGCCGATCAGCAGCGTCGCCTAATCCTACTCCAAATAGGATTACAGTATAAACTATTTCCTAATTTATCGAGAAGTTCAGGAAGAATATTTCCATAAAAATATTCTTAGGGATAACTTCGATCGTCTTGGATAACATCGGCCTTAAATCAGCGTCGCCTAATCCTACTCCAAATAGGATTACGGTATAAGCTGTTTCCTAATTTATCGAGAAGTTCAGGAAGAATATTTCCATAAAAAATATTCTTAGGGATAACTTCGATCGTCTTGGATAACATCGGCCTTAAATCAGCGTCGCCTAATCCTACTCAACTAGGATTACGGTATAAACTGTTTCCTAATTTGTCGAGAAGTTCGGAAGAATATTCTCACAAGAAATATTCTTAGGGATAACTTCGATCGTCTTGGATTGCATCGGCCGAATCAGCGCGTCGCCTAATCCTACTCCAAATAGGATTACAGTATAAAGCTGTTTCCTAATTTATCGAGAAGTTCGGAAGAATATTTCCATAAAAATATTCTTAGGGATAACTTCGATCGTCTTGGATAACATCGGCCTTAAATCAGCGTCGCCTAATCCTACTCAACTAGGATTACGGTATAAGCTGTTTCCTAATTTATCGAGAAGTTCAGGAAGAATATTCTCACAAGAAATATTCTTAGGGATAACTTCGATCGTCTTGGATTGCATCGGCCGAATCAGCGCGTCGCCTAATCCTACTCCAAATAGGATTACGAGGATAAATTGTTTCCTAACTTATCGAGAAGTTCAGGAAGAATATTTCCATAAAAATATTCTTAGGGATAACTTCGATCGTCTTGAGGATAACATCGGCCTTAAATCAGCAGCGTCGCCTAATCCTACTCCAAATAGGATTACGAGTATAAACTGTTTCCTAATTCTTAACGAGAAGTTCCTGAAGAATATTACCATATTCTTAAGGCCGACTCAATAACCCTCAATTTCCTCCCACTGTGGGATAAATTGATGAATTCTGACAAGGCTTATATTGACGCCAGACAACGCGTTCTACCTTGAAAGAACTACTCCCACTGTATCAATGCCGATTCGTGCGTCAACGCCGGAAGGCCCATCGGTCAACAGTTTAGAATTGGAATAAATCCCAGGAAGAGTTCCTCCCACTGTGGATAATTGTACTACAACAAGGAGTATCTGATGGCGGCGCCAACCAGCGTCGTCGTAGAAGGATTCAGCGATCAGCGGTTCGGATCCACGTAAGATCGCCGCGCCGGTCAGCGTGTTGCACTTTCGCCGATTGAAGGCTAAAATCCATATAGTCTGGCGCCAATTAACGCGTCGCAGCAAAGGATTTCCCGATCAACGGAGGAATCTCGATGGTCAATTGGACGACAATTCACCAACACGAAGTCGACAGCTACAGTTTGAAATTCCAACAACGGTCAAGCAATAAATGCGGCAAGTAACATCCTGGGTATCCTACAAAGCCTTGGAGAACACGAGGGATTGGAGGAATTAAATCTGGAGCTAATTTCAAAAGAAATTCATCTATCGACTTCGGTCAAGATCTCGACAGCGGTCGGACAAAAATGCGATGCAAGTAATACCTTGACAATCCTACAAAGCACTGGAAAGACCGAAGGGAATGGAGAGATCAAACGCCGAGGTCACTCACAAGCCCTATCACGCTAACTAAAGAGTGAAGGGCTCATCATGTCCAAAGCATCCCAGACTCATCAAGAATCGAGGCGAGGCGGCTTTGGAGGGTATCTGTGGCGTTAAAATTGCTTATCGATGCGAACAAGACTTCGTAAGCGGTGGGTTGACAACCGACGATCCGTCCGATAGCGACTTCAGCGTTGGCGATTGACTACGCCGCAAAACGCATAAAGTGAGTCGACGAACGCATGTGAGTCGGCGAGGCGTACAAATCGACAAAGGCTGCGTAAGGAGGGATCAATCTAACAACGGCGCCTCCGGTCAATAAGACTTGACAACTATATTTGACGAAGCAAGATCGATCGGATTCGAACGTCAACGAGATCGGATTCGAACGTCGATGAGACCAAGTTTAAACGTCGACCAATCGTCATTTAAACCGTTGACGGGTTGAAATCAATCAAACGAATCGAGCACGGACGTGAACAGACGATCGGATTTCAGAGCTGTTGAACCGGAACAAACCAAGAGTTAGTCCCGGAGCCAAATACAGACGGAATCTAAGTTCGGGGAAGACCAAGAGTCAGAATAGGCAGGACCTAAGCCCGAGACCGAGAAAAAGCGGCGAAAGCGGCAAAGCGGCGGAAAAAGGCGGTAAAGCGGGACCTCGGCCAACTTGGCGAGATGCCTCGACCAAGTGGTAGAACACCTCCCCTTTTCCTATAAATAGGGGGGGGGTCTTCTTCATTTCGGGAGGTTGGACTTTTCTTTGATTTGGAGATTTCAATTTGGATTTTGGGATTTTCTGAAGAGTTCTCGCAAGATCCACGAGCCGTCGACGCTCAGTTTTGAGCAACGGCGAGCACGAGTTCAGTCAACGTCAGATCTATAAATCGCGAGGTAAGCGAATCCGGTCGACTTCTGAGAATAAGCGTTGTGATTTCTCCTAGTAGATCTCACCGCTCGGCGATCCTCTCGCCGTGAGTGTGATCCCCGGCGATCCTCTCCTTCGTGAGTGTGATCCCCTCGGTAACCGTTTCCTTCGTGAAGCGTGCCCCTTCCGTCTGTAGTTCGAACGGGTTTCCACGGATCGAATTGCGTGGTGGTCCACGGATGATTCAAGTCCCCGACGCGGGCAAAGAACCCACAAAAGCGAGGATCGAATAATAGAGATCCGGCGTTTGTTCCTCTGAGGAAAAAGTTATAATCTTTTGTTTTCATTGTACGCCTTAAAATGAAAGGCATTTCTTTTGAATTTTGTTGTAGGCCAAAGAAGCTGTAAGCAAGTTCAATGACAATGAATAACAAAACGACTTTCCCCGCGAACAGAAGGAAATTGACTATGATGAAGTATTTTCTCTAGTTGTGAAGCATACCTCCATCCGTGTATTGCTTGCCATGATTGCTCTATTTGATCTGGAGCTTGAGCAGCTCAATGTGAAGACTATATTTTTACATGGTGAGCTTGAGGAGACTATCTACATGTCTCAGCCAGAGGGATACTTTGTAGAAGGTAAAGAAGATAATATTTGCAGATTGAAGAAATCTTTATATGGCCTGAAGCAGTCTCCCAGACAGTGGTACAAGAGGTTTGATCCTTTTATGCTTAGTCATGGGTACTCGAGAAGTACTTATGATAGTTGTGTGTACTATATGCGTCTAGGAGATGATTCTTTTATTTATCTTCCATTATATGTCGATGACATGCTTATTGCTACTAAGAATATGTCGCAGATTCTTATTTTGATGAAACAACTCAGTGATGAGTTTGAGATGAAAGATCTTGGTGCAGCAAAGAAGATCTTAGGGATGGAGATCAAGAGGGACAGAAAAGCTGGAACATTATATCTCTCGCAGAAGAGTTATATTGAAAAGGTGCTTGAGCGCTTTGGGATAAAGAAGGCCAAGCCCGTTATAACTCCTTTGGCTTCACACTTTAGGCTTTCAGCTTCATATTCATTTAAGAGTGAAACCGAGAAGAAGGAGATGTCCCGAGTTCCATACTCTAGTGCAGTGGGTAACATTATGTATGCTATGATTTGCACCCGCCCGCACATTGCCCGCATACCGCTGTGGTCGCAGATACATGGCTCACCTGTGGAAAGCACATCGAGGCAAGGAAGTGGATTCTTCGGTATCTTAAGGGTACCTCCGAGTTGGGTTTGGTTTTTGACAGTAGTACTTCGAGAACCCCAGTTGTAGGTTTTATGGATTCTGACTATGCTGGTAATCTCGATAAAAGGAGATCTTTGACTGGTTATCTTTTTACTCTATCTGGCTCAGCTATTAGTTAGAGATCGACTTTACAGTCGACAGTGGCTTTGTCTACTACAGATGCAAAGTACATGGCAGCAGCAGAAGCAGCAGAAGCGGTAAAAGAGGCCATTTGGTTGAGAAATCTCGTGAGTGAGCTTGGACTTCAGTAGGAAGTTAGTTCAGTTATTTTTTATGACAACCAGAGTGCTATACACCTAACTAAAAACTCAGCACATCACGAGAGGACAAAACATATTGATGTCAGACATCATTTTATTCGTGAGGTAACTGCTGAGAGAAGCATCACAATGAAGAAGATTGGTATTGCAGATAATCCAGCTGACATGTTGACCAAACCGGTCACGACTTTTAAGTTCAAGCACTGCTTGGACTTGGGTGGCATTCATACTTGTTAGGTGGCCCCATGTTGGGGCATTGTTTGCAAGAGGGGTGGAGTTCACTAGTTCTATTATGAAGTGAATAATCATTTTTCACATCTCTCATTTCTTACACCGAGTTAGCTCACGTAAGCTTAGAGATGTGTTTATAATAATTATTCAACTTCTTGATGTTTGAGAATTCAATCCAAGGTGGAGATTGTTGGAGTTTTGTCTTGAATTTGGCTAGGCGGGACCCATGTTGGTTGAAAAATAAATATAAGCCAAAATTGTTGACTATCTTTGTTTTTTGAGTTTTGAGCCACCGAAAGATCCTCTCTCTCTTAAATGAAGTGGGCCCCGCCGGAACATTATTTTCAACATTTGAGGCTGGGAGATCCTTCCTTGGTTTTGGCGTTGAAAACTAGATTGAGTGCTCATTTTTTTTGGTATGATAGTTTCGAAAGCTCATGGAGCATGAGTGAGTGTTTACAATCTGAGTGAGAGAGAGCTTGAAAGAAAAAAAGTTCTCATTTTATATGAGGATTGTATTAAGAGATAAATATAGTGAAACCCCCTCTTGTCATGGGCGTAGATCAATTTGATCGAACCACGTAAATCTTGTGTATTTGTGTTTATCTCTATTTTCTGGTTTTGTGTTTCAATATTTTGGCACACTTGATCAGACCGCTGCGGATTTACCCCAACAAACACAAAATTGTTTTCTATCATTTATGTTTTGTTCAAGAATCTACTAGTTATCTTTTGTTACTGCAGGCAACCTAGGCAATTAAATTTAACCAAGTCAATGAGATAACATACAAAGTTGGGGTCCCCCCCTCCCTCAAATTCAATTAAGAAAAGACTATATTGGCACACTTGAATCATACAGTGCAATGCCTAATTATGTGAAATGCACAAATATGTATATTATTCAAAAATCTCGACCTCAACAACATATGCTTTGTATATAAGCTTTCCCAAATGTTAGACCAAAAATGGCCTATCATTCCACCGAATATTTTTCTACAGACTAATTAAATATAAATTGCAAAAACCCAATAAAAGAATGCAAACCTTATCCTAACCTTCACTTTAACCCAGAATCCTAAAACCCCACACCTTGAGAATTAAAAAAATGAAATTAAGAAGATTCATTAAGAAGAGGACAAGAAATGAACCATACCCAATATCTTGGTTTCAGTGGAGAGACTGAAGCGAACCTTAGAGCAGCAAGAAGAACAAGTACCTGAGGCCATTGCTGGTTTTAGAGAGAGAAAGAATGTAGAGAGCTAGAGAGAGAGAGAGAGTGATTCTAAACCGAAAAGATTTCTTAGAGAGAGAAATAGTGGAGGAAGACGAAGAAGAGGTGAGCCTTGGTGAGGTGTTATTTTTGGGTAAATGTTAGGGGGAAAAAGCCGAGAAATTTGGATTATTTGCACAAACCATCAGAAACTTTACAATTTTGGATAAATTCTGAGTTTGACATACGACACGAAATCCGACCCGACTTGCGACCAGGGTTGGATTTTGGGTTGCCAGTGGCTTATAAGCCTCTTAATCAAGATTATAACCCCCTTTAAGTTTAGGGTCGTGCTAGGTAACTTCCCTCAAGGTTTCAAAATTTGATTTAATCTTGCTGAATTTTTCTCACTTAGCTTTCTAATGTGTCAGCGTCACTCGCATGGTAAGCACATAATGTAATGTAAAAAGACTATAGCGTGGATTTTCACCGGATGAGAAAAGAGAGTAGAGAGAAAGAGAGAAGAGAGATGGGAAAAACACCCTAAATGGCTATAGGTCTTTTTTTTATGATTGAGAGATTTTCTTAACTAAAATAGGATTTTTCTCAAAATATATTTAGGCCATTTCACATTTTTAGAGCAACCATGTTAGGGAGGATTCCTTGAAAATAGTGTAAAGATTAGGGAAGTACTCAAGTTTGAGTTTTGAGTTCGCATTTAACTCCATTAACTTTCGCGCATGAATAGATATATGGTTTAAACTTTGTACGCATATTCCTATAATCTATTGGAATGTGTTGGATCTCTTTTGAGTACTTTTACATCAAATGTTCTATCTTAAACCGGTTAAATAAAAAACTCAAATGCAGCTAATCACGAGAGTTGTTTCCACTCCAAATCTAGATTAGAGTCAGAACCTACACTAAGACTTCGATGTTCTTCAATAGATGAATAATAACGTCTTCTCACCATAATGGTTCAATTGTGTGACGTCGTCCTTACCCCTTATTGATTGCACACCTTAGACTATATAAATCAGAATATCGAATATTTGTTATGATCATCATGGAAAACTATAAGCTGAGTTGACGGATGTTGCAAGAGGTACAATTTTGCTGTTGGGGATTTTAATCTCTTCTTCTATTACAATCTAGTAATAGCCACAATTAAGAAGCACACCATTATTCAACATGGTTCGGTCTATCAACTTTGACTTACATCCACATGGCACAATACAAGAAAAATCACTATGTATCAGGGAGAACTATAAAGGGGAACCACTCAACCCTCATCTCTCAATCTCTCAACCTCACATGCATAATTAACTTTTCATATTCTCTCCAAAGCGCTCTTCTTGAAATCTTTTGGACAGACAAAGACTGTGAAACTTTCTCCTAATATTGGAATCTTTTAAAACTCTCTCCCAATATTATAATTTTTTAACAGACAAAGGCTACAAAATCCTCTGCTCACACTCTATCTTGAATCGAGTTACGCGCTCTGCTAGCCCTACAAGAATAACGACTTCCTCCTTTTCTCTCCTTAGTTTTTCCTCCAATAATAGAAGACTATATATAGGGAAACCAAAACTGCATCCCCAGCCTAACTTTCTAATTAGAAAAGGATACCAACTCCTTATCATAATAAGACCCAATCCCCTAATCATGGTAGACCTCTAATCCTATTCAACTCTCATGAAGTTATACAAAAAAAAAAAAACAAAGATACAATCCCAACATTTGTGACCATATGCATTGCAATTGGTTATTGAGAAATGACAACATCGCTTGATATTCGAAAAACTATTAGTCTATGTCCTAGGATTTCTAAATTACACGCTAGGAGTTTATGTCTAAATTCTGAGATGATCGGACAAGGAAACTAGTCCCCTTCATGTATCGACATTGATATCTCCACTAAAATAATTTGTTGTACGAAATAGAAATTCTGGGACTTAGATAACATTGTGTGCAATCAAACTAAAAGTTGTTATTTTGCTAAACTGGTTTTAATGAGAAAAGTGAGTGAAATATAACCCATAATTAAGATATTGATCTTATTTTCATTTGCCCAAGACAACCATCATCAAACGGTGCTGTAAAGATGACTCAAAATTGTTAGAACATTGTTCGTGCAGAATGTTGTTCATGCAATATCTCTTGTTTGATTAATAATAAATAATAACAAATTCTTATTTGCTACGATCAAGTTGCGGTTCAAAAATGATGTAAAAATCAACATGAATGTTGATTTCAGCCTTTAAACCATTAATGGTCAAGAGGCACCATCGATGGTCAATCAAGTCATCTCGCAGACTACAAGAAAGAATCATAGAAACAGAAATCAGAAAGTGCTTTTCATTGGAGTTAGAGATCATATTTGAAAAAGGGGACAACAAGAAGAGAGAGAGGAAATTGCATAAAAAGGAGAGATCTTTTTCTAGGGTTTGAGATAGAAAGAGTTGATCTAATCCCCTGAGCCTTGTTCAGCTTCTTCTCGGTGCGCTTTTCATTGGAGTTTGATTCAGCGAGAAGAAATGCCCCACGCTTACATCCATACACCGCTTCTTCACGAATCTTCATCTACATTGGTTTGAAGAATGGTTTGATAAAGGGCTGTAAGATTGTTCTTTTTATGCTTTAATTATTTTGGTTGGTTGTATTCATACTTGTAAGTTTGACGGCGTACTCAAACCGGGATAATTGAGAGTTGGCTTACTCAAGCCAGGGTAATTGAGGATTTGGCTAGCTAGGGCTAGGTTTCTTCTAGTCATTATGACGAGTTAGGTTAGACGATTGGTTTTGGATAGATTCCAGGGTGCGGTCTTTGAAGCCTACTGAATCGGATTGTAATTCAGGTGAACTCTGGTCATAGTGAGGAAGACCCTTCGCGAGAAGGAAGAGTAGACGTAGGATTTTAATCCGAACCACTATAAAAATCTCGTGTTTTTCTGTGTTGGTTTACTTTTAGTTTTTCGCTTATTATATTTCCACTGCTTATTCTAAGTTAGTCAAAAAATTATAGCAATCCTTTTCACCCGCCCTCTAGGCTTGCATCCTAGTTTCAACAAGTGGTATCAGAGCCTCGTTACCCATCTTTAGATATCATAACCTTGGGTAAGATGTCAAGCCTTACCACCGCTTCAGCTTTTCCTGAAGGATGCGTCGTCAACCGACCCCCTCTTTTTGATGGCACCAATTACACATATTGGAAAGCACGTATGATAGTTTTTCTGTTGTCCACTAGTTTCGATATTTAGAAAAGTGTAGAACATGGGTATAAGGAACCTACTACTGAGGTAGATAGTGTTATAGTTGTTCTAACCAAAGATAAGTGGACTCCACAGGATAAATAAATTTATTCTCATAATTCAAAAGCCATGAATGTTTTACATTACTCTCTTACTGTTGAAGAATTTAACCATGTTTTTAATTTTACTACTACGCAGAAAATTTAGAAAATACTGGAAGTCACTCACGAAGGAATTCACATGTAAAGGAGGCAAAACTTACAATGTTGGTGAGCAAATATGAGAATTTCAAGATGAAGGCCTCAGAGAGCATACAGGAGATGTTCACATGATTTACTGATATTATGAACAAATCAAAAGTTTTAGGGAAGGAGTACGACAATAAGGAGCTATGCAGAAAAATACTTCGCTCTCTAACTTGGGATTAGTAACCAAAGGTAACGGCAATTGAAGAACTTCAAAATTTTTCTAAATATTCACTTGATAATCTTGTAGGTAATCTTATCAAATATAAAGTCAGATTGAAAGAGAGAGAAGATGCCTCAGAAGAAGATTCAAAGAAGAAGTCGTTAACCTTAAGAGCAAAGAAGGAGAAATCCCGATAAAAAAAGAAGATGGATTCAAGCTCGAGTTTAGAAGATGAGGATGAACAATCTGCAATGATAGTAAAAGGATTTAAATCTTTTCTAAGATCAAGAGATGGGCAAAAATTCTTAAAGAATAAACATAATCGAAGTTCTACTAAGGTAAACAATATTCAATATGAAGGTTCAGATTCTGATATTATATGTTTTCGTTGCAGGCAACCAGGACATTATAAGAGTGAATGCCCTCTCAACAAGACGAATTTCAAAGGGAAGAATAAAAGCTTCAAAGAAATATCTTGGGAAACCTCAAGTGATAAGTGATGAAGAAGATTCAGACAATCACACCGTTGATCAAAGTCATTGTCTTATGGCTAATATTCAAAGTGCTAAAGAATTAGATGGTGTATCTTCAGATGAAGAAGTTCATTGGAGATCTAAGGAATATGGAAGTACTTGGTATTTAGGTTCAGGATGTTCACGACATATGGCTGGTAAGAAAAACTTGTTCCGTTATCTTGATAAAAAGAAAGGTGGAGATATGACTTTTGGAAATAATGACAGAGGTAAGATTATAGGAGTTGGTGATTTATGTAACGATTCATTTATACTCCTTAAAGTTTTACTTATTAATAATTTAAAATATAATCTTATCTCCATTAGTCAGCTTTGTGATGAAGGTATGTCTATTCTTTTTGAATATAAAGTATGCAAGATAATTGATTCACAAACAGGAGGAGAAGATGGTAAACTTTGCATAGAAGACTTGGACATGTAAGTATGTGACTACAACAAAACTTTTAAAGAAATAGCTACTTAGATGTTTGCCTATGACTTATTATAAAAATAAAAGTTTATGTGAGACTTGAACCAAAGGTAAGTTCATAAAATCTTCTCATAGCTTGAAAAATCAATAGAGCACTTCTATACCCTTGCAACTACTTCATTTGGAATCATTTGGACCTGTTTCTACACAGATTTTGGGAGGTAAGAGTTACTATTTATTGTGGTTGATGATTACTCTAGATTCATGTGGGTCATGTTTCTAGCCAAAAAGAGTGAGTGTTTTAAAGTCTTTGAAAATTTTTCAAAAAAAGGTCACTCCATTTGTACTATTCATTTTGATCATGGAGAGGAGCTTGAAAACAAATTTTTTAAAGATTTCTATACTAATAAAGGTATTACTCATGAATATTCTTCATCTCAAACTCCACAACAAAATGGAGCTGTCGAGAGGAAGAATCGGACTCTACAAGAGATGGATAGAACCATGTTAAATGAGTATAAGTTGTCTAAGCTCTTTTGGGCTGAGACAGTTAATACAATATGCTATGTGAGTAATAGAGCTTATCTTCGACTTATGCTAAATAAGACTTCTTTTAAACTTTATTATCAAAATACCCCAAATATTTCATATTTTCATATTTTTGGTTGTAAATGCTATTTGTTGAACACAAAAGATCAATTAGGAAAATTTAATTCTAAAGTTGATGAGTGTATATTTTTGGATTACTCTTCTTATAGTAAAGCTTATAGAGTTTACAATAAAAGAACTAAAATTCTAGAAGAATTAATCCATGTTAAATTTACTGAATATAATAATATGAATGTTGTTGATAGGAGTGATGATAATTTTGTGATAGAACCAAACCCAACAGAAGAACAAGAAAGAACAACAGTTGAAGAAGAAAAGGAAATACAAGGTGATACAAAAGAGGAGAATGAGGAAGTCAAAGAAGATTATAAAGATTTGTCAAATTCTCAAACATCGCAAGTAATCGAAGGATCAAGTTTGAAGATGTCATCTACAAAAACACTTCCTAAAAAAATCATCAACCACCCGCTCGTTTGAATGACTATTTTTGCTCAATGGCTACTACAAAGGTAAGTGAAGGTGTAGGCGGGAAAAATCGCCAACCCCGCCAGTCAAAGGTATGAACTCGCTTGCACGAGCTCAACATAGCTTATTAGATGAGCTCGCCCAAAACTCGAGAGCCACCTGTTTGATGAACTCGTCTGCACGAGGTCGTCCCACTCGTTGAGCTCGCCTGCAAGAGCTCAAGAGCCGCCTGTTTGACGAACTCGCCCGCACGAGGTCGTCCCACTCGTTGAGCTCGCCTGCAAGAGCTCAAGAGCCACCTGTTTAACGAACTTGCCCGCACGAGGTCGTCCCACTCGTTGAGCTCGCCTGCAAGAGCTCAAGTGCCTCCTGTTTAACGAGCTCGCCCGCACGAGGTCGTCCCACGCGATGAGCTCGCCCACATGAGTCCAACGTCGCTCACCAGTCAACCCCGCCTGTGCGCCAAGCACGCCTGCAAGGGGTTCGCCTGCACAATGAACACCAGATCACACCTTGAGGGGGCCCGCCAGTTGGCCCCGCTTGTTTGGCAAGCTCATCTGAGCATTTAAATAGCTCTCAAGCTTGCCCGCTCGCCTGTCTGAATAGTGCTAGTGGCTGCTTACTTAGGGAAGTGGGCCCACTCACTTTCCACGTCCTGGGTAATGATGAGACATGGCTCTCATTACCCCTATAGCGGTCACATCCCACAGCTAGAGGGCATGGTGCTCCTCACCCATTAGTGGTCACATCCCACAAGTCAAAGGGGTGGCCACTTGCTCAGCAAAGCTCGCCTGTTAGATGAACTCGCCTATACAAGTTCAACCGCACCTGCATGTTTCGCTTGCTCGCGAATCAAGCACGCCAAGAAGAGGCCCACCAGCTGACCTCGCAGCCCGGCAAGTCAGCCCGCAGTCAGCTCGAGCATTCAAAAAGCTTGCCTGCCTACCCACTTTGCACATCCTGGGTAATGATAAGGCATGGCTCTTATTACCTCATCAGTGGTCACATCCCACAGCTAGAGGAGGGTATGGTGCCCCTTACCTATCAGTGGTCACATCCCACAAGTCAAAGGGGTGGCCCATCCCACCCCTTGGCCTATTTATAAGCCTCCTTGGCAACAAGAGAAGGGGGCTGGTAACGAGATTGGGAAACTACTGCTGGAAAGAAGGAGCGGGCTAAAGAGTTGCTCTCTTGCTCCATTAACTCAAGTTTGAGCAGAAGCTTGGATTGTGGAAGTAGACTCCATCTGAATCCTCAGATTTGGAGACTTTCGAGCTCTTTACAAACTCTTGCATTGTAGCTCATCTAAGCAAGCTCGGGTAGAACCGAACTCAACCACGCCGGAGCTTCTACTGCATACCGAAGCTCGACCGCAACTTCGATCGGATCGTCTAAGGGAAGCAAACTTGACTCGAGCATCGAGGGAGGCATCCTATCGCCACCGACGAACCCACGTTAAACAAGAAGGGCCTTCCCTTCGCTTCTATTGTAAAAAGCAATTCTTGATTTGTAAATAAGCAATTCGACCAATACAAATCCGAGAAGAGATTTTTTTTACACCAAACAGAGGATGGCGACCACAGTGGGAGAAACCGTTTCCTCAACCGAGAAGGTGGTGGCGCAATTCGACAACATTGCGGAAGGGACGACAGTCGAGTCCCTTGTGATTGAGTTCGATCAAGCTAAGTATGAAGAGTACTTATCTTCTTCCTCCTCTGACGGTAAAACCTCTCGTCGATACCGCAGAGTTGTGCATATGGCCCAGCCCCAAGCGGCCGAGGTAGCCATGCCCAAGAGTTCTACCCTAGTACCAGCAGGGGGTTCTATCTCTCCAAAACTAGCCAAGGCCGAACCAATGGCCAAGAGTGCAAGCCAAACAACTGCTTGTTGGGTTGCCAAGCAGTCCACCCAGTCCTGCGTGGAAGAGAGGACGATTCGCCTCGGCGAGGATCACGCCTTCACCGTCGATGCAGATTTCCCCCTCTCCAAGAGAGCCAAGCAGCGACGATGATAAGCCCTTGCACGCCGGGAAGTGACTGCCTCCACCTCCCTGGACGGCTTAAATTACTATTTAGACCTAAGGAGAGCCAGGCAGGAACGCATGGTTCACAGTTTTGGCAGGCTGCCTAAATCAGGCGAGCCCACCTATGCGGGCAGGTTTCGCTCTGGCGGCAAGATCCCCAAAAGTGGCGGACTTGGCGTTTCGAATGAACTTCACTCCAGCAGCAAGGTTCCCCATTCAGGCGAACCGAGCAAGACAGGCGAACCCACCAAATCAGGCGGGCTTCGCTCATCAAGCCTTCACCAAAAAGGCAAAACGACAAGTGACCCGACACGCCGAAGCGACGCCGATGGACGCATTGCCGAGGGGTTGAAGCTTCGCCGAGCGTGATACCACGCTGGCGAGGCGAGATCGCTGAATTCAACACATGCGAAGTTCCAAAGCCGCTTCGCCGAGCTCCTTTGAACTCTCGCACTGACACCGGCCGATCCCTCTGATACTAGGGGTTGTCACCACCAACCCGCAGGAGATCTCAGGGACCATTTAACTCACAAGCACACAATTCAAGAGGCAAATCCTCAGTGCCATTGTGAGAAGCTTATCCAGCGTACTTGCCGACCGCCGCTGCCGAAATTATCAGTGTGGGAAAGGCTTTCTCAGCCATATCAGAGAGCAAGGCCTCCCCGCCGAGGGCGCAATCATCGAAAGAAACAAGCTACTGATGATCCGGAGCCACCAGCTGCCTCTGTTAACATGACGAGGAAGGATAAAGCCAAATACTCGGATTCTTCAGACCCAGAGTTTGTATTAGGACTGAGGTACCTCCCAATGGGATGTGAGGGTGTTTACCAACACACACGTCTCCAAACCGGCGTAGCCATCCCATTTGACTACGCACATTTAAACTCCATCCGTGACACTGAGGATGAAGTTTGCTTAGTGGAGGCAACGTCCCAGACTTCAAGCTCGGCTTACGGTAGGCATGCAAGGGTGCACATGACCGGAGGTTTCGATGAGTGGACCAAGAGATTTGAAGAGCAGCAAGCCGTGATATCCGAGTAGCGAGCCGCCATCAACTCCATGAAGGAAATGATGGGACAATTGCTACAGAAGAAGAAAAAGAAGGCTTCGCGAAACCGACCGAGGGGTCGGAAGAATCAAGAACGAGAGCTCACTCCTCACGCGACAGACGATGAAGATGATCACAAGTCACGTTCTGGCTACTCGTCCAGGTCTTCAGGAAAGGCCTCGCAATTTGGCAGCATATCTCGGGATAAAAGGTTTGACGAGTTTCATAATCAACTCGACGCCCTGAAACTTTAGAAGAACATGAACGAGCTAGGGGTGATCCGGCCATATCCAACGGAGTGGGATACAGTTCTCTATCCAGCAAAGTTCAAGCCTATGGGGTTGACCCAGTTCGACGGGAAGGGATCTCCCTCAGAGCACATCTACTATTTCCTGTCCCAGACGGACTTTCTTACTGGGAACGATCCCATCCTCACGTGGTTGTTCATCGGCACCTTGAAGGGAGTGGCCTTTAAATGGTTCCGTAAGCTCGAACCCAGCTCTATGAAATCATGGGCCGACTTGGAGAAGCTGTTCTTGGCCCGCTTCTTCAACGATGACACTGAAGTTTCAATGGCGACCCTACTTGTCGAGAAGCAAAAGAAAACGGAATCGGTCAACGAGTTCGTGAAGAGGTTCAGGAATCGGTCATTACATTGCCGAGACCAGGTCTCTAATACCACACTGATCGAGATGTGCCGCAATAACTTTTCGATCAACATCTTATCCAAGATCGGCGCTGTGGAAACCCGAACGTGGAAAGAATTGGTCCGCCAAGGTGAACAGGTAGAAAACATGATTAAGCGTCTGGAAGCCGAAGAACCTCAGCACAAAAAGGGAACTTCTAAACCAACTTTTACCAGAAACCCTCCTCGGTCGAAGGGGAAGGAGACCATGGCTGTTGATTCCAATCTGGCCCCCAAGACGGCACAACACCAGAAATCCAAGCCACTTGGGCAGCGCCCTCAAAGGCAATATGATTTCAAAGAAGATTGGGTAGTGCCTACCTTCGACACACTCCTTCAGAGCAATAGGATCAATCTTCCAGAGGCCACAAGGCCTGAAAAAGTGGGCAAAATGGATGACCCAAACTACTGTGTGTTTCATCGATTTGTTGGTCATCCGACGGCCAAGTGCTATATCCTCAAGGATAAACTCCAAGCTCTCTTTGATGCGGGAGTTTTGAAAAAGGAGAAGGTCCAAAAGAATGTGACCACGAACATGGTCACCTTAAAGTTTGGAATGGGCCTCCCTGAAGTCCACGCACCAGCAGGTATCGTACCTATTCCCAAGGCAGAGCTGAGGATCATTAACACCGATCCTCACAATCAGCAGGAAAAGGGTTTAGTACCACAGACTTTACCATCAGGACAAATCATGTGGGTTCACCCCGATCTCCTCAAAGACGAACAGTGGATTTCCAAGCCAGCGCAGAAAGGCAAACGGAGGGGTAAACTCTGCAATATCGTCTCAGCAATTCCGGATGGAGTTGAACAGGGGGTAACAGCCCTCACCAACTCTGATGAAGAGGCAACAGTACTCATCACAAGAGCAGGGAAGGACTTCGCTAAGAATTATCCCCTGGCCACAGAAAACCTAGCAAAACCACCTGCAGGATCGTCACCGGCACCTCAGGCGAATGCCGACAAACAGGGCTCGAATGACCCGTCCTTCCAGTTTAATGTGCTCGCGCAGCTAGCAAACATCCCAGCCAGGATCACCTTGTATGAGCTCCTAGGCCTATCAAAGTCTACCCAGGAGGCTCTGCGAGAGGCTCTGGCCAACTCAGAGGCTTTTACCGCACACTTTTCTACCGTCCCTGATGGAGAAGCGGAGAGAGGGTGTCCATAGTGCTGCCAGGCGTCCAAACGACAGATTCTCTGTATCACCTTCACCCCTAAAGACATGCTCATCAATAGCACGTCTCACGACAGGCCCCTCTACTTCACGGGATATGTCGGCTCTTCCAAAGTGGATAGAATCTATGTGGACCCGGGATCGGCTTTGAGCATTGTCCCCTTGACGCTCATCAAGTCCTTGGGGATACCTCAGAAGCGATTGTCTACGACGACTACCACTATTTTTGGCTTCAACGCCACAGGGACGCGACCGCTTGGGAAGATCCGCCTCAAGTGCCAGCTAGGCAATGTGAAGACGGAAGTAACCTACTACGTCATCGACGCAGAGCCATCTTACAATATGCTGCTGGGCCGACCATGGATCCATGGCACCTGTATCATCCCATCCACTTTGCATCATTGCCTAAAGTACGTGGACAGTAATGGTTAAGTGAAAACAGTGTTCGCCGATAGACAGCCCTTCAAAGGGGTGGAGAATTACTTCACCGACTCTTTGCTCTACCAAGACTCTGAATCGGGTCATGAGGCACCGGTCGAAGACCCGGATAGCGGTAATGAGGCCGACTGTGAGTCCGAGGACAACGAGGGTCTTGTCCTTAATGACATTGAACCCATTATAATCGGCTATGGATGCCTTGTTATAACCAACTCGGATGAGCCAAACAAGCTCACCCTCAATGAAGATCTTGGATTCGCTTACTCCTCGTCTAGCTCGGAAGCTAACTGTCAGGAGTTCGGTGACCTGATCTCAGGGTTGCACTTGCCTGTGTGTTCAGCGTGTGTTGCCGACAGACGGATGATCAAGTCATCGCAAGCCGTCTTTGTCATACCCGCCCAAGGTGATTATCAACAAGAGATCATCTTTGGAAGGGTCGACGTACCCACGCATACGATGTGGGATGACTCGGAGGACGACGAATCTGCCCCGCAATTCACATACTACAGCCAGGTCGCAAAGCGCATGATGGAAGGCATGGGTTATAACTTCGTCCACAAGGAAGGCTTGAACTACGGCAAAGGCAGGAGGACTCCAGTCCAGCCTGTTTATGTGCCAAGAGGAAAGCCCGACGATTACTATGGCAGGACCCGAAGAGGTTTGGGTTATGTCTCCTCCTCCTCAGAATTGTACTGCCACTTTGACAAAGTATCCAGCGAGGCTCGCTCGGAGGATCAATCATCAGCCTCCTCACGTGGGATTCCGACATCAGTATCAGAGACTGGATCACGAGCCTCACAGTCAACATGACTACGGTTAATACCGTCAAGATCCAGGTGGACGAGAAAATCCCACTTCATGATGAAGCATGGCACCGCCACGTCAACGCCCAATGGAACGGTCGTTTCGAGCAGCGAGAGCCGCCTACAGAGGATAAAATCCTTCAGGTAAATATGGGAGACGAGGCCAACCCCAAACCCATATTTATCAGTGCCAGCTTACCTCCCCAAGAGAAGGATGACCTCATATCCCTTATCAGGGAGTATGTTGACGTCTTCGCATGGAACTATAAGGACATGCCCGGCCTCGATCCTCAGATCGCCACGCACCGCCTTAATATTAATCCAGACACCAAACCCGTCAAGCAGCAACAAAGACGATTTCACCCGCAGATTATGGATGCAATTGTGGCAGAAATAAAAAAGCTCATAGAGGCGGGCTTCATCAGGGAGGAACAATATCCAGATTGGGTGGCGAACATCGTTCCGGTTCTAAAGAAAAATGGCACAATCAGAATCTGCATCGACTATAGGGACCTCAATGCCGCTTGCCCTAAAGACGAGTTTCCTTTGTCCATCACAGATGTCATCATCGACAACACCTGCGGATTCGAAAGGATGTCATTCATGGACGGGTTTTCAGGGTACAACCAAATCAAAATGCACCCTGAAGACGAAAAACATACTTCGTTCAGAACCCCAGTGGGAATATACTGTTATACGGTTATGCCATTCAGACTCAAGAATGCTGGTGCAACCTATCAACACGCTATGAGCACCATCTTCCAAGACCATCTGAGAAAGACAGTCGAATGCTACGTGGATGACTTGGTCGTGAAAAGTCATGACAAGGACGATCACCTACGCGATCTAAGGACGGTGTTCGACATCATGCGCAAACACCAACTAAAAATGAACCCTACGAAATCATTCTTAGGGATGTCCAGTGGTAAATTTCTTGGTTTCGTCGTTATGACGAAGGGGGTTTACATCGATCCCGACAAAGTCCGAGCCATCCAAGAACTCCAACCACCCAGAAATCTCAAGGAATTGAGAGGACTGCAAGGGTGTTTGGCATATATCCAAAGATTCATCGCAAATCTTACGGGCAAATGCCAACCCTTCTCTAAACTGATGAAGAAGGGGGTGTCATTTACATGGGACGAATCTTGCTAACGGGCGTTCGAAGAGATCAAGAATTATCTTTCGAATCCACCTGTACTGGCGGCTCCAGTTTCGGGGAAGCCTTTCCTCATATATGTGCGAGCGAAGGAGCACTCCCTGGCCGCTCTCCTAGCACAAAATGACGACGCCGGTCATGAGCAGGGCGTATACTACCTGAGTAGGACTTTGCAAGGAGTCGAACGAAGGTACCCCATGGTCGAAAAGGAATGCCTGACCCTGGTGTTTGCAATTTAGAAAATGCGATACTACCTCGTCGGTCAGACTATTCATGTCATCTCAAAGATGAACCCTATCCGAGTCTTCATGACACAACCCGGGTCCCTAAATTGGTGCCTGGCAAGGTGGGCGCTCTTGCTATCCCAGTACGACATCCATTTTATGCCACAGAAATTCGTTAAAGGACAAGCCATCTGCGATCTCATGGCCAGCCACCCGCTCGGGGCAAACATGGAGTTGTTCGAAGACATACCAGATGAAACCCATGAGGTCAACACAACCTCACGGGAAGAAATCTGGCGACTGTATTTCGATGGCACATCTCGAGTAGGGACCAGCGGGTCTATCGTTGCAGGAGTGGGGGTAGTCTTGGTCTCTCCACAAAACCACGTATTACCCCAAGCCTTCTCTCTAACAGAGCCATGTTCCAACAACGTGGCTGAGTACAACGCAATACTCATCAGACTCAACCTGGCCAAAGAGTTGGGGGTGAAACACCTCGAGGCTTATGGCGATTCTCAGCTTATCGTCAGACAGATGACGGGAGAATATGAAGTTAGAAATGACGATCTGATCCCATGCCACCGAGCGGCTATCGAACTAGCCAAATCGTTTGACAGTTTTTGCATCGAACACGTGCTCCGTTCCAAGAACACGCACGCAGATGCCTTGGCTTCGTTGGCAGCTAACTTGGCTCAACCGCTAGGGACGAGCCAACAAGTCACCGTTTCAAGCCGACGACTCTTTTGACAAGAATTTGCCCCAGAGGTGAACACGGCTCACCAGGGCACAAGCCAACTAGAGCCAAAAGACTGGCGTTTCCTGATCATCGACTACGTCTTATACGGTATACTACCCGAAGACATTAAGGAGCGAGATTCCGTTCGCAAACGCGCACCAAGATTTTACTTTGATTCGATGACGAAGACGTTATATCGAAGGTCGTATGACGACATCTTTGCCGATGTCTCGTGACGACGTATAATGTGAGGCCTTACAGGAAGCCCATGATGGTACCTGCGACGCCCACCAACCGGGACCCAAACTTTTGGACCGCCTATGGAGAATGGGCTATTATTGGCCCAAAATAATCACCGACGCTGTTGCTTATGCCAAGCGCTGCCACGCGTGCTAGATCCATGCTAATTACATACGACAGCCACCCGAAGACCTGCATCCGACAGCGACCTCATGGCCATTCGAAACATGGGGCATGGATATCGTCGGGCCAATATCGCCGCCATCAGCAAAGGGGCATCGCTTCATCCTGGCGATAACCGACTACTTTTCCAAGTGGGCCGAAGCGGTCCCCTTGCGAGAAGTCAAAACCAGTAGTGTGATAAGGTTCATTAAACACCATATCATATACCGGTACGGCGTCCCGAGGCGCATCATCCATGACAACGGACCGCAATTCGTTAGTCTCGCGTTCACCCGGTTCTGTGACAAGTTCAGAATACAGAACCTATCGACCACGGCTTACAACCCATCAGCCAACGGGTTAGCCGAAGCCTTCAACAAGACGATCATCAAGATCCTGACCAAACTAACGTCCCATAGCAAGCACGATTGGGATGAAAAGCTCGGTGAAAGCTTGTGGGCATATCGTACTACGGTCCGTACTCCCACTGGCACCACACCATATTCGTTAGTATACGGTTGCGAAGCCGTATTACCACTTGAGATTCAGATCCCATCCTTGCGCGTCGCGCTTGCGATAGGGATGTCGAATGAGGAGAATCATCGCCAGCGTCTCGCGAGAACTAGAGGCGTTAGACGAGAAGCGGCTTAAGGCTCAACAGCACATCGAGTTTTACCAAGCCCGGATCTCTAAGGCTTTCGGCAAGAAGGTCAAACATCGGTCTTTTCAGAAAGGGGAGTTGGTCTTAGCCGTCCGACGGCCAATGATCCTCAACTCCAAGAAGAAAGGGAAGTTCCAGCCCAAATGGGAAGGTCCATTCATGATAGAAACAGTCTATTCGAACGGAGCCTATCGCCTCATCAAGCCAAATGGCGACAAGATCATGATGCCCATCAATGGGAAATTTCTGAAAAAGTACTACCCATAGTCTTCCTGCAACTACCAGACTCCGACAAGTACACGAGTATAAACTGCTGCTTCCTAATCAAATTTATCCACAAGATTATCGTGGTACCAAAATCTGTGATAATCCCTTCTAAATTTCTCCCGCTGGTCCTCCTCAATAGGAAATAAGGATCAATCCCACTACCATGTTAACACTACACCTCTGATAAATTCCCCCTCCAATCCTTGTCAATAGGATGGTGGGTCCTTAAAGTTGCCCCGATTGCAACAAATTCTTGTTGGGTTAACAGTCACCTCTGACAAATTCCCCCTCCAATCCTCGTCAATAGGATGGTGGGTCCTCAAAGTTGCCTCGATCGTAACAAATTCTTATTGGGTTAACAGTCACCTCTGATAAATTCCCCCTCCAATCCTCGTCAATAGGATGGTGGGTCTACAAAACTATCATGTTAACGATCACCTCGATAAATTCCCTCCAATCCTCGTCAATAGGATGGTGGGTCTACAAAACTATCATGTTAACGATCACCTCTGATAGTTAGATCAGTCGTCACACTCATACGTCCCTGAACGGCCTGATCCTTTTCCGTACGTTCTAATTCTATTAGAATGAACGATGGGTAGTAGCCTACCATGCGATGAGCTACTATATCAATCAATCGTCACACTCATACGTCCCTGAACGATTTGATTATCCTAACACCGTCAATGGTGTTGTTCGTCGATGACGGCCTACCAAGCAATGTGCCCCTTCGACACTCCAGCCACTCCCGTGACCGGTGAGCCCGGCCGAGCTGTTACGATCAACAACACGGCCCAACCTGATTACAACTTAACAGTTATAGTTATCCCAACCCGACGCCTCACGCGGTTAAGGGTAGAGAAGAGGTTTTAGCGTTAAGTCTAAAAGAAACTTCTCGGCAACTCATCATACTGAGGGGAATAGTATGGCTAGCCCGATTCAAACGGTAATCGATAAAGGCAAATCAAATCCGTTAATAGCTGAGGGTTTGCTAAAAATGCTAAGAGTCGGTCAGTCAAGAGGATAAGAGCCAAGGACCACGTGTACGAATCATTCGAGATGAAACAATCAAATGACACAAAAGAAAAGGAGTCCGATTCTCATTCGTAATGGAGGAAAGTTGACAAGATACAAAAGAGGGGGGGTACGCCCAAGTTGAAGGTCAAAATCTTTTAAGACGCGACTCGGCATCCCGAACCGCCCTCTGATGCTCCTTCTCCAAGGTGGTGAGGACCTTCTAGCGGATGTCTTCTTCGGCGAGCGAGACGGCGTTGTGAAGTTTATTCCTTGTCTTCTCTAAGGCCCTGCTCTTCTCCTCGAAATCGGCGATAATCAATTGCTGCTGACCCTCGAGCTCCTCCAGCTCCTTCAAAGCCTGCTTACGAGCCGGTTCTTTGACGGCCAAGAAGGCCTGCAGTTTGGCAATGGTCTGCTTCGCTTCTAATATGGATTTAGCCGTATCTGCCAAGAAAGTGCTGGCTTTCTGACGTTCCTCCTCCATCTTTTTGCCTTCCGTAGAAATCCACCCCACTTCTGCAGCCAGCCCAGCCTCTTCGGCCATGGTCTGGTCCAAAAACTACCTCTATTCCTCTAAAACAGACTGCGCACGTTCAGAGGCCAAGTCCAAGAGATTCTTAGAGCAGAGGGCGAGCAATTCTTGGGCATTTTTTTCCACGGACGCCAGACACCGCTGGAATGGCAAAGCTGCATCCGTACCCGTTAGAGTACTTAGATTGCCCAGGTACATCTACAACATTGGTTTGAGTTCGTCGAAAGAGCAGCCTCCATCCAACACCATTCGGATGCTATCATGGACAAGGGTCTGAAAATCCTTAATCGTGGTTTCCACGAGCTTCCTTTTGAGACGGGCAGGGGGAGAGAGAGGAGTATCCTCTGTAGACGGGGCCTGAACCGGGGTGCCGGCCGTAACAACCATTTGAGTCGACTATTCTTCTTGACTCAACGCCTCCTCTGCATGAGCAGATGCCTCTTCACTAACGGACGCCTCTCTTTGAACGGGCGCCTCACCTTGAACAGACGCCCCCTCTTCGGAGGGAAGCACTTTGGCTTGGACCGGCTCCTCCTCGAGCGACATTAGCGCCTCTCCTCCAACCTCCTCTCCCTCGGGGGATGGGACCGCTTCATGATCTGAAGCATTTTCCTCTTCATCCCCCGAAGGGACCTGAACGGCGGCGCCTGTCATACCTGTAAAAAAAAAAGGGGGACCTGAGTTAATCATATTCGGCTTGTCAAGTGATAAGAGGGACCTGAGAGCTGCACTCCCGGCTTAACGGCCGGGTCAAGTGAACACCGTTGCTCGGGCCATCACCGTAACCCCCGATGTGGTCACGGCAAGCCCAATGTTGGGAAGGGCCTCTTCATGGCGAGCTCTCTTGGCCACCTGCTCGCCAGCTGAACTTGCACCCTCCTCCCTTTGACGTTTCGGCGAAGGTGAAGGAGTGGGGGTGGAAGTTGGCATCTGCATTCGGTTGGCGATAACATCCCTAGCCTCCTCCAAGCGCTCTCCAGCCCTAATCAGTTCCTGAGGGGCCTCTCTCTCTCTCTGCTGAACCAGGGACGAGTTGGGTCATATGGAGGATGAAAGGCCAACATCAGGTTACCACCCAAACCCCCATGAAGTCCCATTTCCCAGCTCGCCTTGGAGAACTCCTCGGTAGGAAGTGCTTCCGCCCCCTCAGCCGGAGCTGCCTTAACCTCCTCCCTCTGAGATACGTCGGACCCCTCAGCATGGTGACGTTCTCCCCGCTGAGGTGTATGGGAGTGACCTCTCGATCGACGTGTGCGCTCGGTCAAGCAGGATGTGTAAAGGTCAAACCCCTCCGGAGAAGTGCTCACGCCCCGATACCACTTGCAGTAGGTGAACGAGTGGTGAAGAATATGATCCCTCAAAGGCAGCTCGAAGCGCGCGCCGGTACAACCGACGTGTGTCCAAAACCACCCTCGCGCTCCGTCTATCAAACCCCCTTCGAATTTCAGCTGGGATTGATATTCCCAACATAGAGCTGGTCATATCCAAACTGGCGCGAGAAGCGGCTAGGAAGGTAGGGTTCCAAGAGGCATAACGAACCCGTACGAAGGAGATGGTAGCCGGGTCGGATGTTAACCAGCCACCTGAAGCCGCCAAGAGTCAGGAGGGTACGCTGGTCCGTGGTTGAACCGTCCCGAAGAGACTTGCCATAGCCCCCGCCTGAGAAGTAGGGGAAACACCGGAAGAAGTCATAGTTGCCAAAGAAGGACAACGCCCTCCTCATTTCCACAACGTCCCGGAATTTCCAGGAACAAGTCTCGAGCCGCTGAACGAATGGGATAGTCCCGCCTTCCTGGCGTGCTGCTGGTGCACTCATCAAGCACTCGCAGTGTAACACAAACGATGCCATCAAGTACGTGTACGGCAAGCTGATCCGAGGGTTTGGAGTCTTGGCAATCTCCTCTCCCCCGTCTACCTCGACAAATGCGACACGACAGAATTGTGCCGACAACTTTCGAAGGTCGCCTGTATGCGTGCCATCATTGCCATTACCCGCATATAGACCGCCGTAGGTTAGGCATAAACGGATAGATGACATCTACCGGATCGCCAACGAAAGCGCGGGGAACCACACACCTCTTCAACCACAACATCAAATAACCAGCAAGCAAGGCCTTGGATGAGATCGGAGTCCCCGCCTGGTGATGGTAGGATGCGAAAGTAGTTCCCACTGGGAATCCCCCTTCGTCGTGATCAAGAGTCTCCGACTCACTGCTCTCGGACATCCGGCTATTTATCACAGCCACGTCACACACGCCCAGCGGAAGAATGGGCCTCTTCTTGTCATCGCTGTGAGGGAACAAGTAGTCCGCCCAATTCTTGTGGCTGATCCCGACATTCCTCTTCTTGCTACCCTTGTGGTCCACTGACCCAAGGGTGTCCAGGCAAATATGGTAGTGGCAGAGGAGCTCCCATAGAGTCTCCACCACTTGAGGGAAGTGGGTTGAAAAGTGGTCGAGCTCCGTTTGGCCGGGGACGTACTCTTCATATGGGAACTCCCCTATCGGCAGACCTGATACCTCGTGCATCTCGTGGAGCGCCTACCCTAACTCCCTGTTGGGCGTGTAGAAGGTACCGCTATCCGAACAATAGAGCTCTAAGATACTCTGAAACTGAGGAGCGTGGATCTTGATGCCATGCTGGGTGGCCCTGATTGCCCTGTACAATTCGGATCCCTGAAGATCGGAGTTCTCCGCCAGTACGAACTCGGTAATCCTATACCACCAAGGGTAGTTGCCGACAAAAGAGTGAACCCAACCTGGTGCTCGGAAGTCCTTTGGGGGAAACTGTCCCCCTGCCTTGAAGAAACGATGACGGAAGGTCTCCGCCACCGTTGGCGTTTCGCCCATAGGGAGATCGTTTTGCAAGAGACCGGGGTGGAGGGCGGTCACGCCTCGATGGGAACTGTCGACCCCTATCTAGCTTTGGAGCCCGTGAAAGTTTCGTAAGTAACCCCATCCTGAGCCGGAGTCAAGTCCCAGTTCATTTTCCTGGGAACAGAGAGTGAGCGTAGCTCCACTAGCGAAAATCCCCGCATCATGTCGGGAAGAAAGTATCGGACCCCATCAACTTCACGCAGCCACTTGCTCTTGCCTAGGCGCATGACCGAGGGGTCAGCTATGGCATCACCAAACATGAAGTCAGGCTTCCCCATCTCACAACGCTGGTCACTCAACATCGCCGCATCAGTGGTTAGCTCTCGCAGCGTCAGATAGTGCCCCTCGGACACGTGTCGCCGCAACTCCACAGTTTAGTTAGCATGAAAGACGGGCACATGGTTAATGAAAGGAAACCTGGGGGGAGCCGAGAAACCCTTACCACCGGCAAGGCCAATGGCTGTACTCTTTGGAAGGACTTCGTCAGAAAAAGCAGCTGCAAAACGAAATGAAAGGAAGTTAAAAGAGCTGACTCGGCAATTCAAAGACCGTCTCTTTAAAACAGGCGAGCCCCTTCACAGGCGAAGCAATTGAGCTCTCCTGACAAAAAGTAGAGTCTCGCCTAAAAACGAGACGCCTGTCATGGCGAACCTCGCCAAACGACCAAACTCGCCTAATGAAGGCAAGAGTCCGCTCGTCAAGCGAGCTCGCCAGTATGACCGGACTTTGCCTGAGTAGACGAGGCCCGTCGAAAGACGAACAGGAGTCTGTCCATCCCCAGTTCCCCCAACTTACCGGCAGAAGCGGCGGCGGCAGCGCCAGCGCCAGCGGTAGCGGAGGAAGAGGCGAACCCCTTCCCCTTTGACGCGGTCTTCTTCGACTTGGGAGCCATTACGACCGAATTGAAAGCTTGGGTTTTCTTTGAAAACTTGGGCGGTGGATTTTGAAAGCACAGTGGCTTCCTAGCGGAGGAGACGAGCGCTTTATATAGGCAAATCTCGACGGCTGAGATTCGCCGGCTTAAACAGATCTCGACGGCTAAGATTCGCCAGTTAGCACGAATCTCGGCACGATCTCCCGCCGAGCGAACGGACCAGATCGAAGGCGCCGCCAATCCTGCGGCTCAGATCGAGCGCGTGAAGATGAGGCGCCCCTGTCAGATCACATTTAATGTGATCTGACGCGCCCACGTTGCCCCATCTGGCGAGAGGACACGTGGCCTGTGTCGTTTCAAAACACGAGCTCGCCTGCCAAATAGCTTGAGCTCGCCCAAGATTGAGCTCGCCTGCCAAATGGTTTGAGCTCGCCCAAAATTGGGCTCGCCTGCCAAATGGTTTGAGCTCGCCCAAAATTGGGCTCGCCTGCCAAATGACTTGAGCTCTCCCAGAGTTGAGCTCGTTTGGTGATCTTCACATGAGCTCCATGAAATGCAACACGAAGCTTCATCGCGTGACAAGGGTTTGAGACGATACATTCAAACGAAGTTATGACAACGCATGCAAACAAAAGTCGTAACCACATTTTGAACGAAGAGAACAGAAGCGTCTCGAAACCTAAGCAGCATCACAGGCCTAACCGGCACATGGCCATTTAGATTTACCTACATGACACCTAGTCGCTATCGGAATCTTCGCTCGTAGAAACCCAGGGGTCTTTCTTCAAGCGCCACTTCAAACGCCGAACGGTCTTGCAAAGAGCACGGCATTCGAGGCTCCACGCATCCCTATCACGGTCCAATTCCCGCCAAGCCGTTGATTGGCTGCGAATGACACCCTCAAGCATCTCCTTCTCACTCACTAATAGCTCGGTCAAGCGGCGGAGTATGCGAAGCTCCTCCGCGGGATGACCTTGAGCTTGGGCCAGCTCCTGACGAAGTCTCGTGATCTCAGCGCTTTGATCGAGGGGCGCTTCCGGCCCGGGCAGTGTCGGTGCAGCCATGGAGTTGCTAAGGAAGAAGAAGGAGATGAAGAGGCAGCAAAAAGGTGGATAAGATAGTCCACCATTTATAGCCCCTTCCAAGTTGGTGATGGAACCTGACAAAGAGGCTAAGTCCTAGCCTCAAACCCGGTCAAAGCCTTAACGGAAGGCACGAATCAAGAGGAAAATCAAGCCTCCTCGAAATTCAAGCTCGCCGCCAATGGTTTGAGCTTCGCCCAAAATTGGGCTCGCCTGCCCATGGTTTGAGCTCGCCCAAGTGATTGAGCTCGAGATATGAGCTCGCCTGCCAAGCGGCCTGAGCTCGCCCAAAGATTGAGCTCGCCTAATAATGAAGTTAGCCCGAACTTCATCAAACTCTCATGAGACTCAGCTTAATCACTGCAATCGAAGGCAATCGGGACAATAAAGAGGTAAACAAACATAAAGCTGCATTCATCAAGTGATTTTGAGACAATACATTCAAACAAAGTTACGACAACACGTTCAAAAGAAACAAAAATGTCCCAAAATTGAGGCAGAGCTCCAGGTCTAGTCGGCGCAGTCTAACACCGTGAATGAGGCCAGTTCAGCCTTGAGATCAGCTAACTCCTTTGTCCGATTCGCCCGGACCTGAGCCTCCGTTTCCTTCTCAAGCTTCTCCTCAGAAAGTGCAGTAACGGAAGCCTCCTCTTCGCGATGCAATGCATGATGGACTTGCAACGCTTTTGTGAAAGCACGGTGGACGTTGATGCTCTCATGCTGAAGTTCCCCAGGATGTAAGCCCCCGTCTCGCGCTGCAAACTGCGTTGTCGCTCGTGAAGATCCGCGACAATCGCCTCTTGCTCCAGTATACATTTCGCTCGAGCTTCGCGTTCCCGCATTATTTTGACTCGAGCTTCCCCTATGAGGCGCCGCACCTCGTTGCATGGGTCACCAAAGACCAGCCTCTCCAAACGATGCGCGAAGCCCTCCCACTGGGCAAGCTTTCGGTCACAACGTATGGCTAGCTGATCACCGCCAACACGTCGAACCTCCCCTAAGCAGCTTGCCAAGGAGGGATAGAAGGCCGTGAAGGTTCCCCACCCGACGCCGATGGCGGAGTTCACCTATTTCAAAGCATTCTCTAACCGCTGGAGGACACCCCCCACAGTACTGGAGTCAGGGTCAGCAGACCCCTGACCCGGAACAGTCGCGACAAGTGGTTGGATCGGAGGGAGGCGCCCATCACGGTCAATAGGCGGCTTCCATCTGTAACCTCCGATGCTAGCCGGATCAGGGAAACCAGGCCTGCACTGAGGTTGAGGAGTATACGACCAGGCAGGTGTGAGTTTGGCTCGCTCCTCCCCCTCATCGTCAGAGATCGCAGTGGGCTCGGAGTCTGAAGGCCTAGTCCGGGAAGAGCCCCTCTTGCGTGCCAATGCCTCATAACGATCCGCCTCCTCCGCAGTTAGAGGCCTCTTCCGAAAGATCTCAGATTGCTAGACCTGCCAAGAGGAACCTCCTCTCGAGCTGCGCAAATGCGAGAAAAAGGTGTTAGAAACATCGACCCAGAAAAGGAGACAGACGTGGCCATCGGCTGCAAGCGAGCCCTACCACACAGACGAGCCGACAAAGCTCACCTAATCTGGCAAAGCTCGCCAGGCGAGACGAAACTCGCCTGACAAGCCAACTCGCCTGAAAAGAGAGACCTCACCTGAGTAGGCGAAACCCGCCTAAATATCAAGACTTCGCCTGAGTAGACGAAGCCCGCCCCAGATGAACGAAGAATGTTCTTCTCATCTCCTCACCGAAACTTACCAGAGGGAGTTCGAGCCACGGCGGTGGCGGCAGCGGCGTCGGCATCACGAGAGGAAGAGGGAGCGGTCCTCCTTTCTTTTGACACAGTCTTCTTGAAGGCCATGGCGGATATGAAGACGGGAGTTCTGGTTCTCTTTGTGAAAACTTGAGCGAAGAGAATCAAGAGTGCAGTAGCCTCTCGATGAGGGAGATCAACTCTTATAGAGCGATCTCAACGGCTGAGATTCGACAGCTCACTCGATCAGATAGTTCACAACGATCCGATTCAACAGTTCAAATCGAACGGCTACGAATGAGGCGGGACGGTTAGAATTCCGCACGAATGGCCAAGACTTGGCGGTTCAAAGCACGATCTCTCGCCCAAGCAACGGGCGAGATCAGAGCGCTGCTAAATCAATGGCTCAGATCGAATGCATGAAGACGAAGCATCGCTCGTCAGATCACATTCAATGCAATCTGACACGCGCGCACCGCCTTAGATGGCGAACAGACACGTGGCTTATCTCTCCTATCGATCATTAGAGCTCGCCCGAAGCACGAGTTTGCCCAAACCTCGCCAGGGCCGCCCGAAAAGCTCAAACCATACGAAGATGGTTAGATGCACCCAGACCAGTAATTCTCCTCATTCAAAGTATTCTAGACCACATCCAACTTGATTTAGGTCTGAAAACTTTGAAGGGGGTCTTGTAGGCGGGAAAAATCGCCAACCCCGCCAGTCAAAGGTATGAACTCACCTGCACGAGCTCAACACAGCTTATTGGACGAGCTCGCCCAAAACTCGAGAGCCGCCTGTTTGACGAACTCGCCCGCACGAGGTCGTCCCACTCGTTGAGCTCGCCTGCAAGAGCTCAAGAGCCGCCTGTTTAACGAACTCGCCCGCACGAGGTCGTCCCACTCGTTGAGCTCGCCTGCAAGAGCTCAAGTGCCGCCTGTTTAACGAGCTCGCCCGCACGAGGTCGTCCCACTCGTTGAGCTCGCCTGCAAGAGCTCAAGTGCCTCCTGTTTAAAGAGCTCGCCCGCACGAGGTCGCCCCACGCGATGAGCTCGCCCACATGAGTCCAACGTCGCTCACCAGTCAACCCCGCCTGTGCGCCAAGCACGCCTGCAAGGGGTTCGCCTGCACAATGAACACCAGCTCACACGTTGAGGGGCCCGCCAGTTGGCCCCGCTTGTTCGGCAAGCTCGTCTGAGCATTTAAATAGCTCTCAAGCTCGCCCGCCACCGTCTCAATAGTGCTAGTGGTCGCATCGAGGGAAGTGGGCCCACTCACTTTCCACGTCCTGGGTAATGATGAGACATGGCTCTCATTACCCCTATAGCGGTCACATCCCTCAGCTAGAGGGCATGGTGCTCCTCACCCATTAGTGGTCACATCCCACAAGTCAAAAGGGGTGGCCACTTGCTCGGCAAAGCTCGCCCGTTAGATGAACTCGCCTATACAAGTTCAACCGCACCTGCATGCTTCGTTCGCCTGCGAATCAAGCACGCCCGCAAGAGGCCCGCCAGTTGACCTCGTGTGTTCGGCAAGCTCGCCCGCAAGCTCGCCTGAGCATTCAAAAGGCTCGCCTGCCTACCCACTTTGCACATCCTAGGTAATGATAAGACATGATTCTCATTACCTCATCAGTGGTCACATCCCACAGCTAGAGGAGGGCATGGTGCCCCTTACCTATCAGTGGTCACATCCCACAAGTCAAAGGGGTGGCCCATCCCACCCCTTGGCCTATTTATAAGCCTCCTTGGCAATAAGAGAAGGTGGGCTGGTAACGAGATTGGGAAACTACTGCTGGAAAGAAGGAGCGGGCTAAAGAGTTGCTCTCTTGCTCCATTAACTCAAGTTTGAGCAGAAGCTTGGATTGTGGAAGTAGACTCCATCTGAATCCTCAGATTTGGAGGCTTTCGAGCTCTTTGCAAACTCTTGCATTGTAGCTCATCTAAGCAAGCTCGTGTAGAACCAAACTCAACCACGCCGGAGCTTCTACTGCGTACCGAAGCTCGACCGCAGCTTCGATCGGATCGTTCAAGGGAAGCAAACTCGACTCGAGCATCGAGGGAGGCATCCTATCACCACCGACGAATCCACGTTAAACAAGAAGGGCCTTCCCTTCACTTCTGTTGTAAAAAGCAATTCTTGATTTGTAAATAAGCAATTCGACCAATTCAAATCCGAGATGAGATTTTTTTTTACACCAAACAGAAGGTAATAGTTCTCATTCCTTTCTTGGAGAATTTTGTGCTTATGTTAATTTCATATCTGAAATTGAACCAAAGAATGTGAATGAAGCTATAAAGATGAAAATTTGATAATAACCATGCAAGAAGAGCTTAATCAATTCACCCAAAATAAAGTGTGGAATTTAGTTCCTTAACCTAAAAATCATCCTATTGTAGGAACTAAATGGGTGTTTAAGAACAAATTGGATGAAAAGGGTGATGTCGCAAGAAATAAAGCTAGACTTATTGCTAAATATTACAATCAAATAGAAGGCATTAATTTTGATGAAACTTTCGCACCGGTTGCTAGACTTGAAGCCATCAAGATTTTACTTGCTTTTTCATGTTACAAAGGCTTTAAGCTCTATCAAATTGATGTGAAAAGTACCTTTCTAAATGGGTACCTAAAGAAAGAAGTCTATGTAGAACAACCCCCTGGTTTCATTGATCATGCTTTTTCAGATCATGTGTATAAGTTAGATAAAGCTTTATATGGTCTTAAACAAGCACATCGAGTTTGGTATGATCATTTGAGTTCTTATCTTCTTAAACACATTTTAAAAAGGGGTTTGCCGACAATACCTTATTTGTTCATTTTGTGGGAAAAGATATTCTTATTGTACAAGTGTATGTGGATGATATTATTTTCGGAGCTACTAATAACGATCTTTGTCATAAGTTTGAGAAACTCATGCAGGATGAGTTTGAGATGAGCATGATGGGAGAGCTTAAATATTTCTTAGGGTTTCAGGTAAAGCAGATAAAAGATGGAGTATTTATATCACATGAGAAGTATGTGAAAGAACTTCTAAAATGCTTTGGGATGGATAGTCTAAAGTCTGCTCCAACACCAATGAGCCCTTTAACAAAGCTTATGAAAGATGAAGCTGGTATTTCAATTAATGAGAAGAGGTATAGAGGAATGCTTGGTAGTCTCTTATATCTTTCTACTTCCCCTCTTGATATTATGTTCTCTGTGTGTTTATGTGCTAGATTTTAAGCAATCTTAAAGAATCACACTTGAAAGCTGTAAAATAAAATTTTCGATATTTGATTGGAATGTAAAAATTCAAATTATGGTTTTCAATGTGTAATTCTTTTGATTTGTTGGATATTCTGATAGTGATTATGCTGAATGTCATACTGATAGGAAAAATACTAGTGGTACTATTCATCTTTTAGGATATTCTGTCGTATCTTGGTCTAGTAGGAAACAAAACTGTGTAGCTTTGTCTACTACGAATGCCAATTATATTGCATTAGGTAGTTGTTGTTCACAAGCTCTGTGGATGTCTTTGACTCTTCAGGATTATGACATTACCTTTAAGAAAATTCCTCTTAGATGTGATAATAAGAGTGCTATTGATTTGAGCAATAATCTAGTTTATTCTTCACGCACAAAACATATAGATGTTTGTCATCATTTTGTTAAGAACCATATTGCCAAAGAGAATGTTTAAATTGAGTTTGTCCCTATATCTAACCAACTTGCTGATATTTTTATAAAACCTTTGCCGGAAGATCGTTTCACTAGGTTGAGACAAGATTTAGGCATATTATCTCTTGATATCTAGCATGTTGATCGACTGTTATATGTACATAGATTTTGTTTGTTTTATTTATTTTTCTTGATTTTTGGTTTTATTTAATTTTTGATATTTTATATTGAAAACAAAATAAAAATTTCATTTTCTTTCTTTTAGTTTTCTTATGAAAATCAAAAACAAAATAAATTTTTTTCTTTTTAAAAAATTGAAAAAATTTGAAAATGCCTATGTATATGATTTTACATGAAATATTCAGATATAATTATTTGTCGATATATAGGCATGAGTTATCATATTGGTTCACATATTTTTCACATCTATTTATATTATATGTGCACACATAGTTATACATGTTTGATTAATAAACATGATGATTCACGATATGTTTCATATTACTTTTCACACCTTAGTATTATCTTATCATATTTAGTTTTGTAAAAGTAAAATAAATATTTTTATATATTGTTCATGAAGTGTTTTTAGATATATCAAATAGTTTTGAGCTTAATCTATACTTGAATACAACACCAAAGATTTCTATTCATGTACAAAGTACATATGTGCTATAAAACATCAAGCAAAAGAGTATATTCGTGAAAAAGATGATTAAAGACCCACACTCTATAAATCCATGGTAAAATTTGAGTGTATTCATTAAAGATGGTTAAAGACCCACACTCATGGATATGTTTGTGCAATATCTCAAGGGTATCCATCTTATGCTAAATATTTTAATATTTAGAGATGGTGTACATCGCCTCCAAATACTATCGTTCTTTCTCTTAAAAGGTCCTATATGGTTGAGGTGATAGATCGTCATTTTGGACCTTTTCTAAAGGTTGAGATAATTCAAGTTGTGTAACAAAGAAGAAGCTCAAACTAGATAAGATATATCTAAATTTATTTTATGAGCTAATATAATTAATTTTATTGTTATTTTTATAAACTTTCCATTAATATCTTCATAGTTTGTGTGTGAATTTTAATATGACTTATTAACGTGATTCACTTGTTTTGATATTATATATGTATCTCTCGTGCTATTTTTTTAAAATTCTTTTGTGAACCATATGTATTTCTCTTTCTTTCACCTTTGAATAATTTTTATTTTAATTTTCAAGTATATTGCATATCCTAGGTGTGTTTTTCTTTTGCTAATAACAAAAAAGGGGAGAAAGGAGGTGGATATTTGAAATTTTGCTTTGATTTAGAGGGAAGTAATTTTTTTAAAGGAGTGTTTGAAACTTTAAGTTCTTTGTTTCAGGGGGAGTTTGCTTAGTTTCAGCGGGAGTTTCTGGAATACCTATACACTTTCATGCATACATATTTATAGGGAGAGCTTTGCATATCATTTATCTTTTGCATGAAATGTGTTATGTGTTTATTTTGTACTGAATATATATCTCACCATGTTTTATATTTTATATTTCAAATTTCGAGTTTTGTTATTATCACAATGGGGAGATTGTTAGAACGTTGTTCGTGCAGAACGTTGTTCGTGCAATATCTATTGTTTAATTAATAGCAAACTCTTATTTGCTATTGATATGTTTGTGAGATGATATATTTTAGGTATAAATAGGTATGAACATGTTGCGTTTCAAAATGATGTAAAAATCAACACAAATGTTGATTTCAGCCTTTGAACCATCGACGGTCAAGAGGCACCATCAATGGTCAATCAAGTCATCGATGGACTACAAGAAGAATCGGAGAAATAGAAATCAGAAATTGAACCATCGATGGTCTACAATTGACCATCGATGATCGAAGAACCATCAATGGACTACAGTCAACAATTAGAGAAATCCAGAAACCAGAATTTGTATAATCGATGGACTACAGTCAACCATCAATGATCATCCATGGACCATCGATGATCGCAAGAACCATCAATGGACTACAGTCAACAATTAGAGAAATCCAGAAACCAGAATTTGTATAATCGATGGACTACAGTCAACCATCAATGATCATCCATGGACCATCGATGATCGCAAGAACCATCAATGGACTACAGTCAACAATTAGAGAAATCCAGAAACCAGAATTTGTATAATCGATGGACTACAGTCAACCATCAATGATCATCCATGGACCATCGATGATCGTGACCCACCATCGATGATTAGGATGCGTTTCGACAGTTTTGCAAGATTTCAAGACTTAATCTCAACCGTTTGTTGAACCTTTTGATCTCTTATTTACGCTCAGATTTGAGTATCTTTTTCCTGTCCTATCAAGGCCTATATAAGAGGAGTTAGAGATCATATTTGAACAAGAGGACAACAAGAAGAGAGAGAGGAAATTGCATAAAAAGGAAAGATCTTTTTCTAGGGTTTGAGATAGAAAGAGTTAATCTAATCCCCTGAGCCTCATTCAACTTCTTCTCGGTGTGCTTTTCATTGGAGTTTGATTTAGGGAGAAGGAATGCCCTACGTTTACATCGCTACACCGCTTCTTCACGGAACTTCATCTACATTGGTTTGAAGAACGGTTTGATAAAGGGCTGTAAGATTTTTTTTTTGTGCTTTAATTGTTTTGGTTGGTTGTATTCAAACTTGTAAGTTTGACGGCGTACTCAAGCCGGGGTAATTAAGGGTTGGCGTACTCAAGCCAGGGTAATTGAGGGTTTGGCTAGCTAGGGCTAGGTTTCTTCTCGTTATTGTAAAGAGTTAGGTTAGACGATTGGTTTCAGGTAGATTCCAGGGTGTAGTCTTTTGAAGCCTACTGAATCGAGTTGTAATTCAGGTGAACTCTGGTCATAGTAAGGAAGGCCTTTCGTGAGAAGGAAGAGTGGACGTAGGGTTTTGATCTGAACTACTATAAAAATCTCGTGTGTTCCTGTGTTAGTTTGCTTTTAGTTTTTCGCTTATGATATTTCTGCTGCTTATTCTGAGTTAATCGAAAAATTATAGCAATCCTATTCACTCCCCTCTAGGCTTGCATGACAGTTCCAACAAAAACAAGATAATAACCCATGATTATTTTGTCCGCCTTAAGCTAAGCATATTGGCACTTAAGTTTCAAATAACTTCTAAACTTTGAAATAAGTGCGTTACGATTCTTGAGTGCGAATGCATGATGTGTGCCTATATGTGACGTTGAAATTAATTGTGTTTGTATGTTCATATTATGCTTCGACTTTGGATACCATAGGTTGTTCTTTTACTAAATACTAGAAATTTGACACTTGCAAATGCACATGATAGCCAAAAAAAAAAAGTTTTGCATTTTTAAATATAAAAAATAATTTTATCCTATTTATATTGAATGTGTGAATTTATAGTGGATGTCGAGAGGTGAGGATTAGATGATTTTCTATGAGAAATTGTCATTTTACCATTATAAAGTTTGATCTTGATATTTTTTTAAACTAATTTTCCTCATATATTAATTAGCATAATAAGAGTATAGATATATGTAAATATGAAAACCAATGTGTATCTGTGTAATTATGAAAACCAAGTAGCACAGGACGCTCACATGGAAATTGGAAAATTTCTAAGAATATTCTAACGATTTGCTCGTAGAAGGTATGAATGTGCAATTTTTTGAAATCATTAGCGTGTTTAAGTGCAACCAAATACAATTGGGAGTATATATGTGCAAAGTAGGTGAAAATAGAAGGTATTTAACTGTAATTAAGAAAAAAGAAATTCTGAGGATTGTCCGTGTACAGACACACAGACGACCCCAAAATTACCCTTTTAATTTCTAAACCTTGTGCTATTTTCACAAACTGAAACAGCATGATATCACTCATAAAAGATAAAGAAAGAAAATAAAAAAAAGAAAAACCCAGAATGAACGCTCTCTCTCTTAGCCCCATCTCCCTCCCTCTCCACCATCATCAACACTCTCCCTTCTCAAAACCCATTTCCAATTCCACTCCATTCTCCTCCTCTTCCTCCACTCTCTCTTCCTCAACTCTCCCATGCTCCCCACTCTCTCCCAAATCCTTTACAGCCTGCAACAGCAAAAACAGAGGAAGTCCTCTCGATGAATCCTCGTTTCTGGACGAGGATGGAGTTGTTGAGGACATGGATGGCTATCTCAACCACCTCTCTCTTGAATACGAGTCAGTTTGGGACACCAAGCCCTCTTGGTGAGTTTCTAGTTTCTGATTTCTTCGCTATTTACTCAATTGACTATCTGATTATATTGGACGTGCATAGCTGAAACTTTGGGATTTTTCTTAAAAAAATTTATTATTATTATTTTTTATTATTTTTTGATTTTTGGGGGAGAGATGCTTCATGGGTCTTGTAGATTTTGGATATTTAGGTAGAAATTTTGTTTGAAATCAGTCTATATTGGCATGTTATTATAGGAACCAATGACTGAGTAAATTTAGTTAACTTATTTTGATTTTTATACTTGGATGATGAATCGAGCTCTACTAAGTCAGGCTCAGAGGCAATGACCATGGTGATAGGAAATTTTTCTTGATGTCTCCTAATAAGGAAATGCTGAATAAAGGTATAAATGGCTGTAATTTGTGAACTATGAAGATGCAAATTAATGGGAGAGGAAGTTTTGAGGTACATTCTCAGCATGAAAACTACAAGGTTAATTAGTTGAAATTGGAGACACTACTTCATTAGATACCTGCACATAATTTTGTGATTGTTACCAAAATATGCCTCTCATCGTATCATTGGATCAAAATGCTGAAATTGCATGGTAAATTGCTGTGTTGGTTCTGACTACTGACTTATGAGGCGAATAAAATGGTTACACGAAGGAAGCATAGATAAACTATGCATGTAAAAGTATTGATGTTGATAGATATTTGGTGTATTGAAACTTTGATTTGGGATTTCATTGTACCAACTAGTTTGCTAGGATAACTCTGTAAAATACTTCAAGATTCAGGCACACTACTTTTATTTCTTACCTTGGATCACCTGGAATTTGATGTGCCTAGTTATAAGATAAGTCAACTTTGGAACCTGGACTAGCACTTAGAGTGTGTGGCTGCGGTAGATTTCATGCTAGACATTCTTTGTTAAGGACATTTGGAAACAAAGGTGCTTAATCAAGGTGTAGAAAAGGAAGTTGTTACTATGGTCCATGGATAAAGTACTTACCTTCACAGGAGAACATTAAATCGCAGAGAGAAATTATAGTTGAAAGGTAGCCTGATGTACTTAATGGTACTCATTGCTAAGACTCGAAAGAAAAGTGTTTTTCGATTTCTAAGGAAGAAAATATTGAACGATATGTGTTTCAACCATAAGTTCACTGTATTTACATATTCCAATGGGCTCAAGAACTAAGCATATTAGCATTTTGAGGCAAGACCCACACTGCTTTATTGATCAAAATGTTAGGCAATTTAGAAACAATAAGTGCAAAAAGTTAGTGTAGAAGAAAGAGGCCTATTATGATGGACAAGTGGATATACGCTAAGAGATAGGATAAGGAGTTAGTAAATTTGTAGAAATTAGAGGTTGATCCTATTGAGGATAAAATTAGAGAGAATCATTTGAGATGGTTTGGTCATGTGTCCAATAGAGGTCGTTAAATACACCAATTAGGAGAAGCGGTGATATTGTAATTAATGGAGAAAAAAGTAATAGAGGTAAACCTAAGAGAACTGAGTTAAAAACTATTAAGTAGAATGTAATAATGACTGATTTAGTGAAGGAAATAGCTCTCAACGGAGATGAGTGTAAGGTAGAATTCATGTGGAAGGCTCAAATATTTGGGATAAAGGCTTTGTTGTTGTAGTAGTAGCATTTTGAGGCAAAATCTTTAGGAAAAACTCATCACTTATAAAACTTCTTGAGAAAGAGTAATGCTAGGATACGATACCTCCTGGAATGTCTATGCTCGTATATTTACAGGTAGTATCAGAGACAACACGAGTGGGAAATACTGAATATGTGTTAAGCTAAGTGCATTATGGTAGTTGTAGGGTCCACCTTTGTAATTCGTGCTATGATGCTACTTTTTCATACCGTGGATCCTGGATGATAAATGGCGAGATCTCATGATGCCAAATTAATAGCATCTAGCAATACTTTTAATGAGCTCAACATTTGTCCTAGCTAGTAACTGTAACGAAGGAACTGTGTGGAAAACCCCCCTAATCAAATGTGCTTGAGTGAGGGTAGAGCTAGAAGTTATCCCTTTGAAATCTTCCTAGGCATTACATATACGAGCACAAAGCACAAGACTGCGACATGTGTCGTGTGATAGTCATAGTTAGTATGATGCTTGTTTCCTCAAATATCCCATTAGTTTGATTGTGTCGTGAATGCAATGCATAGGTAGTCGATATATCCAAAAACTCCTTGTCTACATAAAACATCACTTGCACTTCAAGTACATCAATGTGCTATAAATTTATGGGGAGAATGGGTATTGATTGACGCCACTAACTCTCACAAAATGTTCTATAGGTGTTCTATAAGGCTGCAACTGCATAAGATTACAACTATTACTGCAGAAAGTAATAAAAGAGTCCAGATCATCTTAAAGTAGTGATAAAAAATTCTTTTGCTATGAGCTTTGGCTATTCGTCTTCATGCAAACTTTATGACCTGGCATGAAGTCCCCATTGATTGCCTTGTTCTCTCTTTCTGAAAAAAACTCATAGATTTGTCAATTGTGCAAAATAAACAAATCTTGGAGCTAGTACACGGGTCGGAATTACTGAAGAGTTTGATAAGAGGAGAGCATACACATTGAAACTTGTGTGATAAACAAAAGCCAATATCATGGTTCAACTGTTTTGCCATTGGAAGAAAAAATGGCATAAGGCTTGCTCCTTTTCATGTCTAGTATATGACAAGTATTTTGCCCATGCTCGCACGGGTGAGTCTTACATGTAGAATACATAATATGGAGTGGGTAGCAGGAACTAAACCTGCACCATTAGCTTGGAAGGCTAGGGGTTTGCTTTTTTAAATCTGATGTGTTTGGTCTCTACGGATTTTTTCTTTAGTCATATGCTGTCTAAATTGAATTGAACATAACCGTTTTGGACTACTGCTTCGTTCTTTTTTATTTTTATATGCACTCTATTTTTTATGGATACGAGCATACACATAGCTTATAACAATGACTTATAGTATATGGATTATTGAAAATTAGATAATTTGAGCTGGAGCTTTTTCTACAAATAGTTTGAAACTTAAAAGAAATTCAAAATAAGGTGATGGATGACTTTTATTTCAAAATTTGAAGCTCAGAATTAGATAGTTTAACCACCAACCTCTCCTTTACAGTAGTCATCTTTCTTTATAATATTCT
Organism: Asparagus setaceus; assembly: GCA_012295165.1. Classification (NCBI taxonomy): domain Eukaryota; kingdom Viridiplantae; phylum Streptophyta; class Magnoliopsida; order Asparagales; family Asparagaceae; genus Asparagus; species Asparagus setaceus. The sequence continues at coordinate 66,415,454 of CM022706.1, read as the reverse complement.
TAGATAAAAAGAGAAAATGAAAATGTCAGCTTGTCGAATGAGCGCGTGGATAATTTTCATTTGAAAATTTCAAATTCAAAATTAATGGTTTAACCATCAAACTCTGCTTTGTAACATTCCTCCTTTTTTATAATATTTAAAAAACGAAAAAGAATATAAAAAAGTCGGCGCTTCCTATGTGATCACAACACCGAAAATATCTCTTCAATGTAGGAATTGCTGAGATTTTGCCAGCTGGCAAGGTCATCTTACGTTTGTTTTGTTATAAATATTTTTTGAGATTAGGTATGAACTAAAGAGTACATTAAGCTAAACCCTGTAACATAAAGTAATCATACTCCTTTTAAAAGTGAGAGTTTGGGAAAAACTTTTCTTGGACAATATTGCCCTTGATTTTTTAAATATCACATTATAATCCTATTCTAATTAATAGAACCCTTTCAATAGATCTATAATACATTATTTATGATCCTATCCTAATTAATAGAAATATCTTTAATAAGTTCTTAACAATCCAAAAGTTATAAACAATGTTCTTAAAAATCTAGAAAATATATAAAGCACCTTAAATCAAAAGTTACAAATAACCCTTAGAAATCAAAATTTTCAAAAAATCCTTAAAACTTTAAATCTTGTAGTCAACATCTCATAGAGCTACAAATTATAAATCGTCATTTGAAAATTCTAAAATTACAAACATTAGGACCCCTTAAAAACCCAAAAGTTACAAAAACACCCCAAAAATCAGAAAATTACAAAAAAATATTGAGAATCTGAAATTTTGAACAACCTCCTGAACAATATGAATTTACAGGTAGAAACTCTAAAATTTGAAAATTACTAACAACCTCTTCACCAAATATTTTAAAAATTATAAAAATACCTTATAATATGAAAATTTGAGCAGTCCCTAAACAACTTGAAATTATGGACAACACCTTGACAATTAAAAATTACAAATAACCCCTTGAATAAGCTTAATTTTATAAAAACACTTTGGAAAAATCTTGAAGTTACAAAAAACAAATTTAAAATTAGAAAATTTTGAAGTGTTCCATGAACAATTTGTAATTACATACAACACCCCAAAACTTTTAAATTTACTGACTTTCAAAAATCTAAAGTTGCAGAAAACACGTCGAAAAAAGCAAAAAATTAAAAAACACGCTGAAAATATGAAATATTCGATTAGCCCTTTGAATAATCTGAACTACCGCCGAGTATTCAAATTTTACAAGCAGCCTCTGAAAAGTCTTGAAAAATACAAAAATTATGGTGTTTAATAAATTCTCTATGAAAGATTTTATCAAATACTTCTAACTAACAAAAATACTTTTTTAATAAATACTTCTGAACTATGTGAATGATGTTGGAGTGTTATCACTTGTTGAATTATGGTTGTCTAATGAATTCACTATGAAAGATTTGGGTGAGACATCACATAGTTTGTGGCTTAAACTCTATAGAGATAGCTAACAGGTTTATAGCATTATTCTAGTATACTTATATTGATAAGATAATGACCAAGTTTAACTTGCAAGATTCAAAGAAGAGACTTATTCTTTCTGGACACGTAGTCGCTCTTTCTGAGAAAATATCGTCTCATACAGATAAGGGGCTAGAAAGAATGAAGCAGTACTCATATGCTTCTGCTATAGGTAGTCTTGTGTATGTAATATTGTGTACTAGGCTAAATATTGCTCAAGAAGTAAGTGTAGTAGATATCAGTCAAATCCTAGAGAGGAACATTGGACTGCAGTCAATGTTACAGAAGGCGCTAGGCGGACTAGGCGTTTGAGCAGCATACTAGCTTGCTACAAATGCGCATACAAGCTGACTAGGCATTTGGCTATTTTTAAAATTATTTAATTATAATAATTGATAAAAATATGTATTAAATTCATATAAATTTACAAAAAAAAAGATAGCAATCTTAGATCCACAATAAATCATGCATATTTAAATACTAAATACCTAAAATAATAATTACCAAGGTTATAGAAAGTATTAGGAGGCCTAGGCGTTAGACCTGACGCCTAGAGCCTAGGAGGTTTTTTTTTTAATTTTTTAATTACAATAATTGATAGTAAATGTCAATATATAGAAAGCTTAGGTGCCGGAATGGTGTCTAGGAGGATTTCTTTCTTCATTTAAGTGGTGATCGAGGAGGTTTTGCTGAAGGTCGGAGGAAGTAGTGGAGGTGTTCATATTTGAAGGTTAAAGGAGTTTGAAGGAGGTTGGAGGACGTGGAGCCTGCAACACAGAAAATCACGATCAAGGCCTAAAAATTGCAGTCCACGTAAGCAGACAATGCTCCCGTAAACACTCTCAAAATCTAGGTGGGCAGTCTAGGTACTGCTTAGGCCTAGGCGTACGCCTAGGCGGATGCTTTTTAAAACAGTGACTGCAATTAAGCATATTCTTAAATATCTTAATTGAACAAAATATTATTGTTTAGTATTTGGTGTTGATCCTTTAAAAGTTGAATGATACACTAGTTCTGATTTCCACTCGGATCCTGACGGTAGAAAATCTACATTAGGGTTTGTCTTTGCATTAAATAATGAAGCTATTAGTTAAGGTAGTTGTAAGCAAAACTATAGTTGATTCTACAACTGAAGCAAAATATATTGCAGCTTGTGATTACATACAGCACCCCAAAAATTTAAAAATTATAGACTTTCAAAAATCTTAAGTTGCAGAAAACACCCCGAAAAAGTGAATAAAAGCATAATGAAAGTCTAAAATCAGCGATCAGCCTTCTGAACAATCTATAACTACAAACAACCACTGAATATTCAAAAATTACAAACAACCTCCAAAAAGTCTTTAAAAATACAAAAAACATGCCAAAATTCAAAAATAACAACCGAACACTTCGAAAATCTAAAATTTTGTTTGCTCTCTGCACAATCTGAAATTATAAAGCCCCCTAATAAGTTTGAAAATTAGGAAAACACCTATGAAAATATTAAAAATTACAAATGACCCAAAAAAATGAAAATTACAATCAACTCTCTGAAAATAAAAAATTGTAAACAAGCCCTTAGAAAAACAAAAAAATTCCAAACAATCCCCTTAAAATCCAAAAGTACCAAAATGACTTTGAGTTGAAAATTCTATAATTAAAATTCATAATGGATTGAAATTAATCACAAAATTTCAAATTCTAACAATTCATTGAATCTAAACACAAACTTAATGTAATTTTAAAAACTCATGACATTTGAAGAATTTTGAGTGGGACTTCGCTAAACTTCATTCTCTTTGAACAAATGATGACAAATGCTACAAGATTATAAGGGAGATTTTTGGGTGAATTATATGTCTACATTATCTCTTTGAAATTATAGATTTTATGAAATTACTCATTGCATAAACTGTAATGACTTGCTTTTTCCTTGGACATTGGTTTGTATTTGGTGGCATTATTTTTGCTACAAGAAAATGGTATCTCTTAGAGTTTGAAAACTTCGAAAGTTAGTTTTTCGTTAGAAGTGTTTTATCCATATTGAAAATCATATTAGTTTTGTCATTAGTAATTAGTAACATATTGATGTATAATTTTTATTATTTTTAAACTGATGTGTTGGATCATGTAACTAATCTTCTTTGTTGATCTCATGTAAATTTTGTCGAGTATGAATTTAATATGGATTTTCATCGCATTAGTCGTTATGCACTTGCTATATAGCATAAAAGTTCTTTGATATGTCTATTAAATCAAAGTTCTAAAATTACAAGTTAGAATTTTTGATATGTTTATTAGATCAAAGTTCTAAAATTTTAAGGTATAACTAAGTTCAATGCATTATCAAGTTTGATATGTGTCTACAAAATGTTATCATCATATTATCATTATCAAGTAGAGGTTTAAAACATAATCTTATTTCATGCAATAAATTATATGGTAACTGTGAACTATTTCACTAGCGAGTTATAGTAAAAACATAAATTTGTTTCTCGAAAAAAAAGGCATGAACCCGAATGAAATAATCAAATTATTTGACCACGTGCAACACACGTGCATCCCACCAAGTCAAATAAAATGTCATAGTTAGATGAGATATAAAGCCTTCATATATTGATTTAATCTAAAATAATCTCACGCTTGAACCTCAATCTTGTGATGTTTGCATTAGAATTTCAACTTAATTAGAAAACTATACACCTATCGCAGGTAACCCGGACGGTTAAGAGGTTCTAATATGGCCCCTATGGGCTTGGGCTCAATTTCGGGCTGGGTTATACAAAAAAGTATATGTGATTTTAATTTATCCACAACATAATTATAAGAATCCAAATATTTATTTCTAGAATAATCTTGAGAGAATTTCAATCTAATTACTGAAAAGATCAGATAAAGCAGGGAGCATTCGAGATAATAGTTCGGGTAATTTGTGTAAATGGCTTGTTTATTTTTATGGATCGCAAAGAATATTTTTGTAATAGGAAATTTTTATTTTATGAATCTTTACATGTTATATGTTTTTATGGTGTCTTGTGTTTTGTAAATATTTTAAAGAGTAATACAGTGAACTAATAACCTTCTTTATAAAAATTAGTAAAAACAAGATATCAAATCATTAAATAGAAAAAATTGACCAATCTTCCTTAGTAATATTTTAAGAGAAAGGCTAATTTATCAACTTTAAATATAATTCAAACACACACACACACTATATATATATATATATATATATATATATATATATATATATATATATATATATATATATATATATATATATATATATATATATATATAGCAATGCTCTATAA